>CM034152.1:164132259-165332259 GCA_019776745.2 Taxus chinensis | reverse complement strand
GATATAGAGGATATCATACTAGAGTCAGGGGGTTTGCTTATGCTAGATTATATTTAGTTGGGACAACTTGAAGTACCCGAATGAAAATAATGATGATGGCCATTCTTTGCTATGCATTGCCAAATTCAAGAGGTGGCCGATTTCCTTGGATGTTAGCTGGGGTTGTGGTTGAGATGATGGAGGAGTGTACTATTTTTGAGAGGGGTCCTACCCTACTTCCACATACATACAAAGATCTCTAGTCCTGGAAGGTCCAGAAGAGGTATGGGATTGACATTGGATTTCTACTACAGGTTTGGGCCTTCGAGCACATTGCTATTGCTTGACCGACAGGGTTTCCTGGGGTGATTGGTGATGGACATCCTGGTTTCTTGAGATGGAGGGAGGATTCTGGTCATGGCTTGAAGAGGAGGAGGACTAGGTATTACCAAGATCTATTATCTAGACTACATATTGGAGATGTGATATAGAAGCCATACTTGGATTGGCATGTTTGGCCTGAGTTTCTCAATGATTTGACAAGTTTACAACAACCTATATGGGTGTAGGCTCACCAATTAGGTGAGCATGAGTTACTTTGTTTTGATCATGTTATGAGACATTTTGGATTGGCACAAGGAGTGTCAGTGGAGCCTGTATAGTACATACGACAGGATGGGGATACAAAGACCCTGAGGACCATTGTGACAAATCCTGAGGATATCGTGGATCATCCAGGAGCTACGGGTCCCAATTATGAGGGTCAGATTATTCCTATTGATGATGTGGGGGTTACCCCTGAGTATACTGTATGGTGGACCCGGGCATTGAGGAATTTTGATCAGGCTCAAGTTACATAGAGAGTAGCACAGAGATTCAGATGAGTGCGAGCTCGTGCGGTGAGAACACCACCATAGCAGGCAACCGAGAGGTTCAAGGATGATAGTGAGGATGATGGTGATGATGAGTTGGCTACAGCTATAATAGTAGTGACGGCTAAGAAGACCTTAGTGGAGGGAGAGAGGGGTGCACCCCGATGGGAGAGTGATGATCTCTTGGGTATCTGGGATGCCATGATTGCAGAGAGGGATGACTTGATCTCTAAGAGAGATAGCGTGTTAGTAGAGCATGAGGATTATTGAGTTTGGTTAGACTTGGCCATCACAGATAGATATCGGTATAAGGGGCAGAGAGACGAGATGAGGAAGGCCTTAGGGATTACCGAGCCTTCTATTTCCGATGTAGAGTTGGCCGATATGGCTCAGAGAGCACATGCCAATAGGCAGAGACCTGAGACTAGTGGAGCAAGGCCACAAGCTAGTGGATAGAAACCACCTAGATCATATGGGATAGTTTCTAGGACACACTATGAGTCAGTGCGGGCCAAGTTACAATATTATATTGATATCATGACTAATGATTTGCTCGATGTAGTTTTGTATGTTGACCATTTGATCGGTAAGATGGGAGGCCCTACTGTTAGTGGTGTGAGTGTGGGTCACCCACCTCAGAGACCTGAGTGAGTGGGTGATAGAAAGGGGGTTGTTAGAGGAGATACAAGTGTTGTGGGTGGTACATGAGCAGCCAGTGACAAACGTGTTGAGGGAGGAGAGGGTAACACATCTCCTCCTCGTTAGTCTTTTGCAAAGATTTAGTTTACACTCTTGATACGTCGTTGTATGGCTCATGGAAGCCAATTTTTGTATGATGTATTTTTTTGACGTGGCTCTTAGCAACTTATTTTTTATATTGGTGTATATGGATTTGATGATATATATGATGATGGTGATGATGAGGTTTTCTGATCTATATTACTTTTTTGTCTTTTATATGTTGATCTTAATATGTATGGTGTTGTATGTTTTTTAATTTGAATGTGTTGATGTTAGATGAATTTTGATAAATATATGATACGATGTTGTGTGTTTGGATTTCAATGTGTTATATGATATGTGTTTTTTGGTTTAATTATGTTAACATTATATGTGATATATCAAAATGCAATCTTAAATCATATAAAAAATGTGACTAAATAGAATGATTGCCCCACTATGGATTTGGCACATACAAGATGGGTTTTAAAATCAGGAAAACACTTGCACTTGTATCCTTTATCATTTGTTAAATAAGATTATCAATGGGTAGTTACAAAAAATTGACAAGTGTAAGATAAAATACGTGTACCTTCCTATGACATAAAAGGAGTTTTATATATGTAGATCAATGTGGGGGAAATGGCTTCTCATTTTCAATTAGTCTAAAGAGAAATGACCCAAATTTACATTTTTGATTTTGAAGCAAATTGATCAATGTGAGAAGTTTGTTGTAATGGGAAAGATGATCATTGCGGGAAGATTTCCTATATGCTTTTGATATTGATGTATTTTTGAAGGCTAATCAATTACAAAAAAGACTTTTTATATATGGGTAGCAATCCTTCGAGGGTATGGTTTATATCTTTTATTTTTGGAAGATAACCATCCTTCCTAGGATCTGTCTATAATTTTGGATGGTATCTCTCCTCCAAGGGATCAGTGTACTATGTTTTGAATTTTGAGAAATGCATCCAAATATGCTTTTTACATAGATTTTTGAGCTGAGAGAAAATCCCAAAAAACCATTTCAAGGAGTGGAGAATATGCATATATGATCTACACATTCGTACCGCATGTCATCTTTTTCAGTTAGTATGAGGTGGATGAGTGTAATGATTTTAAAGGGTTCCATTTAAAGTGGAACTTATCCATGTGATGAACAGAGTCGTGGTGTTCATATTTAAAGTATTTTTAGGATAGTGATGGATAACCACATGCTTTTGAACCATTATTGGGATACGATGGATGGTTTTAATGGAGTGATAAAATGTAACTACTGTTATGACGATTAATTATTTAACAATAGAAAGGCCACAAGTGCAAGGCATTCCAAGGTTCACTTTCAGGTTCACCATCAAGAGAAGAAAGATGATATGCTCTTGACCCATACTTATGAGTGATGATGTACAGACCAAGCCAATTAGTGGAAAACTTTCCACATTTACTCCATTCTAATTAAGTGAAATTTTGATTTTATTTAATAATAAGATCGCCAATTTTAAAATCACGTTATTTGATGCATTTTTTATAAGCTCGTTTGACACGTTCTTGATAGATTTGATAATGTTCAAGGGCCATTAGACATTTTCTATCTAACAGTTCAAGTTTTTCTAATTGTTCTTGTTGATACTCTTTGTTGGGAATGAAATCTTTAAGAGGTACATGAAGTGATGGAATTTGAATTTCTAGTGGTAGAAAAACTTCAGAGCCATAGAAAAGTGAGTAGGGCATAGCACCTGTAGGTGTGTAGATACTTGTTCGATAAGCCCAAAGAGAAAATGGTATTTGGAGATGCCAATTCCTGCCTACATCATTTACGGTTTTCATAAGGATTTTGTTGAGTATTTTATTTGAGGCTTCAACCTGTCCATTTTCTTGAGGATAATAAGGTGATGAAAAGCTGAGTTCAATGTTAAAAGTGTCACTGATCTTTTTAACTTATTTATTTTTAAAGGATTTTCCAGTATTAGTGATAAGTTTGTATGAGATGCCAAAACGACATATAATGTGATGATATATGAAATTAGTAATAGGTCTTGATTTCGTTGAGGTTAAAGGAATAGCTTCAACCCATTTGGTGAATTATTCTATGGTTGTGCTGATAGAATGATGTTACTAAGATGATTTGGGATTGATGGATAAAATGAGAACTAAACCCCATTGAGAGAAAGGCCATAGATCTTTAGCGGGTTGTAATGCTTGACTGGGAACGTGGATAAGATCTGACTGAAGTTGACATTTCACAAATTTCTTAACATATGTGCAACAATCCTTGGTGATAGTAGGCTAGTAATACCCTAGTCGTATGACACATTTAGAGATGAAATTTCCACTAAAATGGCCTCCGTAGATACCGTCATGGACTTCTTCGATAGATTTTATTGATTCATGTGACTTAAGGAATCTTAGCAAAATACTATCAAAACTACATTTTTAGAGTATACCACCTATGATGAAAAAACAAGTAAAATGTTGGAGGAAGGAACGTTTAGCATTGCATGATAGATTGGATGGGATTTTAGATTCAGAAAGGTAATTATAAATTTGAGTATACCATGAATTAGTTGGATTGTTGTCAACTGTGTTGAGAGAAGGGAGTTGTGAGGTATGGCCCAGTCTTTGAATGACCACAGACAACTTAGTGTTATCTTTTGATTGCTTAGCTTGTAATGGAATTAGAGCTCCTAAGGATGCTATTGTATCTGCAAATTTGTTAGAGGATCATGGGATATTTTGAATGGTATAGTGATAAAAAGCTTCGAGGATAAAATCAATGTTGGTTTTATATTTTTGCAAGATTTCATTTTTACATTGGTATTCTCCCTTGACTTGACTAATAACTAGTTGTGAATCTCTGTAGATGTCTAAGATGTGAACACCTAGGAGAATATCGGTTGTAAGGCCCATAATTAGAGCCTCGTATTCTACCATATTATTAGTACATTTAAAATTGAGTTTGAATGATAATGGGATGGGAATTCCCCAACGAGGTATAATAAAAATAACGACACCTCCACCTTGCTAGAATTTAGAACCATCAAATAAGATGGTCATTTTGACAGGGATAAATTCATATTCATCGACATCTTTGATGGATTCATCAGGAAAATATTCGTGAGGAATTTGGTTGTCGGGAAGTGGAGTGTCAGCAAGTTGTTCCAAAATATCCTAACACTTAATAGACTTCTATGATATGAATTCGAGGTCAAATTCAGTTATAAGCATAAGCCATTGAGTAATACGATCACTATGGTATGGTTTAGAATACATAGTTTTGAGTGGATTGAAGCTAGTAACAACATATGTTTTGTGATTGATCATGTAATGACACAATTTAGAAGTGACGAAGTATAAAGCACAACATAACTTTTCTAGTTCAATACAACCGGTTTTGTATTCATGGAGTGTGCGGCTGATGTAATATATGGCTTGTTCATGACCCTGGTTGTCACGGTGAATGAGCATAACACCTAGAGCATGTTCTAAAGCATATATGTATAGATAAAAATGGATCTCCCTCTCATGGTGGGGTAAGAATAGATGGTGATAAGAGATACTGTTTGATTTCATCGAATGCCTTCTGACAATCAGAATCCCAATGAAATTCTATGTCATTGCAGAGAAGGTGATGAAAAGGCTGACATTGATCAGAGAGTTGTGATATGAAACCTCGTATGGACTGCAATTTTCCTTGAAGACTGCACAATTGTTTAAGATTAGATGGGGGAGGCATTTCAAGAATGGACTTAACCTTAGTTGGGTCAACTTCAATGCCTTGGATAGAGACAATGAAGCCTAAAGGCTTTCTGGTGAGAACACTGAAAACACACTTTGCAGGATTAAGGTGAAGACAGTATTGGATAAGATTGGTAAAGATGGATTCCAGAATGTCTAGGTGATATTTTTGTTGTTTGGAGTTTCCTAATATATCATCAACGTAATATTCAATAGTTTTATGAATAACACCATGAAAGATATAGGTCATGGCGCATTGGTAAGTAGCCTCGACATTCTTGAGACCAAATGGCATGATGCGATAACAGAAAATTCCCCACGGGGTAATGAAAGAAGTTTTCTATTGGTCGTCAATGGCGATGAGGATTTGGTTGTAACCAGAAAAACCATCCATGAGGGAGAGCATTTGATGGCCGGTTGTTAGGTCAACGAGTTGATCTATGTTTGGAATGGGGAAATCATCCTTAGGACAAGCCAGATTGAGATCCCTGAAATTTGTGTAGATGTGTAATTTTCTTGATGCTTTAGTTACAGGAACAATATTTTAGACCCATTGTGGATAATCAATGGGTATGATGAAATTAGCAGATAAAACGTAATTCTTCCTTAACAAAGAGAGATATGTGTGGATACATTTTATATATTTTTTGTTTAATTGGTTTAGAATTTGGATATGTGACAATATTATGTACTACAATATTGGGATCAATTCTAGGCATATCACTGTATGACCAGGAAAAGGCTTGGTAATATTTTAATAAGAATGAGGTGAAGTCATCTAGTTATTTAGGACTTAATGAATGGCCAATTTTAACTATATGAGGATCTTGAGAGGTTCCTAAGTTAACATCGATGGTGGATTCATTGAGGAGAGGTGGTGTCTCAGAGGGTAAAAATTTCTGGAATAAATGATCCTCAGCTCCCATATGCGAAAGAATGTCCTGATCGTTTTGACATTGTAGAATATCTATGATGGGTAGATCTTCTCCAGCCAATTCTAGGAAAGTAAAAGGTATTTGTTTAGTATGGTGATTAGAATGATAAGTCAATGGACCTAAGGATATAGTATTGACTATAAAAAGTTAGGCAGGATGGTCACGACATCATCTACGTCCATAGGGTATTTAGGGGTTATGGATGAAAATGACTGATATTCAATGACATGTAAAGACGTAGTGGGTTCGAATGCGTTATAACTAGGCTTGTCATAACCTAGGCCATTCTTCTCATAAGTTTTGAGGGAACGTTAGACGATCAAGTCATGTTTCCCTTGTTCGTAATGACCAAGGCCAAAACCTTTCCACATGCAATGGTGAAGGTACATATGGGAAAAATTTAGATTATCTAAGGATCTTTAATTTGATGTAAAAGGCATGTCTTGATGTAACTTGGTGACTAGGGATGATGGGTGATCAAATCCTCCATAGAAAAGATTCATTTTGAGATAAGCGGGACCATAGGAGATAACATTCCCTACGTTAGGCCATACATGGGTTTCTTGTCATTGCAACCATAGGTCCTTGGTGAGGGGATGGAGTTAAGCATGAGGAGGTGATATTCCCCTAATGTGAGATGTTGTACAATGTCACTAAGGTAGGAATAATCTGGTAGCTTGGATGAAGAAATGGTTGTGCTGGTAGATGCCTCATCATATGATATCATAAATATTTGACCTTTGTGTTTGTATTTGAGACAACGGTGAAGATTGGAGGGCATACATCGCATGGTGTATATCCAGGGGCATCCTAATAGCATATTGTATTGAAATTCACCTTTTATGATGTAGAAGAGTTCATGTAAGGTTTTATTTCCAGCTTTGAGTGGAAGGATCATGGTGCCTAATGTGGGTGCGATAGTGTCGTTGAAGGATCACAGTAAAATTAGAGTTTGGCCAACGACAAAAGGAGATACATTAAGTTGATTGAAAGTAATGGATGATATAATGTTGATGACTGCACCCCCATCAATCATGACCTTCTGACAAGGACATCATCGATCTAAGGAATGATAAAAAGTAGAAAGTCATGTTCCTCGGATCTAAGCGAAGGAATCTCAAATGGTTCAAATGATATAACAATGGATGCCTTGAGGGCCCCTACAAATTTTGTGAAAGATGAGGGCTCATCTGTTGGTATAGTTATTGACTATAGGGATTTGATCATAGATTTTATGTGAGAAGATGATGTTTTTATTAACTCATAACATGACATTTTAACAAGAGCCTGGTGTAACTGTTTGATAACAACCTTCTGTATTGCAGTGGAGGATGAAGGTGGTGCGGCAAGGATGGAAACCTTAGCTTTGGGTGATTTCACTTGACTAGGTGTTTCAGGAGCTATGGGAATAAATATTTTTAGTTGGTCTGATGGGAAAAAATATTTTGGTGGTGGAGGTATTGCTACGAAAGTTTTACCTTTCTTAGGTTCAGGTGAGTCTGTGTCGTAGGTTTGTGAATGGGTAGCAATATGAACAACATCAACCTGATGGGAAGATATGGGTGCTTTGGATTTATGTGAAGGTGAAAAAGTGGACTGCTTTGAAGGAAGGAGAGATGGATTTTCATAATCTGAGAAATTAAATGGAAGGCCTTACAATCTTATAAGGAATGACCTCGTGTTCTATGATAATTGCAAGAGACATTGAATTCATACCAAGTGGGTTTCCATCCTTGTGGATCAGAAGGTTTGGGAGGTGGTAACATTATGAGGGATTTCTAAAGGAGGTTTTCTAAAATAGTTGCATAACGTCCCTTAGGTGTATATGCAGATGATGGCGGAGTTTGAGATGTCTTATCTTCTAATGGAAGTAAGATTATGGCTGAGGATTATCACATTATCAGTTGCTAAGGGATTTTGGATGTTGTGATGGGTGGATGATGAGAGTTACTTGTGGAAGTTCGATAAACATGATTTGGCCCTATAATGATAGGGTGGTTCCTAGGTATTAGAGATCGAGGACCACATAGGGGATTCTGATCCGGGGGAAAATAATAAGGGTCGTTAAAACCCTGAATGATGTCTTGTTTATAAGATCCTATTGTAGAAGTTTGGTAAGTAGGCCTTGGTCGTAGCATGGTAAGAGAATCAATAAAAGTGGAAATGGCCTTTCTAGTGCAAGGTGTAAGCAAAGGCAAAGGGTCACAAAAATTGTATGTTTGATCATAATAAGGACTTTTAAAGACCTAGATGACACCTTGTTTATTAGGTCCCCTTGAGGTTTTGGATGAGTTGGGTGTATTTATCGAAGTTGATGCTAATGAAGGAAGAGGAGTTTGAATTATACGGTTAATTTAATATAAATGGTTTGCGGGTTGGTGCGGTGAGCGTGGATTGTTTTTTTTTGTCACTAGGGGATGAATATGACCCGTGGTTGGTTTAGGCGGAGTTAGTTGTGCTATGAATGTTTCAAGGGGTATCATAGTTATGTTTTCAAAACTAGATGCAAGTGCAGGTGCAGTTGTACTAGAGGATATGTTGGGTGTGGGTATTGATTGATTAACATCACATGATATAGAGGGAGAGGTGGCTTCGGCCTTGTCCCCAATGGCGAAGGATTCAATAGATATGGAATCAGATTCAGTAGAAGTTGATGTTGAGTCTGAAGATGTGGATTCAAATTCAAGTGGTATCGATGTTGATTCTAAAGATGTAGATTCAGATTTAATTGGAATTGTTGCGGACTCAAAAGAGGGTAATGTTTTAGTAATGGTATTAATTTTATGATGAGTTTGAACAACATTCATTTTTGGTTGTTCTGTTGTTGGGGGATGATTAGGGGAAGGTTGTTTGAATATGTAAAGGTTTTGATTCAGGGGTGCATTTGGATTATCTAAATGAAGATCACCCTTTTCAATCAAATCTTAAAGGACATTACAAAATGTATGACACCTTTCAATGGCATGTCCCTTAACCCTATGGTATTTAAAATAGTCATTATCTCTATACCAAGAAGGATTAGATACAGATGTATTGATGAGACATTTAAGGGGGAGAGATATCATATTTGTGCAATCATTTTATCGAAGACTACGTTGTAAGTATCTCATATTGGTGTATAGTTATGTGGTTGATGGGAACCATCAATATTAGTTCTTTCCTTAGGGGTAGATTTAACTACTATAGTGTTGGAATATGACTTGGATTTGTCAGGATTGGATGATGTTGTTTTGGACGGGAAGTCAGTTTGTGGTTTCTTAGGGAGAACTTTAACTCAACCATAATCTAGAGCTCAAAGTTCTAGCTTACGGGCCATACGAAAGGTTTGGTCAAAGGTCTGGAATGATTGGATTTGTAATGTTGACAAAATGTGTTTGGCACATGATCGATAGAAAACTTCGATCAACTCAGTTTGTGGTAATGAAAAGGATAATTGATTAATTGTACCCCTCCACTGGGAAACAAAATCAGCAATGGACTTGTCCTCAAATTGTTTGATAGTGTAAAGTTCATTGATGGTGACTTTGTGGGCTATTTATAGAGAAATGTTCAAAAATTATTTGTTCAAGCTGGGTGAAGGACAAAAGGGAATATTGTGGAATGCTATTATACCAATCCAGAGAAGGGCCAATAAGAGACATAGGAAATGTTCACAGCATAAGGTCTTCATCATAAGCTATTAAATAACAGGCACAATGAAATGCATGAATATGTTGCTAGGGGTCTTACTTACTGTAGAACTTAGTGAATTTTGGAAGCTCCCAGTGAGGAGTATATGATTTGTATTGGAATGATGGGTACATGGGTTCATTACAGATTTGATTGCAAGAGAGGAATTTTTTGGGTGTAGATGAGGAAGCTTCTAGACTTGATATACGATTCATAAGAGCTTGGAGAGGGTTAGTTGGTGTTGATTGTTGTGAAGATGGGTCAGGTTGGAGCGCAAACTAGCCAAGTTGTGAGTATATATGATATTGTTGAGGAATGTTTTGTAGATAAGGAAGGTTATGTTGAGGGACATATTGTTGATAAGGAATATTTTGTTGGGATATATTATGTTGTGGGATATTTTGTTGAGGGATATACTACTATGAAGGAATGTTCTGCTATTGAGGAAGAGTTTTTTGTGGAACGTATTGTTGAGAAGGGATGCTTTGTTGTGGAATGTATTGTTGAGATGTGATGCTTTGTTGTTGTGGAAGAGTTTTTTGTGGAATGCATTTTTGACATGAGATGTTTTGTTGTTGTGGAAGAGTTTGTTGTGGAATGTTTTGTTGAGATGGGATGCTTTGTTTTTGTGGAAGAGTTTTTTGCAAAATGTATTGTTGAGATGGGATGTTTTGTTCAAAATGTAGACACCAAAATTCTACACTCCCCCGTCTTCAATGATTTTTCCTGTTCACATTTATAATCTATCACATTCATATCCATTGGCTTATCTATATATATATATTCATTTAGGTTATTATTTAAATAAATCCATTTTAAAATTTATCCCCTAATGTGAAATCATTCCAAACCCCCTTTCTCCTGACATATCTACCATGGGCTATTTCATATACCCATAAAATATTCTTTTATTTAACATTATCCTAACATAATATATTATTATCATATATTATTCTATGATATATGTTTAATATATCTAACTAAATCACCTAAAACATATCCTAAACAAACTTAACCTAAAATAGATCATACTCTAACTATTTTCCAAACAAACATGACACCTCATACGACAACACAACACATTAAAAAAAACCCATATCATATCATTCAAATACACAAACAAATACACTTTAATTAGACAAATGTTTCAACTATTCACTAAATAAACTCAAAAAGGCCGAAATCGCCAGTGTTTCGGTAAAACACCAACAATTATTTAAGCCCAATTTCCATTCTCATTTAGGATCCATCTACTTGCATTTTATTGAGTTTCTTTTTTATCATCCTTTCTCATCTTAGACTAAGAGTGTTTATTAGAGTTCGCCAATGTAGTGTGATATCAGGATTAGCTCAACATCATCTATGTATTCACGCACCATCATCAAACACATTCACAAGATTTTTTGAGAGTAAAAAATCTTCACCAACATGCATGTTTTTATCAAGTTTCAATCTCCATCAAATCAAGGTTAGCTATTGTTACATCTTATATTCACACATATGAAATATAATTTGTTAAAAATCTCCAATCCTGAAAAATCCAAGTCATTTGCCAATGTTGTAGTAGTTGAATATGCCCCTAAAGAAAGACCTACTATTGATTGTTCCCATCAACCACATAGTTATGCACCCATAAGAGAGACTTATAATGCATTCATTGACAAACTTCTCGCCGCAAATATGATATCTCTCCCCCTATCCATCCCATCGATACATCTGTATTCAAACCTTATTGATATAGAGATAATGACTATTGTAAATATCGTAAGGTTAAGTGACACGCCATTGAAAGGTTTCGTATGTTCTGTAATGTCCTTCAAGATTTGATTGATAGGGGTGATCTTCATTTAGATAATCCAAATGCACCCCCGAATCAAAACCTTGACATATTCAAAAATCCCTAATCACCCGCCACCAATAGAACAACCGCAAACGAATGTTGTTCAAACACACCATACAATTAATACCATTACTAAAACATTACCCACTTTTGAGTCCACCACAATGTTGATTAATTCTAAATTTACATATTCAGAATCAACGTTGACACTAATTGAATCTGAATCCACATCTTTAGACTCAACATTAGCTTCTACTAAATCCAATTCCATATCTATTAAATCCTTTGCCATTGAGGACAAGTTCAAAGCCACCTCTCCCTCTATATCACATTGCGTTACTCAATCCATCCCCACACCCAACATATCCTCTAGTTTAACTGCACCTACACCTGCATCTAGTTTTGAAAACATAACTATGATACCCCTTGAAACATTCATAGCACAGCTACCTCCGCCGAAACCAACCACGGGTCGTATTCATCCCCCATCGGCAAAAACAAACAATCCATGCTCACTGCACCAACCCGCAAACCATTTAGATTACATTAACCACAAAATTCAAACTCCTCTTCCTTCATTAGCATCAACTTCAAAAAAATACACCCAGCTCATCCAAAACCTCAAAGGGACCCAATAAACAGGGTTTTGTCAAGGTATTTAAAGTCCTTATTATGATCAAACATACCATTTCCGCTGCCCTCCACCTTGTCTTCCACCTCCTCCTAGAAAGGCCATTTCCACTTTTTGTGATCCTCTTGTCATGCCAAGGCCAAAGCCTACTTACCAAAATTCTACAAAAATATATTATAAACAAGACATCATTCAAGGTTTTAATGGCCCTTATTATGTTCCCCCGGATCAGAATCCCCTGCGTGGTCCTCGATTTCTTATACCTAGGAACCACCCTATCATTACAGGGCCAAATCTTTTTTATCAAACTTCCACAAGTAACTCTCGTTCTCCACCCATCACAACGTCCAAAACCCCTTGGCAACCAATAACATGACAATCCCCAACCACAATCTTACTTCTATTGGAAGATAAGACGTCTCAAACTCCATCATCATCTGTATATACACCTAAGCAACATTATGCAACTATTTTAGAAGAACTCCTTCAGTAATCACTCATAGTGTTACCACCTCCCAAACCTTTTGATCCACGAGGATGGAAACCCTCTTAATATGAATTCAATGCCTCTTGCAATTATCATAGAACACAGGATCATTCCATAGAATATTGTAAGGCCTTTCATTTAATTTCTCATATGTATGTAAATATTTCTCTCCTTCCTTTGGAGTCATCCACTTCGTCACCTTTACCTAAATCCAAAACACCCATCTCTTCCCATCAGATTGACATTGTTCATATTGTTACCCATTCACAAACCTATGACACAGACTAACCTGAACCTAAGAAAGGTAAAACTTTCGTAGCCATACCTCCACCACCAGGATTGTCTGTTCCATAAGACCAACCAAAAATAACATCTATTCAAATGACATCACCCAAAGCTAAGGTTTCCATCCTTGTCATGCCACCATCTTCCTCCACCACAATACAGAAGGTTGTTATTAAACCGTTGAACATATCTTGTCGGTACGTTCAATGTAGAATGCCAAACTAGTAGTTGACTCCTAACGCCCAGTTAACGAGGCTTCTCCTCTATCCCATGCTCATCTATGTTAACCCTCCAACGTGTGCACTATTTATGACATCTGATGGATCCTTCTCAGCTCGATCATTTAATTAATTTTTAAAAAATCCTCCCACATAGAAGCGCCTATCAAACACCCTAATCCATGTCATACTCTGCAACAAACTTCTTGTATGCGTTTTGATATTTTCTTCTTCACTACTTAGTATAATGTAAATGTATTTTCTATATCCCAAGTTGTTTGTAGGCATTGTCATGGCATATGATTTTGCAACGTACAAAAGATATGGGTATCTTGATTAGGAAGTCCCATTGTTTCACCATGTACAACAAATAGGTATCCAACCCAATCAGTTTACATTTGGCAGAGTATTTCTAGCCGGTGCAAAATGGGAGGTTTAAAACATGGTATGAACATTCATCAAAACAAAAAAGAATAGAGAAATTGTGTCATATGCTGGATTTGCAACTACCCTAGCAAACATGTATTCAAAATGTAGGATTATGGACAAAACAAGTGAAGTGTTTTATGGAATACCACAAAGAAATGTGTTCTCCTGAACCCCAATGACTGTAGGATATGCAAAAAATGGATTTGTTTGAAACGTAGGTGAACTATTTGATAGAATTCCTCAAAGAAATGTGGTCTCATAGAATGCCATGATTGCAAGATATGCACAAAATGAACTTGTTGAAAAGACTTTAGAAACTTTAAAGCAAATGCAGTTGGCAAGTGTAAAGCCAAATTCCACAACTTTTGCCAACATCCTCTCATCCTGTGCCAAAATGGAAGCTTTGGAACAGGGCATGGACATCCATAAAAGTATAAATGATACACATGTAATTGTATAAAGTATAAAGTACAAAGGTTTTTAACAAGACATGGAATTTCATCAAATATTGTAGTTGCAACTACTCTGGTAGACATGTATGCAAAATGTGGATGCATACACAAAGCACTTGAATCATTTGATAGAATGCCTCAATGAAATGTGTTCCTGATGACATAAATGATTACAGGCTATGCACAAAATAGATTTTTTTAAAGGATTTAGAAACTTTCAAACAAATGTAATTCGAAGCTGCGGAGGATAGTCTCTTCGAGGAGATGAACAATGTTGATGCATGGTAAGCTACACCTTCTCTCTCTTAAATTTAGTTATGGTCTATATTTTTGGGGGTTTTTATTTTTATTAATGCAGAAGAGTAGATCATATGAGAGATGTTTGGTTCATTCACCTTGAACTAACTTTCTATACATATAATCACTTTTCAAGTCCATTCAGTTTAGCACCATTATACATGATTTTGATTGAATTATCTTTGGATTAAGTTTTTTACGTTCATCTTCCCAAAATTATAGCTACATTTTTATCACTTCATTTATCTCTATAAGTCTGAGGTTCAAGTCTCATTATCTGTAAGGTTGTATTTTGTTCACTCATCGATGGGTTTAAATAGTCATGGAAATCAGGATACCCTTCCATATATGTGTCAATATCCATTCAGAATGGCTCATCTTTATCACTTATTACAAAAGCATCATTGTCAGTTCTTTGATGTTTCATGCAGACTTCATATTTTCATTTTCTATTTTGCATGGTCTCGATATAAGAGTTAGCTTATGTGTCCAATTTCTCATTTCTATGGGTTGTACGATCCTCATGAAAATACCTTTACCACTAGCAATATCATCTCATGGTAAAACACGTCTGATTGATATTTTGTGAATCCTCTTTACTTTATTTGGAAATAGGACTTATACACCTTGGCTCTGTGTACCTACTTTCATAGGCCTCCTCCATATGTCAATATTAGTCTTTGTTTACCTTGTTTGCATGAGCTATGTTTTGATGTCACCTCACTCAATATCCACAAGTCCTGACTTCTTTCTTGAAATTCTTTGCTTATTTCTTAGGTATGTCAACTTAACCATATGATGTGCTTTTGAGTTCTTCATACATATTTTCCTTCTTTCTTTAAATAGTCATAGTTGCACATTGAGGTAATGGTTGAAACCACTCCACTTTGTACATCACAGAGGTCATGTTAGGTGTTTACCGCAATCTTCCTTCATTGTTATGTTTGGGTTACCATAGCCATTAACATCATCACTTCAAGGATTGCTCTGTTTTGACACTTTTGATTAGTATGTATCTCAATTTAATAGTTGTGATAGCAATGTATTAGCAACATCCCCTTTCTTTACTAATATCACAAGCTAACTATCGAGATAAAATAAGTATATATAAATAAAGCATTCTAGTTGTAGTGCCTCTATTGATTTTTATGTTAGAATTTGTGTTTCATTTGATTCCATGAATTAGCATGTGGTGGAGTATATTGTTAGAGCTGAGGAATTAAAAACCTTTGTAGGCACTTAACTAATTATAAATCATGGAGTACCTAGTCTAATCACAAATGTGCCAAAGACTATTGTATAAAACAAACCTATATAATGGCTAGACAATTGTTGATTTGATATTACTAAGTTTTTGAAGAGCTAGGAATAAAATGGTAATTTCATGTTGATTAATAAACTTCATAACCTCCTTGTGAAACTGGACCTCCTAGATTTCATCTTTGAAATTTGTTACTACATGCTCCAGCAACCTTTCCTTGGAATGTACACCTTCACGTTGATTATAATGTGGTTGGTGTTTGATGATTGCCACCCTTTCTCAGTCATTTCATGGAAGCATATTTACGTTATATTTTATATCTCTAATCCAAACCATGCGATTAGATTTGTCATTCGCATAATTAAAGATTAGGATTACAAACTCTCTCTGTATTTCTATCTGACCAAATTTTATTCAGGTTGGATTCCTTATGAATCTTGATAAATGGCATCTAATGTTTTACAATAGGTTAACAATAATAACTCATAAATTAGAGTGGAATAGGAAAGATCCACACAATATAAGTGAAATGAAGAGAATAATAATTAATATATGACTAAGTAACTTCAATTGGTTGCATTCAAGTTGCATTTCGTTACGAACTTACAATATCGTAGGAGTAGATTCACATAAATAAATTACAATTCAATATATGGCACATACATATTAAAAACATTAACTCGCAAATAAGAGAAAAATAGAGTAGGTCCATGTAATATGAGTGAAATGAAAAGAAGAATGCATTCCAATTGTAGGTATTGCAAGCAAAAGGTCCTTGGATGGTAAGTTCCCAACACATGCTCAATTGAATGATTGTCAGGTTTAGACTAACGAGCAGAATGTTTGTACGGATGTTTATGATCTGAGCATGTTTTAAAAGAATATTATTTATTTTTCTATTTTTATGCATTATATAAATTTATCTAACATAGACATTCCTATCAAAAGCATGTGCTACATAATTTACATCACCAACTACCCAGTTGATACTAAAAGACACTATAATGTACCACAAGAAATCACTAAAAGCTTATTTTTTCTAGAACAACAACTTTACATCTTCATCTCCATATCATGTGAACCACACTCCAAAATTTTCTTGCTAACAATTGTTTTATTATGCTTCCAACTCCACCAATTCTTCGAGTCATGAAACCAGATTGTTGTCATGGCACTATGCTTCCCAAAACGCGATAAAAGCTTCATGATTGTGTTGATAGGGCTATCCTAATGATCAATATTCGTGTTGAGCACTAATTCAGCTATCAGAAAATTATTATAAAATCTTTTAAAAAAAACACGTGTAAATATCAATGTCTTCATAGGGTCCGAATAACGTCTTTTTTTTCCTTTCTCCCATATCTCATTTTTTCCATTTGTATGTGAATTGAATTGGTTTTTCGTTATAGTGGGTAAGAGAGACATACATACATACATACAGACAGACAGACAGAGGAGGGAGGGAGGGAGGGATGGAGGGAGGGAGGGAAACAGGACAGACAGACAGACCAGACAGAGAGGAGAGAGAGGAGAGAGGAGAGCGGAGAGAGAGAGGAGAGAGAGGGAGAGAGAGAAGTGACAGAACAGACAGAGAGGACAGCGAGACAGAGAGACATGAGAAGAAGAGGAGAGAGAGAGAGAGAAGATGAGAATATAAGACATACAGATGAGAGAATGACAGACATACAAGAAAGAAAAGAGCAGAGAAAGAAAGAAAGGAACAGAGAGAGAGGTAGGGGAGGTAGGGATAGAGAGGGAAGGAGGGGAGGGAGGCCCCTTTATATATATATATTATATAAATATATATCTGGATATCTATGTATGTATGGATACAGTGACACACCACACAGAAGGATATATATAGATATAGTGATATATATATACGGATAGCGAGAGATACAATGTATATATAGACATATAGTACATATATATATATATATGTATAGACATCTATATATCTAGATAGCTATGATGCGATAGTATAGAGATATATATATGTATGATAGATATAGATATATATATAGATATGTATATGTATATGTATATATCTATATGTATACAATATGTATATATAATGTAGATATGTATATATATATGTATATATGTTGTATACATACAGACATACATATAGATATATATATATATATAATAATACTATATATATATATATATATATATATATATATATATATATAGATGTATTGGTTTATGTGGGTAGGTATCTAGATATACATAATAGATCTATATGTATGTATGTATATATATAACAACTACATATATATATATGTATGTATATTATATATACATACATACATAAGACAGAGAGAGAGAGACAGATAGAGAGAGACAGAGAGAGAGAGAGAGAGAGGGATAGACAGAAGATATAGTATAAATGGAGCCATTACAAACATGTCACATATCACTAACAACTTGACATAACTTGATTCCTTCATTGGAGAACTAAAGTTATGCCTGATTATAGGGCATGAAAAACTCATTGAATGAGATTCCAAAAGGAAATTGACCAAAGAAAGTAGATAAGGAAATGGTATGACTGAATTGGAAGACTGAAGATTCAAAATCCCAAAGGCTCTTTGTAAGATGCTTAATGTTTCAATGTTTCTTCATGGTGAGATGCAAGTGAATAAGGCTAATTGATTTCCAGATTATGTCCTAATTTTGACGTGCAGACCAGTGACACAATGGATATTTGGCCTTTGAATGATGCACGGGAGTGTAAATGTGGCAGGATGGCTGTGTATAGTTTTTACTATTCTCAGGGCATGTCAAACCCAATTCATCTTAAATATAGTTAGTGGTTCAGAAAATTTGGAGACGTGTATCTCCCCACTTTTGTTGGTTTATTCAGAAATTAGGAGTAGTTTTAAGTCTATTAGTTAGGGGCCTTAGTAGAGAAAATAGGGAACACTTTTGTGGTGAAAATCCCTAGATCAATGCCATAAAATCATCCTCTCTAGTACTAACATTGGTGGGAGGTGCTAGTGTGCTTCGTGAGTCACTCTAATTACTTAACAATAAAATAAAATTATGAGGTATTTTTTCATATGTAGGTGCAATTTCCAAAAGCATGTATAACACAAAAGTATAACAGAGCATTTTCTTGAATAAAATGGGAAATATAATTAACATTCTTTGTTGATCCATGTACAATTTTTGTTGTTTCTCTCCAGAGAAATCCCATTGATTTTAATTTTGGCACAGACAGGTAGGATGGTAGAAAAAATTGTGGAATTAGGCTTTAAATCTGCCAATTACATTTTCTTGAAACTTTCTAAAGCCTTCTCTTCAAATCAATTTTTTGCATAGCCTATAATGAATGTTGTCCATGCAAATGCATCTCTTTGAGGCATTCTGTTAAATAGCTCACTTTCCTCATCTATGTTTCCACATTTTGCATGCATGTCTACCCAGGAAAAAGTTCAATACTCTTCCCTAACTTTGTGTGTTATTTTTAAAACTATTGCATTCTGATTGGATTTGCAATACACCCACTCTCGCTTATCTTGTTGATATGGACATCTGTGGTTGACTCTATTTTAGAATATGATTTCTGATTTTGACAGGAAAAAATTCATTACCCTCCCCTAGATTTGTGTGTTATTCAAAAAATTTACTATCATTTTTTTATTCATAACAAATTAGGTAAGTAGGGATTTGAATCAGATGTCTTGGAAATTGTGTGCATGCACTGGCAGATTTTGGTTCACTCATTTGAGTGGCAGTGTTTGCTAATCCAATGGCATTTTAATGGTTTCTACTTTATTATGAGGTATTTATTGGAAAAATTATTTACATTCCAAATCACTCCGATAAAACAAATCAAAGGTTCATATCTTAAGCCACTACATAACATGCTGCATTATTTAAACATATCAGCAAAAATATTTCGTGAAATGAATGCATAGTTTGGATGAATTTTTATTTAAAACATTCATATGTTATGGGAAAAAAGTGCAGGTTGAATGACATGCAAATTCTAGGCCCGGTTATTCATTTTTTGTTTGTAGGAATTTGTGGCTAATGCAAAAATGGATCATGAATTGAACACGTAGTTTTGATGAAATTTTACTTTAAAACATTCACATGTTATGGTACAAAAGTGTAGTTTGAATAATTACATGCAGAATATACCCCCATCATTCATTTTTATGCCTAGAGATTGATAACTAAATAATTTCATCAAGGAAGAATTCTTATTGAGATTTTTATTGGTATCCATGACTTATAAAGAATAAAGTTTTGTTTTTTTCACATACTCAAACAATTCATGCATGAGGTAATTTTTGTTGGTTGAAAAATATTGTGGGCCTTATATTGATATATCATTGCATACCATTTTTGTGTGGTAATCATGTTGCAGCAGGGGGTTACTTGTCTGGCCTGCCTATTAGATTTATTGTGGATTTTTTGGATCTATTGTCGGTGCAATATCTGTATTCCTTATTGGTAAAATGGTCAGTAGCTGATTTTGTGCCATATAACTTCATTGGTTTCTTAGAGTTATCCCTCAAAATTTTTTATAGATGCATAATTAACTTTTATTTTATGGTAATTTAATGACCAATCTGGCTCTCAAATTATCATAACAATTAAAAATGAATTGTTAGCATTCGATTTTTCCTTAGTACTATCTATAGTATGTAGGTGCCTAGTCTTTTGGTTTTGAATTTTTTTTCTCTCATGGCGGTAAACATTATGTCATTATCTCAAAGAATAAATCTTGATGTTGAATTTCTAATGTCATGGAAGTCAATATCCTTCATATCGGTTGTAGGTTGGAAATATGTGATGTGCTTGTTGAATGATTATCACAAATTACAAGCTTAGATACAACCATTCGGAGATTGGGCTTTAAGGTCTTCATTCTTCATACGCTTGTTCAAATCAGGATTTTCAAAGAATTCAAGTGGGTAAACTAAATGTTATGCTAGCAGTAGTGCTTCGAATAAGTCATCTTAAATGTCCTTATTACAAACTTGCCCGTTGATGGACCCTAACTAATCATGGAGTTACCCCTTTATTCTACCCTTGTGCACACTATTCCTATATAAAATAATTGATTCAATGTTGGTGTGCAGTTGTGGTGGCTCTTCATTTTGACGAAGGGAAGTATCCTTTAATATGTCTATTTGAGGGTCAGAAAGATTGATTTTAGGGAGCTATAGCCTGATTCTTACAACTTAGAATATCAAATAGACTGGGTTTAGTATTTCCTTTTTCGGTTTAGTATTTCCTTTTCCGCTAAGAATTTGATCTGGGTTTGTTATTTTCAAGGTGGGTAGTTGTGAAAGTAGCAAAAAAACTATAGGTTTCCCTTTTGTTAATGTGATTCTTCTTTTGGTTTGGAAATCTCCATGCAGGATGCGTTGTGTAAACCTCATCTGGGTCACCCTCCTCCAACAATGACAAGTCTTATGGCAGCTGCAAATTCTAGGTTAGTAGATTGATAGGCCTGCTTGTTATTGTTTACAAGTACTGAAATTTAAATGCTTACATACAAATATCATAATTGATGGATTTTGTTATATGTAATTTTGCTTTGTAAGAAGTTAACTTTGCAATTTTCTCCCTCGACATTGGACACTGCAAATCCAAATCTTCTAATATGATCCCAATGTCATTAGTTTGTATCAAAGGTTCCCTAGTAACGTCTCAAACTTCTTTCTTTTCGTCATCCATACGAGTCATGTCTTTGAATATGTTTAATCTCTACATTTGAGATATCACCTTCAAAGAAAATAGCTATTTGAAAGAATTAATGAAAACCATGCCATGTATTTCTTCAAATTTGGCACAATATGTGCATGCATAAACATTTCCTTCATGTATGGATTTGTTAAACAAAATGTAGGAATTATTTTTATTTGAATTTGCAAATGACTTAGTACAAACCAAGTAATATTTAACTGATGATTGCATCAGCATTTTTCTTGTTCTCCTTTCCTTTATCCTTGAAAACAAAAAAATATTGGTTATGCCGCAAGCCCGCAAAAATGCCTTCTTTGGCCATTTTTTGAAATCGTTTTGTTTATACCTCATTTGGTTTGGATGGTCCATCTTGTATTTTTCCATTTGACTCTAGTTGTTCCTGAAATCAGAGCTCTTAATTGAAACTTGCCTGATATTTTTCCTAAATGATTGAAAGGTTGTTTGGCCACAATGATCTCCCATTTCCCTCTCTTCTCTACTAAGATCCAACGATCCATTCGTCCTCAAGCAAGAAGGTGGCCACAAGTTAAGACCGAATTTCATTGAAATATTTTGTTGAATAGTTCGCATGCAGTCTTTTGATACACAATCTTGTAAGGTTGAAATTTTGATTTTATAATTAAAAATATTGACCGCGAAAGTAAACATCTGTAATGTTTGGGCACATCTAACAAGATTAATATGTTCTATTGAATATACACAATGTAAATTAACAAGGAGTTGAATGTTCAACATGGGTATAGATCAGGGGAGTTGCGCGAATCTGCCTTAGTGAAATCTATTGTCTCCATGGATGGTAAACCATTCATAATTCAAGACATGTCATAGCTAGAAATGGAGTTGGTCTTTTATTAAGGGTGGTTTTGTTCTTGACTGGTCTCTTACTCATTCCAAACTCTATTTTGAGGTTGGTTACTTTCTTTTAATTGGTAACAATTGAATTATATAAATATCAACATTTCTAACTTAAAAATTTTCAACATAAATATCGATATCTCTACCTTAAATATTGAAAAAATTATGACACTTTGCATCTTATTAATTTGCAAAGTAGCAATACAAATGTTGATATCTTTCTCATTCTTGTGTACACGGTTGGATAACAATTTCGTCACTTTTTGTTGACTAGATATATACAACTTATATTTTACAAAATATCATTTCCTTTCATGCTACATACAACGTGTTGCTTATGGCTACATTGTGCTCATTATGCGGATGAACCAATGCAAGTTGGGCCCTGCTGCTCATGTTGAAGATTGTGTTGCTTCCACTGAGCTCGGTAATAAATTTTCCATCTTCCTTTACTTATCAATGGAAGGCCTTGCTTTAGCTATTCTAAATTTTGTATTATGTGTTTCTGACATTTTATTGACACTTGGTAGTTTTTGGTATATGCAGGCAACAAGGAACCTTCGCTGAAATAAGATATTCCCTTGTCAAATTACATGTGTCATAACTGATAAAGTAGGATTCCTCAATTCAACTGGGGGAATACAACCCTCATGTTACCAAATGCTTATTTGATTGCAAACAGACCTCTGACAGTCAAGGGTTAATGACATTTAGGCACCCTTTTGTATTTTATCTTATTTGATATTAATAAAATGTTTGTGGACCCATTTGTGGGCACAAGATTCAACTCAAATTGTTATTAATTGAATAATATTATTACCAATAGTGGACTCTAACATTAATAGATGGCATGTATATGACATAAAGATTGCACTAGATGATAATTTGGTTAATTTACCTTGAAAAAGAGGAGAGAGAAACACTTGATGCAATTATGATGTTTGTAGCATGTGTCCTCCATTCTTGTACAAATCATTCAAGCAAATCATCATTTAATGATGTCCCATCCTAAGAGGAAAAATATTTATCAAACATTGCCAGATAGTCCAATGTTTTATAAAAACACAATTTAAACATTATGGACTTTTATCCAAATGCTAGTTTTCATGGATACAACATTACAAATGATTTGTTAAGACCTTCAATAGAAAAATTTTAAATAATGAGCTTAAAGAACAATACTTATTGATTTTGTGTTCAAAAATGGTGTTGAAGATATGGATTTGATTGTTCAAAAAGTTATAATATGCCTTAACAGCATTTTTCCAAATTCAAAAGAAAATATAGTTTGTCAAACATTTCGACATGTAGAGTTTTAAGAGAGGATACAATAAACCATTCATTGTCCCCGCAAATAAATTAAGAGATATACTTCTATGGCAATTTGTCTCTTGACTTATGTTTTCAATATGCAAATTTCAAACATAGGAATGTAAAGTGGATGGTATTTCTTGAGCTATATGATTAATCAAAAGTATTCAAGTAATACAACAGGTGAATTGTTCACTATATGAAAAAGATATCCTTCAACATCCTTCATTTGCAATCAAGTTGTGCACCTAATTTCACCTGGGCTTGAGCCATGCTCTCCTCACGTGCCAACTACAGAGGTATACCTCGCATTGAAACACTTCCCTGCACTCACAATGCCAAAATAATAGGGAAGAGAAAATTTAGTAGCTAAAACATTGTTTTCAATGACAATAAGCAATATTTATGATATACATGAGTCTCACTTACCTAATAGCAACAATTTCAGCACGAGCATCATCCACCATGAAAGCATTTGGTTTCCATTCCAACATGTGACAATGCGCACTAACCACCAACTTACGCATCCACAATGTCAAGTCGGGAACAATAGCCCTCGACATCAATACCCACACAACAGGAAGCCCATTTTGCATATTATCAAATGCAAGAATAGTGTACAACATGAACTGCATAAGACAAGAAAAATGTTAAGTTTTATACTATAAAAACTACATAGTTTCAAATATACATATCTACAAGTACCTTTTGTGCATTTGTCCCATATGTGGAATCCATTGAAAGTATGTTGTTGTGTGCATACTTCAACATCCACTCACGTTGGAAAGGAAGTTGGAGGCCTAACACAAATGGATGCTCTTCTATTCCTATTCTAATAAATTCTTCATACACAAATACCTTTTCAGGATTTTTGGTGGCAAATGTTCTAACACTGTCTGCATCATTGAGCTCAAATTTGTATTCTACTTCTTTCATCTTTCCCTCAATATTGCGAATATCATCTTTGCTCAAGAAATCATCCCGCTCCGTTTGACCATTGAATAATGTGAGTTTCTCATGGACCATGTGATGATGTTTTTTGTGAACAAGTTCAGGGGTCAAGCCCAATAATAACAAACTCTCTACCCAATCCTTCAATGCGCCACTTATGTGTGGAGCCAAAGAACAACGATTACCCCTAAAGTCATCAGTCTCTTTCCCATGGCAAAATTTTCCCTCGTGATCTCTATGGTCCATCTTGTTATATGTAATCAAAGCTCGATCTTGTAGCTTCATCAACACACAGATGGAAAAATGACATTGGCATCCACGACGTAAATGCTTACACCCAGGTCGACTGTTCTAAGCAACCTTTGGAACCTTAGAAATGTCATAATGTGCCTCATCTTGAGGCCTATAATCCTCGGGGCCATACGTACACCAATAACTATATTACACATGCATAAATCAAGTTATAAAAATATTCCAAATCAAATATTTAAAAACATATATTACAAAACATCGTACTTACATTATGTATTGAAGAGATCTATCGATCCTAACTTTTTGGAGATCGCATGGCGCATGATTATATGTACTGTCCTAGATGAAAAATGTGGTGGGATACATTGGTCTCTTACATTCACCCCTTAGTAAATTATCTATGAGATCTCTTTGTATCCATGGAACAATATCCTTCACACTACGTAAGTTGTACTCCACCTTGCTCCAAATCCAATTCCTTGGAAGAAAAATCTCTAGGTGGGGGATTATGTACTGGAAGAGATAATAGAGACTTCCACTTTGAACCCATCTACAAAACAAACAAGCAAGAAGAGAGTTACACATATGCAGGGCATAGCCCCTCTTTGAGTCAACAAAGTGAAACCGGTTTATTGCTATTCTACCAGCAGGAATCTATGCAAGTCTCACAATATTCTGCCTTCGGGGGTTTGGGATCTCATCCCAGTAGGGTGTTTCCAACTGCGAGAAGAAAGGAAGGAAAGTAGAGGATGAAGAAAGATCAGGTCCGAAGGGAGAAAAGAAATGAATTCCAAAGAAGAAAGGTCAGAGGGTTTATGTTTTGGGATTGGTAGTAAACAGAGCCAAACCTACTTGCATAAACGGAATAAAGCAATACTGATGAATAAATGACAATAAAAGTAGAAGTAGATTTCAACAGAATAAACACACAAATCTGACATAAGAAAGATCAGATGCATTAATAACACACGTATTCAGCACAAAGTCTAAATATTTGTATTAATATCTTCTTTCTGTTACAAAAAGTACAAAGCCTCTTCTTCTCACTTCTATTTTTCATCTGAAAGATATCCACTCCACTTGAATACAACAAGTATTTGAGTATTTATAGAAGAAGGAGAAGAAAAGAAGGCAAAAGAGGAACCAACCACTTAATTACAAAATATCTTACAATAGATTACAAAGTCATTTGTTGACTTTTGACAACTTTGGTGGATGACATCATCCCATGGTGCAACATGGATGATGTCATCATTTGTGTCAACAAATTTTAGATAATTTACAAGGAGAAAGTTGGGAAGAAGGAAACTATTCGTCGTCGTCCCGCGGCTGAAAGGGGGTATCCTGCTTTTGCTGCTCGAGCGATGAGATGTGGAACTGGGCACGGTACTCCATGAACTTGCTGATCATGGGTTGAAGTTGATCCTCAGAAGGATCCTTGTGTCTATCGCTGATAGCTTCGCAGGTCTCCTGCTCATTTATGAGCTTTTCTGGGAGTTTGGAATAATCATTCTCTGCCTCTATCAGGTACTCGATGAAGTCACGACACGCCAACAGGTTATTGATGGATTCGGCGTCGAACGTGACCTCTGGCCCCAGTCCCTGTGAAACGATCTCCTTGAAGATCTGAATAGTTTCCTCAACCTTCCTTAAGGCGAAAGAAGAAGTGAGCAACCCTGGAGACATTCTGAGAACAATCTGTTCCATTTGATGCATTGCATCCAGGGCTACCTCCTTTACTTTGTCGATCTTCTCCAAGGACGAACTCCAGCTGATCCACCTGATAATCCAGAGTAGAAAGGATTTTGTTGAGGGCTCTGGGGTGTCCAAAGACGCCGAACTTGACCAAATCTTCAACTGAACAGTTGAGCATTTTCTGAAAGGTCTCGTGTTGCATCCTGGCATGATCCAACTCTTTGGAGATGGGTCCTGCTATCAGCTTGGAGTTCTCTGTTCATTCGATTGATATTCTAGTACAAATCAGTGAACTTAGCGATAACTCCCTCGCTTTCCTTGAGGATTTGGCTCCTCCAGGTGGAAACTGCCATGTCCTTGCTCACCGATTTTAGCATATTCATTGATCTTATCCTGGCTCAGAGGCTCAGGAGTTTCGGCGGCAGTTGTAGGAGGTGCACTGCCCATTTTCTGCAAGGCGCAGAGAAGATGTTTATTTTGCTCCTTTAGCAGCCTTTTCTCTTCCTTTTCTTCTTGGATTTTCTTGCAAAGGGCGTCAACTGCAGATAGGGCCTCTCCTTGCAGGATTTCAGAAGATGTCCCCATCATGACTTGAGTCACTGTGTAATCTGTCGAAGACAGATCCTTCTTATCCTTCAAAGGATTGGGGTATGTAATCTCCATCACTCTCTCCCCTGATGCACTCTGATAGAAGCGGGTTATCGGTTTTTTCTTCTTGATCCCTTTTGATGGGATGATGAAGAAGTCCATCGGGGCGATGGGAACTTTCCTCTTCTGTTGACTCAGGTGCTAGGAGACCCAAGCTGGACTTATGGGAGAAGGACCAGAAATAGAGAAGGGGGCAGCTGCAGTAGTAGAAGGGAAAAACGTGGAGACACTTGGAGGCGGCATGGAGAGGGAAGCCGAGGAAGTGCTCACGGGAGGAAGAGATACTGCAGGGGAGGAAGACATAGGAATGGAAGGGAGCTCAGAGATGAGGGAAGAAATGGAGGGGGACAGCTCCGCGAGAGAAGAGAAGATGGATGAGGAAGAAGGGGGAACAATGGAAGACAGGGGAGAGGACACGACCAAAGGAATGGTCTGTCGACACTAAAATTTTCCTCCGTAATTTCTATTTCATTAATGTATGTATTAAGAATAGGATGTTGTTAAGTATAATTAATAGTAGCGTCTGATAGAAGATAATGGCGCCATCAGTACGGTGCCGCCAATAATGTGGAGTACGGTAACAGTCAAAGTACAATAGGAATGTTGTAAAAAGTAAATATTTGTCGTAAGTGGTCCGGTGATGTTAAAATGTCAAAGTTTGGGTAATTAGAGAAGTAGGGTCTACATGATTAGGAATTAGAAATATTATATTAGTAATAAGGACAAGGAGTGAGGTCATAAATATTTTGTGTATTTTAGTTGTAAAAAGTCTAAAATTGTGGAACCTATGTAAAATGATAAGGTTTATTTTATCTTAAAAGATAAGCTTACATGTATAGATAAGAGTTAAGGTATGGAATATGATTCGTCAGAGTGGATTTCTTATCCTATCTTAGAGATAAGATGGATAAGCCTGGAAGTTCTATAAATAGAGAGGTCGCCCCCCTCATTTAGTATAGAAGGAAGTAGTGAGAAATATTGTAGGAAGTGTGCAAAGGAAGTCATAAGTTTAAAGGTGTGTTGAAGAAGCCATTAAGAGGTGTAATTGTAAAGTTTATCCCATAGTCTTGGTGAAAGGAAAGTGAAGTCAATAACAATTGAAGTACCTCATGGGTGAGATTGTAACAATTTCATGTTAATATTATAATTCACTTTGATATTTCAGATTTGTCATCATTCCGTCTTATCATAGTGGATGGTATTCTTGTGTTATGTTGTTGTTTTATTTCCAGATTACATCCACCAAACTAAAGGCTGTGCATTAGTAAATAATCATAGCACGAGGAGTTCTCGGTGAAGAATTATCATAGTGCCGGATTGGTGATGACATTTTGGTTCCGTTGCCGGGACCATTCCTCGTTGGTGGATTTTCTGGAGAGATATTCCCACTTAGTCAAAAATCAATTGGAGGGTAACCTTATTTTTACTATGCATAGTAGTTACCATGGTAAAGTCATTTTTTCCGTGAATAGTAGTTACCATGGTAAAGTCATTTTTGCCGTGAATAGTAGTTACCATGATAAAGTCATTTTTGCTGTGAATAGTATTTATCACAGTAAAGTCACTTTTTACCGTGAATAGTATTTACCGCAGTAACTTCACTTTTTACTGTGAATAGTGTTTACCACAGTAAAGTCATTTTTTACCGCAGTAATTCAAGTTTTACCATAGTTACCATGGCCATTTCTATTTTACCGTAGAAAGTTGTAAAGTCACTTTCTATTACAGTGTTTCCAGATTATTTGTGCACATAAGTCTTGTTGATTGTACTTGTGGGTTAGTAGTTTCACGGTGGTTACTTTTGAAAATGGGAAAGATTCCTGTTTTTTCAGCTCAATCTAATGAAGATGCTTCTTCTTTCATTCAAGAGTTTAAACGATCTTGTATTTGTAATGGCCTTATAAGAAGGGAACAATGGACTGAATTTTTTCCTACCTTTTTGGATGGTTCAGCACTTAGGTGGTTTGAAACACTAGGTGATAATGTGAAAAATTCATGGGATTTATTAACTGAAAGTTTTCTTGAAGAATTTGGTGAACAACAGAAATATGCAGATCTCATGATCGAGATCACAAAGCTATCCCAAGGAGAGAAGGAGAAGATAAGGGATTATCATGCTCGTGTTCTAGAGCTAAGGAGGAAGCTCGATGCCCAGATCCGGAAGGAAGGATTAGCGGATGGGTTGATGAATGGCGTGGATAATCTCCTCTGTAAGCACTTCATTCTTGGGATGAAGCCAGAGATCAGACAACGAGTGAAGTATGACCACCCAGCTACCATTGAACAAGCAAAGGAGATTGCAAGAAGGCAAGAAGAAAGCATGGAAGAGGAGCCCAAAGAAATTGTTGCTAAAGTAGAGCCTACACCAGCACCTTTGGTCCAGAATCCACAACCACTCCCGATGAGCACAAATATTTCTCATAGTACATCTACTGAGTATGAAGATCTGCTCAAAAAGATGGGTCAGTTAACTATTAATCTTCTTCAAGGAAAAGAATTTAGTTCTCAGGGAGGAGATAGAGGTCCAAAAAGAAATATTTCTGAAGTTGTATGTTATGGTTGTTATAAAAAGGGTCATTATAAGTATAATTGTCCAGATAGAGCTTCTACATCTGGTAAAGGAGATAATGATAAAGGAAAAGCACCTGTGAATTCTTTTGATGTAGTAGATAAGAGCAGAAATAATGAAGTAGATGTGTTTGTAACAAAAAGAAAGAAAGAAAAAGATAATCAAGATGGAAATGATCCTAAGAAGATGAAAGGAGAAACTAGTAAGAAACATAGGAGAAGAAAGTTGGGTGTGCAGGATTTTCTGATTTCACAGGGGCAAGGACCATACTCCATCTTGGAAGATCTGTCCAAAAGGCCTGCAAATATTACATATGGTCAACTCTTGGCTATGTCTTCTGAGAAGAGGCGGGAGCTGCGAAGTGGACTCAATGCTCGACGAAGAAAGGAGGTTGAGGTCCCTGTTTTGGAGGCAGAGGCAGATCCCTATGCTCCACAAGCTGAGGTATTATGTAATGGTATTTCAATTCATGATGTCTTAGTTGATGGAGGTGCTGCAGTTAATGTAATGACCGAGTCTGTAATGAATATGTTGGGTTTAAAAATTGATCGCCCTTCAACACTTATGTTAAGGTCATTAAATAAAGGAAAAACTAAACCAGAAGGTGTAGCTTTCAAATGTGGCAATATCTGTTATGGGTGTTGTATGTGTGGTAGACTTTCAGGTGATGAAAAATGGTACTGTTGCGTACCCAATGCTACTAGGAAGACCATGGCTAAGGAGAGTTCATGCAAGAAACTACTGGAATGAAGGTTTCATGACACTTGGATGTGGTAGAGAGAGGGTGAAGATAAACGTGATCCCTCGACATCATAAGGCAGAACCTGTGGATTCAAGTGATGAAACTGATGATTGGACATCCTCTGATTACTCTAGTACCAGTGAAGTGGACACTGAAGATGAAGAAAGTGAGGTTGATGTTTCAGTCATGGATATCCTTCCAGTCACACCAACTCATGACCCCATAAAATTATCTGAAGAAGAAGTTGATGATCGTCTCCAACAAATAAAGATTGGTGATGTTGTGATGGAGAGTGAGAAGGAATCCTACCTCCAGCTCTTTCGAAGGTACATACACCTATTCACTTTTGATTACAAGGAACTCCGTCAAGTAAGTTGGGTAGAACATTGTATTGAGCTGGTAGATGGTGCTAAGCCCATAAAGCAAATGCCATATAGAATGAATCCTAATTTTTCCAAGACTGTAAAAGAAGAAATAGATAAGTTGCTTGATGCAGGATTCATATTTGCTGTGGAGAATTCAGAATGGGTTTCTCCCATTGTGATCTCAATAAAAAAGAATGGGAAGCTACGCATTTGTGTTGATTACAGGAAGCTCAATAAGGCAACAAAGAAGGATCATTACCCTCTTCCATTTTCAGATCAGATCTTGGACGAAGTAGCTGGCCAGGAGTGCTATAGTTTTGCTGATGGATATAGTGGCTACAACCAAGTTCGTATAGCAGAGAAAGATCAGCTGAAGACCACGTTCACCACTCCTTGGGGAACGTTTGCTTATAGAGTTATGCCTTTTGGGTTGTGTAATGCTCCAGCAACATTCCAGCGTTTGATGAATAGGGTGTTCGAACCCTACATTGGGACCTTCATCAGAGTATTTCTGGATGATTTTTACATCTATGGGAGCAAGTTGGACCACCTGCACCAGATGGAGACAACATTTCAAAGGTTAGATGAAGCACAAGCCTCACTAAACCCTACAAAGTGTGTCTTTGGATGTTCTAAAGGCGTTTTGTTAGGGCATGTTGTATCCAGAGATGGTATTGGTACTGATCCTGATAAAGTTTCAAAAATCAAAGATTTACCATTTCCTATGAATAGAAGTAAGTTGAGATCATTTTTAGGCCATGTGGGGTACTATACAAGGTTCATTAAGAATTTCTCAAAGATTGCATAGCCACTAACCCAGTTCTTGAAGAAGGATGTTACTTATGAACCAGGAAATAAGGCGCATGAAGCTTTTGGACAAATGAAGGAAGCCCTGGTGTCTTCACCTGTTTTGAAGAATCCAGATTGGAGCAAGCCATTCATTGTGTACACTGATGCCTCAGATGCAGCACTAGGAAGTACTTTGAGCCAAAAGGATGAAAATGGGAATGAACATCCAATTTACTCTTGGGAGTAGACAAATGAGCAGTGCTGAGGTAAATTATACTGTAACTGAAAAAGAGGCTCTGGCTATCATTTTTGCTGTAAAGAAGTTTAGAAATTACTTGCTAGGGCAAAAATTTCTAGTTGTAATAGATCATCAGGCTCTAAAATATATTGTAAATAAGCCTAACCCATCAGGGAGGATAGCAAGATGGATAATTTTGCTACAAGAATTTGAATTTGATATTATAGATAGGCCAGGAAAGAAGCATGTCAATGCAGATGCACTCTCTCGAGCCTATGATGGTTTAGGATCATCTTGTGATGATGATGATTTCCCCAATGCAGCATTGTTATCCCTTGACACAATCCCTAGTGAATACATAGATATTTGGAATTATCTGAATGAATTCAAGTTTCCTGATGGTGCCAATGCAAAGACTAAGAGAAAGATTACTCAAGCCAGTCGTCCATATTCTATTCTGCATGGAGTATTATTTCGAATAGGACCTGATGGACAGTACAAGAGGGCAGTTGGACGTGATCAAGGGAAGGAACTGCTAGAAGAATTCCACAATGGTACATGTGGAGGGCACTTCTCTGGACAACTTACAGCAAGAAGGATCTTGGATGCAGGTTATCACTGGCCCACTCTTTTTAAAGATTGTTATAATTATTGTAAGACATGTGATATTTGTCAAACACATGGTAACCGTAAGACTTCATCAGCTCCATTATGTCCTATTCTTCCCCTTGGTCCCTTTGAAAAGTGGGGAATAGACATTGTAGGTCCACTTCCAACTACATCACGCCAAAATAAGTATATTGTAGTTGCCACAGATTATTTAACCAAGTGGGTTGAAGCTAGGCCATTGAAAACAGCTTCCATGGATGAAGTGGCAAGGTTCATATATGAACGCATTGTCACCAGATTTGGTTGTCCCATTAGAAATTGTAACAGATCAAGGAAGCCACTTCATTAATGAGGTGGTAGAAGCCCTAGTCAATAAGTTTTCTATTAAGCACAGGAAGGCAACAACATACAAGCCAAGCACAAATGGACAGGTGGAACGAACAAATTTTGTGTTGTGTCAAATTCTAGCAAAAGATGCAGCCTTGCAGGTACATAAATGGGATAAAAGGATTCATGCAGCATTGTGGGCATATAGGGCAACATCAAAGTCAGCAACAGGATACTCCCCATTTCAGTTGGCCTATGGCATTGATCCAGTTCTTCCTATTGAGTTTGATATTCCCACTGTGAGAGTTATGAAAAATGAAAGGATGGATGAAAGTGATTCAGTAAAAGAAAGGTTGGTACATCTTCATTTGCTAGAGGAAATGAGGGAAATAGCAAAGGATACAAGCCATAAGAAGAAAATGAAGCAGAAGGAATACTTTGATCAAAAGATCCGGTGGTCTCCATTTCATGTGAATGACTTGGTTCTAGTATATGATTCCAGATACAAAAAAAGAAGACAGAGAAAATTTCTTCCAAAATGGATGGGGCCCTACAAAATAGCAGCTGTGCATGAAAATGGTACGTACCGACTGGAGGAATTGGATGGCACTCCCATTATGAAATGGGTCAACCACGACAAGTTGAAGATTTTCCAAGCACCAGAATAGTCTACTCCGAGGACGGAGTAGAAGCTAGGAAGGGGGAAGATGTCGACACTAAAATTTTCCTCCATAATTTCTATTTCATTAATGTATGTATTAGGAATAGGATGTTGTTAAGTATAATTAGTAGTAGCGTCTGATAGAAGATAACGGCGCCGTCAGTACGGTGCCGCCAATAATGTGGAGTACGGTAACAGTCAAAGTACAATAGGAATGTTGTAAAAAGTAAATATTTGTCGTAAGTGGTCCGGTAATGTTAAAATGTCAAAGTTTGGGTAATTAGAGAAGTAGGGTCTACATGATTAGGAATTAGAAATATTATATTGGTAATAAGGACAAGGAGTGAGGTCATAAATATTTTGTGTATTTTATTTGTAAAAAGTCTAAAAATGTGGAACCCATGTAAAATGATAAGGTTTATCTTATCTTAACAGATAAGCTTACATGTACAGATAAGAGTTAAGGTATGGAATATGATTCGTCAGAGTGGATTTCTTATCCTATCTTAGAGATAAGATGGATAAGCCTGGAAGTTCTATAAATAGAGAGGCCACCCCCCTCATTTAGCATAGAAGGAAGTAGTGAGAAATATTGTAGGAAGTGTGCGAAGGAAGCCATCAGTTTAAAGGTGTGTTGAAGAAGCCATTAAGAGGTGTAATTGTAAAGTTTCTCCCATAGTCTTGGTGAAAGGCAAGTGAAGTCAATAACACTTGAAGTACCTCATGGGTGAGATTGTAACAGTTTCATGTTAATATTATAATTTATTTTGATATTTCAGATTTGTCATCATTCTGTCTTATCATAGTCGATGGTATTCTTGTGTTATGTTGTTGTTTTGTTTCCAGATTACATCCACCAAACTAAAGGCTGTGCATTAGTAAATAATCATAGCACGAGGAGTTCCCGGTGAAGAATTATCATAGTGCCGGATTGGTGATGACAGGTCGCTTGGGTCACTCGAGGAGGAGAAGGAGGAGGAGGAGAAGGGATAGAAGGGACCTCAATTGTTACAGTCGTGGCCACATCCTGAGTGGATGTGCCTATTGGAACATCTTCCGCTGCTTCTTCTTCTGAAGCCAGGATTATCAACCACTCTTGTGAAGCGGAAGGAGGGCTTTCAGGAGCTTCCTCTTGGGTGGAGCTGGATTCACCCTCTTTACCTTTACCCTTTGCCTCTTTGGCTGCTGTTTTGACCGAGGAGGTGCGTTGCCCAACGGAGATGTGTGAAATCAATCCGAGGTAGATGAGACCATTCATTCGGCACCAATGCTCTGTTCTTCGCAGAGTTTCCTTGACCCTTTCCTCAATTGTCTGAGGCACTTTGGTCCTATCAATCATCGCAAAAGGGAAATCGTCCCCACCCATGTCAAGATACACTTGATAAACTTCTTGCTCAGTAGTTTGATAACCTTTTGGGATGATGGCCACACCGTACTGGATGATTTCTGCTAAGGCCAAGCGGGAATGATCCTTCCTCCTGAGCTCAACCTCATGATATATGTCGATGTAAATATCCTCGATCTGAGGGATGTGGATCGGATTGAGCTTGGCCCTGGGCAGACAATTTCTTGGGTCGAAGGTGGGCCTTGCTGGGAAGTTATGTTTAGATTCAGCAGCTCCAGTTCTGCAAACATATCCTTCGCCTTGTGGTGAGAGAGACACGTATACCTTATGACTAGTGAGGGGGAAAGGAGTTCCACCCTTCTTTCTCTTTGAGACACTTCTCATGGTAGGTATAAGTTGTCTCGATAGCTCTAACAGGATCAACTTGGGACCGGCATATCTTGGCAATTTAGTTGGTTCCCCCAAGAAGTTAACTGCCCTCAGATAGGTAAAGGTGGGGAATTGAGTGAACAGGGCCCCCCATTTCTCTGTAGCTGCTACGATGCTCTTGGTCATACAACCATGAGTCATATTCGGCCTCAACAGGTAGATGATGAAATAGAAGAAGGCATCGTTGATCTTTGTGAACTGGGGGATGCTATTTTCCAGCTTCAGTTCTGGATAGTATTCATATATCTTAACCTGGGGCCAAACCCCACACCGCATTAGAGCTGGATAGTCTCTTTCTGAAGCTGCAGCATAGACTACATAGGAGTTCATATAGAACCTCCCCGTTGTGTTGAGTTGTTGGAGCTGCTCCGATATTGTGCTGCTTATGATTCCGCCCACTCAAAGCGTTGATCGGGCACATTTTTGTTCATCGTTTCTAGGTATCGCAGCATCCACTTGTGAAAATAATGGGCATCAGGAAGCCCAAAGACTCTGCTCAGGAATCGTGATTGTGTCACTGAGTTCCTCTGAAAAAGTCACTACGATGAATGACTTGTGGCCACCGAGTCACCACCTTTTTGTTCTTTAGATAATACTTCGTTCATCAGTTGCATGCACTGATCCTTATTGTCATCCCAAGCCTTGATGTAATCTTCCTGGCTTACGGCCACAAAGTGCCGGTGGTGAGGGATGCCAAGCATTATTTCAAGTGGTGGGTGAGTGAGGTTGATTATGACCTCGCCCTTCTCGTTATGGACACATCTTGTGTCTTTGTTGTAGATCGGGTTACTACCATCATAAACTCATTGTTCACGGCACTTACAGGGATCCCGCCAGCAAAATGTAGCGCACTGCCTATCAGTTTGTCCATCCATGGACTTCTTGTGACCCTCTAGGTTCTGGCCCAGAAATCCTCCATATCAATATGACCCAGTTCTGAGTCTCTGATATCTAGGTCACACTCTTCTTGGGACTCGGGCATCCTGACCCTCTGATACTTGTACTTCATTTCTTCTTCTGTGAGCTTGGCTTTACCCTTAGATTTGGTAGGTCTCTTGCTTGATGTTGACATATGTAACTCTGAACTCAGTTGCTGATCTACAAGAATAAGAAGTGAAACCCAATGCAAGAAAGTCATGTCAGCTGTTTGATCTTCCATTAAAGCGTCAACAGAAGAAAGAGTTAGTGATTTTAAGGCCTCAGGGCGCAGGGCACATGAATACTACAGGTTACAGGGCTAAATAATAAGGTGCACAGGAAAGGGCTGCTGCAAGGGATAAATCAGCGCCAAAGGGCGCATGGCGCATGGACACTGCAGATTGCATTTTTTGTTGTTGTAAGCATAAGTGCGCCTGCGCCATATGTATACATTTTATAAAGGGCGTGGATATTTTTCATGTTACATTTATGGGTGCAGGATGCCAAAGGGCATGGAGCCCCTTAATGCGTGTAACATCATTTTTTCATGCGCCATAGGGGAACTTGGCGTGGCACATGGAAGGTCTGCACAACATGATGTTGTTGTAACAATGGATGTGCCTGTGCCGATTTAACAGTTGTACTTGGCGCATATAAATTTAATGTTGCATACATGCAGGGTGCGCCAAAGGGCGCATGGTTTTGTAATGTTGCACGCAAGTTTGGTGCGCCAAGAGGGCGCAGGGAAAGTGGTTGTAACAAGTGAAGGAAGTGCTACTTGAGGGCGCAGCTGTTCTTTATGTAACAGGCATAGTATATGCACCATTGGCGTGACTGTATATTATGTTGCAGGGGTGACATATGCGCCAAAAGCGGAAAAATCACAGTCTTTCTTTGAAGCTTTGATTCTTTCTCTGAGGTGTTCACATGTTGATAAGCTTTTCCTTTTAAGGGTACCTTGGGTGATGAAGAGGCTTAAACAAAGAGTTTTTAAGCCCCTTGAATAGGACAGAGTTTCCCCTACTAGCAGATCTAGAAAGAGGGGGAAATGCATGGGGAAGAATAGAGAAAAATAGCAAGGAGGGGGGGAGTTCATGATTTAACATCCAGGTAGTTGAGTTCATGCTTTGACAGATATTTCTAATCACACAAACAAGCAGCCAAAAAACAAAACACCAAAACACACAAAAGCATAGAGGACCTCTTACAAGGATAATATAATAGAGAAATATGAAACCGAGGTCCACACATGATTTGAAAACGACAGGGCAGGTGCACTGACAGGTACAGAGGGAAGAGAAAATCACGTGATTGTGTCTGATGAAAATGACAGTGCAGATGCGCCTATATATAGGCGAGGTGGTAATAAATGCACCACCAACTTTTTCAAATGGTGCATGAAAAGCACTGTCGACAACGGAAAGCATGCGCCCTTTGGCGCATCAAAACACTTGCCAACACGAAGTTATGTGCGCCTTTGGTGCACCGAAAGTGATGTCGACACAAGAATATGTGCGCCCTTGGTGCACCAAAAAGTGGCGCAACAAAAGTATTGTTGACATGAAGGCGCATGCACCTTGGCGCATGCAAGAAAGGCACAACATAGTGAGGCGCACCAAAATGCCTGTTGACACCTCAAACCGTGCGCCAAAGGATTTAAAGGGGGTGCATGAATACTTGATGTTGCATAGACATTATGTGCGCCCGACCAAAAAAGACCAAAAAACTAAGTTCGGAAAACTAGATTTCCCAGGAAGGGATTTTGCAACGTTCCGAACCGCGAGGAGTCCCTGACGAGGGACCGAACAAAATTTTGGAGGGTTATCTGTAAAATTGCCCTTGCCAATTTTACGAGATAACAGCTGGCTCTTTCTGGGCACTATCCCTGAAAACCTCAAGGGTAGAGAATCCCAGATCTCACAGCTATCCATTGGGTAACAGAGTCAAAAACAAGGGAGACCTGGAAAGGGAAACACACAACCAACAAAAGCAAACACAACGACAAAAGCAAACACACGACAAAAGAAAACTGTACAAAGAAGAGAGCAAGCTCTACTTCTTGAAGATTTTCAGATGTTGCCCGCTATAGGGAAGCGGGAGATCAGTTCCATCCAGATATGAGAGATAGAAACTATTCTCTCCATTGAGCTGCTTGATCTTGAAAGGTCCTCTCCATAGGGAATCAAATTTTCTGTGCATGCCCTTTGGCTCTCTTCGTTTGTCCCACAAAAGGACAAGGTCTCCCACCTGGAAATTTCTTTGCTTAGCTTTTTTATCAAACAATATTTTGACCTGATTCTGATGTTTGGTGATCTTTTCGACCACCTTTACTCTCTTTTCTTCGAGCTCTGCTAGGTACATGATCCTCTTTTCAAGGGAATTTTGAAAAGTCTCATCTTCAATTGCCCGTGCCAAGCGTAGAGCAGGGATTTCAGTGGAAATGGGAAGCTCGGCATCGGTGCCATATAACACTTGAAAAGGTGACATACCGAGAGATCTCTTGGGAGTAATGTGATCTGCCCACAAAGCATCGTATAAGGACTTGTGCCACATTCGTTGATTCTCATCCACTAGCTTTCGTATGATGGTCACCAAGTTTTTGTTACTGGATTCTGCCTGACCATTTCCCTGAGGGTAATAATCCAAGGCGTGAGCTAAGGTTATTCCGTATTCATAGCAAAAACTAATAACTTCCCGTGAAGAAAAGTTAGAAGCATTATCAGCAACAATCTTGTTTGGAACGCCAAACCTGACAATGATATTTTCTTTGATAAAACTGCAAACAACCTCGGAAGTGGCATGTTTGACAGGTATGGCTTCCACCCACTTGGTGAAGTAATCTGTTGCTGTTAGGACATAACTATGTCCAAAACTCGATTGGGGATTGAGTGCACCGATAAAATCAATTCCCCACTGCTTGAATGGTTCATTGACAATGACCAGCCTGAGGGGAAAAGCAGCCAACTTGGGCTTGCCGACGAACTGCTGGCAAGGCTCACACTTTGCTACCCAGGTAGCTGTATCTTGGAAAAGCGTCGGCCAATAGTACCTGGCCCGGATGATCTTGTGTGCTGTCACGGAAGAGGAGAAATGGCCCCCATAGGCTGAATTATGAAAACTTTCAAGTAACTTCACCTGTTGTGGCTTGTCGACACATCGCAAGAAGACGCCATCTATTCCACATTTGTATAAACCATCATCCCAGATGACATATCTGGCTGCTCTGAGCTTTATAGCGTACTTCTCTTTTGCAGTTAGGTGAGCTGGGCATTCGCCGTAGGTGAGGAAGAAAGCAATATCGGAATACCACTCATCGTTGGTTGCGATGAATAGGACCATAGGTAGTGAATCGGGTTTCTCCAACCAACTTTGTGCTTCATTGGTGCAACCATCTTTTCCTCCAGAAACTTCTGACCCTTGGTTTTCGGCCATAAGTTGACATAGGCCTTTGCCTCTTACCAACTTAGTTGGTTTTATATCCAGATCATACTCCTGGACCTTTGCAATCCAATTTCCTCGCAAGCTTCCTAACTCCTGTTGAGTTAAAATTGACTTGACTGCCATGTCAGGGACCAGTACTACTGTACGAGAATTTAAAATGTAATACCTGAAGTTTTTGATTGCTTTGACAACGGTGAAGGCATGCTTTTCCAACTGAGACATTTTTAATTCGTGAGGCTTGAGGGGAGAGCTCATGAATGCAATCGGAGATTCAACATCCTCAGAATTCTTTTGCATCAAGATGGCAGATACAGTATGCTCAGATGCATAGCTATACATGATAAAATCCTTGGAGAAGTCGGGACATACCAGGACTGGTGCGTGAGCGACAGAAGCTTTTATTTCTTCGAACGACCTTTTCCCTTCCTCGCTCCATCAGAAAATTGGTGACCCTTTCATCATGTCTAATATATGATGAGTCTTTTCAGCAAAGTCGGGAACAAAGCGCCTGAGAAAGTTCACCTTTCTGAAGAAAGAATGAACGCTGGTCTTGCTTGTAGGCAAAGTGAGGCTCTGAATAGCCTTAACTCTTTCGGTATCTATCTTCATTCCTTCTTTGCTAACAACATGCCCTAGCAACTTTCCTTCTGTGACTCCAAAAATAGACTTTTTTGGGTTCAGGGAAATCCCATGCTCTCGGCATCTGGCCAATACTTGCTCCAGATGATCACAATGATCATTTTGTTGTTTAGAGAACATAGTTAAGTCATCCAGATAAACCACAATGACCTTCCCCATCATACCTTTGAATGCAAGGTCCATGGCCCGCTGAAAAGTGGCACCAGCATTGGTCAGGCCAAAAGGCATCCTGCTGTAGGCAAACGTACCCCAGGGAGTAGTGAATGCTGTTTTAAATTGATCTTCAGGTGAGACTTCAATATGATTGTAGCCTGAAAAACCATCAAGCATGGACAACATTTCTGATCCAGTTACTACTTGTAGAACTTGATCCATTATAGGAAGTGGGTAGTTGTCCTTTAAGGAAGCTTGATTCAGGTTTCGAAAATCTACGCATATGCGTATTTCCCCATTCTTCTTGCACACTGGCACAATGTTTGCCACCCAAGTACTGTGATGGATAGGAAAAATGATCCTCGCATCCAGCATTTTCTGAATTTCAGCCTGGATAGTACCTGAGATCTTAGGGTTATAATGCCTCTGCTTCTGGCGAAAGGCTTTGACGTCCTCTTTCAACGGAATGTCATGCTGGACGTCCTTTGGCTTAAAAGACTTTAGATCGGCGTAGGACCACGCCAATACGTCCATGTATTTCTTCAGCAGTTTGACAAACCTCCGCTTCTCTTCAGGTGTGCAACATTTTCCGATGTTCACAAACTGCGGATGTTCTACCGATCCTAAATTAACCGGTTCAGTTTCTGGGGATGAGCTAGCATCATCTCGCCTTTTCTTTTTCACAAAATGATCATGCCTGTCGAACAACCGCTCTAAAGAAACCAGGCCCTTCGGAATTTTATTTCCTTTGAGCTGACATATGCCGTCGTTCCCTTCGGATTCATCCTTTTGACCGGTAACTGATTCACGGCACGTAGAGGTGGATCCTTCAAAGTGAAGTTCCTTAAAATTTTCCACCTTTTCTAGAAAGGCAATGAGTTGATTGTCATCGTTGAATACTTGCCAATGCTGAGAATTGTCTGGCACACTTGGGCGGAAAACCACCTCAATGGTGTATTTGTCTGTTTTCAAACCTGGGTGAGGAAGCATGAGGGATGCTGAAACGGCTAATGAATCGGCCATGTCATTCTGAGCTCTTGGGATGGATTCTATTGAAAAAGTGTCAAATTCTTCGATGTTGTCCCACACCACGTTGCGGTAGTGCCTGAGCCTCTCATTCTTTACTTGATATATCCTCTTAACTTGGTTCACGACTAGCTCTGCATCACCTTGTACTTTCAGATTTTTGATCCCTCTTTCCTTTGTGGCTTGCATGCCAAGTAGCAGAGATTCATACTCAGCAGTATTATTTGTGTTGAAAAACTGCAACTTGAAAGAGAGAGGAATAATCTCCTCTTCGGGAGATATTAGCACGGCTCCGGCGCCACACCCACTGGTTGCGCAGCTGCCATCAAACTGCAAAGTCCAGATCTTGTTAAGATCTTCTTCTTGGACGATGAACAACCATTTTGTCAGACTTGGTAGACAAGAAATAGTTCCCCATTCCTGATGATTCGAAAAGAATTTGAGCTTTGGGGTCCTCAGAGTTAGTAACCAAGTACTTCTTTTGTGATTCTGGCTCCAATGTCTGCATTACACCTTTGACGGGGATTCTAGCCTTAGACCAGTCCATATGAATCTCCCCACCAACTTCACTGCAAAAAATTCTTCCCAGCAAAATTCCATAGGCTGCTGGAATGTCGGCAACGAGGACAGTCATCTTTACTCTTTTCTCTGGGAACGCCACAAATGTGAACTGCGCGTCTTTGATTTGACCAATCAACGGAACCTGCTTGGTTTCCAAGGAATAACATCTGCCAAAAGGCTTGGTAAGGGTGAGGCCCAAAGCATGGGCGAATTTTACCGGCATGATGTTATCAGAAGCTCCAGAATCAATTATGCAGTTACTTAATTTGTGGCCATTGATTAGGAGGGAGAGATAGAAAGGTTCTATCTTTCCTGATGCAGATGTTGAGGAAACATTTATGCGGGATGCAGGAGGAGTGGAAAGGATTCCTTTTAGGGGGATCTGGGGAGTTATGACAGCTTGACTTTGAATATACTTGGTCAATCTTACAAGCTGTTCAGGATTTGACTGAAGATATTCGGCTTCAGACATTTGGATCTTAGTCTTTTTAGCATGATCTATGATGTCAAACGCGGCTAAGGGTTGTGCTGGTGAAGGAATGAGTCCCTCACTTTGTGATGGTAGGGTAGGATTACTGGTCTTTATGGAAATAGAAGAACGCTGATTTGGAGGAGAGATGGGGGGAAAAGATTTCTTTGCAAAAGACTTAACAGGGGGTTGAGTAGGGAGAGGATTACCTCTTTTAGCAATGGTTGGAGGCGTGTTTGACACAGCCTTCTCTTTCTGCACGTGGGCAGCGACCTCTGCTTCTTTTCCTTGTGAGTGGGTACAAACAACATATGATTGTCCACTTGCATACCCTTGTGTACCCTCTTCTTCATCAGATTCTTCCTCATCAAACTCCATATACCCGATAGTAGAGTCGCCAGTCGGCTCACCGACATCTTGATCATCTTCACCTTGAGATGAAGGTTCTTCGTAATTTTGTTCCTCTTCTTCGATTTCGACTAAGGCGTTGACCGGGGGAGCCTCAAGTGCCAACCGTGGAGCAGTTGCAGGTAAGCGCGGCCTTTGAGGAACATTGTTGGAAGTGAAATTCCTCCGTGGGATATCCCGGTATGAGGAATTGGGGGAAGCTTGGGCTAACTGCTTCTTTAATGCGAGCAAGTCGTTCACCATTTTTTGAAATGCCGGATCAGACGAAGTAGTGGGCGAAGGGCCCGAAGATTTAGGCTTAGATGATTCCCTTTTTAATTCACCAGATATTAGCAAGTTATCTTCAATTCTGATGGCAGCGGCCTGGGCAAGAATCAAGGTAGCCACTTGTTCTTGCAGGAGCAAGAAACTTACTTTCGAGCTCATAGCGTTCACGAAGAAACACTTCTGATTTTCCGGTGTTGGAAGCATGGCAACAGGGACACGGTTGATTAATGCATTGAACCTGGCGATAAAATCACGCATGGTCTCATTGGCCTCCTTTTTTAGGTGAGTGATCTGTGATAGCAATGCAAATGCATCTTCCAAAGGCTTGTACCTGTCTTCAAAAGCATCCCGCAAGGTGGCCCAACTGGTAATAGATCCGGCCGGTAAATGCTGAAACCATTCTGCTGCGGGCCCTTGTAAAGTTTCCAGAAAAAGGTGAACTGACACATCTTCATGGGTTACATCTAGGATACTGCATGACATGATAAATGTAGATATGTGTGAATCCGTGCTTTGGTTCCCGCTCCCATCAAATTTGGGAAAATTCTTTCGGTTTCCGTGTGGGAGTGCATGAACAGGATGCGGCAAGGCCAGGGGACCCATAGCATTTCCCCATGGTACCGCCATCTGGACGGGTGGGAAAAGAACACGGGCTGGAAGTACAGTTCCGCTGAGCAGCAAGGCACTACAAAGGGATGTGGAGGCTCCTTGTGAAAACTGGTTCTTTCGTGGAGGTGAGGCACTTCTGGCTGACCGATCAGCTGAACTTAGTGATGAAAAGCGCGCCGGTGTTATACTGAAGTTGTGCCTTTGAAGCAGATCAAAGTAGGATCGACTTCTCCACGAGCTCTCCTGCTACGAGTAAATGGTTCACCTACCAGTGTACCTTCCCGATCTGCAATATTGTGGAGCAGATTTAAAAACTCTTTTTGGTTGTACTTGCTGATTTTCTGATTTTTTTGACAAAAATCAGCAGCATGTACTTTTCTAAATATTTAAATTTTATCCTTTTCCTGAAAACCGATTGCGGTTTAATGACAAAGAACAATGAGGATAAAATGGTAGTGAAGCTTAGTAAGCTGATTTTCAGATCTAAAGTTGACTTTTTCAAAGAGTTTGAAAATTTTGGTAAACAGTCAAAAACTCAGATCTATGGAAAAATACAGATTTTTATAAAAACTCAGTGAACTAAAGGTCTCCAACTAGGCCAGATCTATGGATCTCAGAAGAAAATTTTCAATTTGGGTACTTTTGTAAAAAAATTGGATTTTGAACAAAAGTTAAAATTTGCAAACAGATAGTGATTTTTCTGATTTTTACTGATTTTCTATCATACCACCATCATAGATCGGATAGATCTGTTCGATCCCCAGTAGAGTCGCCAAAAACTGTTGGTTTGAAAATCTGTCACTTGGGCAGATTTATGGATAGACGAGCCAACAGTGTGCAGGGCATAGCCCCTCTTTGAGTCAGCAAAGTGAAACTGGTTTATTGCTATTCTACCAGCAGGAATCTGTGCAAGTCTCACAATATTCTGCCTTCGGGGGTTTGGGATCTCATCCCAGTAGGGGTGTTTCCGACTGCGGAAAGAAAGGAATGAAAGAGAGGATGAAGAAAGATCAGATCCGAAGGAAGAAAAGAAATGAATTCCAAAGCAGAAAGGTCAGAGGGTTTATGTTTTGGGATTGGTAGTAAACAGAGCCAAACCTACTTGCATAAACGAATAAAGCAATACTGATGAATAAATGACAAAAAAGTAGAGATAGATTCAACAGAATAAACGCATAGATCTGACATAAGAAAGATCAGATGCCCATAACACACATATTCAGCACAAAGTCTTAATATTTGCATTAATATCTTCTTCTGTTACAAAAAGTACAAAGCCTTTTCTTCTCACTTCTATTTTTCATCTAAAAGATATCCACCCCTGAATACAACAAGTATTCAAGTATATATAGAAGGAGAGAAGAAAAGAAGACAAAAGCAAACAAACCACTTAATTACAAAAATATCTTACAATAGATTACAAAGTCATTTGTTGACTTTTGACAACTTTGGTGGATGACATCATCCCATGGTGCAACATGGATGATGTCATCGTTTGTGTCAACAAATTTTGGATAATTTACAAGGAGAAAGTTGGGAAGAAGGAAACTATTCGTCGTCGTCCCGCGGCTGGAAGGGGGTATCCTGCTTTTGCTGCTCGGGCGACGAGATGTGGAACTGGGCACGGTACTCCATGAACTTGCTGATCATGGGTTGAAGTTGATCCTCGGAAGGATCCTTGTGTCTATCGCTGATAGCTTCGCAGGTCTCCCGCTCATCTATGAGCTTTTCCGAGAGTTTGGAATAATCATTCTCTGCCTCTATCAGGTACCCGATGAAATCACGACACGCCAACAGGTTATTGATGGATTCGGCATCGAACGTGACCTCTGGCCCCAGTCCCTGTGAAACGATCTCCTTGAAGATCTGAATAGTTTCCTCCACCTTCCTTAAGGTGAAAGAAGAAGTGAGCAACCCTGGAGACATTCTGAGAACAATCTGTTCCATTTGATGCATTGCATCCAGGGCTACCTCCTTTACTTTGTCGATCTTCTCTAGGACGAACTCCAGCTGATCCACCCGATAATCCAGAGTAGAAAGGATTTTGTTGAGGGCTCTGGGGTGTCCAAAGACGCCGAACTTGACCAGATCTTCGACTGAACAGTCGAGCATTTTCTGAAAGGTCTCGTGTTGCATCCTGGCATGATCCAGCTCTTCGGAGATGGGTCCTGCTATCGCCTGGAGTTCTCTGTTCGTTCGATTGATATTCTGGTACAAATCGGTGAACTTAGCGATAACTCCCTCACTTTCCTTGAGGATTTGGCTCCTCCAGGTGGAAACTGCCATGCCCTGCTCACCGATTTTAGCATATTCATTGATCTTATCCTGGCTCAGAGGCTCAGGAGTTTTGGCGGCAGTTGTAGGAGGCGCACTGCCCATTTTCTGCAAGGCGCGGAGAAGATGTTTATTTTGCTCCTTTAGCAGCCTTTTCTCTTCCTTTGCTTCTTGGAGTTTCTTGCAAAGGGCATCAACTGCAGATAGGGCCTCTCCTTGTAGGATTTCTGAAGATGTCCCCATCGTGACTTGAGTCACCGTGTAATCTGTCGGAGACAGATCCTTCTTATCCTTCAAAGGATTGGGGTATGCAATCTCCATCACTCTCTCCCCTGATGCACTCTGAGAGAAGCGGGTTATCGGTTTTTGCTTCTTGATCCCTTTTGATGGGATGACGGAGAAGTCCATCGGGGTGATGGGAACTTTCCTCTTCTGTTGACTCAGGTGCTGGGAGACCCAGGTTGGACTTATGGGAGAAGGACCAGAAATAGAGAAGGGGGCAGCTGCAGTAGTAGAAGGGAAAAACGTGGAGACACTTGGAGGCGGCATGGAGAGGGAAGCCGAGGAAGTGCTCATGGGAGGAAGAGATACTGCAGGGGAGGAAGACATAGGAATGGAAGGGAGCTCAGAGATGAGGGAAGAAATGGAGGGGGACAGCTCCGCGAGAGAAGAGAAGATGGATGAGGAAGAAGGGGGAACAGTGGAAGACGGGGGAGAGGACACGACCAAAGGAATGGTCGCTTGGGTCACTCGAGGAGGAGAAGGAGGAGAAGGAGAAGGGAAAGAAGGGACCTCAATTGTTACAGTTGTGGCCACATCCTGAGTGGATGTGCCTATTGGAACATCTTCCGCTGCTTCTTCTTCTAAGCTTTCCGGGACTACAACCCGTTCTTGTGAAGCGGAAGGAGGGCTTTCAGGAGCTTCCTCTTGGGTGGAGCTGGATTCACCCTCTTTACCTTTCCCTTTTCCCTTTGGCTGCTGTTTGGACCGAGGAGGTGCGTTGCCCAACGGAGATGTGATGAAATCAACTCCGAGGTAGATGAGACCATTCATTCGGCACCAATGCTCTGTTCTTCGCAGAGTTTCCTTGACCCTTTCCTCAATTGTCTGAGGTGCTTTGGTTCTGTCAATCACCGCAAAAGGCCAATCATCTCCACCTGTATCAAGATACACTTGATCAACTTCTTGCTCAGTAGTTTGATAGCCTTTTGGGACGATGGCCACACCGTACTGGATGATTTCGGCCAAGGCTAAGTGGGAATGATCCTTCCTCCTGAGCTCGACCTCATGATATATGTCGATATAAATGTCTTCGATCTGAGGGATGTGGATCGGATCGAGCTTGGCCCTGGGGAGACAATTCCTTGGGTCGAAGGTGGGCCTGGCTGGGAAGTTATGTTTTAGATTCAGCAGCTCTAGCTCTGCAAACATATCCTTCACCTTGTGGTGAGAGAGACACGTATACCTGCCCACTGTGAGGGGGAAAGGAGTTCCACCCTTCTTTCTTTTGAGACACTTCTCATGGTAGGTGATAAGCTGTCTTGACAGCTCCAACAGGATTAACTTGGGACCGGCGTATCTCGGAAATTTAGTTGGTTCCCCCAAGAAGTTAACTGCCCTCAGATAGGTAAAGGTGGGGAATTGAGTGAACAGGGCCCCCCATTTCTCTGTAGCTGCTACGATGCTCTTGGTCGTACGACCGTGAGTCATATTTGGCCTCAACAGGAAGATGATGAAATAGAAGAAGGCATCGTTGATCTTTGTGAACTGGGGGATGCTATTTTCCAGCTTCAGTTCTGGATAGTATTCATATATCTTAACCTGGGGCCAAACCCCGCACCGCATTAGAGCTGGATAGTCTCTCTCTGAAGCTGCAGCATAGACCACATAGGAGTTCATATAGAACCTCCCCGTTGTGTTGAGTTGTTGGAGCTGCTCCGATATTGTGCTGCTTATGATCTCCGCCCACTCAAAGCGTTGATCGGGCACATTTTTGTTCATCGTTTCTAGGTATCGTCAGCATCCACTTGTGAAAATAATGGGCATCAGGAAGCCCAAAGACTCTGCTCAGGAACGTGATTGTGTCACTGAGTTCCTCTGAAAAGTCACTGCGATGAATGACTTGTGGCCACCGAGTCACCACCTTTTTGTTCTTTAGGTATACTTCGTTCATCAGTTGCATGCACTGATCCTCATTGTCATCCCAAGCCTTGATGCAATCTTCCTGGCTTACGGCCACAAAGTGCCGGTGGTGAGGGATGCCGAGCATTATTTCAAAGTGGCGGGCAGTGAGGTTGATTATGACCTCGCCCTTCTCATTATGGACACATCTTGTGTCTTTGTTGTAGCATCGGGCTACTACCATCATAAACTCATTGTTCACGGCACTTACAGGGATCCCGCCAGCAAAATGTAGCACACTGCCCATCAGTTTGTCCATCCATGGACTTCTTGTGACCCTCTGGGTTCTGGCCCAGAAATCCTCCATATCAATATGACCTAATTCTGAGTCTCTGATGTCTAGGTCACACTCTGCTTGGGACTCGGGCATCCTGACCCTCTGATACTTGTACTTCATTTCTTCTTCTGTGAGCTTGGCTTTACCCTTAGATTTGGTAGGTCTCTTGCTTGATGTTGACATATGTAACTCTGAACTCAGTTGCTGATCTGCAAGAATAAGAAGTGAAACCCAACGCAAGAAAGTCATATCAGCTGTTTGATCTTCCATTAAAGCATCAACAGAAGAAAGAGTTATTGATTTTAAGGCCTCAGGGCGCAGGGCGCATGAATACTGCAGGTTACAGGGCTAAATAATAAGGCGCACAGGAAAGGGCTGTTGCAAGGGATAAATCAGTGCCAAAGGGCGCATGGCGCATGGACACTGCAGATTGCATTTTTTGTTGTTGTAAGCATAAGTGTGCCTGTGCCATATGTATACATTTTATAAAGGGCGCATGGATATTTTTCATGTTACACGGGTGCAGGATGCGCCAAAGGGCGTGAGTTTAATGCGTGTAACATCATTTTTTCATGTGCCATAGGGGAACTTGGCACGGCGCATGGAAGGTCTGCACAACATGATGTTGTTGTAACAATGGATGCGCCTGCGCCGATTTAACAGTTGTACTTGGTGCATATAAACTTAATGTTGCATACATGCAGGGTGCGCCAAAGGGCGCATGGTTTTGTAATGTTGCACGCAAGTTTGGTGCGCCAAGAGGGCACAGGGAAAGCGGTTGCAACAAGTGGAAGAAGTGCGCCTTGAGGGCGCAGGTGTTCTTTATGTAACAGGCAGGGGATATGCGCCATTGGCGCGACTGTATATTATGTTGCAGGGGTGACAGATGCGCCAAAAGAGGAAAAATTACAGTCTTTCTTTGAAGCTTTGATTCTTTCTCTGAGGTGTTCACATGTTGATAAGCTTCCTTTTAAGGGTACCTTTGGGTGATGAAGAGGCTAATAATAAGAGTTCCCAGCCATTTTTTCAGGACAGAGTTTCCCCTACCAGCAGATCTGGAAAGAGGGGGAAATGCATGGAGAAAAATAGAGAAAAACAACAAGGAGGGGGGGAGTTCATGACTTCACAGCCAGGTAGTTGAGTTCATGCTTTGACAGATCTTTCTAATCACACAAACAAGCAGCCAAAACACAAAACACCAAAACACACAAAAGCACAGAGGACCTCTTACCAGGATTATATAATAGAGAAATATGAAACCGGGTCCACGACGTGATCGAAAACGACAGGGCAGGTGCGCTGACAGGTACAGAGAAATTCACGTGATTCAGACTGATGAAAATGACAGCGCAGATGCACCTATATATAGGCGAGGTGGTAATAAATGCGCCACCAACTTTTTCAAGTGGCGCATGAAAAGCACTGTCGACAACAGAAAGCATGCGCCCTTTGGCGCATCAAAACGCTTGCCAACACGAAGTTATGTGCACCTTTGGCGCACCGAAAGTGATGTCGACACAAGAATATGTGCACCATTGGCGCACCAAAAAGTGGCGCAACAAAAGTTTTGTTGACATGAAGGCGCATGCGCCTTGGCGCATGCAAGAAAGGCACAACATAGTGAGGCGCACCAAAACACCTGTTGACACCTCAAACCATGCGCCAAAGGACTTAAAGGGGGTGCATGAATATTTGATGTTGCAAGGACATTATGTGCGCCCGACCAAAAAAGACCAAAAATGGCTAAGTTCGGAAAACTAGATTTCCCGGGAAGGGATTTTTGCAACGTTCCGAACGCAAGGAGTCCCTGACGAGGGACCGGAACAAAATTTGGGAGGGTTATCTGTAAAATTTCCCTTGCCAATTTTACGAGATAACAAAATTGTAACTAAACAAGAAATATACAAAGTGAGAAAACAAAAAGGGAAGTAAATATAACAAAAATATTTAAAATTTACCTCAAGAAAAGATGCCTCGTACAATAAAATTGGAAATTTTATATGCTACTGAAATAGAAAGTGGTAGCAAAGAAAAAAAATCCTAATCTGATTTAAAAACATTGTTGCATACATTCTTATGAAGAAGTTACTTCTATTAATGATGAAGACAAAATTTCACACTTCAATAATTTTAGGTAAATATCATAATGTATTTATCTTATAATATGCATCAAAGGGGAATTCATTGAGAGTCTCTTGGCCATGGTAGATAGATTCGAAATATCTAAAATGAAAATTAAGATATAATTTGAAGAAGGAATTATAGTTGAAGAATTTACACAAGGTTTCAAACTAGAAGATCAAGCTTTTGTGACATATTACGGTCAAAGTTTTACCAAGGAAAGTTTCTACCAAGTTTTTTCAATTTTAAAATATCATTGGTCACAACTAAAATGATTCAACCTTACAGTGCTTACATCTATGTCGACTTTTGTGGATGTGACTAAGAAACAACAAGACAAAGACAAAGTGTCACATCCGCACCAATACGTAGTTAAGAATTTCAACTACTTCTGGAAGATTTATGGAAAGATATTTGTTTCTGAAAGATCCCTGGGTGGTCATATGACAGCACAAAAATCTATGGCCATGAAAAATCCTAGTGAGACAAAGAGGATTCTTGGTAAGTCAATAGAGGAGGAAGAGAAGAAGAATTAGATGGTGATCAAATATATACTATGTGAATGAATCCCAAGCATTGGTCATTTGCATATTGGGACTACCCCTTCATGATTGGTACCCAATCCCAAGAGTAAGGTGATTCTATAGATAGTGATAGTGACACTAAGATTGAGCACCACCTTGATTTTGAGGACCACCTAAATGAAAATCAAGGAGCTTTGATAGGTGGATGAGAGGCAATAGATCTGAGAGAACCATGTATGCAATCCAAAAGGATTCCCATCATCAAGAGCATTTCTCTTTAGATAATAATGAAGAGGACATGGCAATACACCTTGTAATGCTTGTCAATGGAGTATACACTACCACTAAAATTTTGTAATTCCACATGATTTTGGGCACTAGCCTCATGGCTTCTCAAGTGAACTCAAGGCACCCAAGACTAAAATATTATTTAGAGCTTCAAAAATTCATCAAGAAGAGTCCTAAAACTAGGATAGTGGTTTCTAATGCAGATCTCTTCAATAACAAGTAAACTAGGTATGAGTGTTTAAAAGGCATGTGAACAATTTCACAAAATGTTTAAAAAAATTATGACCTCTTGAAATGCTATAACATAGGGTATGCATAGAATAAGCAATAGGATATGTAAAAATAAGCACCCTTGAATAGAGGAAAGGCAACATGGGAGAGGATTTTGTTAACTCAACGACCAACCTATATAAATATGTTGAAGAGATATGGGATAGAGAGATATGATAAACCAATTAGACCTACTATTATATTCTAATTTGCCAACATGAACAAGAAAAGAAGGGTAGAAGAATCTTTGACCTGGTGTTATTTTCTTTTTTCACCACATGAATAAGGAGAATAGGGTAGAGGAATCTTCTATTTAACTTCGAGCTTCTAAAGAAGTGTTTAAGAGCTGAAGATATCAAGTGTGCTAAGAAATAGTGGAACATATAACTCTCTTTTTTTTAATGCCTTTAATTGACTGCATATTAAACAAGTTTACTTTGTAGAAAAAATAGTGTAATGATTAATGGAACCACCAAATTCAATACCCCCCTAAAAAAATATGTACCTAATTTTGGGAGTACGTGGCCATGTGGGTGTGTGATTACCAAAGGATTCTCAAAGGCCTAAATAATTTCTTGGCTTAATTCCTTCCAGAAATATATATAATTCTAGAAATAAATATGATGAAACTCATAGGTGGGTGATTTCACAGCATTACTCCCTGTAAATGTTAAAACCTATAATATTTTACTTTCGGAAAAAGTGAAAAATTCCATTTGTTTAAAGTTCAAAACCATTTTTTTACCTTCATTTGATATAACACAATGGCAACACAGAGGATGGACCCCTAAAAGTTTTGTTCAAGAGAGATTACTTATATCCAAGTTTGATGTTTATGTAATTTCTAGTTTAGTAGTCATAATTTTATTTTTAATTATTTGTGTCATGTTTTTTATTAATAAATTTCGAATTAAAATCCATGATTCTTAAACTCATAACCTGATTGATGTGTAGCCAAATGTCACTAAAAAAAACCATTCCCAAATAAAAATATTCATTTTCAGAATAGGTATCCTTAGGGCATTGCTTGGAATAAAACAAAAAAAACCTTTGTTGCATGTACATTCTTACCAGCGCTATCAGTGATCAATAATTCCTCACCCAGATTTCATGTCTTCTTCTTATTTTTTCCTCTACATCTTCCTTAGGATGGAAATACTTTTTTGTTCTTGTTTTGTGTGCAGTCCTTCGACATGAAACAATGGTCTAAACTATGAGAAACGGTGATCTAAAATCCAATGGTCTAAATTGTGGGAAATGGTGATCTAACGACATTTAGGTAAGACTTTGAATGCCGAGTCAATTTATTGTGGAGCCCATCGGATGCATCAGCATAAACTTGAACACACCGGAAAGTTAAGTCCTTCCTTATTAAACAGTTACACCAGGCTCCTGTTAAAATATCACTTTATGAGTTAATACAAACCTCACCTTCTCACAAAAAAGAAATGATTGAATCCCTATATTTAGTAACCATACCAACAGATGATCCCTCATCTTTCAAAAAAAATTAGGGGCCCTTAAGGCATCCACTGCTATATCATTTGAACCATCTTATATTCCTTCACTTAGGCTCGAGGAACACAACTTGCCACTTTTTATCACTTCTCATATCAATGATGTCCTTGTCAAAAGGGTCACGATTGATGGGGGCACAACCATCAACATTATATCATCCATTGCTTTCAATCAACTTAATTTATATCCTTCTGTCATTGTTCAAACTCTAGTTTTATTGCGATCCTTCAACGACACTATCACACCCACATTAGGCACCGTAATCCTTCCACTAAAAGTTGGAAATAAAACCTTAGATGAACTCTTCTACATCATAGAAGGGGAATTCCAATATAATATGCTATTAGGACACCCCTAGATATACACCATGTGATGTGTGCCCTACACACTTCATCGTTGTCTCAAATACAATCATGAAGGTTAAACATTTACGGTCCTCGCAAATACCAATCCTTTTATAGATTGTTATTTGACATATCGTCCAAATGATGTCCTTATAACAAATTCCACATCAATATCATATGACAAGGCATCTACCAACACAACCATTTCTTCATCCAAGCTATCAGATGATTCATCCCTTAGTGATGTTGTCATGCTCAACTCCATCCCCTCACCAAAGACCTATGGTTGCCATGAAAAGAAACCCATGTATGAGCCTAATATAGGAGAGGTTATCTCCTATGGTCATGCTTATCTCAAAAAAAATCTTGTCTATGGAGGACTTGATCACCCATCATCTCAGGTCACCAATTTACATCAAGCCATGCCTTTCGCATCAAACTTCAGATCCTTAGATAATCCAATTTTTTCCCATATGTACCTTCACTGATGTGCGTGGAAAGGATTTGGCCTTGGTCATTATGAACAAGGAAAACATGACTTGATCATCCAACGTTCCCTAAAAATTATGAGAATAATGGCCTAGGTTATGAGAAACCTGGTTACATCTATACATATCACTGAATGTGAGCCATTGTCACCCACAACTCCTAAATATCCTATGGATGTAGATGATGTTGTGACCATCCTGCCTAAATTTTTTTTAGTCAATATTATATCCTTAGGTCCATTGACTTATCAACTTAATCACCATACTAAACAAATACCTCTTGTTTGGCCATAAATGGTCTGGGAAGATGTACCCATCATAGATATTCTCCAATGTCAAGATGATCTGGACATTCTTTTGCATATGAGAGTTGAGGATCATTTCTTTTAGAAATTTTTAGCCTCCTAGACACCAACTCTCCTCAATGAATCCACCATAGATGTTAACTTGGGAACCTCTCAAGATCCTCGTATAGTTAAAATTGTCCAGTCATTGAGTCCACAAGAACTAGATGACTTCACCTCATTCTTATTAAAATATTACCACGCCTTTGCATGGTCATACGATGATATACCCAGAATCGATCCTAATGTTGTAGTACATAATATTGTCACATTTCTAAACATTAAACCATTTAAACAAAAACTCAGTAAAATGCATCCACACATAGTTCTCCTTGTGATGGGAGAATTGCAACGTCTCTTATCTACTAATTTCGTCATTGATCTAGAGGATTTTTTAGTGTACAGATCTTCCCTAAATCTCCCTAAACCATTGTAGTCATGTAGGGAATCTTGAGAGCTTTATGTCGACAGGTAGAACTCAGAAGATGAAGCTCATACCCAAAATATATCATAGGTCAAAGTTCAGGTTTGAAAATGGTCAACCCTAGTCAATAGTCCAATCTAGACGTGACACGTGGCAAAATTGTAAAAGGGTGAAAAAGGATTTTTTTTTTTACCTCCATTCTTTGAAAAGTGGTTAAAAATTTTTATGGGCCCCACTTTTTGCTGGCTAGGGTCCCTCAACCAGGTTCGACACACTCTTTTGGAGGAGGGGTGTCTTTACTGCCTTTTCATATTATTGATATCATATTTTCGATTATATTGCCACTTATTCTTTCCAACTTTCCCAATGTGGGAATATTTATTTGGAGAGTTGTATTTTTACATTGCATGATTTAATCAACTCGGTGAGCTCTATTTCTAGCTTGTTGGGGTGATAAACTCCCCACTGAGTTGATCACTTTAATTATCCACAATTATTGAGTTGTTCCCTTATTGTTCAGGATTATCATTACAATGACCAAATTAACCATATGGTTCAGGCTTATCTCCCAATGGATCGGGATTCTCAATGCTTGACCCTTATATTCCACAGTATATCCCATTCAAACTTGGGATGGTTCTATTTATAGCTCGGTGTTTATCGTAACAATGCAACTAATGGAACGGGAGATTATAATGCACAACAATGAAAAAGTCCAGAGATTTATTTGGGGGTCCATCTACATGGCCTCATGACTTGGCCAAATCACCTTATCACCATAGCTCAGTGCTCAAACCAACAATGCAACACCAATCGACTTGGCCCAAACTTTGGGCAAAACAAACCAATCAATTCACACGGCTCGCCAACTGGGCAGCTGAAACAATGCACCGGCCAATATATTTGGAAACAAAATGTTTCATGTGTGGTCGTAACCACAACTATAGGGATGAGCCATATTCAATATAAACTTTCCAACCTCCATTTGCACATGGGATGTGGGATTCAGCCCCACTTAGTAAAAAACAAAGTGGAAAAATTGCAGTGCCAATGTGATTCGAACCCTTGACCTAGGGCGTGCAAGGAAGATCGCTTGAACAACTCACCAGCAGAGCTCTTTGGTTATAAGGATGAACCACTTCACTTTATAAAATGCTTTTGCAGGACTATGGAGCAGACCTGATAGGGTATATTTCATTCATATTAGGTTTTGAAGAACTTAGAGGCACTTTTAAGACTTGGTGTAAAAAGGAAAGTTGCTCGAAATTTAGAGCAGAAGACAATGGTGATCTTATTTTTCAATTTAACACAATTGATCAATTTTTAAATTGGGAAAATCAAGTATCTGGAAATTTAAAAGTACATTAAAAGCAAGTAAAAATTTTCGGATCAATCGTACCCATTGATTATCCACAATGGGTCTCCAATATTGTTCCCGTAACTAAAGTGTCACGAAAATTACGTATTTGCACAAATTTCAGGGATCTCAATCTTGTTTATCCTGTTGATGATTTCCCCCTTCCAAACATAGATCAACTCATTGACCTAATAGTCGGACATTAAATTCTCTCCCTCATGGATGGTTTTTCTGGTTATAACCAAATCCTCATTGCCACTGATGACCAACACAAAACTTATTTCATCACCCCATGGGGAAATTTCAATTATCACGGCATGCCATTTGGTCTCAAGAATGTCGAAGCTACTTACCAATGCACCATAACCTATATCTTTCACGATCTTATTCATAAAACTATTGAATATTACATTGATGATCTCTTAGGAAAGTTCAAACAACACAAAGATCACCTTGACATTCTAGAATCCATATTTACTTGTCTTATCCAGTACTATCTTAACCTTAATCCTGTAAAGTGTGTTTGCGGTGTTCTCACCGGAAATATTTTAGGCTTCATTGTCTCCATCTGAGACATTGAAGTTGACCCAGCTAAGGTTAAAGTCATTCTTGAAATGCCTCCCCCATCCAATATTAAACAATTATGCAGTCTTCAAGGAAAATTACAATCCATACGACATTTCATATCACAACTCTTTGATCAATGTCAGCCTTGATACAATAAGGCCTTTGATGAAATCAAGCAGTGTCTCTTATCACCACTTGTCTAGGATATCGATATGGCAGGGGGAGGGGGCGTGAAACTAGTACGAAACGTACTGGCTACAGGTATGGATCGAATACGGGGCTTGGAGCGGGGAACTTACAGCGGGGTATTTTTCTCTACCAAATACACGGAGAAACATATAGCGGATAGGATATTTTTGAAGTTATTTGTAACTATATCATTTCAACCGAAATCTTATTACTCCAACCAACACATGGAAGTCTATATGAATACGTGGAATTCAGGAAGAATATATCAAAAAATAGAATTTAATATTTATTATAGACTATAGTAAATGATTTTATATATTATTAATTTATTATATATTTTAAAATAGCATCTAGAAAATACTAATAGACTATATTTTATAAAATATCTAATTTTATATATATATATATATATATGGTTATTAAATTACTTAATATTCTATATAATATTTTGTACTATATATAAATAATAATATAATAGTATTATTAATTATAGTGTTATAATAATATTATAATTAATATTCTTATGAAGTCATTTTAATATTTTATTATTTATTATGCACTATATTGTCCAAAATCGGATATTATTAATAATCATATAATGTTGGTATCTTGTCTTTCATATGCATAATATGTGGTTAATAACTTAATTCTTATTTAGAAGGCTGAAATTTATATATTTTTTAATTTTTTATACTGCCAACACTGTATCTGGGGTCAAAAAAATCTGTATCTACGTATTAGATAATCTGTATCAATACCCGTATCCAAAATGTATTGGCTACTTAGTTGCCTGTTCTCACCCCACCATGAGAGGGAGATCCATTTTATCTATACATATCTGCTTCAGAACATGCTCTATGTGTTATGTTCGTTCACCATCATAGCCAAGGTCGTGAACAAGCTGTATATTACATCAACCACACACTCCATGAATACGAAACCCGTTACACTGAAGTGGAAAATCTATGTTGTGCTTTATACTTCGTCACTTCCAAATTACCTCATTACCTGATCAATCACAAAACATATGTTGTTACTAGCTTCAATCCACTCAAAATTATGTATTCTAAACCATACCATAGTGATCGTATTACTCGATGGCTTATGCTTATGACTGAATTAGACCTTGAACTCATATCACATAAGTCTATTAAGGGTCTATTAGCTTTAAAATAAAGAAGTTAAAAAGCTTTCTGAAACTTTTTACATTAAACTCAACTTTTCATCACCTTACTATCCCTAAGAAAATAGACAGGCTAAAGCCTCAAATAAAACACTTGACAAAATCCTTATGAAAACCGTAAATGATGTAGGCAGGAATTGACATCTCCAAATCCTGTTTTCTCTTTGGGATTATCAAACAAGTGTTTGCACACATGTAGGTGCTACGCCCTACTCATTTTTCTATGGATCTAAAGTTGTTCTACCACTAGAAATTCTAATTCCTTCACTCTGTGTATCTCTTAAATATTTCATTCCCAACGAAGAGTATCGACAAGACCAATTAGCACAACTTAAACTGTTAGATGAAAAACATCTAATGGCCCTTGAACATCATCAAGTGTATCAAGAATGTGTCAAATGAGCTTATAACAAGCACATCAAAAAATGTGATTTAAAAATTGGTGATCTTGTGCTTAAAGAAAATCAAAATGTCACTTAATTAGAACGTGGAAATTTTTCCCCTAATTGGCTTGGTCCGTACATCATCACTCATAAGTATGGGTCAGGAGCATATCATCTTGCTTCTCTTGATGGTGAACCTGAAAGTGAACCTTGGAATGCCTTGCACTTGTGACCTTTCTATTGTTAAATAATTGATCGTCATAACAATAGTTACATTTTATCACTCCATTAAAACCATCCATTGTAACCCAATAATGGTTCAAAAACATGTGGTTATCTATCACTATCCTACAAATACCTTTAAGATAAACACCATGGATCTGTTCATCGCATAGATAAATTCCTCTTTAAAAGGAACCCTTTAAAATCATTACACTCATCCAAATCATACCAAATAAAAAACATGACATGTTGTACGAATGTGTATATCATATATGAATCTTCTCCCCTGAAAAGGTTTATTGGAATTTTTCTCTCAGCTCAAAAAAATATGTAACAAAATTATTTGGATGCATTTCTCAAAATTCAAAACATAGTACACTAATCCCTCGGAGGAGAGATACCATCCAAAATTATAGACCAATCCTAAGAAGGAAGGTTATCTTGCAAAAATAAAAAATATAAACCATACCCTTGAAGGATGGCTACCCATATATAAAAATTCTTATTCATAATTGATTAGCCTTCAAAAATACATCAATATCAAATTAATACATGAAATTTTCTCGCATTGATCAGCTTTCCCATTACAAAAAACTTCCCACATTGATCAATTTGCTTCAAAATAAAAATTGTAAAGTTGTGGCATTTCTCTTTAGACTCATTGAAAAGAAGAAGCCATTTCCCCCACATTGATCTACATATATAAAAATCCTTTCATGTCCTATGAAGGTATGTGTATTTTATGTTACACTTGTCATTTTTTTGTAACTACCCATTGGTAATCTTATTTAACAAATGATAAAGGATACAAGTGCAAGTGTTTTCACGCTTTTAAAACCCATCATGTGTGCCAAATCCATAGTGGGGCAATCATTCTATTTTTATCTAATTCTATTTAGTCACATTTTTTATACGATTTAAGATTGTATTTTGATATATCACATCTAATACTAACACAATTAAACCAAAAAGCACATATCATATAACACATTGAAATCCAAACACATAACATCATATCATATATTTATCAAAACTCATCTAACATCAACACATTCAAATTAAAAAACATGCAACACCATATATATTAAGATCTACATATAAAAGATAAACAAAGCAATATAGATAAAAAAACCTCATCATCATCTTCATATATCATCAAATCCATATACATCAATATGAAAAATAAGCTTCTAAGAGCCATGTCAAAAAAATAAATCATACAAAAATTGGCTTCCATGAGCCATACAACTACATATCAAGAGTTTGTAAACTGAAAATCTCCAAGAGACTAACGAGGAGGAGTTGTACTACCCTCTCCACCCTCAGCACCTCTACCACTAGCTACTCTTGTACTACCCAAAGCAATTGTATCTCCTCTAACAACCCCATCACTATCACCCACTCGCTTAGGTCTCCGAGGTGGGTGGCCCACACTCGCACCACTAACAGTAGGGCCTCTAGTCTTACCGACCAAATGGTTGGCATAAAAAACTACTTCTGGAAAATCATGAGTCACTGTATCAATATAATACTGTAACTCGGCCCACATTGACTCATAATGAGTCCTAGAAACTATCCCAAACCCTGTAGTTGACCTCTATCCACTAGCCTGTGGGACTAGTCCCTGGTCTCTACCTATTGGCCTATGCTCTCTAAAACATATCAGCTAACTCTGCACCAAAACTAGAAGGCACGATAATCCCTAAGGCCTTCCTCATCCTGTCTCTCTGCCCCTTGTACCGATCTCTATCTGTGATGGCCATGTCCAACCTAGCTCTATAATCCTCTTGCTCTACTATCACACTATCTCTCTTAGTGATCAAGTCATCCCTCTCCACAATCAGGGCATCCTGAATACCCAAGAGACCATCCCTCTCATTTCGGTCTACATCCCTCTCTCCCTCCACTACGGCCTTCTCAAACATCACTACTATTATAGGTGCAGCCAACTCATCATCACCATCCTCCTCGCTATCATCCTCAACCCTCTCGAATGTCTCCTACGTTGGTGCTCTTACCACACGAGCTCGCACTCGTCTAAATGTCTATGCAAATCTCTATGTAACCTAATCCTGATCAAAATTTCTTCATTCCCGGGTCCACCATATAGTATACTCAGGGGTAACCCCTGCATCATCAATAGAAATAATCTAACCCTCGTCATTGGGACTCGTGGCCCCCGGCTGATCCATGATATCCTCAGGATCTATCAAAAAAACCCTTGGGGTCTCTATATCCCCATCCTCTTGTCTGTATTGTACATGCTCCACCGGAACTCCCTGTTCCAATACAAATTGTCTCATAACACAATCAAAATGAAGTAACTCATGCTCACCTAATCGGTGAGCCTACACCCATATAGGATATTGTAGATTGTTTAAATCATCAGGAAACTCAAGCCAAACAGGAAAATCCAAGTATGGCCTCCATATCACATCTCCAATTTGTAGTCCAGACAATAGTTCTCGGTAATACCTAGTCCTCCTCTTCATGCCATGACCTATAAATAGAGCCTTACCCCTCCCTTTAAAATATAGAGACAAAGAAGTAAAAAATCTTGTCTGAGCTATTGCATTCTTTCTACACAAAGCAGCCCTTCCATCTATTCCTAATATCCGCATGAGCCTACTTCCCCATCCATAAATCCATTATCCTCACATCCCTTGATGCAAAGTTTGTGAATCAATCACCGTTGTAGCGAAGGTATTTATCACGTTGGAGAAAGCATCTACATATCAAGTAATATGGGCTTGTCCATGTCATTGTCCATTTCAAGGTTTGTGAAGGAGACACTTGAAAGGAGGTATAATTTTATTTTCAGTAATTTCTTAATATCTTTCATTTCTATAGATCACAAAAAATGTTAGGAGAGGATGATGAGAAAGGATGAATAAGAAAGGTGAAAAAGAGGAAATAATGTGAAAAGGAAAAAAATAATGGAATAAACATAACAGTTGTAAGGGAAATGAATATGTAACATACCGCATGGAGATGCATATGGCCAAAGATGGAAATGGCGGTGTAAAAAGATGTTAGAGTAGACAAAAGGAGGAGAATGAGATGAGATAAATAATTGATTTGGAGGTTGTGGAGGAGTTTTTTTCAATGCTAGTGGTGAGGAAAATAGCTAGAAAAAGGTGGTAGAATGAGTGGGAAAGGAGGAAAATGAGAAAAATGGGAGACAGGAGAGGAAGAGAGGAGAAATGGTACATGGAGAGGGATTTTTGAGTGGTGATATTCAATTGAGATTGGGTAGCATAAGAAATTTAAAAAATAAGAAATGAAGGAGGATAACCATGGGGGAAAATAGGGGTGGCGAGGTGGACCATGAGGATAAGGACAAAGAGGAAGGGGAAGACAATGTTCAATGTTAAGGTGAAAGAGAAAAATAATGAAGGATGAAGACATTAAATATATTAGTATGTAATGATGTAGGATGGGGAGGTGAGTAGGAAAGAACAAAAAATGGCTATTGATGGAGAAGGAAAAATAAAGTGAAAGAGGAAATGGAAGGTGATGAAGAAAGAATGTTAGGGGAAGATCATAAAAAATTAGATAAGCGTAGCAGGGTTCAAAATATGTGAGGATTAGATAAGAATGAGATAAATGATTAGATAAGAGGTGAGTGAGGATACCTGATAAGAGGAAAAAGAATGAACGATGTAGAGGAGTGCAAATAGAAAGAACATCAATAAACAAGATGTGAGAAGAATGTCAGAAAAGGGAATGGAGAGAGAATTTTTTTTGGGAAAGCAAGAGAAAGGAAAGTATTCAAAAGGAGGGTGGTCAAGTAGGATTTACATGGCAAATATGGGGGATATGGACTGAGATTTGATAGGTTGATGAAGAGAAATTGGTGGTAGAAAGGTTGGTTGGGAGGGGAGACGAGGAGGAAGGGACAATAAAATGAAGAGAGGACACATGGGTAGATGGGGAAGTACAAAATGACAAGTGGATCTTAAAGGAATCCTTAAGTATTATTTCCATGTCGCAGTAGTGGTAAAGGAAAATTTCCAAGTTGACGATGGTGATGATAAAGGATGTGAGATGAAAATGTGATGTTTGTGGTTATGTAACAATTGGTTACCAGAGATGGTGATGGGGAAGGATGGGAAAAATTGAATGGAGGAAACTTGGGATGATGTGGAAGTGCAGAGTGACAACTTGGTCTTAAGGGTTTCCCTTAAGTAATATTATTGTGTGGCATGAATGATTAATTAAGATTACAAGAAGAAGATGTATACGATGAAGGAGGGAAAAATAAGAGGTGATGTTTGTGAGAATGAAACAATATATTAAAAGATTTGATGACAAGGAAGGAAGGGATCAATTGAGTGTAGGAGAAGATGATAGAGGAATATATGCAGTAGGGAATACTGACTGTGAGGGGAATCCTCAAGTAATATTCCCGAGCTGAAATATCAAGTATGATAATGGAATATGTGAGAATATGATTAGTGGGGTGTTGTGATAAAGGGGTGGTCTAGAGGAGATGATTACGATGAATATTGGGACAAATGGAGTGGATTTGTGGATGGAGGAATATATGAAGTGGGGAATACTGATCACGAGGGGAATTGTCAAGTAATATTCCCATGCTACCGAATTGGTCAAATAAGATTCCCAAGATGAAGAGGTGGGGCAAAAATATGTTGGTAGTGCCGATGGTATTACTATTAGAGATGTGAGCATGAGTGGGTGTCTACAACAATAAATACTTAGTTAGAGGAGTAACATCAAATAAAATTCTTTTTATGAAGAGGTGGGATAGAAATATATTTGTGTTAGCAATGGTTGTGTTGTGAGAGAGGTGATGATGAAGCGGGTTATACAGTAGGAAAGGCTTCATTAGAGGGGTTTCCTCAAATAAGATTCCCATGAAGAATGGATGTTCAAATAAGATTACCAAGATGAAAGGTGTGGTGAAGAGATGTTGGCAAAAAATGATACCTAGGAGATAAGAGATGAAGAAGTAAAACACCATGGAAGAAGGGAATGGGAATGGTGAGAGGTAATATTTTTGGTAATATGGCTTGTTGGTACATATGAATAGGGAGGATAAATAGATAGAGGACATTTTTCCATGGTGGTGGATGAGGATTTGTCAAGATAGCGAACCCATCTTGAAGAGCATAACCTCAATGAAGGATTTGCATGTTGCAAAGGTGGTCAAGTAAGATTCCTAAGCTGAAGGGGTTGTACAAGATGGGGAGATGAGGTTTACTGATAAGGGAAAAGTTGATGTTGTAAATAAAGTTGTTGATCATGCATGAAGATACCTACGTTGTGAAATCATATTTATTTTGATTGTTGCATACAACATGATGCATCGTGATATGGATGATCATGATGATTGTGTTGTAATATGTAGTAATAGCATAGACAATGGCCAAAATGATATAGAGAATCATGATGCCCTTATATGATATGCATTCAAAAAATATAATGCTGATGACACATACAAATGAAAATAATATAAGTGATACGAGACATATATGAGGGAACACTAGGGATACAAAAGATCAATATGCCCCCTGGAATATATGTATAAACAAGACACAAATTATACTAAATGTTAAGACAAATGCATATGATATATAATGCAATAACATAGAGAAAATACGAGAATAAGTAAGATCAATACAACATGGAAAGGACACACACTATTGTTATGTTTTGTGGATTTTGTTTCTTTGTTATTTATATATTATGGATTGTTGAGGCTTTTTTGTCTCAAAAAAATGGTGTTTTAGGATGATGTCTAAAATTTATGTTATAGACAGTGAAAATGAGGAAGGGATACCCCCAATTTCATTGCAAAAAGGTGATGGAAAATTTTTTGGAGACCATAAACCCAATGATTTTCATGTTAATCCATGAGTGATTCTAGGTCACTGGATGGAATATGTGGGAAGGATAGTGGGTATTGCAAAGTAGTTGAAGGAAGTCATGCCCCCAGTGTAGGTGAGCTAATAGACAATGATCCTACCATGACACCAAGAATTGGTTTTCATCATGGTACTTATATATAGTTTATTTTTATTTTTATTTTTTCTATATACATTTTGTTTTGATTTTATTTTATTTACATATCTCAGGAGTAAATTTTTTTGACATGCATGATGTTCATGAGTTCTTCAAGTTCTATGCCATCTTGGGTGGCCAATCTATAAGCTCCATATCCATATTTAGCGATGATGACATAAAGACTAATCTAGTTAGGCTCATAAATTTCTTTTCTTCTCATGTTCCTCGAGTGGTATTCCTCTTATTTTACTTTAGGACCAAGTTAGTGATCACCAATCTTAAACTTGCGAGGTTGGATATGCTTGTTATAACTATGATTCATAGAAGTTTTGATAGCCTTTGAGGTGATATAAGACTTTATGAAACTTTTCATCTAGCAATTCTAACTCATGAAGATGGTGCATGACACGATAATAGTCATTAATAACCAAGTCATGGAGGGAGATGCAAAGGGAAGGAAGCTCAATCTCAAAGGGAATGACGACTTTAGATTCATAAACAAGGGAATAGGGGGTTTCCCCATGAGTGTGCATGGAAATGAAAGTACGGTAATCCTAGAGAGTGGGATATATTTGTAAATGTTGAGTTCCTTCACCGGAGATGATCCACAATATTTTTGAGGATGTGGGAAAGGGTTTTGTTTGAGGCTTCAACTTGAACATTACCTTGAGGGTAGTATGGTGTGGAAAACTTAGTTTTGATATGGAATTGATTATAGATGGCCTTCACTTATTTATTTTTGAAATACTTATTGTTATCATATATGAGGGTGGATGGGATGCCAGAGAAAAATATGATATGGTTAAGGATGAATTTGGATATTTATTTTCCAGTGACATAGGTAAGGGGCATAACCTCTACCCATTTAGTGAAATAGTCGGTAGCAATAATGATGTGTTTGTGGCCATCAAAGGAAGTGGGGTTGACTTTTTCCTATGAGATCGAGCCCCCGTTGAGAAGGGATAAGGTGTGGTAATGATTTGTGACGATTGTGAAGGTGTATGGATAAGGTTATTGTGTTTTTGACAGGAGACACACTTACAGACAAATTGACAAGATTTAGATTCCATAGTAGGCCAATAATAGCCACATGCAAAGAAACTTTTTAACAAGGACCATTCCATTGGTATGTGCACCACAAATGATGGTGTGTACTTATTTCATAGTGAGGATCACCTCTTCTAAGTTTAAACATCATAACAGGGTTCCATCATGGCCCCTACGATAAAAGGGTGTCATTGAGGGTAGTTTAACAGGAAGCAAGTTGAATTAAGGATTTTCATTGGTTATGGGATAGAGGTTAGAAGGGATGGTGTGGTTTCATGGAGATAAGAATAAATATCTTGGTACTAGGGGGAAGTGGGATGAAAAATTACACACACCATCAGAATAATCAGAAGTACATCATAGGTTAGAATGGTTATGTTCTCAACGAAAAACTAATACTTGTCATTGTGCTCTAGTTTGTCCAAAAAAGAACCAATGATTGTCATGACATCTATTGACTTGTTATGTATATGGGTGGCCTGCTTGAAGGTGATTGTGATGAAGTAGATTTTGAGACTATCCACCATTTTCTTATATAGGTATTAATTTTTCCTCCTTGACATTGTAATTACCATTGAGGTGCTTAATGATAAGTTGAGAATCACCAAAGACTGTTAAATATTGTATGTCCCATTGGATTACCAAGTTTAAGTCTTGATATAAGTACCTCATATTATGTAATGTTCATTTATGCACGAGAATCCAAGATGCAAATATTTTGGGGGGATGAGATCACCATCTGGGGTGATGAGAAGGATTCCTGCTTCTAAGCCATGTGTAGTAAAAGAGCCATCAAAATAGAGTATCAATTCAGATGATTCTGTGATTGTCATTATGGACATGTCTGGAAATTCCATACTCAAAGGTTATGTTCCTAGTAATGGTGCTTCAGCTAGCTGATCTACAATAACTCATCCCTTGATGGCTTTCTGATTTACATATTCAGTGTCAAATTCATTCAACATAACTACCCTAGTTAGCCATTCTTCTTATGAGAGATGGTTTATAAAACATATTTCAAGGGATCCACTTTGGCCATGAGATTTTTTTATAGTTGATAGAAATAATGCCTAATCTTTTAAATGGAGAAGGAAACTATTAAACATGCCTTTTCAATTTGAGTATAGTTGAGCTCATAGGAGATTAGAGTATGAATGAGATAGTAGATAAATTCTTTATTTTCTCTGAGAGTTGTGTTGAGTGAGGAGTGCTCCCAAAACAACTTGTGTGACTGAAGATATACTAATAGAAGGGGTTTTCCTTGTGTGTGAGGGACCAACCCTGGTCAGTTTTCCAGATATTTCTTGATTCTATTGAAAGCATTGCTGACATTTTACATTCCATTGGAAGGTTATGTTCTTCTTTAGAAAATGTGTAAACTAGATTACATTTATTAGCCAATTGGGATATTAACCTATGTATGCCTAGTATCTTTCCTTTGGATACTAAAGAGTTGAGAGAGATTTTGAGGGCAAGGCATGTATGTGATGGAAGTGACCTTAGAAGGGTCAACCTCAATGCCTCTCCTAGATACAATGAAACCCAAAAGCTTACCGGATGTGACATCAAATACACACTTCTTAGGATTTATTTTGGCCTAATTTCTATAGGTGTTCAAAGTATTTCATAAAATCAGGTTACCTTCCCTAGTTCATTTCTTGCCCAATATTTCATCCACATAGTCTTCGACTATGTCATGGAGCATATCATGAAAGATAACAATCATTGTGTGTTGATATACAACCTTGAGATTATCAAGGCTAAATGACATGACTTGATAGGAAAAATTTCCCCAAGGTGTAGTGAAGGTAGTTTTATGTTGGTCTTCGGGTGTAATTTTAATTTGATTATACCCTGAAAATCCATCCATAAGAGATAAAATTTCATGATTTGCGGTGGAATCAACCATCATGTCAATATTGGGCAAAGGGAAGTCATCTTTAAGATAAGCCTTATTGAGGTCTCTAAAGTCTATGAAAATTTTGATGCCAGATGTATTTTTCTAAACATGGACAATGTTGGACATCCACTTTGAGCAGTCAATTGGGTGGATGAAGCCAACATCTAAGAGACTTTTATAGTTCTTCTTTGACTAGTAGGGCACTTTGGGATGCATTTTCCTTAGTTTTTGTTTAACTGGTGTGGCATATTTATGTATAACTAAGTGATGCACTACTAGTGATGGGTCCAACCTAGGCATGTCATCATAAGACCAAAGAAATACATTTGAAAAGTACATAAGAGTGTGATAAATATATTTTGTTCTCGAGCACGAAGAGCAGCCCCAAGTTGAATAATTTTAGGATTATCTTTTGAACCAATATTGACATCAATGGTTTCTTATACCAATAGCTTAGATCCATTTTTCATTTGAGAAGCATCGGGAGGGAAGTTGAGGTCCTTGTCCACTTGTACCTCAAGTAGGTTTTCACCAGTAAAAACATTTTTTCTTGTATTTTTTTTTTTTTCCTACGACGCCTCAAAAAGGTTTCTACTAGGGAATGGTGAATTTTTTGTTTTTGTTTTTTTTTTAAATTTTTATTACTGAGGACCACAACCTCTTCCCCAAAGTAGTCTGTAGAATCTAATTTTATCTCAAATCCTTTCTTGTGACCCCCTAGTTGGATACCATGCCAAAATGCCAATAATTCACAGATGGCCTTGTCATTTTGAAAGATATCTAATGAGATGTGGTCCTATTGGTCACGGTCAATAAGTGTGGGATTTTGCAATTCTAAGGTGAGGATCTCAGTTTCATGGAATAATATAGTAGTGGCAAGACCCTCATAGCAGCTACAAGGCATTTCTAGTTCGATGTCAGAAGAATATCCCTCACTATCAAAAGTAACATCATCATCATAAATGGGTAGACAACCATATGGTTTTTATCCTAGACCATAGTGGGAAGAGTTCTTAGAGATGGAGATGGGTTCAAGCAAGCCTAGTTTGATGGTGCCTAGTACTTTTACTTTGTAACCCATTAATTTCATCATTTTGAGGCCAATCGGGTATTCCTTTGAATCATAACAAGAAGAAAAAAAATCATTGTAAAATTAATATCCTCGAGAACCATGAACATGTTCATTTTCTCATAGTCCACCATGGAGGAAAGATGAGTCATCAAGTGGATAAAGAACTATCTCCTTTTTCTTCCACATGTTAGGTCTATTATAAATATGGGGTGAGGGTGGAAGGTCTTCTATATGGAAGGAATTTTGAACTTTGTATTAACTAATTATAATATTAATGATTTTAACATGAGTTTTTGGTGGGTGATTAAAGGTGGAAGGAAGGTCATTTGGGTCAATGCGGGAGGATGATGTAGATAGAAAGGCTTAAGTCATTTCAGAGAGTGGACATGAGTGTGTTTGTGGAGATGGGTTGTGTAACATGCTACAATATTGAAAGGGGTTAGGATCAACTGGAATTTTGACCCCTTTCCATCATGTAGGAATTTGACTGATGGTAAGTGTATGGAACATCCTACATGATGTGGATCCATCGGTAGCCAGGGAGAAGATTATAAGGTAGGTCAAGATTAATAAAATAAAATAGAGTTAAGTGTGTGACAAGCCAAATTTCAAGTGGTAAGGAGATTGTTCCTATTAATTTCCTTTTTCCATTTTCATATGCCTTTATGGTGATGTTATGTGTTGTTAATGACTCCTTAGTGTGCTAAATACATAATTAGTTATAGAGTACAAATATTTAAACCAGATCTGTTTTCTATGAGAACCCAGGTAATTTTTGAGTTAACGACGATTGCTTCAATATATAATTGTGAATTTTCATAGGATCAAGAAGGTGGGATGTTCATGGGGCTAAAATAAATGTATTGATTTGAAGATAAGTTTCATATCATAGCTTATAACTATATAGGGTTAATACTATTTGGTACTCATGAGTTTTATAGGACATGATGCGAGATATACTTATATACTATAGATGTTTTAAGAAAGTCCAAAATGGAAATTTATGCATGGTTTTTTTCAAGTTGTTTGAGGAGATTGTATTACCCTGTCGTGGTGGGTGGCAGAGTAGGTATGACATGAACTAGGTTTCATTTAGTTGTGATAGAACAATTTGTGGCTTTGATTTTTATGGTGGCAACATTATTGTTAATGGAAAGAATACAACCAATGAGATTAGAAAATTTTGCATATTTTGTATTCTTTGATTGAGAAATTTGAACCTTTTCAGGTAGTGGATTAGATTGGTCATGTTTAGGAAAGGGGTTATGGTAGAAACAAAGATTTTTGTTTGGGGGTTTAGGAGGACTATCCCCCTCAATATCGATATCTCCATGATAAACCAAATTATGTATATATTTTTTAATCTTAGACATCCATCTGTGGAATGATATTTGATGCGATGGAAATTTTGGTATTCATTTTCTTGATATCAAGTAGGTTTGGGAAAAATTTCAAGTGGTTTCGTGATGGGAAATATTATCATACTCCCTTGTTCCAAGAGACAAAAGACAAATGATGTGAGGATGTAATCTAATCTACATTATCTAAATTCAACTCTATCAATCTCATTATTTCATGAACTTGTGCTATTATAATTGATCAAATTTAATGATCACATGTTCCACCTTACTTAACCATAATTCTAAAAATAATATGACATACTTACTTGATTCTGTATCCACAACGCTTCGGTATCTATATGTTCCATAAACTTGCCACACTAAGAATACATGTACATTATGAAATCTTCCAATCTTAACCATTCCAAACTCACATGAATTGGTTCTTCATATAGCTTGCACTTTTATGCATTTATTTCACCTTCATCACTCTAATTCCCAAGATCCAAAAATGGATCTAGAGATACCCAGTTCTTTGTATTCTCCTTATTAATACTTGTAAAACATACCCTCAATATTTTCATTATTCTATGAAAATGGTTAAGTCATGTTAATGGTGATCGGAACACCTTTGAATGACATAAGAATACTACCATTTATTGTTTTTTTCTATGTATTCCCAAACTATGTGATTTCCACATAACTTCCATAGACACTTTTGCAGATGTATCACAAATTTGTTGAGTGAAGGTTGCATGCCCCGTAATGCCTGATTCTTTCTCCAATAGCGCAAAAATGAGGAATCCAAATCAGTTGTGAATTTTTGGAATTCCCAGATTGGTTCACCTCCCCATATCGGTACATTTTTCCTTACCCTCCATCCATGAGAAGAGAAACTATAAGTACAAGTTTGCATTTCTTCCTTCTAAGCATGTGGTTTTGAGTGAATTCAAGTGTGAGAAAAAGGGAGGAAGTTTGATTTGTTCTCCTGTTTTGTTCATTCAAGATTTGAGTTATTCACTTGTTGAGGATCATAAGCAAAGTAATACAAGTAGAAGGAGCTTGAGTCGTTCTTGAAGGATCATAGTTTGGCCTAATAAACTTCGTATTGTATTAGAGATTTATATAGTGAAAGGGAAGCAATTTGCTTACCCAACTAGAGTTTTTCCCACATTGGGTTTCTCCAGGATAAATCTTGTTGTCTCCTTATGCTTTCTATCTTTCATATTTTGGTATTGTGTGAATAATTATTTCATAATAAATTGGTATATTAAGGATCTATAATCAATTTTTTCATTCATTATTCACTAGAACATAGGATATGTTTATTCCTTAAAATAGGTAGTTTACATATCATATTGGTATTATAGCTGTTAAGATCAAATTGTTTTTGTGTGTTTTAACTTGTGTTGACATTTACAGTTAGATTCTACTTTACCTGAGAATGGTAGTGAAAGAGTTGAAGGTATCACTCATTCCTATTTGAAAGTAGATATTTCCACCAAGAAGTGGAAGCAAGGAATTCAAGATCATGGCTTGTGGTGAAGGTGCATGTGAGACTGAAGAAGAATGTTTCTATAAGTTGGAGGACATATGTGGAAATTCTGTCCAAGGATATGTGTGAAATATTTAATTTGTATATGGGGAAATTTGGATTCTATCATGGTAATTGCTCATGGAGAAGCTTGGTGATCTAAACAGAGGCATTAGGAGACCATAAAGAAGGTACCCTTGAGTATGAAGAAGAGCAGCCCTGTGCCGAACCCTACTCCTCCATTCAAAACATAGAAGCAGAAGATAAAGATTCAACCATTATGCTGGGTACATTAATGCTCGAGAATCTAGATCATTGGCTAGCTCAAATTTAGGTATATTTCAGTTTGCATCAAATCAATAAGAATCAACTAGATTTCATTTGCAAGGTTAAAATTAATCAATCATGCTTTCAACTTGTGTTTGAAATCTATGTTCATTACTTTGGTTATTAAGAATATTCCTCATATTACTAAATGGGATGAATATAAGAAGCTAATAAAAAAGCAATTCTATCTTATTTGTTATAAGGAAGAAATATTCCCATGTATTGGAAATATCTCAAGTAGAAGTAAGGCCAGAAATGTGTAAGGATTACATCTAGTGCAGTTCAGACAAAAAAAATTGTCCAAATGGGAAAATATGTAGTAGAGTGGGGACATATTTATGAAGTGCATTAGTATAACTCCATAGCCACTTGAGGACACCATTCCTCTTGGAAAATCCTGTGAATATAGATGAGGATTGTTATCTCAAACCCACTATCTAGAGATGGACAAGAAGAAGAGTTCATCTAACTCTCAACATGCTTCAAAAAAATAAGATGACACCAAGAAAAAGGAGAAAGGGAAAGGGAAAGTTAATAAGAATGCTTCTTCCATTTATAAAAAGGATACTAAAGTTTTTTGTTGTCTTTGTAATGTTGACACTCATTCTGAGGAAAATTTTTGGAAGCTCCACTCCAAAATTACATCCATTCAAAAATAAGAAGAATAAAAATAAGGCCATGGCTGCCCTCAAAGGAGAGGAAGTGTTTTGCAGCGAAGAGGTGGATAAGAATGTGCCTTTGTCCAAAGAGAGGTGTGTTTGTGTAATAGTAGTAATGCTCAAGAGGATGAACTTACTAAGATCTTTCATATAAAGATTCAGTTGAAGAAAAACAAATTGGATGTTCTTTTTTAATCTTGTTTGCAAGATAATTTGGTTAGTAAAGAGTTAATAGATAGGATTAAGTTGGAAACTTATAATTATCCAATGTCATAGTCATTAGGTTGAGTGAAGAAAGGTATAGACATTAAGGTTACCAAGTAGTGTAAAATTGTGTTTGGTATTGATAAGAATTTCATTAATGAATTTACTTTGGATATTGCCCCACTTGGTGTGTGTGGTGTAGTGTTTGGAAGCCCATACTTGGATATCAAGGATGTCATCTTCATGAGAAGATCCATGTTATGTTTTGAAGCATGTTTTCATGTGTGGAAGTGTTGAAGACTATACACTAAAAATTTTATAGACTATCCAAAGTTTTCTCACTATGGTTTGGTGTTGCCCCCACTAGCAGGGGTTTGGGGGTGCAGCCTTAAAAAAATAGCCTCGAAAAATGTTTCTTATATCTTGATAAACGTGTTCTTCTCATATGGGTGGGATTTTTGACCCATAGGTTTATGTGGTAGTTTTGACCCATGGTTTTGATACCCATGGTATTGTAAAACCACTTAATTCCTTTCCTATTTGTGTGCTTTTATGCATGGTAGGGGATAGAGAACATTGTAGATGTGTAAGTTTAGGTGTAAATTTAGGAGAGTTTGTTGAGACAAGCTCCAAACAGATCTGGATATTGTATTGAGAGAAAGAGGTGGATTGTAATAAAATATGAGCAAGTGATTCTTAGTTGACATAGCCCAAATTGGGTGAGCCACGTTAAATATTGTCTCTATGTTGTGTTCTTTTGTTTTTTACAATTTTATTTCAAATCTGTGATTTTTTTTGCATACTTTCCTGAGATCATAGCAGTGTTGCATCTATTTTACCATCCCTCTTAATAAAATGACTTGTGGAAATACAAAGTATGTTTGAACCATTTGGTCAATAGTTTCCATAGAAATTTTTTTCTCCTTCTCTCCTTGTAAGAGTGCAAGTTCAATTGACAGTTATTCAGTTCTATCATATATGGATTGAATTATTTTTTATTTCTCCTCTACATTGTGTTGAAGTTGGATGATCCCCTCTTTATGCTCCAATGTTTGTAGGAGGTGTTGAATTATCTGTTATTTTTCTTCCTCTAACTGAGAGATGTTTGTCTCTTTTTCTTGTAAGATGAGTTATAATTGGGTTGTGATTTTTTTGTGGGATTGTTGCACGTATTTTATCCCTTGTTTCTTAACAATTGGTATCATATCCTGTATTGGTTTTCTAAAGTGTAGAATTGCAGGGAAATTTTTAGCTTGAGTGGGAGCTATGGCAAATGATGGAAGATCAAAGGTTGATAAATTCAACGGGCAGAATTTTAGTCTTTAGAAGATGCAGATGGAATATTACCTTTATCATAAGGATCTTTATATTGCACTGTCTAGAAAAAGGACCAAACCCTCGAGTATGAGGCATGTGGAATGGGATTTTCTAGATAGGAAGGCACTCAGGACAATTCAGCTATGTCTTGCATCTTTAGTATTATTTAATGTTTCAAATGAAAATACTATAAAATAACTTATGGGTGCATTAGGGAAGTTATATGAAAAACCCTCTGCCTCTAACAAAATATTTTTAATGAAACATTTGTTTAATATGAAGATGTCTAAGAATGATTCATAAGCAGATCATTTGAATGATTTTAATACAGTTGTAAATATGCTAGCTTTGGTTATAATATAATTTGATGAAGAAGTTAGGGATTTATTACTTTTGTGCTCCTTACCTAAGAGTTGTAATAGCCTGGTAATTGTGGTAAGCAACTCGGTTCCATCTAACTCAAAGTTGAAGTTTGACGATGTTGTAAGTGTGATTATAAGCGAGGAAGTGCATAGAAAAATATTCAGGGAATATTCTACTTCAGGGAATGCTTTGATAGTGGAAACTAGAGAGAGACAAAAGAATAGAGGAAGCCATGGAAAATTGAAAGATCAGGAAAGGTCAAAACCTAAAAGTAAGATGGTATATTGGCATTGTGGAAATACTAGGCATGCAAAGAAGGATTGTCGGGAGTTTTGGGACAAGACGAAACTATAAGAAGAAAACAAGGAGGTGAATGTGGTAACAGGTAATGTCTTTCAAGATGCTTTGATTATATCTCTATATAATATTGTTGAATCTTGGGTTTTAGATTTGGGGGCTTCTTTCGATGCTACTTCACATAGGCACTATTTTGTTGATTATGTTTAAGGGTATTTTGGGCATGTTTATCTTGGTGATGATGAGCCTTGCAGCATAGTTGGAAAAGGTTCTATTTAGGTTCAAATTCATAATGGGAACACATGGCATCTATTGAAGGATTTCACACATGTGCCTAAATTAAAATGAAACTTGATATCAGTGGGGAAGTTGCGAAATGATGGTTGTACTGTGATATTTACAGTGGAATCTTGGAATGTTACCAAGGGTGCTCTTGTGGTGGCAAGAGGTAAACAGGTTGGAACCTTGTATTTAACCATTGATAGTGATAATATTTGTAATCTTGTGGCTTTAAACGTAGATACAACATTGTGGCATTATATTCTTGGTCATATGAGCCATAAGGGCATGCAGATCATAAAGAAGAATTCACCCGGATATATAGAAACAAGTTTGGATTTCTGTAAGAACTACGTATATATGAAACAAAAATGGGTAAAGGTTCTCAAGGTTAGACCTACAAAGAAAAAGTGTAAGTTAGATCCGGTACATTCTGACGTGTGGGGAGCAGCTCAAGTGTCATCTTTTGGGGGTTCAAATTATTATGTTAATTTTATTGATGATGCAACAAGAAAATTTTGGGTATTGATTAACTAAAATTGGAATAAGGTGTAGTTAATCTAACTAGGAACAATAGTAAATAATAGTGGTAAACTAATGTAAATAAAAACAAAGTAAATGTTTGAAGTGACCCAAACACTAAGAAAGAGGAAATGTGAAACCCTAGAGCACAAGAAGAGTAAAGATGCACTTAGCTAGTTATAAGAGCTCGTTAGACTGTGTGGCAGTGATGAGTGGAAAATTAGATAATAGGAACGACTATGTAGGGACCCTGAAAAGGATGAATTTGGGTGATTTGATATGACTGGAGCTCCTGGAGAGGGACTAGAGCACCTGGGGCACTCTGATTTGCAAAATGAGAACCCTTGTGTGTAAAATCTTCAGAATTGATCTTCACAGGTTTGGCAGATGACTTAGTACCTTCATTGTTTGTTGCATCAAATTCTATGAACTGTATCAAATGTTTCTGATAATTTAGGAGGGATGTAAGGCCTGCTAAACACACACAAAGGAGTATCTAAACCCTAAATAAAATAGAAGAATGCATATGAATAGGTCAGACTGAACTCAACTGTCACAATGGTGGGATTACTAAAAGAGCATTGTACTACATTTCAGACCCAAATGTAGTTCTGGTGGTGTGTGTAATCATGTTCCCAAGGTGCCCTTATGTCAGTCACACTTTTTTAAAGTAGCGAGCAACAACTAGTAGTAAAATATAATAGAATGGTGCATGAAATAGAATAGAATCCCTCATATGAAGTGTGGAATGTAGATGAACTAGCCTTGTCCCTTTATGATGGAGTTAATGGATGCAAATGATCTCTAATGGATGCAACTCTAGGTGGATCATAGTAGTGACTAGTGCTTGGTCCCTCATTATGGTCTCATAACTTTATATTTATAAGGTTCTCTTGTTATAATTTCATAATTAACCCCGAATAGGCCGACCATTAGAAAATTAAAATTCTAAAAAAATCATATATCACCCAAAAAAAGGTGGGAAAATGTGAAAAGGATCAAGGTGCTCCTGGTGGACCTAGGGTGCCCCAGACACCCTAATACAGGCCTACGCGCCCTAGTTTTACGGAGAAAAATATGTGATACTGAAAACAACATGGGTAATTTTTTAATAAGGGTTGGGAATGACGAAAGAAAATAAATAAAGATGTTCAAAGACATGGGTTGATTAGTACTTTCTTTCCTCAAGAACCTTCTAGATAGTAGTATGAGACCGAGACTAAATATTAACCCAAAGTGGATGATTTATTGACTACATTTACCCCCACTTTATATTGGTGAGAAGAATGCTCGATAACATGAAGTAGTTAGAAGTACATACCTGATGTCCAAGAAGAATGAATTAGAAAGCGTGCCGATAAATTAGACAAAGCATGGAATGAGAAAATAATGGAGCTTGGAAACTAATGATGAAAAATTATAAAAGAGTGACAAGAGTGAACCTAGGGTGGAAATGCATGTGTTTAGATGCCGCATAGTGTGATGCATCTGCATGAAATGTGATGTGTGTGATATAGTGTAATGTCACAAAGTGTTGTTTTTTTTTCCCCCATTTTGACTTCTTGCTTCACATACAACCAGAACTGTAAGGAGAAAATGATCAAGTAGTCAAATATGTATGTATGTAAAAGACGCATGTGTATGTGTAAATGTAAAGTACACAAAGTACAAAATGTAAATAGAACATGTGCACCTGATCTATGTCAATAAAAAGGGTGTAAAAGGATATCTTGTACTACTGGGGTTTTTTTGGGTGATTTGACACTTGTAGGCCGAAGAAGAATAGGTAGAAAGTTGCATTATTATCCAACCTTTAACTACTTCCCTGAACATGTATGTAGAGATCTCTATATTGTTTGGTTTTTTGGGTGATCCGACATCACTGGATGAAGTATTATAGGGAGGAATTTCATTGTATCCTCCAATCCTTTAACTGCTTCCCAGAATGCTAAGGACACCATGTCTTGTAAAGGTTCATAGACTATTTTGAACCCACTCACTATAAAATCCCACAATTCCAAGGGCATAAATTACACTGAATTGATCCCACAATGCTAAGGGCAGACAACTGCACTAATTGATCCCACAATGCCAAGGGTGAACAACTGAGATGAACTGATCCCACAATGCCAAAGATAGACAACTACACTGATTGTACCAGTAGAGAGCTCTGTAATATCCCAAATTATTCCCCCCTCTTTGGGGGTGCATGTGACATCGTAAAAAGGGAGAAATGCAGCCCCAAAAGAGGACCACTACATAACCCACACTATAGAAAGTGCTTTGTAGAACCTAGGCATGTACAAACAAGTGACTAGTTATGAACAAGTGTTAATACAAACAATCATGCATGTAGAAATAAATGTGTGATCTACGCAAACATTGTATAAGAAATCAAGAAATTTGATCACACAAGAAGACATAGTATAGTGCATAATGTGGTCGCAAACATGGGACACCACTCATGGTGTCACAAGACAGTTGAAGGCCATTGTGGCCGCAAACAATAAACAAATGTGCACACTAAACATAGGGAAAGGCCCGCATACAAAAGAAAACAAGTACAATCAAGTAGAAATCAAACACACAAGTAGTCATGGTGACATGTAATCCTACACACCAAGTATTTCACATGAACCACCCGTTAGCATGTTAGAAAGATAACCCATATGTCAAAAGCATGTATAATCAAGTAATGTAAAGTGCTAAGTACAAAATGAGCCAATAGAACCTATATGAGACAAATTTGGATGCCCCCAGCAACCAGTATAGGAAGGGTAGAAGGTGAGCATCCATGTTATGTGCAAGAGACTTGTATTTGTGATCACAACTAGAGAAAGGTGTGAACATGCATGTGTGTATGGTATAGATAATGACATTTAAGAAATCATTCTAGCATGTGTAGTAAAGTGAACATGTAAAAGCACTACCAATCAAGATTAAATTCCCCCACAACGATGCGATATGTAGTGGAATGGTAATGCAAGATCAATGGTAGGATCCATGTGCGCCCCGAGTGGATGGAAATGTATGCAATGATGTTCATTTGGTTTTTCCCCTTAGCAATCAGGAATGAACCGTAAATGAGAGTGTGTCATTGGGAAATGGTTGAAGTGTGTGTGTATGTTGTCTACCATGCCATGATGAATGTGTATATGTAAAGTGATGATGGCATGTGACCTAGAGATGATATGTGTGTGAACCCTATAGCCTAAGTGTATATCATGACACAATAAATGGAAGAGTGATGATCTATCCTATGGTGTATATCACTATATGATGATGAAAATAGGTGATGATAAATGCAAGTGGAAAGAGTGGTGATGTAGCCTAAAGCATATACCACTACAAGATGATGAAATGTACAGGTGACCATTTAGCCTAAAGTGTATGTCACTAACCTAGGTATTTTGCATGATGAAAGGTTGAATGATGAATGTGTAAATGTGAAGAAAGGTCCATTTGATTTGTAAACCCTTGGCAGCTGAGTATGGACCGAGGAACTAGAGTGTGTCATAGGGTGGTGAGTGCAGTGCATAAATGGAAGATGACAATACTAACGACCATGTGATGAAGGATAATGTAGAAATATGCCATGTGTGGCATATGTAAAGAGAATGTATGATTAATGGCATAGGATGCTAGTAATATATGTATGGCAAAGAATGTAACATGCCAGTAAATAGAAATGTTAAGGGAACGCTTATAAATGTAAGGTAGATGATGTAAAGTGCAAATGTATGAAGACTAAGTGATGAATATAGATAACCATATAATGAATGCAATGTGTAGTATGTAGGATGAAAATGCAGCATGTATAAACAATCCAAATATGAATGCATATGTGATGAAGATAGATAGGTAATGTGAGACAGATAGTATGTAAGGTATGTAGATGACCTAAAGGTGTAAAATGTTTGTAATATGTAATTGTAACATAGGCAAGGTATATATGAGGCATGTAATGTGTAATCTGCAAGATGAAAGTACAAAGCGCGTAGACAACTCAAGTATGTATGTACGTACAATGACAATTAGTATGAGATAAAATAAATGTAGAATGTAAGATGTATGGTGTATGCAAGTGGTGTGAAATGACGGGATGTATGACACCTATGTGCAGTGTGTGAGGTTCATGTGTAATATGCCCTCAATAGTCAAGTGTGAGCCATAGCACAAGAGTGTTTTGTCGAGTAATGGTGATGCTAAAACATGTGATAAGTGTGCCTATAAATGAATGATAATTTAAATAGAATAGATGAACCTATGATAATAATGGTGGGGGCAATGTCACTAGGGACCTCTTTAATGAAGTCATCATTGTCGGGATCGAACCCCACTAGGGAATCATTAGAAATGTCGTAAGTTATAGAATGATGATGGTTGTATAATGATCCATTGTGGTGTAATGTGTATATATTTATTCCATATTCTTTATCAATAATTATTATGGGTGGACAACCGTGAGCGTGTCAACGAGAGATATTTGGAACGCAACTAGGAGAAGAGTAATTAGGAATAGAAATATTTCCAAAAGTCATAGGAAATGTGAGTAAAGTATGATGAGAATCTAGTGTACCATAAATAAAGGAAAGCCAAGATTGGTCAAGTGGAAGTGGAGAGTCATGAAGAGTATGTGCAAAAAATACCATCAAATGAAAGATACGCAGGACATAAGTGGTTGTAGTGGGGAAATAGCCATGATAAAGGTGTGGTGAATGGGAGGTGGTAAGATATCATTAAGCATTATGCCATATCTGACCAAGATGTTGCGAGTACAAATAATGTCTACACAAGTGAAGTCAACTAGAATATTTTTCTAAAAGGACCTGTTGATAAATAATCTACATGTAAAAGGGGGCAAGGGAGATGCAAAGGAGATGAGGGAATAGTATTGATATTTTTCACAAACCCCTGGTATAATACCATAGCGGTAGTAGAGGGAGGGGTCTTGAATTTATATTCACTTGGGCCATCAGCTACAAAGGTTTCTTCAAAATAAGAATCATAGACATCGATAGAAGTAAAGTTGAGTTGTATGAATGCTTCATCAGTGACTTCAATATCATCCACTTCATTGTCAGAGTCATCAGATTCATCCGTGTGAACATTATCATGTTGAATAGTTTGGTCAATGACATTGTTAGGTGTTATAATGGAAGGTGATGCAATAGGAAAGGATGAAGTAGTAGTGGGAGATGGTATGATATGGGAAATAATTGTTTTAGTGTGAGTAGAGATAGTTGGATCATGTGCGGTGACACGTAGAGTACTAGATTGACCAATGTCATATGTGTCAATACTACTATATGGAATATGTTGTGATGGAGGAATAGGCATGCCAGTGGAAGGATCGATGCGATAAAACTTGAATGGTTCAGGATCGGAGGTAATAGTATTCTCATAATCATCAAGAAAAAATTTGATACATTGATGAATAGTAGATGGGACTGCTTGCATTGCATGAATCCATGGTCTTCCTAGTAAGAGATTAAATTGAAGTGAGGCATCTAAGACATAGAATTCATTAAGTATCATCTTAGGACCAACCCTGATGTGTAATGAGATAGTTCCTAAGCATGTGTGAGTAGAAGAGTTATATCCTCGAATGACGGTAGAGTTTTTAATAATAAGGCTATCACTAATACCTAATCTCTCAAGAAGAGAATGAGCACATATATTAACAACTGAACCATTATCAAAAACTACGTGTTTAATGCAAGTGGTGCTAATAACAATGGTGATAAGAAAAGGTGCACATGGATTGTCTCTAGTGAAAGGTGAAGTATCTTCATCAGTAAAGGATATAGAATTTGGGAGATTCCGAAGAGACTGTATGATATGTGCAAAGGCGGAGGCTGAATTTTCACTTTCTAAATGGATGGCAGGAAGGGAGTCTTCAAGTGTATTACAAAAAATTAGGTGGATTATGCAATAATTCATAAAGAGATATCTTAATGGGCATATTTTTTATTTTTTCAATAATGTCATAGCCCTTAGGGGTAGTAGGAGTAACCTCTAAAGTAATAAGAGGAGGGATAGATGTAGATGGGGTAGTAGGAGGATTAGGACGAGAACAACATGTAGTAAAAACATTAATAGAGGAATCAACCCTATGAGTAACAAATCACGGAGGATGTCGTGTACGCACACCCATGAAAATAGTAGGAGTAGTAACTATACTAGAAATCTTAGTAGGTGTGAAAGTGGGATAAGATGATTGAGCCATAACTTGATAAGGTGAAGAAATGACCAGGGAGGAGACATGGAGATGTTGAGTTCACCAAAATGATTAACTAAAATTGGAATAAGGTGTAGTTAATCTAACTAGGAACATCAGTAAATAACAGTAGTAAACTAATGTAAATAACAAAAAATTAAATTTATGAAGTGACCCAAGCACTAAGAAAGGGGAAATGTGAAACCCTAGATCATAAGAGAAAAAAATATGCACTTAGTTGATTACAAGAGCTCGTTACATTGTGTCACAGGACTGACTGGAAAATCATAGAGCAGGAACGACTATGTACGGACCCCAAAAAGGATGGATCTAGGTGATTTGACTAGATTGGAGTGCATGGACAGGGACTGGAGTGCTTGGGGTGCTCTGGTTTGCAGATTGGGTTCCCTGGTCTATGTAAAATCTTTGGAATTTATCTTCACAAGTTTGGTAGACGACCTAGTATCTTCGTTGTCTGTCGCATCAGATTTTCTATACTGCTATGAATGTTACTGATAATCCAAGAGGGATGTAATACCTGCAAAACAAACACAAAGGAGTATCAAAACCCTAAAGAAAAATAGAATAATTGATGTAGGATCATCACTCCTAGATTATACATAGGTTTTTCAAGATCAATTTTGGATTACAAAATCATGATGATATGTTTAGGAGCTCATTTTATGTCATCTCTGTGTGTTTGTCTTAGTCTAGCCTTCTCGAAATTTAAACTATGCAATTTCCCTCCTAAAGTGCAAGTTTTGGAATGTTAAGCTATTTTGGCTTGATATAAGGTTGTAATGAAATTTATATATCCTTTAAAATTCCTATAGATTTCTATATGTCTTAGTGTGTGTTAGGTGTTTTAGAACATGGATTCTTAACCTAAATGCTTAAGTTGGATTAAGGGCTAAGCATGTAATTTAAGTACTAAATTGCTTGTAGTTGATGAAGAAATGATGAGAGTCTATAAAGGGAAAAAATGTAATTGATTCATTCATTCCATTTGATTCAGAATCATGGAGCTTTCATGAAGCTTTCAAGAATTAAAGAAAATTTACAAGTACTTGTTATGCTAGCAAACTGTGTACGGTCATATTCTTTGTTTTGATGATTTGAAACCTTGATCATATGTATGTGAATGGTGAAACTCACTTGGTAGAGGAATTACAATCATTTGTGTTTGGACTATTGATTTCTTGTGTTATTGATGTTAGTTTGATCCTGAGAATTCAACACAGTTAGAGAAGAAGGTGAAACCTATGTTATATAGTGGTTGATAAAAGAAGTTCTTATCTAGATAGAGAATGCATGTAAGTAAGAGAGACTCAAACTAAAGGATCATACTCTATACTATCTATATGGATTTTTTATTAGAGATATTTAACCAAGATTGCTAAGAAACCTTTGATTGAGTGAAATCCCCTGCTAAAGAGGGAAGAGTATGTGAAGCCATGAATTATTTTTTATGAAAGGCCATGCCTTACACCTATTGGTAAGTTTTTTTACTTGAGTAAGTTATTATAAACCACTTGAAGAAAGAGTGTTCTTTGAAATGGTTTCTAGTGGCTTATTTGCTAACTCCATATACTCATGATTTTCTAGAAACCCTATCTAGGGTATGGTGCATGATTGGCAATTGAAGAATTTAAGGATGTAATTTAAGATTGAGATGTGGTAAATATATTTTACATACCTTCCTTACTCTGATTTAAATTATTTCAAGTCTTCACCATCTCTAAACCTCATACAATTCATGGAATTTTCTTGAACATCCTGTAGATTCCTATTTAAGAGTCAAGAAATGAGTATGAAGAATGAACAAAGCTTTCATAGTGGAGATAAGAGTAAAAACTCATGAAAGAGGTCAGAACACTATGATTTGAGTTAGGTTGATAATTTTACTATATCAAGAATGCATATGAATAGATCAGAATGACCTCAATTGCCATAATGGTGGGCTTACTAACTGAGTATTGCACTACATTTGAGAACCAAATGTAGTTCTGGTGGTGTGCGTAATCATGTGCCATAGGTGCTCTTGTAACAGTCACACTTTGTGAAAGTAGCAAGAAATAACTAGTAGTAAAATATAATAGAATGGTGCATGAAATAGAATAAAATCCCTCCTATGAAGTGTGTGATGCAGATGAATCAACCATATCCCTTTGTGATGGAACTAATGGATGAAAATGGTCTCCAATGGATACAAATCTAGGTGGATGATAGTAGTGACTAGTGTTTGGTCCCTCGTTATGGTCTCATAACTTTATATTTATAAGGTTTTGTTGTTCTGATTTCATAATTAACTCGAATAGGAAAACCACAAGAAAATTAAAATGCTAACATGGTCATAAATCACCCAAAAAGAGGCGGGAGAATGGGAAAAGGATCGGGCACCCCTAGGGGGCCTAGGGACCTCAGGCACCCCAATCTAGGCTTGGGCACCCCATTTTTTGTGGAGAAAACTCCGAGATGGTGAAAACAACATGGGTTTGTGATAAGGGTCAAGAGTGATGAAATAAAATAAATAAAGATGGCCAAAAACATGGGTTAGTTAGTACTTTATTTACTCAAGAACCTTCGAGATAGTAGTATGAGACCGAGACTAAATATTAACCCAAATTGCATGATTTATTGACTACATGTATATTGTATTAGAAATAAATCTGATGTATTTGACACCTTTGTTAAATGCAAAGCCTTTGTAGAGAATGAAATAGGTCTTAAGTTGAAATGTGTCAGGTCAGATAATGGAGGGGAATATTGCAACAATGATTTTGATAATTATTTTTCTAAGAATGGAATCCACAGGAAAAATATTTTTCTAGGAACTCCACAACAGAATGGGGTGTCAGAAAGGATGAATAGGAAAATAATGAAATGTACTAGGAGCATGAGGATACATGTGGGACCACCTCTTTCTTTTTGGACAGAAGTGGTGAGCAAAGTTGTGTACTTTATAAACAAAGGACCCTCAAGTTCCTTGGATGGAGGCATACCTGGGGAGGCATGGTCTAGTAAGAAGGTTGATTACTCATTTCTTAGAGTCTTTAGATGTGAGGTGTTTTTTCATATTGATAAGAATGATAGGACCAAGTTATAGGCTAAATCAGATAAATGCACTTTCATTGGTTATGGTGGTGATGACTTTAGATATAAGTATTGGATTATTAAGGACAATAAAATCATTCGATCTAAGGATGTGGTCTTTAATGAGAAAGTTATGTATAAGCAACAGTTGCAAGAAAACAAGGAAGATTCCAAGAAAGAATATTTAGTGGTAGAGGTCTTCTATAGGGGCAAGTGGCACATGAATAAGTTCAGGGACCTACTCAACAGGAACCCCAAACTCCTATATTGAGGAGGTCTTCTAGGGTAAGAAGAGCACCTAAACATTTTTCACCTTCTCTTAATTATTTATTACTCATTGATAGTGGAGATCCAGAGAGCTTTGATGAATAAATGTAGGATTATGCGAGGAAGAAGTGGGAGTAAGCCATGGATGAGGAGCAGGTCTCTCATGGAGAACAAGACTTGAGATTTGGTGAGGCTACCCGAAGGTAAAAGATAATTGCAAAACAATTGGGTGTACATAGTTAAAGAGGAAGAAGGAGGAAAGAAAAGATACAAGGCCCGGTTGGTGGTCAAGGGGTTTAAACAGAAAAAAGGTATGGATTTTGATGAGGATTTTCCTCCTATACTAAAAAATGACTTCTATTAGAATTAATCTTAGACTAGTTACAACATAAGACTTACACTTAGAGCAGCTAGATGTAAAGAAATAATTTTTCCATGGTGATTTGGAGAAGGGTACATATATGTAGCATTTAGAGGGCTATGAGGTCAAAGGTAAAGAGGAGATGGTATACAAATGGAAGAAGAGCTTGTATGGATTGAAAAAAGCTCCACATCAATGGTATAAGAAATTTGATAACTTCATGATGGATCAAGTTTATATTAGATGCCATACTAACCATTGTGTGTATATAAATAAATTTCAAGATGGCAGTTATATTACCATGTGCTTGTATGTGGATGACATGTTGGTTGCAGGTAAAAACATGCAGGAAATAAAAGTACTCAAGAAGCAGCTAACTGACTCATTTTTATGAAGGATTTAGAGGTAGCCAAACAAATCCTTGGTATGAGGATATCTCAGGATAGGAAGGAACGAAAGCTAACTTTGTCTTAGGATGATTACATTAAGAAGGTCTTGAAGAGGTTTAATATGCAAGATGCTAAACCGGTTAGGTCTCCTTTGACAAGCCATTTCAAGTTATCAAAGGAGTTGTGTCCTAAGACAGAACAAGAGAGAAATCATATGTCCAAGGTACCTTAATCATCAGTAGTTGGAAATTTGATGTATGTCATGGTATGCACTAGGCTTGATATTTCCCATGCAGTAGGAGAGATGAGTAGATTTATCAGTGATCCAGGTAAAGATCATTGGAATTAAGTAAGATGGATCCTTCGGTATTTGAGAGGGACCATGGGGATAGTTTTTTGCTATAGTGGATCGGAAACCACTTTGCGTGGTTATGTAGATTCAAACATGGCTAGAGATGTAGACAACAAGGGATCACTAAAGGCTATATTTTCACTATAGGTTGGACAATAGTAAGTTTTATTTCATGGCTACATAAGCTTGTGGATTTGTCAACCACTGAGGCTAAGTATGTTGTTGCCACAAAGGCAAGCAAAGAGATGATTTGGTTACAAAAATTTCTCGATGAGATGGGGCATAAGCAGGAGAAAGGGAAGCTACATAGTGATAGTCATGGTGTTATATAGCTAAGAACTTTATTTTCCACTCTAGGACGAAACATATACAGTTAAGGTACCATTTCATTAGGACAACTTTGGAGGAAGAAAATTTGAAGCTGGAGAAGACTCATACCAGTCAAAATCTTGCAGACATGATGACCAAGGTGGTCACAAGGGAGAAATTGAAGTTGTGTCCAGCTTTGGTTGGTCTTTATGGATGACAGTGAAGGGTTGAGAAGCTTTCTCATATTAAAACTAGTCTCTAAGTGGGAGATTTTTATGTTGTGAGCATGTTTTCATGTGTGGAAGTGTTGAAGATTGTACACTAAAAAAATTGGCCTCAAAAAACATGTTTGATATCTCGGGAAACATGCTCTTCTCATATGGGTGGGATTTTGACCCATAGATTTATGTAGTGGTTTCGGCCCATGGTTTTGATACCCAAGGTATTGTAAAACCACTTAAGGAGTTTCGTATTTGTGTGATTTTGTGCATGGTAGGGGATAGAGAACATTGTAGATGTGTGAGTTCAAGTGTGAATTCAAGAGAGTTTTTTTAGCACAACTCCAAACAGATATGGGTATTGTATTGAGAGAAAGAGGTGGATTGTAATAAAATATGAGCAAGTAATTCTTGATGGATGTAGCCCAAATTGAGTGAACCATGTTAAATATTGTCTATATGTTGTATTATTTTATTTTCTACAATTTTATTTCAGATGTGTGATATATTTATGCATATTAGTTTCTACTATTGTGATTATGTGTAGGATTATTCCACATATTTTATCCCTTATTTCCTAACAATTCAACCAATACCACTTGGTGAAGGATGGTAAGAGCTACATCAATGCAGCGTTTACAGGAGAGTCGAATATCTCTTTGGTAAGTGCCACAAAAATCTAAAATCTTATTAATTCCAGTGGGAAACTCACATTACTTCTTTTAAGGGATATGTCAGATGATGAGGTTATTGCATCTAAAACCACTTGTAGAATGTTTTATAACAAGGAGTAAACACAGATAAAATATTTGGTTCAACAGTTCAGGGAAGTATTCCAAGAGTCTACAAGGTTGCCCCCAATTAGGCCGATTGAGCATGAGATACACTTGTTACCTGATAGTTTACTTCTAAACTTGGGATTGTAAATGCAGTCCGTGAAGGATTTTAATGAGGTAAAACAATAGTTACAATCTTTAATTAAGCAAGGTATAACCCATCCTAGCACTTCTCCATGCAGTTCTCCTATTGTTTTAGTACCTAAGAAAGACAGTTCATGGAGAATGTGTGTTGATTATAGGGCTTTAAACAAAATAACCATAAAAATAGGTACCCTCTTCCTCTTATTGATAATTTTATGGATCAGTTACAACATGTTAAATATTTTTCTAAGCTTGATTTGAAATTTGGGAATCACCAAATGAGGATCAAGGAAGAGGACATCTGGAAAACAATGTTCAAGACTAGTCAATGGCTATATAAATGGTTGGTATTAATGTTTGGGCTACGCAATGCACCAGCTACCTTCATGAAGTTGATGAATGAGGTAATGAGGTCATTTATTGGTTCCTTTATCATTGTGTACTTGGATAACATTATAGTTTTTTGAATAACTTTTAAATAGAATATTAACCATTTGCATCAAGTTTTGTGAGTTTTTAAGGAGAACCAAATAGTGTTTCAGTGATGACAGGTGGTAAATCTTTTGATTGGGGTAAGAATGAGAAGAAGTGTGATTTTTCTCAACAATCATTTTTTTTTTGGAACTTGGTTGGAGATGGAGAGTTGAGGATTGATCCAGTTAAAATAGAGGTCATCCTAAATTGGTCTACACCGTCTAGTTTTTCCAGTGTAAAAGCTATTTTGGAAAGATATTTCAACAGAAATGAAACTTAAAATTCTTGGTTATGGCCCATTTAAAATTCTGGAACAAGTGGGTAATAATGCATTTTTCTTATATTTTCCTCCTTATATGATGATATATCCAGTTGTGAATGTTGACAATCTTCGTATTTTTTAGCCCTCCATGTTGGATGAGGAAGAAGAGGGTTTTTTGCTACCATCTATTGAGGATTTTTTCCAAATAGCCAGTTGGAATTGGAGGAATATGTAGTATTGTAGCGGAAAGAGAGAACAAAACAATGAGGAGTGCAAATTCTTTCCTTGTTGGTGATAGGTATGGTTATACTTGAACACAAAAATACTAGAGGGAAAATCTATGAAACTTAAAATTCTTGGTTATGGCCCATTTAAAATTCTGGAACAAGTGGGTAATAATGCATTTTTCTTATATTTTCCTCCTTATATGATATATCATGTGGTTGATTGGTTAGAAAGGACAACTACGTACCAAATAAAAGTGGTATTCTGGAGAACATGTGGGGAAGAAATTTCCTCACCTCAACAGTCCTTAAAGATTTTAGGTACTTAAAATCCTCAATTTGGGGAGGTATGATCCAAAAATGGATTTGAAAAGACTTAATTTTGTGTAGTCTCCTTATTGATACTTGCAGTGCATATTCTTGGAATATTCTTAATATGTGGAGATGGTCAAGTCAGGTTGTTGGTGATCAAGAAAACTTTGAATGACATAAGAAATTGTTGTTTTGTAGACTCCTAGATGTTGGTTGCTTCCTCCAGACACCCAGAAGACTTATCCATACACATGATGCCCTTCCATATGTTTGATGCCCTTCTAGATGTTTGATGCCTCCTCTAGACACTGAAATAGGAATACAAGCAGTTGTAAATGCTTGGACTTCCTAGCTCGGTTCATTTTTCCTTCCCCTCCATCTGTGGAAAGAGAAACTATAAGTACAAGTTTGATTATTCATTCTAGCATGTGTTTTTGAGTGAATTCAAGTGTGAGTAAAAGGGAGAAGTTGGAGGTTTTTTCATGTTTTGAGACGCATGATGCCCTTCCATACGCCTGATGCCCTTCTAGATTCCTAATGCCTCCTCCAGATGTTGAAATATAAATACGAGTAGTTGTAAATGCTTGGACTTCACAACTCAGTTTTTTTCACCTTCCCCTCCATCCATGGGAAGAGAAAATATAAGTACAATTTTGATTCTTCATTCTAGCATTTTTTTTAGTGAATGCAAGTGTGAGTAAAAGGGAGAAGTTGGAGTTTTTTCATGTTTTGTTCATTTAAGTTGATTTCTTCATTGTTGAGGATCGTAAGCAAGTAAATACAATTAGAGGGAGATTGAACCCTTCTTAAAGGCCAAAATTTTGTAGTAACTTTGTATTTTGGATAATTACATAGTGAAAGGGAAGCAATTTGCTTACCCATCTAGAGTTTTTCCCACATAGGGTTTCTCTAGGATAAATATTGTGTCTCCTTTGCATTTTATCTCTCATATTTCAGTATTTTGTGAATGTTTAATGCACATTATGTGGGTTAAAAGGAACATATTCAATTATGCATTCTTTATCACTTGAATAGGATTTGTTTATTGTTCAAAATATTAGAACATTTACGGGATGAATAATGTTATAAATTATAGATCCACAATATAAATTTATGAAGATTATAGTTTATGTTGTGCAATAATTAAGAAAATAGATTTAGATGATTATATTACAAATTACAAAATGTAAATATAATGAACAGAAAGTAAATAACACAATAACACAAGATATAAGTTGGGAAACCTTTAAAGATAAAATACCTACTAAGAAATAACTTATCTTTATTGAGAATAAACTTTCACCCAACACTCCCACTATTTCCACATGTAGTTACACTTTCAATAAGGTGTTGTGAACTGCCTCATACATTCACTCGTGGATTTTACCTTATTCGTCACATATATCTGGAATTTTTTCATACATGTTACAACCTGTGTAACCAATCTCTAATGAGATCACCTTGTTATATAAAAGGTGGGTGGTCATGATCCACTTTTAAGAGCCAACCCGGATCTTTGGAGGGTTTTATAAATAAGCAGTTTCCCACTTAATATTATAACCCCAACACTCCCCCTTTATGTTACATGGGGAAACATACAAAAACATGTTAACATTTTTTCCTTATGCTAAGTCACCTTTTGGTACAAAAGGAATTACAATCCATAAATCAACTCGTGATTTAGGCTAGTATCCAAAAAACACTTGCTCCACGGGTTTGCAGTTCCATAGTGCACTAAATCAAAGTCCTATGGGTTTTTCAACTCTGCAGTACACTACCATAGTGTCATACAGACTTATACAAGCCACAAACAACTATAAATGCATTGCGGGTTTTAGAGAAGCCATGAGACACTATTTTTTCACAATTCAAAACAATGTTCCAAGGATTCCATAAAAACCGTAATAAAAAGGAACATATACAAATTCTCAAGATAAAGTGATTAAGGATGAAGACTTACATCAGAATATGGAGTTGATAAACTCAACATATCTAATGCTTCACTGAGAATTACAAGTAAACTTCACATACATGACAATTTACTTAAACAACATAGAAATATTTTTGGGAGTATCCATTTTGAAACATGCATGCCATTAAGAGGTGGCATCGTCATGCACACTCCCCTTTAATGAAAACTCTAAAAATCTTGACAAGGAATAAAACTTGCAAAACTTCACAGCACACAACGACTTTGTGAAAATATCTGCAACTTGATATTCAGTCAAATAGAACTTGATATCAATATCACCATTTAGAACTTTCTCTCGAATAAAGTGCATATGAACTTCTATATGCTTCGTTCTTGGATGTTGAACTAGATTTTTCGCAATAGTAATACAACTGTGACTATTGCATATAATAGTAGTGCTTCCTTTGACACCCATATGGAGTTCATCCAACAATCTTTTCAGCCACATGGCTTCCTTTGCTGCTTCCATAACACTTCTATACTTTGTTTCAGTAGAAGAGATAGAAATTGTTGGTTGCTTCTTGCTACTCCAAGTGATGGCACCTGCACCAAACTTGAAAACATATCCAGAAGTAGATTTTCTATCTATAATATCACTAGCATGGTCAAAATCACAATATCCAAATAATTTTGCATAATCACAAGAAGAATAATAGTAACCATAATTAATTATTCCTTTAACATATTTTAGAATTCATTTTTCCATTTTCTAATGATCCTCATAAGGATCCTGCATGAATCTAAAAACAACTCCTACTGCATATAAAATATTTGGCCTAGTAATAGTCAAATAAATTAGACTACCAACTAGTTGTCTATATAGAGTAGGATTAAATTTATCACATGTAGGTTTAGGATCCAATTTAACACCAACTTTAATAGGAATGTCAACAAGTTTACAGTCAATCATGTTAAATATTTTAAGTATATTTTTAGCATACTAAGACTGAGATGCAATAATATATATGATCCTGAAAGATAACCATGACTAAAAAATGATTTAGCAGACCTAAGTCAATCATTTCAAAACATTGTTTTAATCTTTCTTTGATTCTAAGAATTAAATTCTTATCACTACTAGTAATCAACAGATCATCAACGTATAAGACAATAATGATAATATGATTATTTTCACATTTTACAAACACATCATTATCATAAAAAAATAATTTGAATCCAAGATCCTGAAAGAAACTATTAATTTTAGCATACCAAGCTCTAGGAGCTTGTTTAAGACCATACATGATTTTTTCAGTTTACACACATATAGTTCCTTACCAGGTTCTTCAAAACCTTTAGGTTGACACATGTAGATTTATTCTTTCAGGTCACCATTTACAAATTCATTTTTAACATCCATTTGGTGAATCTCCCAACCATTTTGAGCAACTAATGCTAGAAGAGTCCTAACAGTGCTCATTTTAGCTACATGAGAAAAGTTTTCAACATAATCAATACCATTTTTTTGAGTGAACTCACAAGCTACTAAACTTTCCTTGAATTTACTATTTCTCCTATAGAGTTATACTTAATTTTATATGACCACCTAGATCCTACAATGCTTCGATTAGGAGGAGGGACTAGTTCCCAAGTATTATTTTTAATTAGAGCATTGTATTCAACTTTCATAGCTTTGATCCATCTTTCATCTTGACTGGATTCTTCAAAATATTGTGGTTCTACCTCATATAGGGTCATCAAGGCATAATAAGTATGTTGACTAGGGGTCATCTTTCTAAGGCTATCAGGATGAAAGTCATTAACAAGATTTTGAGCCCATTTAGGAATTCTGGTATGTGACACATTTTGAGATGAATCCCCACTCAATCTCCATCATATCTGGAGTAGGATATTCATACTCTTGAAATTTTTTTTCCATAAAGTCAGGAGAACTATTATCAAGATCTATTTTAGTAAAAAAAAAGATGAGGGTTCACAAGAAGTGTCACATAATGTTTTTTCTAAGACATGAACATTCTTGTTTTCCATTATGTCATGTTTGAAGGGGTCATAGACTCTTAATCCTTTTTTTTTACAACCATAACCAATAAAGATACATGAATAAGAGGTTGGTTCTAGTTTCTTCTTATTAACTTTTGGAATAAATATAGAAGCAAGACTACCAAATATTCTTAAGTGAGAGATATCTGGTTTTTTGTTTGTCCATACTTCATGAGGTGTATTTTGATGTAAAGCTTTAGTAGGAACTCTATTTAAGATGTATAATGGAGTATTCATCGCTTCTTCCCAGGCACATTTGAATGAATCATTTTCCTAGCCATCTCTAAAGTGGTCTTATTTTTTCTTTCTGTAATGCCATTTTTTTGTGGGGAATAGGGAGTTGTTAACTCATGCATTGAATCCCACATGACACACAAAACTCATCAAACTTTTTACTAACATACTCACCTTCATTATCAGTTCTAATTCTTTTTATTTTCATAGTAGAAGCATTTTCAACAAAGGCTTTAAACACTTGAAATTTAGACAAGACATCAAATTTTTCTTAATGAAGTATGACTAGGTCATCCTAGAGAAATCATCAATAAAACATACAACATACAAGGCTCCACTGAGAGAGGGAACTTCAAGTGGACCTCTCACATCACTTTGAATCAACTCTAATAGTTGAGATGAATTTGGATCATGATGTTTGTGAAATGGTTCAACATGTTGCTTACCACGTAAGCAACTTTCACATGTTTCATGATTAGATTTCATCTTAGGGAGACCTATTACAAGATTTAGGCGAGACATTTCATACATACTCCTAAAATTCACATGTCCTAATCTTTCATGCCAAAGTTGAAGATCATTTCTAGAAGAAGAAGAAAAGCATGATTCAGAAACAAATCCATCAAAAATATATAAACCATTTTTCTGTATACTAGAAGCAATAATGTTACTGAGTTCATTTTTCACATACCATTTATTTTGCAATAATACAACTTTATAGTTTTCTTTAGTTAATTGAGAGCAAGATAAAAGGTTATTTTTCAACTAAGGAACATATAAGACATTCTTAATTATTCCATTTTTCAATTTAACATTCCCACAACTTTCAGATTGAATGATAGAATTCTCCCCTAGATATATATTTTCCTCACATTTTACAACATCTGTGAGGATATCACAAATGCAAGTCATGTGCCTAAAGGCACCACTATCTAGGATCCATTCGTTGTCATTTTAAGTTGAGAGTGCAATATATAGGGCAATAGATTTCTCAGCATTATTTACCAGGTTTTGAGTTTGGTTTTGATTTTGATCCTTCTTCTGATTGTTAAATTTACTATTTTTAGTATTGCTTACAAATTTATTTGATTTTACATGACAATCAGACTCCTTATGACCAAATTTTCCACATTTTTTACATGTGTCATTGAATTTCACTTTGAAATTTTGATTGTTCCTAACAAAATTAGAGTTAGGATTAGATTTAAATTTTGATCTAAGGTTTAGTTTCTGATTAGGATTGATATTATTTCTATTTTAAAAGGGTTTGTGATTATAAGAGAACAATGCCTAAGTAGCATTCTCTTTTGAATCCAAATTTTCCACAACATGCTCTTCTTGAATTAGAAGCACAGAAAGGGTGTCCAAATCAGGAAAATCATTTTCATTTTGATATTTAGAGTTCAGGATGGAGATGTAGTTTTAGAATTTTTCATGAATATTTATTTGAATGATGAAATAAAGTAGCTTATCCTGAAACAATTCACAATTACATCCATCTAACTATGCTTTAATGTTTTTTTTATTTTTTCCATATAATTAACTATTTTTTCATCTCTCGTCATTGAAGTCGTAAATAGTTCCATAATAAGTTTAATTATCTTAGAGAGGTGACTACATGCATGCATGATTTCCAGTTGTTTCCACACATCGGCAGGAGATTCCATATGTCCAATATGCAATAAAAACTCATCTTTTATGCTCGGCAATAGGATTAAAAGGGCTTCCAAAGATTTTTGGGAGAAGAAGTTTAAGTTTTTAGGGTTTTCTTGCCTTCCGGTGGATCGTTTCTCCACATAGTGACTAAATCCCATAATTTCCTAGCCTTGAAACAAGATTTTAATCTAACTCTCCAGATACTATAATTTGTCCCATTTAATAATTGAGATTTATGCATAGAAAGGATAACAGAACTAGCCATACTAAGAAAAACTTAGCAAAATTTGAAAAAAAATTGTTAGGCAGATTTTTCAAAAGTTACAAGAAACCACAACATGAAAAATAGAATACAACGGATTATAATTTAAAATAAAATGGCTCGTAACTTGATGAAAATATCCAAACAAAGTTCAAGAACCAAGGAGGAAGCCTACAAAACGCAACTAACAAGTCGTGAAAGGCCATCAAAAAGAGAATAAAAAGTTATTAAATTTTTGAATTTTGAAAAGTTACGAAACAAGGAAAAATCGATCTATAGATGCTCAAAGTCTTAGTGTTCCACAAAAAAACTTAGATCAACATCCACAGAACACTAGAATACGTGTGGAAAGAAAATATCCAGTGGTCAGCGGACACACAACGATCACATAGAGGAACACATAGCATAAGATCGATGGTGGAGAGATGACACGTGGCAAAATTTCGTCTCTCTGCAAAGGAAAAGCACTCTGCTAAACTCAAAGCCATGGAATGAGAAATATTTTAATAAAACTTGAAGTCCGCCCCAGAAAAAAATAAACCTGCAGGACAAATAAATCTGTGCGAGCCTAAAAAACTGAGGAAATGTGCAAATAACTTTAAAAAATGCACAAGTTTAACAAGGCCCAGATGATTTGCAAAAGCCACATAAGAATAATAAAACCACCAAGACTAAAGAAATGTAGAGGACTCGCACAGCCACGAAAGACTAAAACAAAGCCACACAAGTCTAAAATTTTGGAAAAATCACGGAAGACTAAAACAAAGTCATGCAAGTCTAAAAAGTTGTTGAAGACTTGAAAATTTTACGAAAGACTAAAACAAAGTTGCACAAGTATAAAAAACGTAAGAATTGGAAAGGCCATGGAAGACCACACAAGTCTAAAAAATGTGGAAGACTTGGAAAGTCCATGGAAGACTGAAATAAGGCCCAAACTATTCAAATAAGCTACACAACTATAAATGGTTATAAAAAGTGTGAATAATACAAATAATCCACAGATGAAGAAAAAAACATATCTATGCATGCAAATGGTAGAGGAGGCTACAAAACACATGCACAAGCAAGATTTGACAAACTAATCATCCAATATTCATTATTTTTGCGGGAAATAAAGTTTTGAACCTGATTAGACTTCAAGTCAAATGTGGAACAACTAGGGTTTCACAAGTTTCTTCACACTTGTGAATCAAAAACATCCAAATCTATCCTGCACATGCATAAATGTCAGCTCTGATACCATGTTAGAACATTTACGAAATGAATAATGTTATAAAGTATAGATCCACCATATAAATTTTTGAAGATTTAATTTATGTTGTGCAGTAATTAAGAACATAAATTTTGATGATTATATTGTAGATTACATGATGTAAATATAATGAACAGAAAATAAATAACACAATGACACAAGATATAAGAGGGAAAAAATAAAAGGTAAACAAACCCACTGAGAAATCACTTATCTTTATTGAGAATAAAATTTCACCCAGCACTCCCACTATTTCCACATGTAGTTACAATTTCAATAAGGTATTAGGAACTACCTCATACATTCACTTATGATTTTTACCTCATTCGCCACATATATTTGTAATTTACAACATGTGTAACGCATATATAGCTCACATACATGTTACAACATGTGTAATCAATATCTAATGAAATCACCTTGTGATATACAAGGCAGGTGGTTATGATCCACTCTTAAAATTCGACCCAGGTCTTTGGCGGGTTTTATAAATAAGCAATTTCCCACTTAATATTATAACCCCAACACAAAAGAAGCAGTTTATGAATCAACCGCTCAACCTAGAACTTCACCTAGTAGGTGTAATTGACATCGATTTCTTTAATACCATAAAATGTACACATGAAAACACCAATAAAGATAGACTTAATTATACAAAAAAAATCAAGTAATATGGAGAAAATCATAAATATAACACTAAGAGGGGAAAATAAGAAACCATAAAAGGGAAATGAAGCCTAGGGTTTTTGTTCAACCAATATGCAATTTTACCAAATCTTCTAATTATTGTAAACCTAAAACCTAAAAAAATTGTAAAATTTGAATGTATAATAAGATTTTGAAAATATAAAAAATTAAGAATTGTAATATGAACTTTAATTATCACGATTAGGGTAGTCTAAAGAGAGAAAATATAGAGATATGATAAAGCATGAGTAAAGTAATTAATTGAATTGATTCATCCTAAATGATGTCTACACGGATCTCTAAAAAATGTGTCATTAGTAGATCCTAAAAAATTGGTCTTCTAAAATTTTACTTCATCCAGGTTTGATGGAAAGAGATAGGTTCGATATCAAACATGTATACGAGTTTTGAACCCATCCTGGATAGGTTTATTCCGCATGATTTTTATGGTGTGCATTTTCTTACCTTTACTCTCTTGTAATCTTGCCCATAAAATATGTGGTGTTATTTAACAATCCAATATATATCTTCTCCTTTTCCCAAACCCTAATATCACTAGAAATGATAGAGAATAGTGGTCCATGTACTAGGCCCATAATGACCTCACATGCCCCACATCTTGTGAATGTTGTGCACTATATATTGTAGATCAAAGCTCTTGTAATAATCCAAAATCAAGTGATTTATTTGTGCTTCACTCATGTTTTTTTATGTTAAATAAATACAGTTACTATGAAGCTAATGTGAAAAAACAATAATCCTTCACTCAACATGAGACACTTGACAAGCATCTAAATTTGGTTTAGGAGTGCTTTGAATTTATAATTCCTTTCTTAAACTTCTCCTGATAGATTTAGTATGTGTATAAAAAAATTATAATTATATCCAAGGCTCCTTATGCGGTGAGAGGTTATAATGACCTTAAGGTTCAATTGTATATACACAAAATTCTTCATTGATTTCTAGTGTAAGACAACCTAAAGGCATAAATCGACTTGAGGAAGGTGCCAAAATTAGAAAAATGATCATTACACATGAAAAGCATAGGTTTTGCAAGGACTTAAAGGTTCAACATAAAACCTATTTAGGGTTTCCTAACCTAAGGGGTCGATAATGAAATAATACTAAAGATGATAAATGTCTATAAAGTTATATTGATGATCCTGGGAAAATTAGAAGTGATCATGAGTGTGTAAAATTGATAGATAGATGTAACCAAGGGGATATAAAGGTAATCAAAAGGGGGGAGTATGTGTTATAAGAGAAAAATATTCCTCACTAGTCTAAACTTTTTATAAGATGTCAACACTAATGTTTCCAAATGTATCAAAGATAAATATAGGTTATTATAATAAAATGTATACACAAAATATTATGAACAAGAATGATGTAACATGTCCATAAATAAATAAGTCTTATTAAATAATATTTTGTACATTAGCTTTTGTAAATTTAATAACATAAATTTTGATTTTGTAACACTAGTTCATCTAAAACAAATATTACATTCCAAATTTGTTACGATTTATAGTCTATATCAGAATAAATAAGGGAAAAACTAATAATGAATATTAGATATAGCCAAGATTTAGTGATAGTTATTATTATTTGATAGTGATCAAACGACTGAATCATGGTGTGAGGTGTATGCCCTTCTAACGGCTGAAAAATTGAATTTCGACCAACATGACGCTGCTCTGGAGGTGCCTAAGAACCACCGTTCGGCTGTAGAACCTCTTGAAATTTATGTGGCAGCAGAGATTCCCAAAGTACCTCTACTTGAGGGATCCATGAAGACAAACAATGAAGATTCTACAACTGACGGGTTGCCCAAAATAGCATCTGCGGGCTCTCCACTGAAAATTGTGGGTCACACGAAATTGGGGATAAATAATGTGTAAAACCCCAAATATTTTGTCCCCATAATGACCAAACCAGGCACGTGGTTGGGAATTTTCAAAAAGGACTCAGGAAAAAATATGGACCCCAATACAACTGGTGCCCCACTGCCCCCCTCTATTTTCTCGAGCTCTAAGGACGATAAAGGCATTCATCACATCAATATCTTGTAGACCTTCCTAAACAGACCAATCCAGAAGAATCAAATGGCACTAATGGGTAAGTTTATGGGTCCTAGACCTAACATAGATGTTGTTAGAAGATGGGATTTGATAAAATGGCATCGTCTTGGGGACGTGGTTGTCTCTTCTATGTCAAATAGTTTTTTCTTTTTAAAATTCATTGCTCAAAAAGACATGGGTGTTGTCCTATTAGGGGGACCCTGGTGCCTGGGAAACATGGGTTTATTTATCAAACGGTGGTACCCAGGTTTTGATCTACAAAAAGAAAATATCAATATTGTTCCCGTTTGGTGTCGGCTACTAGGTCTCCCTTTGTAGTTCTGGGATGATGAGATCCTGATAAACATTGCCAGATTAATAGGATCTCCCATCGGTCCAGATAGCTCAACTAGAAATAGATCAAGGTTGGCATATGCCCATTTCTATGTCTCTACAGACATGGAACAGGAGCTTCCAGATCAAATAGTGCTCTAAAAAAAATATGGGCCTTGGACACAATCTATGATCTATGAATCATTTCAAATGAGGTGCACCAAATGCCATAAACTAGGGCATTTCACCAAAAAATGCCCTAATAAAAAAGCCCTCAATGAAAACAACAAGAACAATAAAAAGACTAAGAATCAAGCATCTTTGAAAGATCAACCAAAGGAAATGGCCTTTAAAATTCCCACAAAGAAACAACCAACTCGAAGAACTCTCTGGGTTCCCAAGATCCCACTCAAAAAAGTTGATATACTTAAAGATTCTTTGGACTCCAAGGATTCAGGAGAAAAGTTGGTTGTTCTTAGCCTCCAAGTTGAGGAAGATTCTCAAACTGTCAAGGTTATTCTCCAACCTTGCGTTGGTGGCCACATTAAAGATCTGGATCTAATTCCCATTCAAGAAGAAACAACTATCTCAAAGACCCACATTGAAGTTGAGGCTTCGACTCAGAAAGGAAGACCTTCTATAGCTCTAAAACAGATCATACATGAAGAATATTCTTTGACTTCGAAAGGCATCCCTTTCGTAGCTTTAGATTAACCTGAACATGATATTGACAATGGAATACTCAATATGCAATGTGGTCAGGTCCTTTTTCCTGCTATTTTTGATGGGGGAGAAAGTAAGTTTAACCCACATGTCAAAAAATGCTCCAATAGCTTCGTAGCTACTCCTTCTCATCCCATTATGCAGATTATTGAAGGATTGTTGAAGTCCCCCAGACCTTATAAGGAGGAAGGGGAACTTACCCCAGTTTTGAGTCTTGTACTGAAGGACTCCACAAACTCTCCTGAGTTTACTCCGGTCTGCAGAAAAAAGAAAAAATCTAAAGGGTTCGAAAATATACCAGACGCCCTGTTTTTAAAAAAAAGAAGTCTCCTAGTAGTTGGGCCACCTCCACCTCAAGGGTGATAAGATCCACTACCAGACCAGCAAATACAAGTGAAAATACGACAAAAGAGAGAGCCTCCAAGAATGATCAAAGAAAAAGGGAGATCAGCAAAGCTTTAGCTAATGGCACTCAGTCTTCCCCGGACCATCTAGTCCACTCCTCTCCTCACATTTTTTAATGAAGATTGTTTATTGGAATATAATAGGCCGTAACAGCAGTGGAAAACAACGTACACTCAAATATTTGAGAAGAATTTCTAACCCTACTATTATGTCCATTCAAGAAACTAAAATGAGTTCTGAGAATTTAAAAATTTGTTGTAAGAAAGTTTGGAAGAAGGTTGATTGGGCTGTTGTAGATTCAAGAGGTGCTTCGGGAGGTATGGTGGTCTTCTGGGACCTAAGCAAGATAATGAGTAAGATTATTCTTTCTTCACACTCCCATCCGGACCTCTCCTTTCACGCTCCTGATAACAAAATTCATTGGATTTTTTCAGTTATCTATGCACCCAACACTTTTTATGGTAGAAGACAACTTTGGAAGGATCTGTTAAATTTCCAAAACACCTGCTCTAGGTGGAACTGGTTTCTCATGGGATATTTCAACTCTCCTCTCTCCACTGCTGAAAAATGAGGAGGAACTCTGGATCACACATCTAGAATGGACGACTTAGTAGAGTTTATCACTCATGCTTATGTGTTAGATCTCAAACTCAATCAAAACCCTTTCACTTCGTCCAACAAGAGACTTGGCAATAATATCATACATGTACAACTTAATAGAGCTCTCATTTAATTTGATTGGCTCTTAAGTAAAAAATTTCATCTTTCCTCGTTTCCCAGAATCACCTCGAATCATAATCCCATTGTCCTAAATATGTTAAATAATGAGAGACCTACCTAGTCCTCATTTAAATTTGAGAAAATGTGGTTTGTCCACCCGAATCTTCTTGATAAAATAAAATATTGGTGGGGGATTCAAGTGGAAGGATCAACTCAATATAGATTTGTTCAAAAACTCAAAAATATTAAAAGGAAAGTGAGGGTCTGGAACAAAGAATTTTTTGGTAACATCTTCAATCAGAAAAAAAAAAGATCAAAGAGGACATTAAAGAATTGGAAAAGAAAGTGTTTCCTTTGGAATGAGTTAAGAAGACTTCACACAAGAAAAAATCCTTTTAGAAGAGTTCCACACCATTTGTGCAAGGGAAGAATCCTTCTGGAGGTTTAATTCCAGAGCAATCTGGCTCAAAGATGGAGATAAGAACACAAAATTCTTTCATATGACAACTTTAAAGCACAGGGCTCACAACAAAATCACTGAAGTAGTTAATCAAAATGGAGAAACGACGTCAAATCCAAACTCCATCAAAGAAGAAGTTGTTAATTTCTACAAGCATTTGTTAAATGACAGTCCTTCGTTATCTCAGGAAGTTGCTAACACATTGCTTGAATCTATTATGAACAATCTTATTAGGCCTGAAGATTTTGGATCTCTTTCTAAACCAGCTTACCTTATAAGAACTGCAGAAAGTAGTCTTCTCCATGGAGGGGGAAAAATCCCCGGGTCTGAATGGCTTCTCTACCTTTTTTTATCAAAAATGTTGGGAGATTTGTGCAGATGACCTTCTTAAATCTGTTTATGAGATATTTAGGACAGGCAGGATACTCAAGGAAATAAATAAAACTTTCATTGTCTTAATTCCCAAAATAGTTGGGGTGAAGGAATTCAAAAAAATTAGGCCCATAAGTCTTTCCAATGTGCTCTACAAAATCTTCACCAAAATCCTCACCTCTAGGTTGCAAACATTACTTCTGAGTATTATCTCAAGTCAACATGGAGGATTCGTAAAAGGAAGACTTATCCAAGATGGAGTTGTCATGGTACATGAAACCATACACTCGATGGAGAAAAGTAAAAAGGCAGGCATGGTTTTAAAGCTTGATATGAACAAAGCTTTTGACAGAGTTTCCTGGTCATTCCTTGAAAAAGTTGTGGAAAAAATTGGCTTTGATGATCATTTTAGAAGGATCATTTGGACTTGTATTTCTTCTCCTAGGTTCTCAGTGATCGTCAACGACAACCTACTGGGATTCTTCCCAAGTAGTCGTGGCATACATAAAGGTGACCCAATATCTCCTATTCTTTTCATTATCATGGCAGAAAGTTTCAGTCATACCATCAATAGAGTTGTGTCTTTGGGCTATCTCAACGGCTTCAGACCCTCATCCTTTGACATCACGATCTCCCATCAGCAATTTTTTGATGACACTATCATGCTCCTCCTTTCTTCTATACTGGAAGCCAAAACTATGAAACATATTCTCCAGCTCTATGAAGAAGCATCTGGACAAAAAATTAACTTTGATAAAATCTCTTTATACTTCTTCAATACTCCTCCTTCCAGGCAAAGGAAAATTGCGCAAATCTTGGGCTGCGAGATCAACTCTTTACCTACCACTTGCTTTGGTCTTCCTCTTAGTACAAACAAGGTACATATGAATGTTTGGAATTCCTTCTTGGATAGATTCCTGAGAAATATTGATGGTTGGAAGGGCTCTATCCTTTCAAGTGCTGGGAAATGCCTTTTTATTAAGAGCACTCTTCAAAATTTTCCTATTTACATCATGTCCTTATTCTTTGTTCCAGTGGCTTTCGTGAAAAAAATATAAAGAATATAGAAAAAAATTCTCTAGACAGGGACAGAAGATAAGAATAGGATGCACTTGGTGGTTTGGGACAAGACCAGTAACAACAAAAAAGCATGGGGCATTGGCATCAAAAAATCCGTATTATGAATGCAGCACTTGTCTCTAAAATGGGTTGGAGATTTGTTAAAGAAGAACACCCATGGACCAATATCATCAAAGCTAAATATCTTAATCAAGGTAGTGCTATGAATTACTTCATTAATACCAGCCACCCGTTGGGATCAATATTCTAGAACAATATAGTCAAGATCATAAAAGAGCTCGTTGTAGGTTGCAAATGGACTTGGGGCATGGGGGAAAGCATTAGCTTCTGGAAAGACAGTTGGGATGACTTCAACACACTCTCAAACAATGAACATTGGGAACATCTCAAAGACAACCTCTATGTAGCCTTGGGACAACGAGTCTGCAACTATATTCAAAATACTGATGGCAAACTAAACTAGAAAAATATTAAGGCTTTTATCCCTAACCACAAGGAGCTTCTTGGGGAAATTCAAACCACACTGAGTTACATTCCCATTAGCCAAACCCAAAATCCAGATGAATTCAACTGGGTTTATTCTTTCGATGGTAACTATTTAGTGAGATTTGGATACCAATTGTATACTAATGAACCTGTCAACAACTTCCCTTGAAACAAGATCTAGCTCAAAGAGCTTACTCTGAAAATAAAGCAATTCTTTTGGTTTGTGCTTAATAAAGGCATACTTGATAACAATGGTATATCTCTGATACCAAATGATAGAATAGAATTCGATTGCAATGACCAAAGAGGGACGGAAGCCTCACAAATATTATTGATCATGAAATTAGATTACATAGCAATGCAAAAGATGTAATATTTATAGATATTAGACAACCTCATATGGATAGACATGACACCCTATCAAGCACCAACTATGAGATGATAAGACCCATCTCACATGCACATGTAATTACTACTAATATCAATATTGAATGTTATCCAACATAACAATATTGAGTGCAAGTCACTAGACTAGAGTGCACATGTTGCACATGATTAAATAAAAGGCAATGCAATAAATATGCCTATGTTAAATTATGCTAACACTCCCCCCCTTAATTTTGCATAGTTTCCAATGAAGTGGAGAGGAACTCTCTGAACAGTGTGAATTTGTCATGTGCAAGTGACTTAGTGAAAACATCTGACTTCTGTTCAATTGTAGGACAGAACTGGAGCTGAATGTTGTGCTTCAAGGTATGCTCATGTATGAAATGAACCTGTACTTCAATATGCTTGGTTCTCTCATGAAATACTAGATTTCGAACAAGCTTCAGAACTCCTTCATTATCAACATATACTAGAGTAGATTTCTATTGTGGTAGACCAATTCCTTCCAGTATTCGGCGTAGTCATATTGCTTCACAAACAGCTTCACCTGCATCTCGATACTTTGTTTCTGTAGAAGAGCGAGAAACAAAGTTTTTTTTCTTATTTCCCCATGATATCAGTCCAGATCTCATAAAGAAGACAAAGCCTGATGTTGACTTCATATCATCCATGTTTCCTACATGATTTGAATCTGAATATCCTGTTAAGAAGAAGTTGTCGTTCTTCTTGTACTCTAAACCAAGGTCAACTGTACCCTTTAGATATCTCAATATTCCTGTTGTTGCTTTCCAATGACATATTTTCAGTTCTTGCATGAAGCGTGATAAATAGCTGACTGCAAAGTTGATATCTGGTCTAGTATATGTCAGGTAAATGAGACTCTCGATCAACTGTCGATAGAGAGTTGCATTCACTGGTGGTGATGGATTGGAACGAGATAACTGAAGTCTCGCTTCTATAGGTGTAGCAATAGAATTGCAGTCCATCATCCTGAATTTCTCAAGCATTGTCTTGGTGTATTTCAACTGTGACACAAAGATATGATTCTCTTTTTTCCATACTTTCAACCCAAGACAATAGTGCATGAGCCCGAGATATGTCATGTCAAACGATCGATTAAAATCCTTCTTTGTTGCATCGATCATCTTCACAGAACTGCCTATAATGACTAGATCATCGACATAAACAACCACAATGACAATCTCCCCCCTTGCTTTTTGAGGTAGAGATTGGGGTCATAAGGATTCCTTTCGAAACCATGACTTATGAGATGCTCATCAATTTTGATGTACCATGCCCGGGGTGCCTGTTTTTGGCCATATAGAGATTTTATGAGTCTGCTTACCATCATCTCTTTTCCTGGTATTACATAACCCTCTGGCTGAGTCATATAGACTTCTTCTTGCAAATCTCCATTAAGAAAGGCACTTTTCACATCCATTTGGTGGACTTTCCAACCAAATTGTGTAGCTAGAGCAACGATCATCCTTATTGTCTTGATCTTGGCTATGGGAGCAAATGTCTCCTCATAATCAATGTCTTCTTGTTGTGCATACCCCTTTGCTACAAGGCTTGCTTTATACTTGTCAATAGTCCCACCTGATTTGTACTTAGTCTTGAATATCCATCTGCATCCAATGGGTTTCTTCCCTGGTGGAAGGTCGACAAGTTGCCATGTGTTGTTCTTCATCACTGACTGATACTCTGAATCCATGGCATCTTTGCAAGCTTTTGATCGTAGGGCTTCCTGAACTGTAGATGGCTCAACTGTTTCAACAACTCTTCTCATTAGGGCATAATTGACCTCTTCACGAGCTTGACTGTGAGTTCTAGGTCCAAGATTGGATGATGTGCTAGGTGATTCATCCAAATTTGTATCTCTTATTAATTGAGTATACCATTTAGTTAACTTCTTAGTTGTTCCATTGGCTTGTTGTGGATCCAAGTTTTCACCATCATCCAATTCATCACTGTCATCTTTAGTGGGAACATCAAATTTTGTCTTCACAAGGGGTGTATTCTACATGTTTGTTGAGTCGTTGAGTGGAGCATCTACTTGTTTCTTCTCAAAGAACTCAACATCCTTACTTGTGTATACTTTCTTTGCTTTCGGATCCCATAATTTGTACCCAAGTGCTTCTTCACTGTATCTAATGAATATCAGTTTCTCATCTTTCATATCTAACTTGTTCCTGTTCTTCTTAGGTATGTGCATGTTAGTTTTACACCCAAATACTCTTAGGTGTGCAATTGATGGTTTCTGATTTGACCATGCTTCTTAAGGTGTCACTCCTTTAAGAGCTACTACTGTGGGCACTCTGTTCAACAAATAGACTGCAGTTCTTGCAGCTTCTGCCCAAAATGTCTTTGTTAAACCTGAGTCGTCAATCATACATCGCACCATTTCCATGATAGTACAATTCCTTCTCTCAACTATACCATTCTGTTGTGGTGTGTGAGTAGGAGGCATTTGTCGACGAATCCCATGAGCTTCTAGGTAAGTCTTGAACTCATTGCTTGTGAATTCCCCCCTTTGATCTGAGCAGAGAGTTTTGATCTTGCGACCAACTTCATTCTCAACAAGTGCTTTGAACTTCAGAAATGTCTCAAAGGCTTGACTCTTGTTTCTTAGACAATATATCCACATCTTTCTTGAGTAGTCATCAACACAAAGCATGAAGTATTGACATCCAGAATGACTTGGTTGCATGGGCTCGCAAAGACAGGTGTGCACCAAATCAAGCTTTCCCTTAGCTCTATATGTGTTCTTCTGGAAGGGTACTCTGTGTTGCTTTCCAGCTAGGCAATTGTGACACTTGTCAGTGTTGTGCTTGAGTGTAGGCAATCATTTCACCATGTTGCCCTTTTGAAGTGTTTGGAGATAGCCAAAACTGATGTGACCATATCTGCGATGCCATAGTTCTGCAGATTGTGTGTCTTTGGCCACTAGAGCTTAATCATCCTTGTGGACAAAATCAAGTTGGAACATGCGTCCCACATTTGAGGCTCCTGCTACAATCTTAGAACATCTTGACTTATCTCTTATCAAGCACACTTTTTCTCCATTATTACTGTCAAAATCCAACTTCAAGTTGTGATCAAGGAGTTGACTAACTGATAGCAAATTCTTAGTCAACCCAGGTACATACAATACATCTGTGATTTTGCAGTTATGCTTTCTAAGAGGTAGTGAAATTTTTCCAATCCCCTTGACACTGTATGATGAGTCATCACCTAATGACACATGGTTCTTGTTAGGTGAGTCATGTATTGTGTAGAACCAATCCTTGCATCCAGTCATGTGTCGATGTTACACCCGAGTCAACATACCAAATATCTTGTGTGGACTTGGTTTCTTCATCAAATTGAGCAGAATACATGTGGTGTCCTTCATCTGAATCATCCTCATGTTCTGCAATGTACCCTTGTTGTTTGGGTTTTCTTTGCCAACTACCATTTTTCTACCCTTGATTGTTGTTGTTGGACTTCCCTTGATTTGAATTGTTGTTACCCTATTGGTTATTGGGTTTTGAATTGCTTGATGAACCCCTTTTGTAGGAATTGTACCAACAATCTTTGATGTCATGTCCCCCTCTATTGCAAATGGGACACTTCTTGGTGTTGTCTCGTTGACTTTGGTCCCTTTGTTGACTTTGATTTTGTTGGAACTTCTTGTGATTGGACTGAAATTTCCCCTTTCCTTTATGATTAGAAGATAGTGTTTGCTCATCTTCATGATCTTTGTTGTTCATTGCCTCTTCTTGTTGGAGTAGATTGACCAACTTCTCAAAGGTGACTGTGTGCTCACTCATATTGATAGTTGTCACAAATATTCTGTAGGAAGGAGAAAGTGCTCGCAACACAATTGGTACGAGGTCTTCATCACTTATCTCTTTTCCCAATGCCAATAGAGATGCCCTCAAAGTAGCAACTCATCTCAAAAAAACTTCAACCTTCTCATTGTGCTTGAACTTGAGAGTATGCAGTTGTGATAGTAGGTTGAGGATGGTATTCTTGTTCTTTGCCTCATAGACTGTGCTCAACTTATCCCATGCATCCTTGGCCAATGTGGCATCTCTAATGTGGGGTTGAACATTTTCCGTTATGCCAAACAAGATGATCAAATTGGCCTTTTGATTGGCCCTATCAAATTGAACTTGTTGTCTTCCATCATCAAGTGATCTTGTTGTTATTTCATCTACAACTGTCCATAGGTCTTCAAACTCAAGTAACGTCTTGATCTTCGGTTTCCATGCAGCATAGTTATCTCCTCTAAGTAGTTGTGAATCTGGCAAGAAGAACTTTGGTGCTTGTGCACCCATTTTTGTAATCTGAATTTTTGAAACTCTGAATTTTTGACAAAGGGTAAGGCTCTTATCACTCCAAGTTTATGGTCTCCCTCTCAATATACCGTCAGGCTGATATACCAAACCTTTCTATATACACTCCCTTTCCGATATACCCGTCGGTACGTGGAAGAAGATCGCCCTTTCAATATACCCATTAGTAGGGAAAGAGGTGTTAACGCGCATGAAAGAATTTAGTACGTGGTACGTAGACAGTACAGAGAGGGGTTTGTGTAAGCACAAATGGATGGGAGGGCTCAAATGTGTGTGTATTGTGTCCTTATTACTCCCCGTCGATTTTATAGGGTCGATGCCCAGACGACGTTTAGGCAGTTGTGTTAGGCGTTAAGTGCAGTAGTAGTTGCGACGACATCACCCGTAAGCGCTTCCTAGAGGCACCGTATATACCGAACGCTGCTATAAGATCAAAGATCTCGTGTGATAGAACCAAACATAAAAATAAAAAATTTACACTTTTTTTTTGCACTTTATGCACCAAGATTAATACAAAATGCTCCAAAAGTACATTAAAATAAAGTTTTTGTGTCCCCCCTCTTTAGAAAAAAAGGGTCTAGAATCACAAAATACACAATTTAGGCCAAAAAAAAATTTACCCCCCAATAGGTGTTTTGCCGCTAAATTTAGCGGTGGCTCTAAATGTGTTTGGTGAGCTTCTAAATTTAGAAATCTCTCAAATTTTAGTAATTTCTCCACACTTTTCCAAAAAAAATAATTTAATAAAAAATATGGAGAGAGTGGGAATTGAACCGCTGATATGTTTGTTCCCAAGATGCAAACAAACAATCTGAATATTGTTTTCACCTTTTCTCACAAACCGTCATCTAGGTTTTTCTAAAATTTTGACAGCAGCATCATACAATATTTTTCTTAAAACCCACAAAATTTCAGAAGAATCGGAATCTTAGTTTTTGAGATCTTACCAATTTACTAGCTAGATTTGTTTTTTTTTCAAAAAATGATCCGACTTGTACAGACTTTTCGTCACATGTAGAGGCCGAATCTGAAAATGATGTGAACTGCAAAGTTGTGCGTATCCTTCTTATCTTTCCAGCAAAAAAATGACACATCAATCTGACATTGTATGAAAAAGTTACGTCCTTTTTTCTAAGAGCTATCTACTAGAATTTTGTTGACAGGACTGCTTCAACCTTTGCTCCTGAATTCTTCACACCTCCACTTTCAGATCTGATCTATTTTTTTCCACTCTTTTTTTTTAGATCTACAAAATTTTTTCAAGATCTTTCTCCTTTTTTTTAAGATCTCTTTTTTTTCACAAATCTTTTTTTTTTCAAGATCTTTTTTTTAAAGATCTCCAAATCTGGAATATTCTGCCAATATGTTGGATCAATTGGCTATGCCAATGACTAATCAAAAAAATTACCTTCCAAATAAGTGGATAAGTCAAATTTTAGTTGAGGGATGCTTGGAAGGAATGGAGGTTGCGGGATGCTTCAATGGCTCTCATTTGATGCAGATTTTCTTCTCCAATGGATCCTCTCCAATAGTGCTTCTCTTCAACCTTGCTTGGATAGAACTTGCTCTGATACCAAATGATAACAATGGTATAGCTCTGATACCAAATGATATAATAGAATTAGATTGCAAAGAACAAAGAGGGATGAAAGCCTCACAAATATTATTAATCATGAAATCAGATTACATAACAATGCAAGCGGTGTAAATATTTATAGCTATTAGACAGCCTCATATGGATAGACATGACACCCTATCAGGTACCAACTACGAGATGATAAGACCCATCTCACATGCACATGTAATTACTACTAATACCAATATTGAATGTTATCCAACATAACAATATTGAATGCAAGTCACTAGACTAGAGTGCACATGTTACACATTATTAAATAAAAGACAATGCAATAAAATGCAATAAATATGCCTATGTTAAATTATGCTAACAATACTCACTATTGACAAGCTCATCAAAAGAGGGACAAGTTTTATCACTGCAAAAAGGATAATGAAACTATCCAACATCTTCTACACTGCCATGTAGCTAGTTCTCTTTAGAAGCACATTTTAAACAGGTTTGAAGTCTATTGGTCTTTTCTAAAGGATATTATACAAGCCTGGATGCAATGGAATCTGCCCTTTAAACACGCTCTTCTTCGCAGGCTTTGGAAAATTATTTTCCCTCACACCATATGGAGAAAATGGAAATCTCGTAACTCGATCATCTTCAGGGATACTAATAGAACAATCAAAAGTATCCTAAATGAAATTATAGTTGTTGCTAAGGAAAATATTCTGAAATTTAAACCTCCTAAAAAAGTCATATATTCTCAAGAGGAGGTTAGATATCTTAAGGTCTAAAATATTGATATACATCAATGTACTACCCCCATTCAAAGCATTGATAGGTATCTTGTACATTGGATTCCCCCTTCTGAAGGTTGGTATAAACTGAACTTCAATGGTGCCTCCAAAGGAAATCCTGGTTCAGTTGGTGGTGGAGTTCTAATCAGAAACCACAATGGTCATCTAATTGTAGTGTATGCTAGTCCCATGGGTAAGCAAACTAATCACTACTCTGAGGCCCTAGCTATTATTTAGGGAATCAGACTTGCTAGGAAACTCAACATGGGTAATACCATTATCGAAGGTGACTCAACGAACATTGTCAATAATCTTTCCATGATCCCTAACACCTAGTTGGACCATTAGAGACTTCATCAATGACGCCCATAATTTATGCAATGGTCTAAACATCATTTTCCAACATGTTTATAGAGAAGGGAACAAATCTGCGGATTTACTAGAAAATTTGGGGGTTTGTATTAATGATTACAAGGAATGACATGATTTCAATGACACTCCCACCGAAGTTAAACTCATCATTACAAATGAAACGAGCACTCTCATCAGTACTTCTTAGTCGGTAGAGCCTGCACATGTGTAATCCTCTTTCTAAATCTCCAAGGTGTATCGGGCACGCCTAAATTTACTCCCCCCTAACTTCGAAAATTAAATGTTTTTTTCATACTGAACAAGTGTGGGAGAAGGAAAAAGGGTTTTATCTCTGCAACTCACATGAATACAGGATGTTGGAAGGATGTTGGAAGGTCTACAAGATGTTGCTTTCAGTTTAACCCTTTGCATTCACATTTGGTTTTAATAATGGGAGGTGCTCCATACAGAGTAGAACCCATCTTTGATCTGCAATGGCAAGAATAGATCAAGCTATGGGAAACCATCAATATTGGGGGTTTCACGGATTTCATCTAATGAATCAAAGGGCATGACCAGTATATCTCTCTTCAATTCGTGGAGAATTGGAAAAACCGTATCATGTCTATTAGAGGCAAAGATTTTCCTATCACTAAAGAGTTCATCTTGTTTATCACTAGTTTAAGCATGGATGGGAACAAATTCTTCAGGAACAAATTCGATAAGGAAGTAGAGGAAACGATCTTTCTGGATGAGGGCGAAAAGCTTGACATCAAGAAGGCATTCTTGTTTCCTCTATCCCACAGCCATTTGATGAGGTCGCCCGAATGATGGTTTGTTATGTCACTCTTGAGGGAAGATTCTCCACCATTCCTCTGCATCACTTGGTCCTGCTTAATCATTTCAAATGGGAGGTGAAGGTGAGTCTTTCCCACTATATTTTGTAGTCTATGGAAAAATATATGTTATAAGTTCAGAATCACAAGAGGATTGTTCCTCTTCAACAGGGTGTCATTTACCTCATTAATCTTTACATTTCTGATGTTATGCCCCTTGACCCCAGTCCCATCGTGGTCTCTCCTCTTCCCACACATCCCTGCATTCGCTCCAAAAACCCCATGTACCAAGACTCTGTCTCTGAGCCACCCCCTAAAAGAATCCTTCGTAGTAGCAATAAATATAAGGAAATTATGGGCATTGCCCAAAGGATAATGAAATTTTTGTGGAGGATATCCCCCCCATTATTCTTCCTGTCATGACAGAAACCTCTGTTCTAGAAGATAAATTCAACATGCAGGCCGAGATTGTGAAAACCCTTGAAGACAATATGGACTTCCTTCTTAAGTTTGCAGTCAAGGAACAAGCTTCGGATCCTATCGTCGGCCTCAAAGAGGAAATTTTCACTCTAGAATCTAAGCTTAAAGCCATTGAGGAAAAAAACAGCAACTATATGGCCATGCACAGTGCTATTATGGATCTCATGCAGGTCCATGTCCACCATATTTATGACTCCAATGGTATATCAGCCTCTACGTGGAAGAATGGAAAAATTACCAAAAAGTTTAAAGCTTCAAATTGGGACCCCACTATTTCCATTGCCCTGAAACTCCATCATGCACTCAGGGTAGCCTTAAAAAAATTTAACAAATTTGTTGGTTAGTGTTGTTGTCTCCTTTTCTCATTGCAGTTGTTTAGCTACAATTTTGTTGTAGTTTATTCGTAGTTGGGCTCTATGTAGGCAAATTGCCCCTGCCTTTGTTTTTTCTTGTTTCTTTCCTTTTGGTTGGGGTGTGGCCCCCACAGATCAAAAAACCACATTGTTATACTATGTTTATCTTGGCTTCTAAGCCTCTAAATGTAATATTGGGTAAGGTCCCTCCAAAACCTTTTAGCTTTTTTTTTTTTAAATTAGATATAACTAGTATAAATGTAACATTGCCAAGAATGGTTTAGGTTGGGTAAAAATTAATTCAAAGAGATAGTGCACTATAGAAGACGCCTAATAATGGACACTATATAATTATTAGTCACTAGTAGCCTCTTGTTTACCTCTCTTATGGAGAAGGGTTATAGTAATCTTTGGAGTTAAAATGAGAGAGTTGGACATTAAAAATAAGGACATAAATCTATTCATGTTGAGTACTTATATTGTATAATAAGTGTTCATAGACTTATCGATTATTGGTCTTAATTAAGTAATATTGTTTTTATCAAACTTTATTCTCTCTCTCATTTTGTTTTGATTCACAACATTTAAATTAGCGCGCACGCGCGTGGGTGTGTGCGTGTGTGTGCATGTGTGTGTGTGTGCATGTGTGCGCGTGCATGTATGTGTGTGTGTGTGCATGTGTGCGCGTGCGTGTGTGCGTGCGTGCGTGGGTGCATGTGTGTGTGTGCGTGCGTGCGCATGTGGGCGTGCATGTGCATGTGTGTGTGTGTGCGCACGCGCGTGTGTGTGTGCATGCGTGTGTGTGCGCGCGTGTGTGTGCGTGCACGTGTGTGTGCATGTGCGTGTGAGTGCACGTGTGTGTGTGTGTAGGTGTGTGTGTGTGTGTGTGTGTGTGTGTGTGTGTGTGTGAGAGAGAGAGAGAGAGAGAGATAAATAATAACCAAAGAGTCATTAGAAACATATTGGCACACTCGATGAAGACATGGATAGTGGAGTGACCTAGCGATATCTTCATGGAAATAGTATCCCTTAATAAGGAAAAGGCTCCCACAACTTCCTGGAAAGAATTTATAGGCCCATAAGAGGCAATTTGGAAGAATAAGTATCCTTGGGATCATGGCACTAGGCCAATAAACCAATGAAAGGAAAAACAAAACCAACCTATCAAAAAACTTGTATTGCGTATTGTTGCGTAATATGCCCATTGTATGATAGTTAGTACACAATCAAGCCATTATGCAATATAACTTGCATAATTCCATGCAAAGTCGAAACATTCCCAACATTTTTGTCATTGTTGTTGAAGTTGCACAATATCTTCTAAGAGATGCCTTCCTTAGCACTTTGGTTAACAGTGTCGAAATTCCTTATAATCAATAGTTGATTAACCTTTTTTCCATTGATGACACTTCTCTCTGCCCTACCTTTGATAAGGATAAATTTGAGAAATTTTCTTATAAACTAGGAATCTACTACAATGCTTATGGGTCTAGAGTCTTTTCTCAAAAGTCCTTTAATTGTAGGGTGGAATGATGACCATCATGAATGGATCTCTTCCTTGGGATGGTCTTGTGGGGTTGGTGGAGAGGGACCTCATAAAACGATCAAATAGTTGGGCATTCCTTCATTCAAGAATATGTGGGACTGAGTTTTTTTCAAGATATTAAAAAATTATAAAATGGCAAGGGCATTTGTTGTACATGCCAAGAATAATCCAATTTTATCAAAATGTGCTCTCTTCTTTCACCATCTACTACTCATGTTGGTTTTTCCCAACTCTCGTATCAACAAAATGCAAAATGTACTTAGAGATTTCTTATGGTTTGATGGTAGAGGAAAGAAGAAGTGGAGTGTTGTAGCATAGAAAATATGTATATCTAAAAGGTTAGGTGGGCTTGGTATTAAAAATCTAAAAGTCCAAGGGATTTTTGTAGTCGTCAAATGGATTCTAATGGCATCTCAGGGCCTGGATTCTTGGAAAGTCCTTGTTACACATAATATCCTTCAAGGGTACCCCAAAGGAAAACTAAAGTGGCAATGTTTGAATATTTCTAATTTAATGTTTGGGAATTTCTCGGTCAAAGCATTTAGTTCTCCTAATTTTTCTTGTGGAAGGCTTGGGAGAAAGAAAGGCATTTGGTTCATATAGTCCCACTTCAAATGGGGAAGTTCTAGGTGTGAAGGGTTTAGATCTATTTGGTGGTATCTATAATACAATCAAACCTTGTTGGCCAACCTAAGAGGGTGCTTTGCTAGCTTCTAGTTTTCTTAAGGGATTAGATCTTTCCATGACATACTTGAGGATGGGAGGTTGCTGACTTTGAATGAAATCAAGGTAAAGTTTCTACTCCCTTACACTCAACTTAGAACCTATACAATCCTCAAAAAAGGACATTAGTCCTCTTTCTCAAACCCTAAATTTAGAAGATGATGAATAGTTTTGGAACAAAATTAATTGCATCAAACGACCTCCCCTATGTGAAATTATGGTTAAATGATTATATAAAAAGCTCCCTTTCTCTCAAGAGGTGGCCCTTACCCTTAACAAAAAATGGTCTTTTGTGATCCTCTTCATAGTCAGTCTTATAGATTTGAGGTTGGGTGGTCCACTTGGCTTGAACCATTTTTGTTTTGCTATAGATGGTTAATGTTACACCAAAAGCTTTATGTTGGTACTATCATCTCCAAACTTGGTGTTGCTTTTCCTTTTTGTATAGTTTGTGGGGAATTGGAAATTATGGAGCATGCTTTTTTTATGTCCCAATGCTTTTGTTGCATGAAAGAATATCTTAAAACTATGGTCTTCGTGTGCTTTTGTTGCGTGAAAGAATATCTTAAAACTGTGGTCTTCGTGTGCTTTTGTTGCGTGAAAGAATATCTTAAAACCTTGGTCTTTGTGTGTTGGTCGTGATATTTCTTGGTTTAATGTGTTTTTTGGTTATATTTATTTTATAAAGAAAATTTCTCTAATTTTTTTTAAGAAGTGGCTTGTGATGCCATCTAAGATTTTATGGTTCTTATGAAAAGAGGGAGAGAAATATGTCTTTGAGGGTAGTGACGTGGTTCTTACTCACTTCTCTTGGGAAGAACCTAGGCACTACCCATGCAAAAACAACAATTTAAAGTGCTTTAAAACAACTTTTTTTTGGTTAAATCTAAAAAAGTCAGTTTGAATCTTAAAAAATAAAATAAAAAGTGAGGAGATACCTTAAAAAGGCACTCGTAATTATTTTGTAAAGAACAAATACTTACTTTTCATTGCATACTTAAGTCATGACATTTCATTTTTAATTATTAGTGTAATTGTTTTGTATTTATTTAACCTATTTTGTTTATTCTTCATATTATGTAGCTAATATTGCTTATTTAAGCTATCAATCTCAAGGTTCTTATCTTGTATCTTTAACATACCAGATTCACTAATATCTCCATTACCTTATTTGTTAATTTTCCATGGACAAGTGATAAATGGCACCCATTTAGCTAAAACATTATGTTTGTCTCAAAAAAGGGGTGTGCAGGGCGGGGGGAAAGCATGGGGAGGGGGAAAGGGCTCCAAGCTTCACCCTATGGTCAAGTTGTTAAGATTTTTAGATTGATTTCAGCAGGCAAATAGAAAAGAACTTCTAAGTGACCATTTATTGAACATCGAATTTAAGACTAAATTATAATCGCAACATTTTTTTATATTGGTAAAGGTGGGGTTTTTGAAAAGGCATTGACACTTTCACACAATAAACATTGAAAGCCATAAGAGTGTTACCATGACCAGAACAGTGCTAAAAGCATGAATAGGGTAAAGAAATACCCACAAACCTAAGGCATGCAACCAACAACAATAAAACAACAAATTAGCAGTTTCAATTACCTTGCTACTCACAGACTGGCCAAGTAGCAGCGAAGAAGCAAATTTCTCAGCTACAAGACTCAATAATACCTAGTCGCTTCTAGCTACAATTTATTAGCGCTTCTCATTAGAGGAGGAGAGGTCCACTAAATCATTTTTTCTTTACCTTTCCTCTGCAAACCTAAGTTCCATCCATCAAGTTAAGCAATATTTTCCTCTGGATTCTCCTATTTGAAATCCACCTTGATATATTTCCCTCTCGTACGAGCATACTGCTTATACATACATCCCAAAATTCAAGGACCTGCAACCCAACTCACCTTTCTCCATGGGGATCATGGAGAAATGGGCAGTCCATTTCAAAAACTCACCCTGAACCTCCATTAGTTGATCCAATTCTTCTTCATCCTGCACTTTATTTTCTTGCAACCCTTCCTTGAGATGCTTCGATTGGTTACAATAAATGTCACCAAACACACTCCATCCCTCCCTGCCATTGTAGAATGCTTATCGACGTAGTAATAAAAGTGAAGAGGTTCAGTAGATATTGATGGAGATTATGACAGATGCATACTAGTTTGTTAGTTGCAAGGGGGGATTAAGCCCTACGCAGAGTCTCCAACAATTAGAGGGCGCCTAAATCTAAATATTTTTATTATTTTTTGGCTATCATTAGAACTTAATATTTTTTTACCAAAAGTTAATATTAATTCACCATTTTATTGATATTATTATAAAGTAACATAAATTTCACGCATACACATAAAAAGGTACTATTATATTTTTGCAAGTAACAATAAATAATCATATTTGTAAGCTTGTACGATTTTGTTGGTATTGTTACTCATTCTCTAATGTCTCTCTAAATAATTCAGGTGTATAATTTTTTCTTGAATAAGGTTCATGTATTTTTTATAATGTCCCTAGTGTAGATAGGGGGAAGGACCCTATAACCATGCACCTAACTTTAAAGGCACGTAGACATATGTAGGTATGTCAGTAGCATAAAAAAATTATATCATCAAGTAGCATATGATTGTGTCATATCAACATTTTCGTTTTGCATGTTTATTTGGAGGGAAAAGTAGTTTTTAAATTGATTTAATATGAAAAAAAATAATATAAAACATTTGAAAGAGGGACCAATGACCGAGCATCCTATGTGTCACATTCTCATTGACTCTTAAAAAGTGTCATTAACTAAAAAGTGAACAACTATTGGTATTTTTGTCAACAACCTATGGTGAAAAGAGATGTACATGTATTGGTGCATGCTCGGTTATAGGGTCCTCTCCCCTATAAAGGCAAATATACTTGAAGGAAAGAATTATTTAATTCTCTACTCTTAATGTTTTGGGGGAAATGTCTTTTTCTATGGGAGAATTAGTGGGCTTGGTCCAAACATCACTCTTCACAAAACCATGGAAGATACCTAATAATGTTTATTCCTTTACAAAAAATGGTGCTTTGTTCAATTTTAAGTCTCATCACATGCTTGATATTGATAAATAAGACATGTAACCAAATTGTATTTGTTTCATTCTCAGCACCTTTTGTGATTAATTCTCTCCATCCATAGATTATTATTTTTCATTATTTGATAATTTTATAAGGTACTTTTATTCCTTTTGTATACCAATTTCTCTAAATTAGTGAGTTACTATGATCCTTATCCAAAGTGTAAAATGCAATAATATGCGCAGTTTTTATTTATTTGTTTGATTGAAAAAAAAAAATACTAATTAAAATTGTAACAAGGGAGTCCACTTCAATTGTTGCCTAAGGCACTCCTAACCTTTAATCCGGCTCTGGCTAGTTGTCCAATTAGCAATATATCATAGTGGGAAAGGACGACGCGTGTGCTCAAGCACATTTGAAGGATACCAACAAATTGTCAGTCATAAATAGTTCTTTGCTTGAAAAAATACACGTGAATAGCCGAGTAAAAAAATGACTGAAAATGTCAATCAATTGTTAGATGTGTTTGTCAATCAATTTACATAATACCCATTGATATGTGACCAGGGATCTTAAGTGCAACAAGACTACATCTAGTTTTTCCATCATTTGTATAGGCATGGAACCAAGCCAAAGGAGGAACAAGGATCGGCCACGGATAATGGTATTAGGTTTTGAGTTGTAAATGTCAGTGAATCTCTAATAGAGATCTATGGTGGTGAGTTTCTCTTGTCCCGCCAACTTACCCATGGTATGCCCTACATGTGAATGGTCTTCTTCGTTGTATGTTGTGAGCACACAAATGCTTTTGAAATTGATGACAACACATGGTAAGGTGTTAGACATGGATATGTTCACTTTCTTTCCCCTCCATGGTTCCTAGTTTTAATTATTAGGAGAGAGCTTATCAACTCTGTGTTTGAGTCATATGCATTTAGCAATGCCTTTGAGCTATATGCATCTAGCAATTCATCCCACTAAATTATACATGGTCCACATGTTCATTCATCTCCATCTGATAAAATCCCTTTCTCTAGAAGTATGGGTATCAATCTAGTACATAAACTTCAAATTTCAAGACCCTGCTTCTATGTTATTACACTAGGCTATTAATCTACACTCTTTGATGCAAATCCAAACTTAGGACAAGAATCTTATGATCCCTCTGAGGGAATGCAACAGAGAATTGGATAGTTCAACAACCGATAGCATACATTGATAACATTTTTATCCAAGTCCTCGAGGTATGCATGTTTTCCCTTATGCAGGAGACTATCGGGAATACATTCTGCCCATCTGCACCAACACTTCAAACAACTGATAAAATCTGCAACACGTAGTTTCAATCAAAAACATTTTACAGCATATACAAAAAACTTTCCTACCTCTATAGTATTTCCACTTGGTAGCTATAACCTATCTGTTGCAGTTATGTAAGTGGCAACTGGCAAGAGATCCTTCCATGAGAATCTATACTGAGAGAAATACAAAACATTTCCTGGTTCCAGCATGTGGATTACTTTTATGACCGCTTTATTCTCTTTGCTTTGTGTATCTATAAACTTATAAAGCTACACATTTTACCAAAAGGAAACTAGGATCACATAATCTATCCCGGACAGGAAACAAAGATATAAACAGATTGAGAATGTTCCGCATGATGCCATATTTCTTTATGATATTTACATTTTTCAAAACGAAGGAAACCAATACGAAGCATACACAACCACCTACACATATTGGACTTTCTGGTAAAGCTCAAACGTTTGTACACAGAAATAGATGGGGTAGCAAATAATTAAACATTATTGAAAAAAAGGCATGTTCAATTAGGAGCTTCCGTAGAAGCTACCTCCATATCTTTCAAAGCAAATATGCCAAAAGCAGCCATTATTGTCACCTTGTGAAGCCATTGCAATGTCTTTAAAGCTGGGTTTGAGATCTTTCCTACCGCTGTCCGAGTATTTTTTAAAACAAAAATACCTAAAGTAATGATAGTTAGTATAACCTTGAAAACAAATGATGTCAAATTTCTTTATAACATTCATATTTCGGAATTTCCAAACTGAAAAACAAATGGATGTTTCAGAACCATAAAAAAAAATTCAACTTCCAAGTAATGCTTAAGAATTCGTACACAGAGGTACATACAATAATAAATAATAAAATATACTGAAGAAAAATGCCTGGGGAAATGGGAACTTCTATAGCAGCAGTCTGTATCTTTGAAAACAAATATGCCAAAAGTAAATATGTTACTATCTCCTTGCAAATCTAATTCAGCGTCTTTAAGGCTAGGTTTAAGATCTTTCCTAGTACTGCCTAAAGTAATAATAGCTATTGAGTATCATCTTGCCAAGAAAATACTATGTCTTTGAGACCAGGTTTGAGATCTTGTTGAAGGAACTTTTGATTGGCCGAAGTTTCCCCCCCTGTTTTCTTCAGCTCCACAACAAAAAAAGAAGATGTCACTTCAAAAATCTCTACAGCAATATATAAATGACCTTTTCTCCCTTCATTTGGTCCTTGCAACTTCACTTTGCAATCTATCTTTCTGACATTGAATCTCAGATTTTTTGCTATCTCCTCGAGCTTTGCGATTATCATTGAAGCTGGCTGCATGGATGTGAAGCGTATCTCATCTTTAAATTTTTCTTTCTCCTCAAACAAACCAGATAAATCAAAACCCCGTGAAAGAGAAATGATATCGAATGCATTAAACAATGTTGGTTTCTCTGTAAGAGCCTCTGGATCCTTTTCAGTGCCGCCAAGGCTGTTGCTGGATGCAATAAATACCGAGTTCACATCAGCAAGGCTGCTAAAATCATCATCTTCTTTGTTGAATTTTGCATGTCGTAAGCCCTTTTTAAACCATGAAACTTCCATAAGCTGGGGGATCGTAATTCGTGTTTTGGGATTAGGATCCAAGAGCTTTGTGAGCAGCCTACGAAGCCCAGAAGAAAACCACTCCGGACAACAGAAGTCTCCCTTGGATACTTTTCTGTACATGTGCACCAAATTGTCATCAAAAAACGGCAAATATCCTGCTACAAGCACAAATAAAATGACTCCACATGACCATATATCTGCTTTAACACCTTCATAGCCTTTCCTCATAATCACCTCAGGAGCAACATATGCTGGAGAACCACAAGTAGTGTGCAATAACCCATCTTCTTTAAGTTGTTCTGAAACAGCGCTTAAGCCAAAGTCAGAGACTTTGAGGTCCCCGCATTCATCAAGGAGTATATTCTCAGGCTTCAAATCTCGATGATAGACACCTCTGCAGTGACAGAAGTCTACAGCATTGACAAGTTGCTGAAAATACTTCCTTGCTAGGTCTTCTCTTAGCTTTCCCTTGGCAATTAATTTGTTGCAAAGTGTTCCACCTTTGACATACTCCATCACAAAATAGATCTTTTCCTTGCTTGCCATAACCTCAAGAAGCTGCACAATATTGGTATGTCTTACTTGTTTCATGATAGATATCTCACGTTTGATTTGGTCTGTCATGCCAACTTTCTGGATTTTCTCTTTTTCCATTACCTTTATGGCAACAGTTTGCCCTGTTTTACAATTCCTTGCCAAAAACACTTTTGCAAATGCACCTTGCCCCAATAGCCTTCCTAATTCATACTTTCCCATCAATATATTACTTCCTTTAATCTCTATTTTTGCCATAGATAATCCCTTTCCCACCAGGTCTAGTGACTACTTATTAGTTATTCGAAGAAAAATATATAAGACCGAAATCACTCTGTGATCTTTCTAATATCAGGAACCTAACCGTCTCCAGAATTGGAGTTTCTTTGAACTAGCTCATTCACATGAGCTGGCTCATAACGCATTCCATCAGAAAATTTCTGCCATAAACGATCAGGCAGTACTCCAGTGACCTCTCCTGGGGTTACCCCATGGGCAACCAGGCCCAAAATACTAACATACAAACACATCTTTCAGCATCCCCTGTTGTCGTCTTTGGCCAAAACCTTCTTGCCAAATATTTTTCACTCGGTATGCAATATACACAAAACCTTTGCCCAAATTCCAATGCTACCACACCAAAAAACTCAGCAAGCTATTTCAGAATTAATGACTATGAGTTCCAGAAGAAAACACTTCAATGAAGAAAGAACAAGCAACCAGCTTATAGAACAACCCACTCCTTTTTTGTTGTTACCACTGTAGTTTGGAGTTCCTGCTAAAAGGAAACTATTCAGTAAGGTATCTCAGAATGAGTATGCCATTCATAAAAGAAAGCCCTAGCAAAACTACAACATATCTTTGACAACCTTAAAACCTTACAAAATTCAGCAAGAACTAGGAGAAGTCTTTTGAAATGATGAAAAAAGAACCATGATATTAAGATTGCAGTACCTGATTAAACTTAAGACTTCAGTACAAACACTTGAAATCTTTACAAAAATTCCCAACCAGGGTTTTAACTTCCTAAGAGAATTTTCCTACAACTAGTTACATTATATATTAATTACCATGAATATCTTGAGAAAAACAATTTAGTGGCAATTTCTCACATTAAAACAAAAAGGCTGACACAGAGAACATCACAGGGAGCAACATTATTCTCAGAAGTAACACATTCACACTTTAACAGCAAAGTTACAGTGTCTTAGCCAGGAATCTAAAAAACAAAATATCGAACATGATAAATTAAACTGAGCAAACATTGTCTTATGATGGTGACACGTCAGTTTTCTATATCATAACCACAGTTTTTTTATGGTCGCGCATCAGAAAGCCTTTCATTATATTTTGGATATTTTCAGTTCACTCCTAGCCTCTAGGTATTTAAATGTTCCTGGTCAGATGTAGTTTATGTCATTAAAGTACCATGAGCTTTGTTATAAATTTGCAAGAAAGTGGACAGCAGAAAATAGTAGGCCCTAATTCAGATGGGCAGATCTCCAACTGTGATACTTATTTGATATGGAAAACAGCAAAAGCAGGATGAATATGATCATAGTTACTTGGGTTTCCCCAAGATATAAATAAGATTAAGAAATGTCTCTCAATACTCTTGCAATAATGATGGTCTATTATGCATAATGTATAAGCACAAAGAAAGACTGTGATGTAAAGTCCTGATTAGTTACTTATTATGTCATCCTCAGTCCCTGAGTCCTTTAGCCTCTGACATTTAAGTGTTATATGTTCCTTGGATGGAGGCAGATCATTTTGGTTTTTCAGATGATCAGCTAAGAAAAAAATCTGTTTTTGATAGATGATAAGCTATGTTCCACGGGGACGCATCCCCTATGTTTTTTAGCTCGTCCCCATACCCGGGATGTTTCGGAACCTCGGGGACGGGTAGGAAACATCCCCTTCCCGTCCCCAAACTCTGCAAATTTTAGGAAACATCCCGAAGTACGTCAAAAAATATCCAGGAAACAACGACAAGGGACGTACAAACATCAGGACGTCCCCGGTACGTCCCCTAGGGGACTTTAATAGAATTCCAGAACTCCCTCGACCGTACCAGGGGACGTCCAGACGTCCCCTGTCGTCAAATGCAATTCCAAAACTCCCTCAAACAGCCTTAAAAAAAAACACAAATTTAATGAAAAATTAAAGCAATGTGGGGGCCCACAAGGACCCCCACTTTCATTTCTAAGTACCCTAAACCTAAAACAACCATCAAAACAAAAAAAGAAGCTCATTTTTGTTATTTCTCATTTTGTGAAGGAGAAGACAAAGAAAGAAAAGAGCATAGAGAAGAAAAGAGAGCAGCAGTGAGAAGAAGGCAAGAGAGCAATATTCTACTCCATTAGAGGTATGTTTATCATCCTTTGTTCATTTTACAAATTTGCACAAACTATTTTTTCATTGTTTCATTTTTTTTTGTTTTTTTTTCAAGTTTCACAAACTTAGGGAAGTTTTTTTTTTTTTTTTTTTTGTTTTCACTTGCAGTTGCAGTTGGGTGTTGCATTTCCAATAAAAAACAATGAGCAGCAGTGAGGGTAGTGAGGGTGAAGAGATTCAAATGGCAATGCAACATAGAGGTAGAACCAGAAATAGGGTTTCTTCAGGGAGTGAGAGTGTTGTAGCAACTGTGGGTTCAAATAATCCATTTGATTGCCCTTCTCAACTCCTCAAAATCTATGCAAAGGGGCCATTCAATCCTAAAAAGCCTCTTTCACAATTTGCAACAGCCATTGACAAAGAAAAAAAAATTCAGGGGGGGGTAGAGTGTGGTTGTGCCATATTTGCAACAAAGAATTTAGGGGCAGCTACACGCAGGGTTTATTCACATCTTGTGGGCATAGTTGGACAAGGGGTAAGAGGTTGTGAAAGAATAACATTAGTTGAGAAGGCCGAAGTGACTAGGTTGCACATGGAGGGTGAGGCAACAAAAAAAGGGATGCCATTGGAGACTAATAGTACACAATTGCCTACCCAATCCGTGGATGTTGAAAGTCAAAGGGGAGAGGATTTTGCCAAGGGAAAGAGAAAGGCTTCTACTATTGCGGGGATGTTTAATGTGCAATCAAGGGAAGTAGCTGACTCTTCTATTGCCAAATTCTTCTTTGCCAATGCTATATCATTTCATGTGTCACGTTCTCCTTTCTTCAAACAAATGTTCAAAGATGTAATTGTTGTTGGTTCCTCATATGTCCCTTCTCAAGAACACAAACTACGAACCAGCCTCCTTGATAAAGAATATTCTAAGGTGAGTGTGGTGATGGAGGAGATGAGGCAAACTTGGATACGGGTGGGCTGCTCTATCATCATGGATGGGTGGACTGATATTAAACATCGGCCACTCATCAATATCATTGTCACATGTCCTGTTGGCCCTTATTTTCTTAGAGCTATTGATTGTACAGGGAAGAGGAAGGATGCAACCTTCCAATTTCAAATTTTGAAGGATGCCATAAAGGAGATTGGACCCTCTAATGTTGTACAAGTGGTGACTGATTCAGCCCACGTATGTAAGTTAGTTGGCATGATGGTTGAGGGTGCTTACAAACACATTTTCTGGACTCCATGTTGTGTTCATGCGTTGAACAACGCATTGAAAGACATTGGAAAGATAGATTGGGTGAAGACAGTGGTGGCAGAGGCTAGACACATACAGATGTTCATTTGCAACCATCACACCTCACTTGCTCTATTCAGGTCTTTTTCGAGGAAGGAATTCCTCAAGCCCGTGGACACTAGAGCTATGCCAGAATGACTATTTCATTTTGTTAGAGAGGATGCTTGAGGTGCAGGAGGCTTTGCAATTAATGATGGTTAATCAAGAGTGGGGTAGATGGCCAGAGGCAAACACTTCTGAAGGAAAAGGTGTGAAACAAAAGATCATCGACGATGATTGGTGGGCCACAGTGAGGTAAGTTATTGTTGATTTTATATATGTAAGTTTAGTTTTTAATTTTTAAATATTTTTATCCATGTTTATAACTTGTAAATTAGTTTAGTTTTTCATTCTTAAATCTTAATGTTTACTAATTTTTTTGTAAATTGTTTGCAGATATGTTTGCTCCTTCATCTCACCTGTAGTGGGGGTCATAAGATATGTTGATACAGACTCTCCTAGTCTTGGAGAGATTTATGAGACATTTGACAACATGCTTGGACAGATGAAGCAAGCCATTCATAGCAGGGATCCTACTTTGGGATTTTATGAGGAGCATATCAAGCCCATTGTGATACGACAATGGAACACAATGAACAACCTGCTTCATATGGCAGCCTATGCTCTAAATCCCAAATGGTATGTAGCACGACCTGGGAGAGTGCCTCCATCTAATGATGAAGAGGTGAAAGAAGGGCTCATGAAGGCCTTTCGAAAGATGTACACTGATGAGGAGTCCACTTTATTGCGGACCCAATGGCTATCCTTTGTCAATCTCTGTGGACCAACATTTAGCAAACCAGAGGCGAGGACAGATAGAGCTACATTAGCTCAAGTAGACCCTATTGGATGGTGGACATGGCATGGCAAGGATGCACCAGACTTGAGGATTCTTGCCACTCGCCTCCTTTCATAGGTTGTTAGTTCCTCTGTTGCAGAGAGGAATTGGTCCACATATGGCCTCATCCACACAGTTAAGAGGAACCACCTTACCTCTCGACGAGCAGAGAAGTTAGTAGCCGTGCATAGTGCCTTGAGACTTCAAGATCGACAAACTCCTGAAGTATTGTTAGACTCCATCCGCACATTGGGATGTTGATCCCGAAGATGCTGCACAGATTGATGAGAAGGAGGCACAGGTGGGATTGGTTGGGGTTCCATTGGAGGAGGCAGCCCCTCATAGTTCCAGTGACTCAGACTCAAGTCTGATTTTGATGCCACTTTAGCGGAGTTTGATTAGGGGCAGCTAATATATTTTCATTTTCATTTTAATTTTCTATGTTTCAGACATTTTGTTGCCCTTGGGCATTTCATTGTAATTGAAACTTGAATCTTATGTGAAATCTCAATTCAGCTCCAGTTTTATGTATTAAAGTTCTATGATGTGTGTGATGAATGCTTTAAGTTTAAGTTTATCAATGTGTTATACTTATCATTATTCATATGAATATTTGAAATTTCCTATATTTTTAAGGTTAAATCTTATGTGAAATCTCAATTCAACTCTAATTTTATGTATTAAGGTTCTATAATGTGTGTGATGAATGCTTTAGCAATGTTATCATATGAATATTTGAAATTTCCTATATTTTTTAAATTTTCCCTTATTTTTTAATAGCCGTCCCCTGCCATCCCCTAAAAAAGGCCTAAAAAAAAATCCGTCCCGGAAACACGTCCCCCTATCCCCTGCCATCCCCGTTCCGGAAACTTGGTGGAACATAGATGATAAGACATTCACTAAAGACCGCTCCAATTTGTAGAGTATCACAAAAAAGCAAATCTCAGAAAACAGCATTAACAAAGAAGAAATTGAAAACTCAAGTTGTAAATCAATGGGACTTACATAAAAAGCCTCAGGTTCAAATCCCTGAAAGACATTGTGTAATATTGAGTGGCTAACCACATTCAGGTGAATGTGTGCATGTTGAATGTATATGCAATATGCAGCAACAGATTCAAATCCGTAAGACATTAATGTGTGATATTGAGTGGCATACCACATCCTAGTGAATGTGTACATGCAGAACGTCTATGCGATCTGCAGCAACAAGTTCAAATCCCCGAAAAGTATATTAATGTGTAATATTGAGTAGCATACCACATCCAAGTGAATGTGTGCATGCAGAATGGATATGCAATCCACAGCAACAAAGGCTAAGATGTTCAATCCTAAATGATCATTCAGTATGTCATTCTCAGACTTTTAAATCTTTATTGAGTCTTTGATCCTATCAGTCCAAGACATTCTTTGGATGGAGGCAGATTATTTTAGGTCTTCAACTGATCAGCTCTATTAATATGATTTTTTATTAGTGGGAAATAATTGCCCTTAGACAATTCAATTTTTGAGCTATGAGGAAAAAAGAAATCACAGAAAACAGCAATATCAAAGAGGACTATGAAATTGTCAAAGGGATGAGCTCAAGTCGTTAATCAATGGGGCTTCCATAGCTGATCCCCTACCTCAAACCTCCCAAGAGACATGTCCATGTGTACGACCGAGGAATATATCACATGCAGTTCTAGGGCTGGCAAGGTCACATGTAAGTCATGAATGAATTAGACAGTCGAGATCTCAGCAGAAAGCTTGTCTACAAAGGAGCAACTTATAAACAAAAAGAAGACATAGAAATGTTACACAAATCCCCAATCAAGGTTCGAACACTCGGGCACATTTGCAGGCACTTGCGAATATATATTAAAAATTTGTTAAGAAACGTGGCAAATTGTTGAAATTGAATAATGAATCACATCCAATTCTGGATGCAATGTACCTCCAAAGACAAGGGCAGGTGCAAGTCGTAGGTGAATTTGATGGAATAAATACCCCTATTTTATGGGATCAAAAAAGGACGTTTCTTTTCCTCACAAAGGGGCATGCAATTCTAAGTTTGGCATGCCTTAACATACGAGGCCACATGTAAGTCTTAGATGAATTTGACAGTCATGATCTTAGCAGAAGGTTTCTCTACAAGGGGGGCAACTTATTAAGAGAGTGAAAAGATATTGAAATCTCACATCAATCCCAATCAAGTTTTGAACTCTCAGGCACATTTGCAGGCATTTACAAATATGTTAACAATTGTTGAGAAACATGTCACGTTGTTGAAATTGAGTAACATATCGCACCCAATTCTGGGTGCGATGTACCTCAACATACAAGGGCAGGTGCAAGTCATGGGTGAATTTGATGGAAAAAATAAATTTCATGGGATCTAAAAATAAGGTCCGTTTTCCTCGCAAAGGGCCATGTAATTCTACAATTGGCATACCTCGACAGGCAAAGCCACATGTAGGTCCTGGATGAATTTGAAAGTCATGATCAGAGCAGAAGGTTTCTCTACAACAGGGGTAACTTATAAGCAAAAAAATAAAAGACATCGAAATCTTACACCAATAGCCACACAAGGTTTGAACTCTCAGGCACATTTGCAGGGATCAACAAATATTATTGTTGAAATTGAGTAATGTGTCGCATCCAATTCTGGGTGTGGACAAGGGCAGGTGCAAGTCCTGGATGAATTTGATGAAATAAATTCCCCAATCTCATGGGATCTAAATAGATGGTTTCCTTTCCTCACAAAGGCAGAATTTATAATTTAGAAAGATATTGTTATTTTATCAACTCTCAGGGAAAATTCGCAGGCATCTACTAACACATCAACTAATCAGAAGAGCTACATCACACAACAACGCAATTACAACTGGAAAAAACAACAAATCTATTACTATACAAAAAATCGGCATATACAAAATTTTCCCCGCCTAGATCTCGCATGAAAATGACAATCCTCATACATTGCATACAATAACACAGACAAGAAACCTCATTACAATTCTCTCACAAATTGCTAAGAAAGACACATGATCATTTCAACAGCGAAAAAAACACACCGTCATAAGCAAACCGATCAAAAACTGGCAGAAACGCGATGAAATTTCAACATTCTAAATCTCAATGCGAACAAATTTTGAAAAGAAATCGAACTCACCTCTTCACGATCGCTATAAAACATGGATTCAAACAGCAAAATTAGGGTTTGAAGATCTGCACTCGATGTTTGAATCTCTTTCGTACTCTTCAGTTTTGAAAACATTCTTCGGCATCATTTATATTTATACACTAACTATAATTTTTTAAAGCTGATTATGAGTAAAACGACAAGACAAAAATCTTAAACGGTGTGTTTTGTATCTGGAAGAAATTTATTTTTTTCGAGGTGGAAGGATTAGGATTGGCGTGTCTATCCTAGAGTTTTTCGGTTCCGTATTCTGCACATTTTATTTTCCATGGACCCAGTTTAAATTTTATATTTGATTTATTATTTGTTTATTTATGGTTTTATGTGGAGTACACGTGTGATTGACGTGTTCGTGATACTAAATTTGTGCTTATCGACACTTATCATTTTAAGAATTTTTGGGATTTTTTGACCAAAAAAATAATTCTGGTGTTTTGTGATTTTGAGTGTTAATTTTATTTATTTATTTATTTCCAATTAAATATTATATTTATAACAAATGTGAAAATAAATATGCTTAATTGTATTAAAAGTGTGAAGTTTTTAGTAGAGAATTTTATTTTTAGTTTTTTTTAATGCTATTTAATGTTTTTATGGTAAAAATGTTCAAAGGTATCGTTTTCGGGTATTGTTGTTCAAAATTACAACCTTATGCAATTTTGAGCAACTCATATAAGTCAGGAACTTAGCCACTTTTGTCCAATAAAGCGGCAAAACTCTATTTTAGTATTTCGCGGAATATAGGAGATATAGTGTTCTACAGATTCTCTCAACCAGTGGAACAAAGAAATGTGTGCTTGGGACATAGGCGGATTCTGGTAGAGTTAGTGTTTCATGGAGTCTGTTAGACCTTCTCGACACTAAGGAAATCAGTACTCTTGGGTCAAAGGCAAGTCAGAGTATCACGGGATCACATACCTGCATGGAAATTAGAAAATTGGCTAAGGACAGAATCTGTGGAGCAAAGGAAGTGAGAAAGTAGTTAGCGTTTCGCGGTATGGAAACACAATGTCACACGGACTCGGAAGACAGAATTCTGCAGAGTTTGTCAATTCTACATAACCAAATACAAATCCCGCCAAGTTACACTCTGCAGTGCACAATAGGGTTCATTTTAAGACCCACCCCCTCCAAAAAATTATTATAGAATGGGTAGCAAATGTGCCGAAAAAGTTATTCGCATTGTTGGTGAATCTTGGGAAGGAGGGTTTCGGGATGGTGGCGAATATGGTATTTTTTAGCATTTCTCCCTCTTCCTCGCGAATGGTATAAATGTAAGTACTTACACACATTATAAGGGTTCTTCTCCCACTTTCTTCCTTAGCATTTTTCGGGCTTTCCTCTAGAGAACTCGAAATTTCATGTTTTTAACCTCTGTAACTTGCAAGTGGAGATTTTCTTGCCTCAACTCTACTTGTAAATTGTAAAGGATCGATTAATACAAATCTGATTTCTATCTTTCCTTCAAATATTATGTGTTTGGTGTGAATATTTCTACTCTCTTGCATACTTTGTATTCCTTCACTTACATTAGAATTGTGCATCTTCATGGTCTCTTTTTTTGTGAACTTGCATTTGTGTCACTTGTAATAAGGGAAGTACCACCTTTCTTCTCATGTTATCATTGCCCCTTTTAGCTTAGGACTTTTTTCATATGTTTCCTTCCCTCTCTCTCTAGTTACTTGGATGTGTTAGAATAGGCTTAACATAGAGGTAGTTTAGTTTTACCATTATATTAGGTTGCGTACTACGGATTCTCCTAATCTGAAAAATGGAGGAAGTCAACCTTCTCCGGAGCTCAATCTCAAGCCTCAAGTCCCACACTTGGAGACAGTCCCATGTTGCCTGGAAATTCTTGTTTCTGTGCATGATTATTCAGAGGGTGCAATTTTTGGTGACCAAAATTTTGGCATGCCTGGTGGGAGAAGTTTGAGGAACTTTAGACCATTGCTAGTGAGTTTGGATGTGTAGCTTGGTAGTTTTAGCCTTCAAATGTGTTTCTTCAATGCTTCTAGAAAATCCTAAATGATAAATCTCTCAATTTTAAGAAGTTTGGTTCTTTCTACTTCATGAGAAGAGTATAAATAAGGTTAAGTGTGTCCAGAGGTGAATCTTTTGACTACCTATAGCTCTCCCCGTGAAGAAGAAGAAGAAGAGGAAGATCTCCATATATATTTGCGGCCTCTCAAACTAGAATTTTTCAACTCTGCCTCTAGGTAAATTGTTCCCCTTTCCTATCATAAGGTATAGGATCATTCATTTCACGGCGCATCAAAGAAAATTTTTATTTGTAAGTTTCGGTGGTGGTAGTCCTTTGTTCCTAGCCACACATCATGATATCCCAAGTCTCCTTAAAGAGTATCCCCTTCTTCACCAGCGAAAACTCTACCATGCCTATGGAGCACATTCAGGGCATTTCAAGTGTTTGTTTGGTACATGTGGTCACAAAAGATGATGTTGTGGTGCATCTTTTGGCATCGTCTCTCAAAGGTTAAGCTTTGCAAATGATATAGAAGTTTTCCAACCACTGCAATCCACACTTGGGATGAGCTTGGAACCATCCTTTGTCAACAAATTTGATGAGAAGATGGACAACATCTCTCTTCTTGAGCAATTAACCACCATCAAGTGAGCCCCAAATGAGCTCATGACAGATTTCAACTTTAGATTCCAAAAAACATGGGATAGAATTCCAATCCTTCTAAGACCAACCCCTCATGGTGCATTTTCATACTTGCTTAGAGATCTGAATCCAGATCTAATAATAATAATTCATTCTATGGGTGTTATCCAACTACCAAATTCTTATGCAATAGCCATTAGGGAGGAAAATTGTTTGATCCAAGCGGGTAAGTTAGCCCCTAGATTTTTTATGCCCATTTTCCCTAAATTACTACAAAACAATCAACCTTTCATTGCTCCCATTCCCCAACATTCTACTCTTCCATCCACATACACATGGTTCTTCTATCAAACAAGGAGATATGGAAATCCTTAGTCTCTAGATAAAGAATTTGATAAATGAGGTTATCTCTCTAAAGAGGCAACATGTTCAAGCCCCTAAACATTATCTTAATCCTCCTCAGGGTTACTCACAACAAGGCTCTCAATATCCAAATAATATATTTACACGAAACTACCCACCAAGAAGACTACAAAATCCAAACTTGCAACATCTACTAGCCCCTAGCTTGAGAAAAGCTATTGTATAGATTTGAATGGTGCTTTTCTTGTGATCAACACCATAACTAATATGCATGCAAGGATGGAATGAAATCTTTACAGGAGAAGGATCTTATGGTGTAAACTCCATTATATCAGCAAGATCAAGTCGTGGCTTCATAAGAAAACAATGTAGAAGAAATACAAGAGGCTGCTCCAGAGCCCAATCTCATGATTTTTGGACTTGTTTTTTGCGTGGGTAATCAAGTTGCGGGTAATTTCGGAATGCCATAACTTCGTGTGGAAGATAATACAATGTCTAAGAAATACAAGTGGATGTAAGGTCTCCTCCTATTTCTCCAATTCCGTGGAACAATTCTAGTCAATCTGTAGAATTCAGTGAAAATTTAGGTTCATCTAGTCTACCAAAAATCATTCAGCAATCGCAGCTCAACCAAAATCTGTCGAACACTATAGGTCCACGGAACATGTAAATCCCTTCATCCAAAGAGCTTCCATGGACGAAACAAGTAAGGAAGGAACATGCCATTCCCTTATTGCAAAAGGTCTTGGGTATTCCCCTCAACATTTTTGAGCAAATGAAAAGGAAAATTTGAATGTAACAATGTGGGATGCCCTATCTATCCCATCTTAAAGGTACCTCTTACAAGAAGCCTTGAAGTTTCTTCCACCTCTAGAACATATCATTCACAAAGCAAAATTTGCATTCAACATCTATCAACCTAAGGAAGAACAAGTTCAGTTATAAAACTTCCTTCATTATATATGTCTGTGATTATTGGCAAACACCTTGTGCATAACTGCATGATAAATTTTAGTGCTAGGACCTTAATGATGCCAAATAAATTTGCATATATCTTGTGAATTGGGTAATTCCAACCTCAAATGGTGTCTTGCAACTTGATGGATCAACAATGCAAGTCTTGTGTGTAATCAAGGATCTGGAGTTAACTCTTCATGCTTGCCTAAGCCTAACTATAATGTAAGATATCTATGTGGTTGACTTATCACCTTTGGTCTCCCTCTTCCTCTTCAAAGACTTCACAACCAAAGCGGACAGATATATTTCCTTAGATTGGTCTCATATGTTATTAAGAACAAGGTATTGTAGACATAAAATCATGCATTTTAGACATATTTAGCTTGGGCTTATACTACTATTTAGAAGGTTCTCAAGTGTACAAAGTACTAATTAATCCCCCCCTTTTGTCATCTTTTTATATGTTTTACTTCGTCTTTCCCGCATATTTCCTTATACTTATCACCCCATTTTCTAACTTCCCCAAAATATCATACCTAATTCCTGGTGCCCCAACCTACACTAGGGCACCTCGAGGTGCCCTAGTCCCACCTTGGGCGCCCTAATCTATGTTTAGCCTCTTTCGCTCATTTTTGGGTCACTTCTAGCCATTATTCTCCTTTATCTTTTCCTCGGTCAGCATTGTCGAGATTAATTGTGAAAGTATACTTGAGAGCCCTATAAATATAAAGCTTATAAGACCATATTGAGGGTCATAGGTCTTGGCATTTTATCACTACTATCACTCCATTTAGGGTTGCATCTATTACACCATCTTCATCCACATAGTTCCATAAATTCTAGCTAGCAAAATCTACATCACATCCATTCACATAGGAGGGAGGGATTCTACCTCTTTTATTCTACATATTATTCTACATCTTCTCTAGCTATCATAGCTCGCTACTACACAAAGTGTGACTGACATAAGAGCACCTAGGGAACCATTCACACACACTCACCAGAACTACATCATGGTCTGTAATGTAGTGCAATTCTCAGTAATAATTCCACCAGTTTGGCGGCTGAGGTCAGTACGACCCATTCTTCCTCTTCTTGTGCAGGGCATCATTCAACTCATCCAGAAAATCCAATGTGACAGATAGAGAAAGTTTCAAACCTAGTTGTGACACTTCCAAACACATTTTTTGGGCTTTTACACAGTTCACAATGCCCAGAATCCAAACCAGGGCACCCTGGGGTGCCCCAGTACCCTCCCAAGCACCTGTATCATCTCAAGAAGTCCATATTTACCCTCAGCAGGGTTCTTGAGTGGTCATCTACACGATCAGTTTCCAGTTTCAGACCTATGACAACCTGTGATAGACTTATGCAATCAGCTAAGTCATTCTTTACCTTCCCCTTGTCATTTAGGGTTTCATTACATTTATATTAATTTACTTACATCATTATTTACTGTCTTTTGATCATTTACTACATTTTCATAGCGTTTTATGTCCTCCTATTTAGATTAACTATTATATATACTTCTCCTTAGTTTTCCAATTTTAGTTAATCGGGTATGAACCATGTTTACAATCAAATTTGAACCCATCTCAGGTAATTATGTTGAGGTTCATGATCCTTATCCTATTAATGAAAACTACATGATCCAAGGAGAAGTAATTAATAATCTTAAATCTTCTTAGATAGTGCACTCATCGATTTTAGTCCCTAGCCTCATGCTAGATGTATGGGCTAAAGAACATTATGATTTTGACCCCTATGACATCATAATCTGCCATGCCATTGATCCTAGACTGGGGCACTTGGATCAATTCAGGGGCACCTAGGCATTGTAAACTGCTTTTGAGCACCCGTTACTGCAAAAATGGCCGAAAAGTGATTTATTATGTGTTGATTCGATTTCATTTCCCTTTGTTGTTGATCGCTTGCGTGTCACACTATTCCCGCATAATTCACCTATAACCTGGAAATAGAAACAACACCTGCAAAACCCCAAAACACATAAAATCCTAAAAAGAAAAATATGTAAATGGGGAGTTGGACTAACCCTGACAGTCACCGAATGAGTGAAATTATGGTCCATGTGTTGCACTACATTTCAGATTCCATGTAATTTTGTGTCTGTGTGTGTAGAATCGTGCCCTAGGTGGCTCTTGTGGAAGTTGCACGGAATAACAAGAAATAACTAGATGTAGAAATGTAAATAGATGTGTGCATGGGAAAATGAACTTCCCCTCCTATGATCTGTATATAGAAGAATGCAATCCATCATTGGAATAATGGAGCTTAATTGATTCACTGGCATGCTTTTACAAGCTTGCTGGAATACACAATAACTGGCATTGGTTGATGAACCAACGTCAATCACCCAGGGACTGGTATCGGTCAAGAAAGTAGGAACCAACATCGATTAAGGCTAATTGGCATTGGTTTCCTGTGCGTGACTACTTTATTTAAGTCACGAGAATTATATCTATCTTTAGTTGTAAAGTGAATATAATGGTTGTAATTGCATAACCTAAGTGCCCTAAGATTGTAGATGTTTATATAAGCATAAATCTAGGGTTAGGAGAGAGTGAACTCATTGAGAATTAAGAGAAGTTTCCTTTAGAGAGAAAAAAAATAAATTTGTGGAGAAGAAATACAGGACATCCAAGAAGGTGTGGAAGATTGCAAATCTTCATTGTATTTCCTCTGTGATAATAAATTGGTTGTTTCTTGGTGGATGTAGCCCACACTGGGTGAACCAAGTTAAATCTTGTTTATTTTCATATTCATTGATTATATGCTTAGATCTGATTAATATATCTATACAATCGGTGTGCTAACCCTAACAACTGGTATCAGAACGTCTTTGTTTGAGAGGTGTGTGTTGGCAGATTTACTCACAAAGGGATTTCTGATTGAGTGGGAGTAAAGCAATGAGATCAAAAATCAAATTCATAGTAGATAAATTTAATGGCTATGATTACCTATTATGGAAGATACAGGTGGAGGATTATCTGTATTAGAAATATCTATACTTACTGTTGCATGAGAAGGCAAGACCTGCAAAGATGACTGATGAAGAATGGAAAATTCTTGATAGAAAGGCTCTGGGATCTATAAGACTGAGCCTGACAACATCTGTGGCTTCGAATATTACCGAGTAGTAGGATCTACGGTAGAGTTGATGAAATCTTTAGCAAATCTATATGAAAAACCTAGTGCTTCAAATAAAGTTTATTTGATGAAAAAAATGTTTAATTTAAAGATGCAAGAAGGTGGATCTACATCATGTCATTTGAATGATTTCTAGTCTGTTGTAAATCAATTAAAATCAGTTAGTATTCCATTTGAGGATGAAGTGAAAGCACTTTTATTATTATTCTCTTTTCTAGATAGTTGGGATAACTTGGTAATGGTTGTTATTAATACAATGTCTACTACTAATGTTTTTACGTTTGATAATGTGGTTAGTATAATCCTAAATGAAGAAATACGTAGGAAAAGTACAGGAGAATCATCATCTGGGAATGCTTTGAATGTAGAAAGTAGGGGAAGGTAGAAGGAAAGATCTAAGAGCAAGAATAATGGGAAATGAAAGTCTAAAAATGATAGATCTAAATCTATAGGAAGAGGTATAGTCTATTGGAATTGTGGAAAGAAAGGTCATGCAAAGAAGGATTGTTGGTTCAAGGAAAACAAAGAGAATTTACCAAACAAAGGTAAAGAGGAAAATGTTTCTGCAAAAGAGGTAATGCAAGACGCCCTAATTTTCTCCTTGGATAATAAAATTGAATCATGGTTTTTAGATTCAGGAGCCTCTTTCCATACAATTCCTAATAAGGGTTATTTCAGAAATTATGTCTAGGGGAATTTTGGGCATGTTTATCTAGGTGATGATGAACCATGCAATATTACTGGTAAAGGTGAAGTTCATATTAAATTGTAGAATGAAAATACATGCATATTGAAAGATGTGAGGCATGCTCTAAGCCTCAAAAGGAATATAATTTTTACATGACAATTGTGTGAAACTGGTTGCATGGTTACACTCACAACCAAATCTTAGAAAGTTACCAAGGGATCTCTTGTTGTAGCAAGAGGCAAGAAGGTAGGATCATTGTAGTTATCTACTTGTATTACTGATTCTTTTTGTGTTTTATCTACTTCAGATTCAGATACAAGCATGTGGCACAATCAGCTAAGCCATATGAGTGAAAATGGAATGCAGATCTTAAAGGCAAAGGGTAAGTTGTTAGATATGAAACGTGTAGATCTTGATTTCTATGAGTATTTTATTTTTGGAAAGCAAAAGAGAGTGAGATTTATCAAAGTTGGGGCAATAAAGAAGAAACATGAATTGGAGCTTGTACAATCAGATGTGTAGGGACTAGCCTAGGTAGCTTCTCATGGAGGATCCCGATGCTATGTTATTTTCATTGATGATGCCACAAGAAATGTATGGGTTTATTGTATTAAACGTAAATATAATGTTTTTGAAACTTTTAAAAGATGGAAATCCCTTGTGGAAAATGAATTAAATTCAAATTTAAAGTGCCTTAGATCTGACAATGGTGGTGAGTAATGCAACAAGACTTTTAATGATTATTGTTTAATAAATGGAATATGCAGAGAAAGGATAGTTTTTAGAACACCACAGGAGAATGGTGTTGCAAAGATAATGAATAGGACAATCATGGAACATGTTAGAAGCGTGAGGATACATGTTGGATTGCCATTATAGTTTTGGGTGAAAGCAGTAGACATGATAATTTATTTAATTAATCGTGGACCTTCAAGTGCACTAAATGGTGGAATACAAGAAGAAGCTTGGACTGGAAAAGAGGTAGATATTTTTTTTCTTAGAGTATTTGGCTCAGAATATTTTGTGCATATTGATAAGGAAAATAGAAAGTAATGAGATGCTAAATCCAAAAGATGTATTTTCATTGGTTATGGCTCTGGTGATTTCAAATTTTAGTTTTGGGATTTAAAAGTTTCTAAGATAATTAGGAGTTGTGACATTGATTGGAATGAAATGATAATGTATAGGGATCAAGTTTTGGTACCCAAAGGTGAATCAATGGAGAAGTTTGTGGATGAAAATGAACTCTCGGATTTAAAACTAACACCTACAGGTTTACACATGGACTGATATCAGTTTACCCATGACCAAAATTGGTCCCCTGTACTGACATCCGTTACAGAAGATCCAGACCAATGTTGGTTAGCCGAACTAACGTCGATAGAAGGTGACCGATGTCATTCATTGTTAGAAGTAGATACAAATCTACACGATGATCAAATTGAGCCTTCGGCACCCCAAACCTAAGTGAGAAGGTCAAAAAGGGTAAGTATACATCTAGAAATATTTTCACATTTTTTATCTTATTTATTATTGACTGATAGTGGTGAACTGGAAAGCTTTGAAGAAGCAATGTAGGTTAAATCCCACAAGAAGTGGGAACATGGCATGAATGAGGAGATGGACTCCTTATATCAGAACCAGATATGGAATTTGGTTAAAGTCGTCAGCAGATAAAGAGCATTACAGAACAAGTGGGTTTACATGATCAAGGAAGAAGAGGGTGGACAAAAGAGATACAAGGCAAGGCTTATAGTAAAGGGTTTCATAGAAATCACGTATTGACTTTGGTGAAATTTTTTCTCCTGTTGTTAAGATGACTTATATTCGTATTGTATAAAGCTTAGTTAGAATAGAGAATTTTCATTTAGATAAACTTGATGTTAAGATGACATTTCTTCATGGTGATCTAGAGGAAGAGATTTACATGAATTAGCCGCCTGGGTATGAAGTCAAGGGTAAGGAGAAACTTGTGTGCATATTGAAAAAGAGTCTATATGGGCTCAACCAAGCTCCAAGGAAATGGTATATGAGGTTTGATAGTTTCATACATGATCATGGTTATTTGAGATGTGAATCTGATCATTGCGTTTATTTCAAGATGCTTAGAAATGGGAGCTATATTATTTTGTTAATGTATGCAAATGATATGTTTATTGCGGGATCTAATATGTAGGACATTGGTGAGCTTAAATAAAAGCTAGATCACATATTTGTAATAAGAGGATTTGAGAGCTATAAAGAGAATCCTTAACATGCAAATTCAGAGAGGCAAGAAGAATATGAAGTTGTATTTTTCTCAAGAGCATTGTATCAATAAGGTGTTACAAAGGTTTAATTTACAAAATTCAAAACCTGTAAGTACACCTATGGTTGAACACTTCAAATTGAGTAAATATTAGTGTCCCACATCACATGAGGAGGTTGAGTACATGGCATGAGTTTTATATGCTTCAGTAGTTGGGAGCTTGATGTATGTTATGGTTTGTACCAGACTAGGCATTGCACAGGAGGTGGGAGTTGCGAGTAGATTTATGACTAATCTAGGTAAAGAGCATTGGAAAACAGTCCAATGGATTCTCAGGTATTTAAGAGGGACATCTGGCATACAGTTAGGTTATGGAGGGTTAAACACTTCTTTATGTGGCTATGTGGATTCAGACATGGCTGGTGATTTAGATGGCAAGAGGATCACCACTAGATATGTTTTCATAGTAAGTAGCATGATAGTTAGCTAGATTTCTAGAGTACAGAAGGTTATGGCCCTGTCTACCACAGAGGCTGAGTATGTTGCAACTACAAAAGCTAGCAAGAAAATGATATGGATGAACAGGTTCATGAAAGAGTTGGGGAAGGAGAAAGAGTATTATAGACTGTATAATGATAGTCAAAGGACAATTCATCGGGTAAATAACTCAGTGTTTCATTCTAGAATGAAACACATTCAATTGAGATATCACTTCATACGATAGGTGTTGGAGGGTGGGTAGTTGAAGTTGGAAAAAATTCATACAAAGGAGAATCTTGTTGATATGCTAATGAAGTCGTTGGCAAAGGAGAAGTTGGATATACACTCTACTTCTGTTGGTCTTCAAGTTTGAGACTTGAAGATGGAGAAACAGGCCAAGGAAAGGATAAGACGAAGGAGTTGTACGATACAATGCAATAATTTATCTCCAAGTGGGAGATTGTTGAGTTGCAAAGCTTAATTACTTCAATGGCATGCTTTTATAGACTTGTTAGAATACACAGTAACCGACGTCGGTTGACGAACCGACGTAAGTCACCCAGGGACCGGTATCGGTCAGGTAAGTAGGAACTGACATCGATTTCCTGTGTGTGACTAATTTATTTAAGTCACAAGAATTAGATCAATCTTTAGTTGTAAAGTGAATCTAATGGTTGTAATTACATATCCTAATTTCCCTAAGATTGTAGATGCTTATATAAGCATAAAGCTAGGGTTAGGAGAGAGTGGACTCATTAAGAATTAAGAGAAGTTTCCTTTAGAGAGAAAAAAGAGAAAATTGTGGAGAAGAAAGTACAAGACATCCAAGAAGGTGTGGAAGATTGTAAATCTTCATTGTATTTCCTTTGTGATGATAAATTGGCTGTTTCTTGGTGGATGTAGCCCACACTGGGTGAACCACATTAAATCTTGTGTATTGTTTCTTCTTGTTTATTTTCGTATTTATTGCTTATATTCTTAGATCTAATTAAGATATATGTACAACCAGTGTGCTAACCCCAACAGATGTGTATATAGAAGAATGTAGTCCCTTGTACCTTGAATGGATGCTAGATGAATGATTTGATGCTCTCGATATGCCTTTGGATGTAACCTTAGGTGATAGTAATAAATGTTTAAAGCTTGGTCCTTTATTATAGTTACATAGCTTTGTATTTATATGATTCCCTTGTTTGAATTTTGTAATTAACTAATAAAAGGTCGAACAATAAGAAAATAAGATTCCCAATGGCTAAAAAAGACCCAAAATATGTGATCAAGATGTAAAGAGGTTGGGGCGCTAAGAGGGAATGAGGGCACCTGGGTGCTGACATCTTGACTGAGTGCTGGTGTCCAGACTCAAAAAATATGAAGTATTAAAAGTCAGACTAGGAAATATGGTGTGTAACACCAAGAAGGAAACCATAAAGAAAGAAAAGAGGCTAAACATAGTATTCAATCAGTACTTTTCTCTCTTAGGAATCATATGAATAGTGGTATGTGATCAGGACCTCGAAATATACCAAAGTGCATGATTTAGTGTCTATATTTTTGCCCACTTTATGTTGTTAAGAAAATGTTTGATAACATAAAGTAGATAAGAGATGTGTACGTGATAACCATGTAGATTGATGGCGAAAGTGTGCTGAGGAGATAAGAAAACGCATGGAGTGACAAAAATGAAGCATGGAAGATAGATAAGAGGAAGTGACCCTAGAGGTCAAAAGCGTATGTGTATATTTCATGTTATAACTATTGTTTTTGTTGCTTGATGCTTAATGATGTGATTTTTTCTTCCCATAAGGATGATCTTGCAAAAGAGAAGAGAAAAATAGTAGTCAAAGTCATGTATATGTGAAAAATTTGATCCAAGTATGTAAAAATGTGAAAAGGAACATGTGCACCTAATCTGTCATGAATGAAAGGATAGAAAAGATCCTGAAAATGTTATAGAAGAACAAGTTTGTTGGGATATCTCATGCCAAGAAAGAGTTGTTTTAGGAAATCTCACGCCAAGTGCAAGTTTTTTGGGCAATCTTATGCCACAAAAAAAGAGTGTAGGGAGAAAGGTCTAGTGTTATTCTCCATACTTTGACTACTTCCCAACGCTTTATACACCACTGTAGATGGTGTGATCCTTTTCTATTCAAGTTTGATCCAGTTTGATCCAACATGAATATAAAAATGAGATAACATGCATACTGATTGTTGGATGATTGTGCCTGTTCTATGAAAACCCATTGTGTAAACTGCTTAAAACTATGCTAATATGATAAAATAGCTGTAATTTCCCTAGTAATAAGTGCCCAATAAGGGTCAGCAGTTCCCAGACACTCATTCTGTATCTGGGCACTGGCGTTTGTGCGGTGATAAGGAACCAAGTCATATTTTGGTATTTTCTATGACTGAAGGTTGTGTTGTTCCTATAATGTGCAGGTATAAACTGTGACTATGTATTGTTGTAAGGGGTGACTAATTCACCCAATGTATGCCCCATTAGTTTAGGTGCATGTGATGTCGTTATGAGGATGAAACCCAAAGGAGAGGACTAGACATTGATATGAAAATAATGCCCTCCATGGGGAAGGAATGTGCTTGGTAGAAACTAGGGCACATGCAAAAAAAGTGGTTGGAAACATGTGTTAGTGTAAAAAAATACAAATATACATATATAATACAATGTGTAGTCTAGCAGGCAAAAAGACAATGTAGACCACAAAAAATGGGCTTCAAACATAGGACATCACTCACAATGTTGCAAGGAAACCAAGGCCAAAGTGGCCAAAAGCATACAATGTGCACACAAGACAAAGGGAAAAGCTCATAAAAAATGGAATACAATGGAAAACAATGACAAACAATAACAAACAAAATATCAGACAACCATGGTAGAAAATAGTTTCCGCAAAGTAAATTTTGCACATGAAGCACCCATTAACATGTTAGGAAGATAGAAAGTATGTCAAAGCCTTTATGATCTGATATATAATAGTATACTGGTAAGAATGGGAAGTAGTATCTAACGAAACAATATCACCTATGATATGTATGAACGTAGATGCCCCAAGGAGCCACTGTGGGTCTGGTAAGAGGTATAGTGCCAAACATTCGTGCTAAGTGTAATAAATTTGTGTAAAGTCTATATTCATAACTAGAATGCAAGTGAATGCAAAAGTATATAGAAAATATAATGACATATGAAATATCCGTCTAACATAGTAAGCAAAGTGCACATGCGAGTATAAGTAAGAAAGAAAAATGTTCAACCAAGATATACAATATGTTGTCGTGTAAATTGAATAAAATGTAAAGTGAATGTGATAGGATTTGTGTGACCCCCAAGCGAATGAGTATGCATGAGATGAGGTTCATTTATAAATGCCCCCTCAACAGTCAAGAATGAACCATAGAACAAGAGTACATCATCGGGAAATAGTTTGAACTATGCACTAGAAAGATATGATCGACAAAGCATAGAGTGTAGAGAGTGAGTGAGTGTGGTAAGGGTCATCCTAGATTTAGACCCTCAACAGTCGAGTATGAACTGTGGAACTAGAGTTCATCATATAATAGTGTGTGGTGATTGAATGTGCTCTAGAAAGATGTGTCGTGAATGTGTCGAGTGTGAAATATGTAATGTTATGATGTGAGGTGCATGAATGTAGTATGCCCTCAATAGTCAAGTGTGAATCGTAACACAAGAGTGTGTCATAGAGTTATGATGATACAAGTGTATTAAGATCTATAAGATACGTGTGAAAGACTAGATGAGTAGAAATGTGAGACACATGGTACTATTGATTCAGGAGAAATAGTGTGATGGTCCCAAGTGTGTCAATGATGGAGATCTATGCGGTGACATGAGAGGTACCATGCCATTATGGGAGAGTGTCATCTGTATCATGATACGAGAGAGGGACAACACAATGGTAGGTAAAAGTAGCAGTAGGACCATCACATGGTGGAAAGGTTTGAAATGAGTCCTAAGGATCAAAATAAGGAATAGTTTCTTCAAAAAAAATGATTGGCTACTGACGTGGTGGATTATTGAGTAACGATATAATAGAATCAGTAGGAGGAGGTGTTGAACTGATTTTTAGAGGAGGTTTCTTAGGTTGACTTGATAGTTTCATAGATGACTTTAGAGGAGGAAAAGTGAGGCTGATTTTGAGAGGTGGTTCCTTAACTTGAGTAGATTGCATAGGCGGCAGTTGAGTGACCGAAGAAGGAACATGAGAAACGATAACAAGATGCTCATTATACATAGATGATTGAGATTTAGGAAGCCATTTAGATGTAACATTTGCAAATGGGCATGTAACAAAATGTTGTGTAGCGAATGAGGTAAAACCTTGATTGTCAAGATGCTTGATTATGTTTTGTAAATCATAACAATCATTGTCATTATGTCCATTGATTCGATGACAAACACAAAATGAGAGAACTTTATATTTAATTAGCCAATAAAGAGGATATAAATGATTAGTGGGAAAACTAATCAATTGATGACTAAGGAGATCAGTAAGAATGCCATGTAGCTTAGTATTGTGATCAAACTTGAGAGACACGAGGAGTGATAAGAATTAAGAGCCATTGATATGAGCACATGTAGATGACATAGAACAAGGATGAGAAGAAGTAGTGTAATCCTGAGAAACGTCCTTAAGAGGTTAGATTTCAGATTTTAGAGACATAATCGTGGATACCATAGACTGAAATATATCTTGAAATAAAGAATGTAAAGCTTGAATAAAATTACAGATTGATTGATTTGCATTAGAACTAACTGAGTCATCAGAGAGACAATCGAAGATGGAACTGACTTATGAATGCAACATGTTGATAGGGAGATACATGTTGGTTAGGGTTTTGGGGAGAGCATCTTTATAAGATGGGTGCATTTGAAGCAATTGAAGAATCGAGACTTGAGAGACCTTATGAGCCATGAGAAGAAAAACAAGGATCCAAGAGTGTCTGAATGAGACAAGTTCACCAAATGATTCAATAAATATTGAAATACATACTAAACCATAATTGCAGAGTCACAATGAAATGATAAGCAATAAAGTATAGATCTGACCTAAGAAATAAGTAATTAATTTTAAAATCCTATGTACAAGGAAAGGGATAAAGTACTTAACTAATTTCGTAACTAATCATGGAATTTTTCGAACTAGAAAATTGATAAACATGACGACGGAACTGTTGTTATTGTGCCTAAAACATTGTGTGACTATCAGATCTTCCTAGACTGGGGCTCCTAGATAAGGTTAGGGACTACTTCTGGGCACCGGTGACTGCGAAAATGGCCAGAAAGTGATTTCTTCTATGTCACTGCCCTTCATTGTTTATTTCCTATGTGTCACACTATGCCTATAGAATTCACCTGTAACCTACAAAGAGAAAAAGCACCTGTAAAACCCCAAAACATATCAAATCCCAAAAATTAAAGATACAAATGGGGAGTTTGACTGGCCCCGACGGTCACCTAAATGAGTGAACTTAGGATCCGAGAACTGCACTATATTTCAAACTCCATGTAGTTCTATATGTGTGTGTGTAGAATTATGCTTTAGGTGGCTCTTGTGCAAGTTGCAAGAAATAACAAGCAATAGTTAGACGTAGAAATGTAAATAGATGTGTGCATGGAAAAATGAAATTCCCTTTCTATGAAGTGTATGTGTTATCAGTTAATTTTTACTTCGCAAAATTAATAAACGTGAAAATTTAAAAAAAAATCAAAAATATTATTTTGCGTGTTTTATCACCCTCATCGTGATCATCTTATTCTCATGGTCATTTTGGTTTTCGTTTCATCCATTTTGAATAAGTCCTTCTCTCGCTATGACACAAACTGTGTTTTAATTGTTTAATTAATATTTACCCTGTTATTTAATAAAATTAATATTTATTAAATTTTAGGGTTTTTAATTAATAAATATTAATTTAATACTCATGAAAGTTGTTCGACAAACTTGGAGGAATTTTATCTTTTTTAAAATTGCCATAATTGCCGTGAGCAATTGTTGGGGGCAATTATTTTTTTGTTTCCAATTGCCATAGACAATTTCAATTTTGCTTTTGTCATCTGGAAATTGGGAAGGAGATGGTTACAAGAAGTTGCAGAAGCTGGAATTGTTGGGAAGAAGAAGAAGAGATAAGAAAAAATTGCAGACATTCAGGGCCAGAAGAAGGGAAAGCTTATTTTTCAGGCACTCCTCGACTTTCATATGGAAACCTGGCATGGGCATTAGCTAGAGCCAGGACAACCTTGAGAGTTCCAGGTAGTTGTCTCCATCCATCATGCATTCACTTGTCAACATTTTTTCAGAGTTCCACATTCTGGCAAAGGAAAATCCAGCTGTTAGAAGGAATCAAAGAGAAAATAAATATACACAGTCCATGCATATTTGTTTTTGTTTGTTGTTTTGCAGTAGTGCCCACGTGGGAGAGAAGAATTCAAACTCATAGCCAAAGGAAGACTACCCATAAGCATTCTTCACAAGCATTAACCCACCACGCATGCCATAACAAAGAAAACAAATTTCCATGCTAGGGAGAAATAAAATAGTTAATAAAAGAGTCAAAGAAGAGGATCTACGTTTCAAGAAAGGAGCAGCAAAAGCCAAGGATCAGTTTTCAATGCCTAACAAAGAACACAATACCATGTTGCCAGAATAATATTAAAAAAAAAAATTCAATGCCAAATATCCATGCAAGTTTCAAAGCATTTATCAAGTTTTCCATTCATTAAAATCTCCAAGCATATGCAAAGGAGGGCAGTAAAGTTATAGCAAAGTTTACACAAGTGAGTGAAAAAAATAACATTGACCTGGATAGCTGTCAGAGAACAAAGGCCATGCAGTCCAAGAACCAAGTATCCATGCACTTTTGGCAGCAAGTAAAAAAAGAGGAAAAGGAGAGAGAGCCTACATATTTGCATAAAGAGGAGAATTCACGTGCTAGAGCTGTAATAATAAATTCATGTATAAGTAAAACAATATTCATGCATTTTCCTTAACAATAGTTGCACGTAGTTGAAGAGAAGTCACGGTTCACACATGCAAAGGAAAGCTTTCTCACGCACTTCCAAAAGCAAAAGATTAAAATCGATCCTGCATCGAAGTCATTAAAAATTGGGAGAATTTATTTAAAGAAAGCAAAATCATTTTAACCGCATTCCAGGTGAGAAGTATTCAGGCTATTCAAAAATAACATGCATTCAAACTCATTATCGATGTATATCAGCATAAAGGAAAATGAATTTAATGGAGAAGATGATAAGATGCGGAAAGAACGTGCTACAGGTTGTGTCTGATGAAGTAATCAATTTTGGAGCTCAATATCTCAAAGATGAGTGATTTTCGAGAAGAACGGTTTGTTTTGTTGAATTCTTCCCATCTTCGTGTACTCATTTTCAAACTTTTAAATGAACAAAACATCATTTTATATTTTTCACGAACCCAAGAAAAACATAGTTTACTCGATTTTGTCGCGTGTGTAGTTTCAGCTTGGCGGGAGGCCTACTTTGAGAATCCATATCTCAAGCCCAGACAATCATCAAGAGAAACGGTTTGGTTCGTTGAATTATTACCACATTCATGTAATTATTTTAAAAAATTCAAATGTACAACACTTTGTTTGATATATTTCACGGAGTCAAATAAAATGCAGCTTGTATGATTTCGTTGCGAGCTTAGTTTTCAGCCTGTCAAGGAGACTGACTTTGAGGGTTGATATTTTGAACTCGGAGGATTTTCAGGAGCAAATGATTGGTTTTTTGAATTTTCCTCACATTCATATGCTCTTTTGCAAATTTTTAGATTCCCAGGGTGACGTTTGGTATTTTTCCCAGGGTAAAACCAAACGGGATTTTCGCAGTTTTACACTTGCATTTTCCTAGCAGTTTCATAAGAGTCAACTTTGACCTTTAACATTTGACTTAAGAATTTTATTGGAAAAAAATCCTTTGATAAAATTTTTTTTGGTACCTTAATAGACTCCCTTATCCAGTGAGAGCTTCTGAGATCAAGATTTGTTATTTTTCTCAGGGCAATTTCAGAGGCAATTTGTGTAGTTTTGAAGTAAGGAAGTAATAGCCCGAAATCACGCTTCTGTCACAATCATGTCATCTTCAAACAAAATGATGTTGTGGTTCCAAGGAATTCTACTCATCCTCGATGCTCCATTCAAAGTATGAGAACATCACTGATACCAACTTGGGACACATCAACGTAGGTGGATCTGCGATCGCATATTAACCGAAGGCGAGTCACAATTTTTCCGACGCTTGTTCCGAATTGGTCATCACTTACATGGATGCACCAAAACACCTGCATAGTGTGGCGATTTAAATCCAATGGCTTAGAAGAAAACGCAACCTCTGACTTCCTCACTTCCTCATTATGCGGTATAGGTCACACATATTGGCAGAAGTATCTTCAGAGTCAAAAGTCATTGTTATCGGCATAGATCGATAATGGGATAAATTTTTCTACATCAATTGTCTTCACTTAATATTTTTAAGGATATATTCATCAACAAATCAAAACCAATATTAAGTACAATTGTGTGGATCATCAAACAATGCCACATCATTCAAGTGTCTCCCTGTCAGATCTCAGTTAGTAGTAGGCGCAATACTTCATCGACTAGTCTTAAGGTTGGAGCGTTCTCCAATTGGACGATCGCGAGTAGATCAAAATTGCAACACTTCGGGATGGTGAAAAAGACAAAAGACATAACTCTTGGAAGTGAATTGCAATTTTAGCTCTTGGAAGATCTTCTCAATGGTGAAAGATCAAGAGTTGGATTCTGATAAGCCAAGGTGGCATAACGACTACAGTCCCACAAAAATGAAGAATTCACAGTGGAAAAGTATTCTGGGCATGTGGATAATTGTGTGTAATTATGAATGCAAATTTGAAAAAATAAAAAATTGCTCACACCAGGATGTTGCTCAAACAGAGAGGTGGATGAATTGTTCAAGTTTCAAGCTCGGCTCTCTTATCATCTGGAGGATTGCAGAGCACGATCAATAAGTTCATTCCTATACGATCATGATAGGTAGACTCTTGGCCCAATGGATAAGGAACTAATCATAGGTGTTTTGATCTAGGTGGTGCATTCTTGACTAGGATGTCTATGTGTGTGTCCAAGTCATTTAAGTGGGGTCCACATGTACCCATTTTTTTTATTTATGTATTTTTACTTAAATGAATTTTTAACTTAAGTGGTTTCTATTTTTAGTCACTTTTTAATAAAGTTGGTTGAGAAAGTGAAAGTCACTTAAGTGCCCTATTTAATGTGCATTTAAAATCCTAACTACTTTGTAACCAATTTTTGGGTTATAAAAGAAAGTGAGGGGCTCATTTGTAACGGTGACTTTGAGAGAGGAGAAGAAAATACTTTTGTATGCAAGCTTTACTTCAAAGAAATAAACTTTGTGTTCTTTTGAGAAGACATTTTGGAGCTAATGAAATATGAACTCCGTGTCCCATTCATTTTCTCTTATAACATTTGATGTTCTTATGTTCATTAGATGTTAGTGTTTGAATCTTTCATGCAAATATTGTCTTGGATCTTATTGTCAACGCTACTAATATGTTGTTCTAGTTCACAGTGATCAAGCTTTGATTATTTACTTGCTCATGTGTGTTCCCTTTTACTCATTCTCGTTTAACTGATGCAAACTTTGTTTTCTTTGTGTTAGTTATTCATCATTCTTCTTCGTGCAATATTAGGCTCTACTTTTACCTAACTCTTGCATGTTCCTTCCATTCATTCATTTCCATTCCTTTCCTTCATTCCATTCCATCTCCCTCATTCACTTTCCTTTCCATTGATGTTCCAAAACACCCCCCACATATAATTTTGAATGTACATGTGTAAATATAGTTTTGGTTTTCAATAAAGACAGCCTCACCTTCATTGAGGAGGGACTTCGTTCCCACACTGTTGCATTTCATTTGCATGCATGTGAAAATCCATATGCTAATAGTTTTTTGTGACTCTACTAGGGATTCTAGAATCATTATCCAATGCTTGGTTAAATCTTTATGACTATCCCCTCTGCACAAGCTCTAGTTCTTCAACTAAAACTTGTTCCCAATGAATATTTTTAAGGAGAAATTGCTTGCCAACCTTCAGATAGTAGCTTAGGAAAATCGCAAAAGTTTGTCAAGAATTTGTGGTTATTGATAGAGTCATTGAATAGATAAATCTACATTGAAGACCTTAGAAGAAGATCACCCACACTTGTGGCCAGAAGACCTCCTAGACATGTGTTGATCATTGTTCACTGATGTGGTCTCTCTTCCACCAAGGAAATTATTTGTATCACTATTACAAGTAACTCATCTATCTTGCAACCAAATCTTATTTTTGCAGATACTCAAGAAGACATATCATCATATTTGAGGCAAGTTATTTGGGAAAAGCACATGAGCAACTATAATTTTCATCTCACCACATCAATACTAGATAATGAAGAAGATCAAGCTATGAGAGTCACCAAATTCATTCAAGCATTAAAGAGATCAAGAAAGAGAGTGAAGAGAAAAGACAAGAATTGATCAGAATAGGGCAAAGATCCTTTCACAGATAAATATTTCAAACTAGGTAGGAAAGAGGTTTACACAAGGACAAAAAGCTAATTGTCAATCAGATCCTATTTTTGAACTTTCAAGGAAATTTTGGTTTCAAGTTATCTCCTACCAAGGAGAAACACGCCCCGTAGATCTGTAAGCCTTAAATCAAGTCTTAAAAGAGCAAGCAAGGAAGGAATCACTACCAGTCAAGCACTTGTTATCTTGCTCACATTATTTTTGCCTTCGCATACCACCTTTCACAAGATGGTAGTTAATGTACTATGTGGAAATGTCATAGGCTCATTGGCCTTACCAGCTTGACATGAACTCCCACAAGGATCGAGGAAGATTCTTCCCATTTTTGATGGAAACGGGAAGACATCACCATACGACCACATTTTTGCTTTCTTTGATGCATATGTAGTTTTGTCAATGGAATATGAGGATGTTGTTATTCTGCCTTTTCATTGAAACATTACATGGTGTTTCCACATATTGGTTTCATCATCTACTAAATGGATGCATTAAAAATTGGAATGATATGAAAACCAAGTTTGAAGACCAATTCAAGATGGACAAAAGACAAGCATTCCCTTCTTTCCCAACTATCTCAGGTGAAGAAAGAGCCAAAAGAACCCACAAGGAATTTCATGACTAAATTCAACAAAATGGTGAATAAATTTCCTGTGAGGATTCGCCCGAACCCTGATGGAAAAAAATGTTTCTTTATTAGCGCACAACAACCAGAAGTGTGCTGTTATCTGAGAAGAGCTAGAGTGGTTACATTGGAACTTGCTCAATCCTTGGCCATAGAAATTGAGGATTACTTAATCATGGTGGGAAATTTCCAAAAAAAATTCCCTCAAGAGAAAGAGTCAAGAAAACCCTTAATGCTTCAAAGGCTATACTCACTAAATGGGTGAATGATGTGCTAACATTTAAAAAAGAAATTTGCTCAAAGTAGTAAAACATACTTCTTACAAATGCATCCCAATAAAAGGCTACATTCCCAAAAAAGCCATAGAATTACAGGTGCTCTCGACGAGGCTTGCCATTGAAGCGGCTCCTGTCAACTAACTCTAACTGTGACTGTCAATGAATAAAGTAATGATGAAGTTGAGGTTATTGAAGTTGACAAAGAAGAGCCAGACTCTGAGACATCTGAACCTAAAGTCAAAGATCCTAAAGGAGAGAGTAATGATCATTTATTTGAGTACCATTCAGAAGAACAAGATGAATATGAAGAAATTATAGAAGATACGATATATTCAATCCTTTTTTTTCTTCACACGCTCTCAGAAGGAGCAGAGTACCACTAAGGTGGAAGATAAAAAGAGTTTCAAGGAATTTCCTAAAGATTCTAAGACTAAGGAAGCTTCCAACAGAATCCAAGACATCCGAGATTCCTAAAGAGTCGAAGGAAACTAAGGTTTCCAAAGTCAAAACTATCTTAAAGAAATAAGAGTCTTTGTCAAGTTACTCAGTTGATAAATCACCTACGAAGAAATTTTCTTCTTCCACATCAATATCAACCAATCCCGAAGCAAAGGTCAAAAGTGGGCCATCATCAAGTTTGAAAGAAATAGTATCTGAGGCATCAAGTACGATAATTTTTCCCAAATTCGATATCATTGATTGCATCAATAAAACAAAAATTTCCATGTCTCAAGTAGAGTACTTGAAGTCCAATATGGATCAACTCGAGAAATTGGTTTAGTTTATCAAAGGTGACTCTATTTTTCATTCCTCCAAAGGAATTATGAAAACTTCTAAAGATGGGAAGACTCAAAACATTATGGCGAGCTACTTCACCTTTTAATGAAAAGAGTGAAACCTTTCTTTATGTCCTTTCTGATCAACAGATGAAAATTAAGTAATTACATTATAGATTTTGGAGCCTCGGATAATGTGATGCCTGTGAAAGTAGCACATTATCTTGGGTTAACTTGTATGAGAACATTAGGATCTTGGTACTCCGTGGAGACAATACAAGTTCCTCTGATTAGGTAGATTAAAGACGCTCAAATGGTTTTAGCACAATTTCCTCAAAAATGAGTCAAGGTAACCATTCTAGTTGTTGAAATTCCTACTTCAAATGGTATGTTGTTGAGCAAGAAATTTTGTCAAAGATCTAGGTGGTGAGATTTAAATGGACCTGTCTCATGCTATGATCCCTATCAGTGGAGAAATGAAGAAACTAATGCCAGAAAACTCAGGAAAATTTCACCAGTAATGAAAATTGATGATCCCTCGCGCACATGTCCTATTTCAAAACTCGAGTATGGGTAATTAAATGATGACTAAAAAGGTTCATACCCCTGATATCACTTGTTAGGATTCCGATGAGATATGGACTCTTGATTTTGATGGAATTTGTTGCTCAACAAGTTTTGGCGTAGGAGTGGTGATCATGTCTCTTAATGGTAAAATATTTCTTTTTTCTTACAAACTCCAATTTTCAAATACTAACAAACACTAAAAAATATGAGGCATTAATCCTTGGCCTCCAAGTTAGTAGAAGAAAAAGGAATAAAAAATTTGAAACGTCTTTCAGAGATGTAGAATTGATCATGAAACAAGTAAAAATCAGTTTCAAGTAAAGAATGATCATTTGAGACACTACAGAAATAAAGTGTGGGACGCGATAGAAGTCTTTGATGCTTTTTCCATAAGATATCCATCCCTCGTGAAAAGAATGACAAAATTATAATCTCTAGCAGTCTCAGTTTCATTAATGATTCCTCATTTAGAGTTTGATCAAGAAAAATACACCATCAAAATGTTTTTTAGGCCAAGTGTTCCTAACAATGCAAAAAATTGGCAGGTATTCAATGGTGATCAAAAAATTATTGCCTTATTGGAAAAGAGGGATAACTTTGAATAGTTGTACTTTGAAGGAAGTGATTCTACATTTTGTGAATTGATGACCTCATCCCATTCAAGGAGTTAAGAACAAGGATCCTGGTGATGGCATCATTCAACTCAAAGGAAATAAAATTCCAAAAGGATTGGATACACTTGAAGATGTTTTTGATAAACATGACAGCTTTATCAAAGCGAAAGAGCATGAAGGACCTGTAAATTCTGCTGACTATGAGAAAGTTAACATTGGTACCAAGGACAAACCTCACCTAGTTAACATTTATAAGTGTTTCTCACTTGAGGAGAACAAATAAAATTGTAAGACTCCTTACCAAATATTCTAACATCTTGGCTCTACTCATATAAAGACTTGAAGTCTTTCCAACCTATGGAAATGGAGCATGTCCATACCCTTAGAAACTTGGTACAACTCCATTGAGGCATAGAAGCAAATACAGTATAATCCCAAGATTAGCAAGGAAAATCTTCCATGAGGTTCAAAAAAAGTTAGACGCATGAATATTTTTTCCTATTAGACATTCAAGTGGGATAGCTAATATTATACTCGGTTCACAAGAAAAAATGGATAAATTAGGATTTGTGTGGATTTTCTGCAATCTTAATCAAGCCTCTTTGAAGGATAACTATCCACTTCTAGTCATGGACCATATTTTTCATGAATTAACTGGATCAGAAATTCTATCCATGCTAGACAGTTTCTCTAGATATAATGAGATTGAAGTGGCTAGACAAGACCAACATAAAACAACATTCACTACCCCTTGAGGTACGTTCGCATATAGAAGAATGCCTTTTGGTTTGATCAATGCCAGGCACAACTTTTCAAATGGATATGGATATGGCATTCGTAGATTATAAAGACAAGATCATCGTGATATACCTAGATGAATTGATGGTGTTCTCAAAGAAGTGAGAAGATCACTTAAGATATTTGGAGAAAATATTACAAAGGTGCAGACTTCGTAAGATCTCCCTGAATCCAAAGAAGTCTGTGTCCAGAGTTACAGAAGGGAAACTCCTAGTTCATATTGTTTGTAAAGAAGGAAACTAAGATCAATCCTAAGCACATTCAAGCTATCAAGAATATTTCCTTTCTTACAAGTAAGCCTGGAGTCCACTCATTCTCTGAGAAGGTGAACTTTTTGAGAAGGTTCGTGCCAGATTTTGCTGAGCTAACCAAAGAAATTGCTGACATGATGAAAGGAAAAGAGTCCTTCAAATGATTGAAGGAAGGTAGAGAAGCATTTAAAAAAATCAAGGGTGTTATTGCAAAATATTCTACATTGGTGTGTCCCGATTTTAAAAAGGATTTCATAATCTATTGCTATGCTTCGCCGCACACAATCTCTGCCATCCTGACTCAACACAATCAACAAGGAATAAAATATCTTATTGCATTCATCAGTTCTTAGATTCAATAAACATGAACTCAATTACACTCCCCTTGAGAGGCATGCGTACGTGGTGGTTAGAGCTTTGAAACAATTTAAGGTAACTATGTATTAAATTCTCACACCAAAATCTTAGTTTCGGACACACAGTTAAATTGATTCTAACACAACAAGAACTAGGATCTAAAAGAGGTAATTGGGTCTCTCAAGATCCAATAATATTACTTGGACATCAAGCCTAACAAGTTATTTTGAGGAAGAGGAATTTTGCTAACTCATCGTAGAGAATGAGCCATAAGATGACTCTGAAGAAGAACCAGTTGAAGAAAGTTTACCACTGGTAGTTTTCATCAGTCACCACAAATGAATGGTATTCTGATATAGCCTACTTTCTCACACATGGAAAACGTCCTAAGAATCTGATAGTGAAGGAAAAGTGAGTGCTATCAAATTAAGAGATGGCAGGTATGTCATTTAGGACAACACTTTTTTCCAAGAAAGGAATTGACGATATAAAGCTCCTCAGATGTGTTGATAAAGAATAACAACCGAGGTTACTTGAAGCCTTCCATGATCATGTTTGCAATGGTCATTTCTCTGGCCTGGTGATAGCTCATAAAATTTTGTGAGCACATTATTATTGTCCCACTATGTTTTCTGATGCTTAGAAATGGGTAAAAATATGCAAAGCTTTTCAGAAATTTGTTAGAAGACCTAAATTGGTAGCTTTGCCTTTGAAGCCAGTTGTCATTAAAGAATTCTTTCAACAATGGGGTTTATATTTCATTAGAGTTTTGTATCCTAATTATAGTGTTGGTCATACTCACGTGCTCACTATGACTGACTACTTTACGAAGTAGGTAGAAGTCTATAACGGTGAAACAAAGATCGACTACGGTAATTTGTGACTTCATCAAAGAGAATATATTGATTCGTTACAGAATTTTACAAAATATCGTGATGGAAAATTCCACCAACTTCTCTTCTACAAAGATGATAGGTTTTTGTTATGGGTATGGGATATCTTTTTCTCATTCATAATATTACTACCCGCAGGGAAACGGTCAAGAAGAATCCAGTAACAAAAATATCATTACTATCGTGTGCAAGTTAGTCAAAGAAAATAAAAGAAATTTGCACCAATAATTTATATGATGCATTGTGGGTTGACCGCATAACTCCCAAAATATTAATCAGGATGGATCTCCATTCCAAATCTTGTATGGAACCGATGCTGAAATTCCCATCACATTAGAATTACCAACATTATGATTGGCTCAAGCAGTTCATAATGAATGCTTTCGCCAATACGTTGGATAAAAGGATCATGTTCCTAAGCAAGCTCGACAGAACAAAGAACTCAAGTAGTGAACATGATCGAGGAACAAAAATCCAAAGTGAAGAGGTTGTTCGAACAGGAAAACTAAGGAGAGGCAATTTCAAATCAATGACTTAGTTCTTCCTCTGGGACAAGAGACATGAACCAAAAGGAAAGCACAGGAATTTTGATTGGACTATGGCTAGGCCCTTTCAAGATCATAGGCATTTCTGTGGAGATAGCACCTATTACTTGGCACATCCAAATGGAACTCATTTCCCTTTTCCCTATAGCAGGAAATATCTCATGCATTATAAAAATTGAAAACGGGTTATCCCCCGTATGTACATAGGTAATTAGGATTTTGATTTCTTTCTTTTCCCTATTTTTTGGTTTCCTCTCTTTCACCATCCTATTTTTGTGCTCCGTCATTTTTGGGATCTGTCTTCATTAAATATTTGGGTCTAGGTCCATTCATTGCGATCCATGAAGTCCATATCGCGAATTAGAGACAACTATTATCAGCTGATTTTAACTTCACAAAATCAATAAACATGAAAATTTAAAAAATATATATCAAAATATAATTATTTTGCACGTGTTTTATCACCCTCATCTCAGATCATCTTATTCTCATGGTCATTTTGGTTTTTCATTTCATCCATTTTGAATAAGCCCTTCTCCCGCTACGACACAAACTGTGTTTTAATTGTTTAATTAATATTTACCCTGTTATTTAATAAAATTAATATTTATTAAATTTTAGGGTTTTTAATTAATAAATATTAATTTAATACTCATGAAAGTTGTTCGACAAACTTGGAGGAATTTTTCTTTTTTAAAATTGCCGTAATTGCCGTGAGCAATTGTTAGGGGCAATTATTCTTCCGTTTCCAATTGTCGTTGACAATTTCAATTTTGCTTTTGTCATCTGGAAATTGGGAAGGAGATGGTTACAAGAAGTTGCAGAAGCTGGAATTGTTGGGAAGAAGAAGAAGAGATAAGAAAAAATTGCAGACATTCAGGGCCAGAAGAAGGGAAAGCTTATTTTTCAGGCACTCCTCGACGTTCATATGGAAACCTGACATGGGCATTAGCTAGAGCCAGACAACCTTGAGAGTTCCAGGTAGTTGTCTCCATCCATCATGCATTCACTTGTCAACAGTTTGTCAGAGTTCCATATTCCAGCAAATGAAAATCCAATTGTTAGAAGGAATCAAAGAGAAAATAAATAGACACAATCCATGCATATTTGTTTTTGTTTGTTGTTTTGCAGTAGTGCCCAGGTGGGAGAGAAGAATTCAAACTCATAGCCAAAGGAAGACTACCCACACACATTCCTCACAAGCATTAACCCACCATTCATGCCATAACAAAGAAAACAAATTTCCATGCTAGGGAGAAATAAAATAGTTACTCATGTGCCAGGAGTTTATAAAACAATCAAAGAAGAGGATCTACATTTCAAGAAAGGAGCAGCAAAAGCCAAGGATCAGTTTTCAATGCCTAACAAAGAACACAAACCATGTTAGAGAATAATATTAAAAAAAAAAATCAATGCATTCATCAAGTTTCAAAGCATTTATCAAGTTTTCCATTCATTAAAATCTCCAAGCATATGCAAAGGAGGGCAGTAAAGTTAAAGCAAAGTTTACACAAGTGAGTGAAAAAAATAACATTGCCTTGCATAGCTATCAGAGAACAAAGGCCATGCAGTCTAAGAACCAAGTATCCACGCACTTTTGGCAGCAAGTAAAAAAAGAGGGAAAGGAGAGAGAGCCCACGTATTTGCATAAAGAGGAGGATTCATGTGCCATAGCTGTAATAATAAATTCATGTTTAAGTAAAACAATATTCATGCATTTTCCTTAATAATAGTTACACGTAGTTGAAGAGAAGTCACGGTTCATGCATGCAAAGGAAAGCTTGCTCACGTACTGCCGAAAGCAAAAGATTAAAATCGATCCTGCGCGAAGTCATTAAAAATCGGGAGAATTTATTTTTTAAAAAAATCATTTTAACCGCATTGGTGAGAAGTATTTAGGTTATTCAAAAATAACATGCATTCAAACACATTACCAATGTATATCGGCATAAAGGAAAATGAATTTAATGGAGAAGACGATAAGATGCAGAAAGAACGTGCTGCGGGTTGTTTTTGATGAAGTAATTGATTTCGGAGCTCAATATCTCGAAGATGAGTGATTTTCGAGAAGAACGGTTTGTTTCGTTGAATTCTTCCCATCTTCGTGTACTCATTTTAAAAAATTTAATTTACAACACCTCATTTGATATTTTTCACGAACTCAAGAAAAATGCAGTTTACTCGATTTTGTCGCTTGTGAAGTTTCAGCTTGGCGGGAGGCCTACTTTGAGAATCCATATCTCGAGCCAAGACGATTGTCAAGAGAAAAAATTTAGTTCTTTGAATTCTTCCCATATTCATGTACTTATTTGAAAAAATTAAAATGTACAACACTTCATTTGATATATTTCACGGAGTCAAATAAAATGCAGTTTGCATGATTTCGCCGCGAGCATAATTTTCAGCCTATCAAGGAGACTGACTTTGAGGGTCGATATTTTGAACTCTGAGGATTTTCAGGAGAAAACAATTGGTTTTTTGAATTTTCCTCACATTCATATGATCCCTTGCCCAGTTTTAGATGTGCAGGGTGACGTTTGGTATTTTTTCCCAGGCTAAAACTAAACGGGATTTTCGCAGTTTTACACCTGCATTTTCCTAGCAGTTTCATAAGAGTCAACTTTGACCTTGAACATTTGAGTGAATAATTTTATTGGAAAAAAATACTTTGACACACAAACTTGTGGTACCTTAATAGAATCCCTCATCCATTGAGAGCTTCTCAGAACATGATTTGTTATTTTTCCTAGGGTAGTTTCAAAGGTAATTTGTGTAGTTTTGAAGTAATGAAGTAATAGCCCGGAATCACGCTTCTGTCACAATCATGTCATCTTCAAACAAAATGATGTTGCAGTTACAGGGCATTCTACTCACCTCGACGCTCCATTCAGAGTATGAGAACATCGCCGATACCAACTTAGGACACGTCGATGTAGGTGGATCTGCGATCGCGTATCAACCGAAGGCGAGTCACAATTTTCCCGACGCTTGTTCAGAATTGGTCATCACTTACATGGATGCACCACAACACATGCCTAGTGTGGTGATTCAAATCCAATGGCTTCGAAGAGAAAGCAACCTCTGACTTCCTCATTATGCGGTATAGGTCACAACTATTGGCAGAAGTATCTTCGGAGTCAAAAGTCATTGTTATCGGCAGAGATCGATAACGGGATAAATTTATCTACACCAATTGTCTTCACTTAATCATTTTAAAGATCTATTCATCAAAAAATCAAAACCAATAATAAGTACAATTGTGTGGATCATCAAGCAATGCCACATCATTCAAGCGTGTCCCTATCAGCTCTCAGTTAGCAGCAGACACAACACTTCATCAGCTAGTCTTAAGGTTGGAGCATTCTTGAATTAGATGATTGTGAGTGGATCAGAATGGCAACACTTTAGACTGGTGAAAAATACAAAAGACATAACTCTTGGAAGTGAATTGCGATTTTGGCTCTTGAAATATCTTCTCAATGGCAAAAGATCAAGAGTTGGAGTCTGATAAGCTAAGGTGGAATAACAACTACAGTCTCATGAAAAATGAATAACTCACCGTGGAAAGGTATTCATAGCATGTGGAGAATTATGTGTAATTATGAATGCAAATGCGAAAAAATAAAAAATTGCTCACACCAGGATGTTGCTCAAACAGAGAGGTGGATGAATTGTTCAATTTTCAAGCTCGGCTCTCTTATCATCTGGAGGATTGCAGAGCACGATCAATGAGTTCATTCCTATACGATCAGGATAGGTGGATTCTTGGCCCAATGGATAAGGTAACTGATCATAGGAATTTTTGAACTAGGTGGCACATTGTTGACTAGAATGTCTATGTGTGTGTCCAAGTCATTTAAGTGGGGTCCACATGTACCCATTTCTTTTATTTATTTATTTTTCCTTAACTGACTTTTTAACTTAAGTGGTTTCTATTTTAGTCACTTTTTAATAAAGTTGTTGAAAAATTCAAAGGTCACTTAAGTGCCCTATTTAATGTGCATGTAAAATCCTAACTAATTTATAACCAACTTTTGGGTTATAAAAGGAAGTGAGGAGGCTCATTTGTAAGGGTGACTTTTAGAGAGGAGAAGAAAATACTTTTTTATGCAATCTTTGTTTCAAATAAAGAAACTTTGTTTTCTTTTGATGAAGACATTTTAGAGTTAATGAAATACAAACTTTGTGTCCCATTCATTATCTCTTGTAACATTTGATGTTCTTACGTTCATTAGATGTTAGATGTTTAAATCTTGCATGCAAATATTGTCTTTGATCTTATTGTCAACACTATTAATATGTTGTTTGAGTTCACAATGATCAAGCTTCTGATTATGTACTTGCTCACGTGTGTTCCCTTTTACTCATTCTCATTTAGTTGATGAAAACTTTGTTTTATTTGTGTTAGTTATTGATTGTTCTTCTCCATGTAGTATTAGGCTCTGACTTTTACCTAACTCTTGCATGTTCCTTCCATTCATTCCTTTCCATTCCTCATTCCATTCAATCTCCCTTCATTCACTTTTCTTTCCATTGATTTTCCAAAACACCCCCCACATATAATTTTGAATGTACATGTGTAAATATAGTTTTGGTTTTCAATAAAGGCATCCTCACCTTCATTGAGGAGGGACTTCGTTCCCACACTGTTGCATGTCATTTTCATGTGTGCAAATCCATATGCTAAGAGTATGTAACATAATTCAATCCCTTTTCCCTTGAATGAATGCTAGATGGTTGCTTTGATGCTCTTGAAATGCCTTTGGATGCAACCTTATGTGATAGTAATAGATGTTTAGAGCTTGGTCCTTTATTATGGTCACACGGCTTTGTATTTATATGATTCCCTTGTTTGAATTTTGTAATTAACCACTAAAACCCTTACCATCAAGAAAACAAGATTCCTAACAGCTAGAAAAGAGACAAAAGATGGGAGCAAGATAAAAAGATGTCAGGGACGCCCATAGGGGAAGAGGGTTTCTGGGTGTTGGCATCTTGACTAGGCGCTGGTGTCCAGACTCAGAAAAGTTGAAGTATCGAAAGTCTGACTGGTCAATAAGGCATGCAAGACCAAAAAGAAATTAAAGAGGCTAAAGATAGTGGTAAATTAGTACTTTTCTCGCTTAGGAATCATATGAATTGTGGTATGTGATCATAACCTATAAATATAATCAAGTGCGTGATTTAGTGTCTACATCAAGATCAAATAAACTATTGCTCAAGCACCCACCATTATCAACCTTGAATATTCAAAGGATTTCATATTTTATGCACATGGGAATGATAATAACATCTATGAGGTTATCACTTGAAAGAATGATGCAGACTTGGAAAACCCTATAGCATTTTTCAGCCAAACACTGAATTTTTTTGAGATCAAGTATATTCATTTAGAATAGCAAGTTTTTGCCATCTTGTGGGCTCTCATGAAATTTAAGCCTATGTTAGCTTCTATTTGTATAAGATTCCTATTCTCACACACTAGTGTGGAAGATTTCATCATGGGTGAAAAAATCAACAAGAAAAGGGATGTGGGTGGCCAAAATTATGAATTTTGATGTGATCATCAATGCCACAAAAATCAGTAATAGGAAGAGAACTTTGTGAGCAGCTTTCCTTAGATGCTCAGGATAATCAAGAAGCCAAGATTTCTTCATGAAATAAGAACAACAAGCCATAAAGAATCTATAAAACTTGGAAGGTTTTTAAAACAAATATCCACAGAGTGTTACAAGTCTGTGGGATGATGGAAATATGCATAACCTAGAACAGAAGTAAAACATTAAGTTCCTGCATAATTCCGAAGTTCTGCAAGACAAAAGATGTATACTTGGTCATAACAGTTGGATCGATGATATGACAACATTTCTAGTAACTGACATCTAACCTCATGGTTTGAGAAAATCAAGGAGAAGGAACTTAAGGTTACAATCAGTTTCCAATGTATCAATAAAAATGATTTTTTTTAGGAAGAATCTAGATGGTGTCTTGCTAAGATGTATTGAAATACAATAAACATATAAGGTCTTGGTGGAGTTCCATGATGGATTCTCTAGTGGACACTTTTTTAGCTCGAGCTATGACGATGAAAATTATTAGAGTAGGGTATTTCTATCCTACACTATTCATGGATGTACATTGATGGATTAGAAAATGTAAAGAATGTACCTTCTTCACTGGTAAGAAGAAGATGACGACCCTTTCCCTTCACCCTTTTTATGTGGATGAACCCTTTTCTCAGCGGGGGCTTAATTTTCTAGGTATGATCAATCCTCTATCAAGTGTAGATCACAAATGGGTCTTGACAATAATGGACTACTTTACCAGGTGGATAGAATCCATACCACTCAAGGAGGTTACTGACTCAGTCATCCTTGATTTCCTAAATGACATTACAATGAGGTTTGGGGTTCCCCAAACCACCATTTCTGATAATGCTAAAGCACAACTAGGATCTAAAATTTCTAATTGGTCTCTTAGACATGGATTTTATTTAAAGACTTCCTCCAATTACTACTTGCAAGGTAATGTTTTGGCGGAATCAACTAACAAGGACCTGATCATGATCATAAAGATAACTAATGAGATCAATAAAATGCAATGGTATACTAATGTAAAAAATTCTCTTTGGTCTAATAGAATCACTACAAAAAGAGAAATTGGAAATTCCCAATTTGTTTTGTCTATGTCAGAGAATCTAGACTCCTATTATCACTTTAATTACCTTAATTGGAGCTATCCTAATAGTTATATTTTGAAGATGCAGATCAAAGAGAAATTAGAATGGCGGAGTTGGTTAAAATTGAATAACTAATCCAATCCTCCATGATAATGTTAGAGAAACACCATTTGTTAACTAAACAATGGTTTGACAAGAAAACTAAGCCACATGCTTTCAAGTTAGGTTATCTAGTCCTCCAGTGGGATAAAGATAGATCTAAAATAGGGTGGCGCTTTAAGTTTGATGCACTTTGGAATGTGTCATACATCATCACTACCTGTAAAGATGCCAAATTCTTTGATTTATACAATCTTGATGGAGAGACATTGTAAATCCCTATCAATGACATTCATCTTAAACTTTCTCATTCATTTATTTCATTTCATATTATAAATACTTGTGTGTTTTATGTATTGTTGTTAGAGGTCACCTAGTTTTTTGTGTGTTAATTACTGGTTGAGTTCCTTTCCCTCAGATCTGCAGTGGTCATCTTCATTTCTAATAAGTTCTTGTGAACTCTTTGCATGTTTCATACATGTGAAGCATGTATGATCTTATCTTTTATACATAGGAATTGGAATCCCATTATAAACATTGCGGGTCATATCAGAGCAGGTTTCATGGTGATATCATATATTTGGAGTAGCTCCTATTGTATACTATTTCAGCTTCACAAGGTCATTTCAATCAAAACAAAGTTCTTAAGTTAGTCCAGGAGATAAGTTTCAATGATTTAAGATCAAATTTCAATATTTTGCTTGATTCCATGCCTAATAGATGCTTCAAGGCTACTGATTTTCATCATCTAGCAGGAAGATGTCCCTTGGAGGTTTTCAAACTATTGTCCAAAATTACACCCCTATGCAACTTTGAACAACTCATCTAAGTAAATAACTTAGCCACTTTTTCTCAAGAAATCCACGAAACACTATTTTAGTGTTCTGCAACGTAGAAGAAATATAGTGTTCTATAAATTATTCTAGCCCATACAACAAAAAAATTAAAAGGAACAATAACCAAATCGTACCAAGCCAAGAACACAAATGCCAATCAAACACCACGATCTATAAGATGAAAGAAATTTTCCAGAATAGCTTTACATAAAACCTTTGCAAACAAATGAGTAGCAATATCATATATTATTATGGAACTCAATGAAATACAATGAGAATGGGTCTTGCTTATATAGGTAAGGAATAACAATCTAAGAACTAGTCAAGGTCGTAGATCAATCCATAAATCAAGGAAATAACTAATCATCAAAGAACTAGTCAAGCCCATAGATTTAGGATAGAACTAGACATCAAGGATCTAGTCAGTACCATAGATCAAGGAACGACCTATACCTAACAACTAGATAATATCTCCTAATATATAAATAATATGAAAGAAATATCCACACACATAAGTGGGTGAAGATAAATACAATAAAGGTAAATAAAGTACCTAGGTGAACATGAGCTAAGGTAAATACCTACTCTAACAGAAATGAGCACTTGAGACATAGGTAGATTTTTGAAGAGTTAGTGTTTCGTGGAGTATGTTAGACCTTCATGAAATTAAGGAAATCAATACTCTCGTGTCAAAGGAAATTCAGAGCACTGCGAGATCACATGGTTATGTGAAAATTAAAAATTTGGCTCAAGAAAAAATCTATGGATCAAAGGAAGTGGGAAAGTAATTAGCACTTCACAGCATGGAAACATAGTGTCACGCAGACTTAGAAGACATAAAATTCCACAGATTTTTTCACTTACATGGAATCAAATAAAAATCCCATCAAGTCAGAAGCTACAGTGCATGAAGAAGTTTGAAAATACGTGCAATAAGAAAAATAAAAGTTAAAATGACTAAGTTCAAAAAATACAAGACACTATCCTAGTGTTTTGTAGTTTTCCAAAATCATAGTTTGGTGCGAGTTGTCAATTCTACAAAATAAAGTAACATATCTGCGGATATGTTACCACGCGGAAACAAAGAAAGAAATTCCTTCATGGCATGTGAGGAGTGTCTGATAGTAGAGTGTAGAAACGTTCAAGCACCACCAAGCGAAGGAATCTCTACTCATCACTTATGAAACATGAAAGCCATGGTAAACCGAGGGTTGAAGTAAGATTCAAGAAACCATCAAAACATCATACTTCTGTGGAAGGTCTCAAAGCCACACATGTTTCTAAACTAGATGACCAACCACCCCAACCACTAAAATTTAATTAATTATGACGTCCTCATGCATGTTCTAATAACATGACATAGATTCAAGACATCAAGGTATGGTAGTTGGATATATTCAGATGGCTCCCATGCTTGTACTATAAGTCAACACTGTAAGAATTCATGGTAGCAATGCTTATACAACACGATTTCAAGAGATCAGTACTCCAACATGGCAATCCTTTCTTTCTTCTTCTTCTTCTTCTTCTCTTTTTCCCTCTTCCTCACAAATGGTATAAATGCAAGTGCTTGTGCACAATGTAAGGGTTCTTCTCTCATTTTATTTTTAGCATATTTTAGGATTTCCTATGGAGAACTCGATATTTCATGTTTTCGACCACTATAACTTGTGAATGGATATTGTCTTGCCTCAAATCTATTTTTAAATTGTAAAGGATTGATTAATGCAAGTGTGGTTTATCTCTTTCATTCAAATAATATGCGGTTGGTGTGAATATTTCTTCTCTCTTGGATACTTTGTATTTTTTCACTTACTTACATTAGAACTATGTGTATTTTCATGGTCTCTTTTTCTGCAAACTTACATCTTTGTCAATTGGAATAAGGGAATTTCCACCTTTTTTTTGGTGTTATCACTACCATTTTTAGCTTAGGATTTGTTTTGCATCTCTTTCCCTCCCTCTCTCTTTGGTTACTGACATGTTTTAGAATAGGATTATCTTAGAGTTAGCATTAGATTAGGTTGTGTTTAATAGATTCTCTTAATCTGTGAAAAAGAAGAATCTAACCTTCTTAGGAGGTTTGTCTCAAGCCACAAGTACCACACTTGGAGAAAACCCCATGTTTCCCAAAAATTCTGATTTTCATGTATGATTATTCAGAGGGTGCAATTTTTGGTGACAACAAGTACATATTTCACTTTTGTCACAAATTAAATATAGTTTTTTTAGAATGATATCTATGGCAGTTTTTGGTGACAACAAGTACATATTTCATAGATTTATCTAAGATAGCATTTATAATGTTCATATGTATATAAATTTTGAGTTTTTAATCTAATATAGGCATACTAGTTATAATATTCTATTTGGTAAGAACATGCACAAAAATGTTTCGACACAATAAACTTATGTTGCATTTCTCCATAACATACATTACATATTTATATATGTTGTATCTCCTAAAAACAAAGAAATTTGTTTACCAAAATGCTATATTAACTCCTAACAAATACATGTTGTTACTCCTTTAACAAAACCCCAAAATATCTAATTTATGATCTATTAACTAATAACTCTCACACACCTTAGTATTTAACTAAAAAATGGAGTACTAACATTATAAATTCCTAACATTCCCCCCCTTAGTGCGAGTATGGGGAAAAAATATACACACGCATCTACAATATGATCACCCCGTGTGAAACATGTCTTACAATGTGACTCATGATCTTAATTAAAAGAAAACATTTCTCCTTCCATGGTCTTAAACAGGCTTACCAAAAACCTTGACGTGACAAGAAATGATCAATTTTCCACCTAGTTTGGTTTTATATATCTCCCAAAAACCCTTTTAAGATCCATGAACTGACTTACTATGTTTCTTTTGTTTACCACTATGCTTGTATATTACGGAAGTATATAGGAGTCACAACACACTTATTACAAATCTGCACAATAGAACATATACAAGAAAGTGATTTCACATTACTTGAATCACAATATTCTTAATTGCAACCACCGTTGTCGATCACTGTCACTCAATCTCGAACAACATAGGAAACTAAAAATTCTACTAGAAGATTCCTTTGAATTTATTCGTTTTGGGCACAAAATGGAAATGGAACATTGGTGTCATGTTCCCCCCCTACAATGTGAAATTTCCATTATTAGCCAAACCAGGAACAATGAAAATAAAATCATATTGAACTGCATACTACTACCCAAATCTTGTTTTCTTAGATCTTGCTGCACATGATCACCATTGCCAATGAATGTATTCAATGATTGATCATCTTCCAATGAAGTATGTCAGTCAGAGGATATCTGCAGTCACCTACACTCCAATATACTCATTTTTCCAGCATCCACAATACACACTGAAAAGATAAAAAACTAAAAAATTGAAATGAAGCACAACTGAAAAGAGTAATCACACCAAAAAAGTGCCACCATAGCTGATATGCAGCCTCGTCGTTGGAGACTGAAGAGAGTTTGGTGCTTGTCTTCCATCCTCCTGTGCCTCCATCCTCCAATAATTCTTTTGCTAAATCATCTTGATCTAGCTTTAAGGATATTTGAACAAGTCACCCCCACAAGATAGATGTCGCGTACAAGCGAAAATGTGTACAATTATTGAAAAGTGAGGCCATTTTATTTATTTTGACAATATCAAAAATCCTAAATCACCTATGTGACTTTTGAATTTTTTACAAACTCGGCAACATTAAAAATTCAATTTCAATGAGTGATTTTGATTATACGAAATAACAACATGACCATTATTCTTGTACTCCCAAAATAATTAAACTATTTTTATATAGACTTTGATCTTAAATTGCTTTTAAATGTAATTATGATTTTATTGTTTCTTGGGCATACCCTTACATCATGTAATACCTAGAAATACTAAATGAAAGATAACCAACCTACAACAAACTACTTATATTTTTGTAAAGATCATAAGACTATATGCAAACTGCCCAAGTCCATTTATTCATTGACAAGGGGACTATTCACGTGGCTCACCAATCATAAAAGTGGAAGATTATATTATTCAAGGTTTAAAAAGAACTAATGAAACCTTCAAAATAAAATCACCTCATATTAATGTTTACACTTGGGAATTGTGATCCAAATTGTTTTAGACTCTCATGGTGATGTGTTTCCTCCAAAACATGCTTGAGTCACTTGGCAAGCGGATAACTCCCAAGATGGATGGAACTAATTCACTAACAGAGATAATGTATTGAAAGGAATTGTTAGAACTCAAAATTACACCTCGTCCTGAATCATAAACAACCTAGGATTTTGAGGAAACATGGTACTGTCTCCAAGTTGTGGGATTTGCGCTTGAGACATACCTCAAGAGAAGGTTGGTTCCTCTACCTAATCCTAATGCTAAAACTACTCCTACAAAACAAAGAAAATATAACTAATCCTAATAAACACATTCAAAGGGACCAGGGTTACAAGGAGATGCACAAAAAATGAAATTCCTAGGCTTAAAGGGTGGTGATAACACCATAAAAAGGGGTTGATCACTCTCCACAAGGGGAAGGAAAAAGAAAACATGGGAGAGAGGGGAGATAGGAATGCCACATACTAGAACCATGTAGAATCAACTTTCCCATGTGTTGAAAACATAGAAAAAGGAACCTACAAGTAAGAAATACACATGACATGCTAAAAAGAAAATAAAGAGGCAAGATATAATAAAAATGAGAAAATGACAGAAAAACGTGCCAATAAAACTGATTTTATTTCTTGAAGATAAGCGTAGACTATTACATTCTTGGTAGAAGGTGAGAATACATTACAAATACAAAATTAGAGGTATGAAACTCATGGGAATCTGGCCACCGTTTTGGCATGGTGTCATTATAAGAAAAAGGGATCATCTTTACAATGTGCAAGTTCCATATTTATAGAGAAGAAGGAGAAAAGATAAGGAGAGAGAGGAATCAAAATGATGGATTAAAAATTTCAACAACCAAGGACCTATCTACATTAATGCTTGCAGGAATATTTTGGTGCCTAACATGGCTTCTGACACACATTGTCATATTTGCAGGCCACAGAGTACGATGCCCATACTTCAATAATGCCGGTAGTAGAATTGCTAGATATAAACATTATAGATTTTCAAATAAATTGTTTTCTCCATTTTTCTGACCCTCCTGAAATCATCCCATCCTTGATCTAATTAATCCATCATGGTAGATATCCTTAAGACCTTTTCGTTGATACTGATTTTAGCTGATTTGGAGTTGTTTTAAGTTGAAGATATGACCATTTGAAATTTGCATGGTTAGGTGAAAAATTCCTAGCATCTGATAAAATACAATTTTATTGACTTTTTAGCTCCATTAAAAATTGATTAATATTCTTCCAAGTCTAAGGGCTCAAAGAGATAGTTTTAACGATACCAATTTTTCTTGATTTAAAGCTCTAGAACGAAAGTTATGACCATTTGAAGTTTACAGGGTTGGGTGAAAAGTTCCTAATGGCCACTAAGATCCCAAATAGGCCAGTGAAAAATTGTGTCTAGTAGCCTCTAACCTCCAAAAATGGTTAGTTATAAGTGCCTAATGTAGACACAAAATCATGCACTTTGGTAAATATTTAGTCCCAATCTCATACTGTTATTCATATGGTTCTTAAGTGAAAAAGAGTACTAATTAACCCATGTCTTTGGCTAATTTGTATTGCTTTCTATTACTACTTTTGATCTTACACCTATACTTTCCATTCTTTACTATCATATTGAGTTTTTCCTATTTCTGACTAGGGCGCCCCAGGCACCCCAAACCTCTGTGGGCGCCTTGATCCTCTTTGTACTTTCCTCTCACTTTTTAGGAACTTTCTAGCCATTTGAGCTTCTTATATTTTTGGTGGTCACCCTTTTTGGGGTTAATTACAAAATCAAAACAAGAGAACCATATAAATATAAATTTATGTGACCATAATGAAGGACCAAGCACTAAGTACTAGTATCTCCACCTAAGGTTACATCCATCAATGGATTATATTGCTCCATTTGCATCCATCTAGCTCCATCACAAGGGAAGAAGGTTGTTCATCTGCATCACACTTCATAGGAGGGTATTCTATTCTATTCTATGTATCATCTATTTATATTCTACATCTAGTTATCACTTTCTACTCATAAATTACAACACACACAAGAGCACCTAGGGCACAATTTTGCACACACACACCTAGAACTACATTGGGTCTGAGATGTAGTGCACCGCTCAGTTATTAAGTCCACCATTGTGGCCATTGAGTTCAATCCAAACCCTTCATATGCATATTTCTTTTTTAGTTTTTTTATGCTTTTTCTGAGCTTTTGCAAGTGATTCTTCTATTGCAGGTTTTCTAGTACTTTGGCGATCAAACATTGACATTCACACAACATGAAGTAAACAAAAGAAAAAATTCATCCGAAGACGGTTCCTTGGTCATTTCTATAGACCAAGGTGCCCAAATATCATACCAAGGCGCACCCATCCCCCTCTAGGTACCCCATTTTAGTCAAATAGCTTGAATATGCATTTTCTCAGGCTTTTGTGTGACAGTTTACTGCTCTTGTCCAACCAATCTCCAATGTGACATAATTTTGTGACTACAAATCAACTAAGGCATTTCTAACCCTCTTTACACATTAGTGCTTCATCTTTCATTGCTTAGTTGCTTGGGTAATTTATGTATTGCACTATTTCATTTATTTATTGCTTCTATAGCATCAAATTAGGCTTATATATTCCATTTTTAGCTTAATAATTTGTGTGAACCCCACTTGTGATCAGTCATTCAGATCCTTATTTGAAACATAATCTTTTCTATCATGGCTTCTAAAATTCCTCAATTTTTTTTCTAATTTTCGTAATATGTATCCCAATTTCCAAGTTCTTCAAAAATCCCTAGACACCATGTATCTTCCTAAAGATACAACGCCACATGAAATAAGTCTTATATTCGATCATCTATTTGACGACCCTAGTCCTCACGATCTTCTATATAATCAATACATTTTGGACTCAATTCAAGATTTACATTATTTATTTCAAGACAAATTTAAGGCTATGGAATCCACTATTACATCTCTCAAATCTTAAATCCAACATCTTAAGGATACTTGTCAGGATCATGTTTTTTCTCCCTCTACATCTCATCTTTATTCTATGTCTACTACATGTGCTCATATTAGTGAGCCTCAAGTCATACTGTTACCAAAGCCTCTCACCTTTGATTGCAATATTATGCAACACGACATTTTTATTGAGCTCATTAGTCATAAATTGATCACTTTACCACCTACTCATTACTATCCTCTTTATCGGCTACCAAAATATCAAGGTCATCCATATTGTAATTATCATCGAATCAATGGACATAATAACATTGATTACTATGCTTTATAACGAAGAATCAAACATCTTGATCGTCAAGGATTTATCTCATTGCATGGTGCACTAAATGTTACTATTGTATACACATACTATCCACCGCTTCAATCGCAAACTTGGCTCTTTGGTATGTGACTTCTGATAATACATGTCTAATCAACCTACAAGTGGGGGGCATGACATCTAGTATTCCTTCTAACAACACTCAAGTGCCACCAATGCAATTTAATCAAGTCAAGCAACCACTTCTTATACATACTTAGTCCAACACTACATCCTAACGAGTCACCTATAATCTTACATCGAGCATTACCAATATTATGCACTCTAAATATGCTTCGGTTCACACTTCACTGTTGAGGGCATTCTCTATTCATATTTGGTCAACCCCACACAATGCACACTAGTCATTACACCTTAGGCACCACATATCATCAGCATGATCATACATTCAACTCTGACACATTTAAGGACACTACATTATCCTAGCTATACATCATCTAATGCAATCTTGTCAAACATATTACATACATACATGTCTACATCTTAGCATCTATCATGTATCGAATCTCCATCACTTACATGTATTCAGGGGGCATCATCCCTATATCTACCCCATCTACACATCTTGCATTATATCTTAACATACGCATTACATCTGCATCACTTTACATATCACACTACATTTCCTACACATAATACTCATACTTTCACACATTTTCATTCTACGCGTTGTCATTTCACTACTCGATGACGCACTCTAGTCCTTCATGGTCCATACTGGACTATTGAAGGTATCCTATCACAAATGAGACCTCGTCACCCTACACAAGTAGGATCATTCACATCATTTTCTCATGCTTACATAGCTAGATTGTAAGTGATATACGCTTTAGGCTACATCAGGTCACTAATCTTCTAGCATCATTTGTGTAATAGGCTACATATCATACACTATTCTACTTGCATCATACCAGTGGTCATCACACATGCTAGGACACTAAAACTTAGCTTAATTCATCGCATTAGTTGACTCATTCTGAATTACATGTACACTAAGTTAAAGTATCCTAATTTAACATACATTTAACACCCTATGTCAATAGGTATCTACATTATCCTTGCAGTTGTTAGTTAACTATAGTGATAGTGTTCTCATCCCACATGTTTCACATGGGATCAGTAGTCTCCTATCACCGCATATTTTGTATCCCGGATGATTCTCCATGAGGGGTAATAGGGGCAGTTAGGGGCAATATGTTATTTTTGACATATTTGCTAAGATCTCAGGTGATTTGTTTCCATACTATTGTGGACTGATATAGAAGCTGTCTAATATCTACTAAATATTGCAGCTCTCTCATTTGTTTTGTAATGCTTGCATTTTGATATTACATAAAATACCCTTTAGCACCGTGAAATTCCTAGTTTATGTGACATACAGCTTCTGTGATCAAATATGTCACCTTTTCAAGTCATTCATTGTCAGTGGTATACACTTTAGGCTACATCACCACCTCCTTTCTATTCATCTCACCGTCATGATATACACTTTAGGTTATAGACTCACGCATGTGTCTTCATCTCTATGTTGCATTTCATTACCACATGTACACATTTAGTGTGTTACATCACACCACACATAGTTCGACCATTTCCCGATGACGCACTTTTGTTTATGGTTCATTCTTGATTGCTGAGGGGGCATAAACTAAATGAACCTCATTGCATACACACTTCCATTCACTCGGGGGGAACATGGCTCCTATCATTCCATCTCTGTATTCCATTTCATCCATCCATCCACAACATGCCACATATCTTAGTTGCATTTACTATTGCTTACTTGTGCTAATACATGTTTGAATTATTACACATGCTAGATATATATCTTGTATGTCATTATCTTTACCATACACACATGTGTATTCACTTACCTTCTTTAGTTGTGATCGCAGATACATAGAGCTTCTACACGCAACATGAATGTCTTGACACACTACCAATCCCACAACAACTCTTGGCGGGCATCCACATTCGTACGCTACAGGTGTTATTGGTTCATTTTTGTCTCATAGCACACTACTTTGGTAGTTATACACGACTTTGACATATACTTTATCTTTTTAACGTACAAACATGTGTCCTTTATGTGTGGACATTTGCTACGCAGGGATTACTTTGCTTTCATACTATGTCTATGTTATATTGTACATGTATGTACTTTGTTTATTATTGTGTGTAGGCTTTGCCCTTTGTCTTGGTGTGCACACTTGTTTATTTTTATGCAACCATTATAGCCATAAGTGTCTTGCGACATCGAGAGTGGTGTCCCATGTTTACAACCCACTTTGTGCCTACATTGTCTATCTTAGGTGTTTGTGTTATTTGTTTACTTGTATTCTAGCTTACACATTGTTTGTTTAGCTTACACTTTGTCTTATACATGGATTTTCATATTTTCTTATACTAATGCTTGTGTCCTAGCTACCTTGTTTGTTTGTGCCTCAGTTTCTACCAAACACATCCCCTCACCCATGTAGGGCATAGTTTCAGTATATGTGGTCGGTCCTCTTTTGGGCCACATTCTCCTATCTGCGACGTCGCATGCACCTCCAAAGAGGGGGGGGACATCATTTTGGGTTTACACGTGGTACTAATACTAGTTTAGTTTTTGCAAAAAAAATCCATGACACAATGGGTTATACAACGAAGTGGGTTCAGACCGGTCTATGAAACTCCATACACAATGACTTTTACAGGGACAGGGTAGTCCTTAACACATGCTAGGGAGCATAGTTAAAGGATATAGGATAAACCAAACTTTCCTCTCTACACTACTTCGTCCAGTGGTGTCAGATCGCCTCAAAAAACCAGATAATACAAAGATCTCTTCACTTCTCGGGAAGTAGTTACAGGTTGGAGGTTAAATTAGAACTTTCCTCCCTATACTTCTTTGGCCAGTGGCATGAAATCGCCCAAAAAAATTGCACTTTATCGATAGTTACAGGATCCTTTCTACACCCCTTTTTCTTGACATGGATTAGGTACACATGTTCCTTTTACATTTTTTGTTCTTTTCCATTACATGATTTTTAATTACATACATTTGGTTTTACACATATACATGCGTATTTGACTACTTGATCATCTTCTCTTTTGCAGGTCTGTCCGTATGGGAAGCAGATAGTCAACAAAAACAACAACATTACTGGTACATCACACACATGATACTAACCATGCAAGTACATCTACACACATTGACATCTACACACGTGCATTTCTGCCCTAGGTTCACTTCCATCAATTTTTACACTTTTTTGCATCTTTAGTCTCCACGCTCCACCCTTTTGTACTACTCCGTGCTTTGTCCAATCCTTCGGCACATGCTTTCTACATCACTCTACATGGATATCATGATATGCATCTCTATCTACTTTGTGTTACCAAGCGTTCCACTCACCAACATAAAGTGGGGGGAAATGTAGACAAAAAATCACACACTTTGGGTAGTTATTTAGTCTCGATATCATACTACTATTTATATGGTTTTTAAGTGAAAAAGAGTAATAATTAACCCATGTCTTTGGCTATTTTTGCATTGTTTTCTATTGCTATTATTTCCAATTTTACACCTTTACTTTCCTAGTCTGTACTTGTCATACTGTGTTTTTCCTATGTTCTGATTGAGGTGCTCAGCTAGGACTGGGGTGCCCTAGGCTGCCTTGGTCCCCCTCTAGGTGCCCTGATCCTCTTTGTACATTTTCCTCTTGCTTTTTGGGCACTTTCTAGCCATTTGAGCTTCTTATATTTTTGGTGGGTCAACCTTTTCAGGGTTAATTACAAAATTAAAGAAAGAGAACCATATAAATATAAATTTATGTGACCATAATGAGGGGACCAAACACTAAGCACTTACTATCACCACCAAAGGTTGCATCCATCAAAGGCATCTAATTGCTACATTTACATCCATCTAGCTCCATCAAAAGGCACACAAGGCTGGTTCATCTGCATCACACTTCATAGGAGGGGAGTTCTATTCTATTCCATACACACATTTACTTACATTCTACATCTAGTTATTTGCTCCCTATTTCAAAAAGTGTGACTACATACAAGGGCACCTAAGGCACAATTTTTTACGCACACAGACACCTAGAACTACATTGGGTCTGAGATGTAGTGCAACACTAAGTGAGTAAGTCCATCAATTTGGTGGCCAATGAGGTCATTCTAACCCCTTCATATGCATCTTTATTTTTTAGGGTTTTGATGCTTTGTTTGGGGTTTTACAGGTGATTCTTCTATTGCATGTTTTATAGTACTTTGGCGATAAAAAAAAATTCACGCGAGAGGAAGCGAACAAAGGATAAAATTAAGCTACCCTCCAAAGAAGATTCCTTGGTCATTTCTAAAAACCACGGTGCTCAGATCTCATACCTAGGTGCCCTAGGTTCCCCCATCCCTCTTCAATCTGATCAAATAGCTTGGATCTACATTTTCTCAAGCTCCTGTGTGACTATTTCATCCTCCTGTTCGACCAGTCTCCACTGCGAAAAAGTCCCATGATATTTGTAAATTAGCTAAGGCTTTTCTAACCCTATTTGCACATCAAGGTTACATCTTTCATTACTTAGTTACTTGAAATTTTTATGTATTGCATTATTTCATTTATTTATTGCTTCTATAACATCATATTAGGCTTAAATATTCCATATTTAGCTTAATCACCTAGCAACTGCTAAACCTCAAAATGGGTCAGTGAATCATCCTAGTTTCTGCTAACTTCCATCATCATAGTGATCGCTAGCTTCAAAAAATATTACTTGAAATTGTGTAAAATGGGTAACTCCATAATGAAGTTTTCAGTCGACGAATGTATCCTAGCGACCACCAGGTCTTTTGTACCTTAACAATTGCTAGGATATTTTATAGCCTCCTTTTTATATCCTAGTGATTGGTATACTTTGAACATCTTAGCTAGCTAGCATTAAAACATCATAGTGAATGCTAGTCTCTTAAAAAAGGATAAGTCCATTTTGAGAAGTTATCCAAATTGATCTAGGGAGGTCTAAATAACACTTAGAAAATCCTACAAGTATCTGATTCCACCATGAACTGGACTGTGCAAAAAAATAAAATGCCACAAAAACTATATACAAACATGAAATTTATACATGCTCCAAGGGGAAACATGCAAAGTGTGCACACACACTTGTTTTTATGAAAAAAAATCTACACTACCCTACTCTAACCAAAGAAATGTGAAGCTAAACAAATATTGATATAGGAAGGGAGAAATAGCTTCCTTTTTAAATAAAATGCGGCCATGTAATTAATTTGGCAATGAACATGGCCTTTAATGAGAGTGAAAAAATATTTTAAAGCTAGTATTCAACCCCATTTCCAAAAGTATCAGCAAAAAAAATAAGACCTCCTATGACGGGTCTACATTTATATTTTGGAAGTACCACGACTGACCTTTGAAGATTTAAAGTTCATCCTCATGCTCTGAAGTGAGCATAACTGGTTCCAACTCTTATTTTGACTCTAAACTAGCTAAATACATGCTTGGGCATGGGTTGGTCCTCTTGATTTTCCTATTTCTTTGAAGATCAACCTCGTGAGTGGGGTCATGCTCTGAACTTTCATGAAGGTTGTGGATGTTTGCGAGATGATTTGAAATTTTCTCTACTTTATTTGCAAATGATTCTACCTCTAGTAGAATCACCTTATCCTCCTCAAATAATAAGTTTGAAAGATCAAACCTCTTCTCCTCCTCACCATGAAGCTTGATTTGATAAATTGAAACATCTAAAGATGTCCTTAGTGGATCACTACAATCAGTCAAAACTTCTTTCTCCCTTTGTAACTTCTCTTCATCTGCTTGAAGATCAAAGCAATATTCACCTTTAATTTCTTCCTCTATTTTCTCCTTGGGGACATCTTCCTTGACATATTTATCCATGAAAACATCAAGAAGTTCTTTGGCAATGTTATCAGTATCAGTGTATTCCTTAACAAATATGTTATGGTTGTCTCTAATGGAATGTGCTTCAACTAATTTTGTGAAATGAGATAGAGGTTGAGTTAGCAAGGGTTCAAAAAAATTAAGAGACATAATATTTTCTTGTGGAGGAGATGGGGATTTGGAAAAAAAGAGGGTGGAAAATTGAAGATAAGAGGGAAGGGAAGGATATGGAAAAATGGAATTCCTTTGGAGGAGCGGGCAGAAAGCTAGGAAAATTGAAATAAAGTTGAGATGGTGTAGGTTTGGGAGTAGAAATTGGAGGGTTGTCAGGTGCTAGTGTAGGGTTTACCCATTGATAGACCACTAGATTGGTGACCCTTAATTAAATCAACCCACTTTGTAATTTGGGGCATCATCTCAACCATAAAATCTAGCTTCTGCTAGGGGCTAAACCAATTTGGCATAGGGCCAACCTATGGAAAAGGGACCCTAAAATAGTTTTTCATTCCTTTATTACACATGCAACCTTGATATGCATCATTTTCACCTCCATTTATTGAATATACCTCTGAAAAATAAGCATCTTCCATTGAATTGCCATCATCACCTGCATAACCCTACTATTGAAAAACATCATGGTCATTAAAATAACCATATACATAAATGGGATTTAGTTCATATACATGTTCTTGATGATAGGGATCATAAAACGAATCCAGAGGATAATTTTTAAAATACGGGGATGGAGGGAACTGGTGTTTCTCTTGAAAATGGGTATTCCAGTGAGGAAATGAAGCCATGACTACACAACTTCATGAAAGAGGAAAATGGAATAGAAAGAAGAAAATGGATGGAAGAATGAAGGGATAGGTCTGAAAATGAGATAATGGGTTTGTTGGAATCATTGGAGTCACTAGATGTGCTTGAAAATTCCTCCAAAGGCTAAATATTCACCAAGAACACATTACAACTTGGTGAAATGAAGATGTAAATCTCTTCAAACTCGTTCCACTAGGTGTGCCAAAATTGTTGGAGCTCAAAATTACACCCTCCCCTGAGTCATAGAAAACCTAGGATTTTGAGGCAACATGGGATTTTCTCCAAGTTGTGGGACTTGCGCCTGAGACAGACCACCAGAGAAGGCCGATTCCTCTACCTAATCCTAATGTTAAAACTACTTTTACAACAGAAAGCAAATCTAACTAATCCTAAACTACACATTCCAAGGGACCAGGGTTAGAAGGAGGTGCATGAAAAAGGAAAATCGTAGGCTAAAAGGGTGGTGACAACACCCGAAAAAAGCGGTTGATTACTCTCCACAAGGGCAAGGAAAGAGAGAAAAAATGGGAGAGAGGGCTGATATGAGTGCCACAGACTAAAACCGTGTAGACATTGACAACACATAAAAAAAGGAACCTGCAAGTAAGAAATACACATGACATGCCAAAAAGAAAACATAAAAGCAAGATACAATAAAAATGAGAAAATGATAGACAAACATGCCAAAAAACCCAATTTTATTGCTTGAAGATATGCACAGACCATTACATTCTTGGTAGAAGGAGAGAATACATTACAAATACCAAATTATAGGTCTAAAACTCATGGGAAGTTGGCCACCATTTTGTCATGGCGTCATTATAACAAAGAGGGATCACTTTTAAAATGTACGAGTTCCATATTTATAAGAAGGAGAAGGAGAAAAGAGAAGGAGAGAGAGGCGCCAAAATGATGGATTCAAAATTTCAACCACCAAGGACTGATCTACATTGATTCTTATAGGAAGGTTTGGGAGCCTAACATGGCTTCTGACACATACTGTTAGATCTACAGTTCATAGTGTACGATGCCCATACTTCATTAAATGTTAGTGGTTGAACTACCAGATCCAAACACTGTAGACACTAACCCAAATTGTTTCTCCATTTTCACCCTCTTAAACACATCTAATCCTTGATTTGATAAATCCACCATGAATAGCTCCTCAAGACCTTTCCATCGATACCAATTTTAGGTGATTTGGAGTTGTTTTGAGGAAGATATGGCCATTTGAAATTTGCATGGTCAAGTGAAAAGTACGTAATGGCCACTAACCTACATTTTTCACCTTCTTAGATCCACCAAAAACTTATTATTATTCTTCCAAGGTTAAAGCCTCAAACAGAGCTTTCCAACGGTACCAATTTTTCTTTATTTGGAGCTCTCGAGCGAAAATTATGACCATTTAAAGTTTACTGGGTTGGGTGAAAAATTCCGAGTGGCTGCTACAATCCCAAATAGGCCAGTGAAAAGTGTCAAGTGGCCGCTAACCTCCAAAAAGGGTCAATGATAAGTTCCTAGCATCTACTAACCTTTAAAATAGGTCATTGAATCATCTTAGTGGCCGCTAAACTCTATCATCCTAGTGATCGCTAACCTAAAAAAATCTTACTTGAAAGTGTGTAAAATGGTTAAGTCCAGAATGAAGTTGCAGGTCGATGAATCTATCCTAGCGACCATTAGTCTCTTTTTTATTATAGGGACTATTAGGATCTTTTGTAGCCTCCTTTTTTTATCTTAGCGACTATTAGTGTCAAAACATCCTAGCGACTGCTACTCTCTGAAAGAAAGGTTGTCCATTTTTGATAAGTTATTCATATTTTCAAGGGGTGTGAGTTTAGGATAATAGGAACACAAGGCACATGAAGAGATGGAGTTTACTGTTCTACATGACATAATAATAATCACACACTTTTGTTTAGTTATAAGGTGCCTTTACAAGGAATAAATATGAAATGAAATTATTATGAGCAACAAATCCATTTTCAGAGACTTAGGCATGGATCCAAAAGTGGATGGGAATTCACTATAAAAATCAGAAAATAATTTCTTTCTGTTGTGGTCCAAATAATGCAGTCTGGCATGGAAATCAGGAATGACAGTTGAACCACTGAGTACAAAATTCTTGAGATCTTTTCTTGCATAAAGATTCAATTTTCAACAGTTCTCCTCATCTTTCAAAACCATATCTTTCTTCTTCACACTCTATTTATAATTGATACATCGAATAAGAATATTTGTCAGACATATATGAGACTACATCCAAAGACCAAATATCATTTGGAATACATACAATCAAGGACCTAGAGATGCTCACAAAAACAATATAATAAACTATTAAAAATTGCTTGATAACCACTAATGACACAGGTTGCAAAACTAATCGGAACTCTCATTAATCAAGGAAATCTTAAAATGTGAAGATTCCCCTCACATGTTCTCAAAGGTATTTCATCACTCTCATACCAAATATTTGGTAAGAGTCTGCACATAAATGTTTCAACACAATAAACTTATGTTATATTTCTCTATACATATATTACATATTTATATATACATATATTACATATTTATATGTGTTGTTTCTCTTAAAAAACAAATATGTTTACCAACAAACTATATTAACTTCTAACAAATATGTATTGTTGCTCCTGTAACAAAACTCCAAAATATCTAATTTATGAGTTATTAAATAATAACTCTCACACACCTTAGTATTTGGCTAACAAATGAAGCACTAACATTGTAAATTCCTAACATATTCATATGTATATAAATATTAATTTTTTAATGGTAAATTACATATATAATAATGTAATTATATGTAATTAAATACTAACATATAGATATCTTAATTAAATTTATGTAACAAATGTTGAGAGGTATCATTCTTGAGGTGCCTATTCCATTTATGTCTCAAATTTAATAAATGTTCCTTGAGAATGACACATCTCAACATATTTTACATAGATTTATTTAAGATAGATAGTAGAACTTTCCATCATGTAAGGAAAAATTAAGTGTGCGTGTGCGTGTGCGTGTGCGTGTGTGTGTGTGTGCGTGTGCGTGTATGTGCATGTGTGTGTGCGCGTGCGTGTGCGTGTGCGTGTGTGAGAAGTATAATTAGAATAGATATCTTAAATACATATATCTGAAAAAATTGGAAGATATCAATCTCAAAGTCTTTTTTTGATTTTTTCAGATACCACAACTTTAATAAATTCACTTCTTTTTCAACATATTTTCTTGACTAGTGAGAAATGGTGTGAATCTAGATACACTAATATATGAGGCTTGACCAAAAACATGTATTAAAAAAAGATCTTCAAAACCCACAATATCACCAAGATATTATGATTTTTTAATTTACATTCTTAAATTAAAGACTTCTAAGTGACAGTGAAATGAACATCAAATTTAAGGTTGGAATTAAAAGTGAACGCACTCACTACATTATATCGCACCACTACCCCCATGATTCTATTGTGGAAAACTATACTAATAAGTCTATGATATTCAAATATTATGCATTTGATCCTTAAACAATTAAATTCTTTTCTCTTCCTCTTTTCTTTTATCTACTCATTTTCCATTCATCATTTTCTCAAACCGGTCATATGTTAAAGGTGGTAAAATTCTTAATTCATACATTGAATTGACACTTGATATAACAACAAATGTCAAACCTTGTCTTGTTGTAAGTCCTATATCAATTGTGGCTTTGTTAAATGTGAAGTGCTAGGTTGTGATTTGTGGATTGTTAATTCCCATACCAATTTAAGAGATAATTGACACACACAAGCCCTTTCTATATGGGTGATTGGAATTATAATTATAGTTTCATAAACAAAAGGTATACATATATAGTTAACAAATTGAACCATTACATATGTAGGTGGTTCAAGGGATCCTAATCCTGGTTTGTAGACAATGCTTTGAACATATCCAAGTGCATCATTGACAATACATACTTCAATCTATAAATTCATAATGAGCATTACCTTTATACCAATATAAATAATTAATTGAACTTTTAATTGTTCATCATCTAATCCTGCAATAATATTGTTTCATCCCTTAGTTGTAATGCATCCAACAACATGTTGTTTCAATGCATATAATTTTATCTTATTATGTTGATGCAAATTTTCATTTGTTGCGAATAAATACATATGTTTGTTAAACTCGTTCTTTTCAATTATTTCAAGTGAAGCATTGGTTCTAGTCATGTCAACAATGTCAATCTTCAATAGTTGGATTGACATCTCTAAGGCTTGTTAGAAGTTGTCGAAAAAATTCTTGTTCTTCAATTTGACCTTTTTGTTTAAAAACCATATATAATGTAACAACAATTCTAATGTTTTAACAATAAATTTTATTGTGTTGTAGTTGCATGTGGAGGTTTATCTACTATTAGAGGCAATTGACACCAAATATTTGACCAAAATCATAGACCTACCACCAAAGAATATATCAACATTCTCTAGAAACATTCAGAGTAGTCGAGAATCTATATTTTGAAGCATCTTTTGACTTACTAAGCTCATTTAACGCCAATCAAAATGTATCTAACATGCCAAATTTCTTCTTGAAATATTTTAAACCTTATTACTTCTATTTTTTTCAAAATCTGAAATCGGCATTCACAAGGTTATATGTATTGTTGATGTGTCAAGCTTGAATGTTGTAGCTCAAGTTGGAGAAAGTAGTAAAATGGGACAACGTTGTGATTGTGATAACTCTAAAAGTGCTAGTTTAACTTCTTTAATAAGATAAAAAGTTCTATTCTCATTATTCATTAGATTTTCATATGTAATGGAAGTGCACTTTATCCTTTATTATGATGTCTAATAATTATATCAAATGTTTTTTTTTGTTCATTAAGGCTATTGTACATAGAATTGAAGGGCGGTGCTTCATTTCCAAGAAAATAATTATATTTATCCACACAAGTGAATTTATGAGATTTTTTTCATTTGTTCTTCATTAGCACAATTTGTATTTCAAGGTGTTTTCCTATTGATATCCCTTCGAACCAATATATCAATCCAAGAAATGGGTAGAGGCAAAAAGTTGAGTGTCAATTTAGTGGACATTTTGGTCATTTTTAATTAAGGGTGTACAACCTTCTACAAATTATCTATACCCTTTGTAAATTCCTTCTTGAACATATTTTGAACATGTTTGGGAATAATTAAAAAATAAAAACTAATTCAAATGGGGTGTATGCCCTTTGTAATGCAAAGGGCGTATGCACTTTGTAATGCAAAAGGCATATGCAGTTTGTAGTGTTAATTAAAAAATAGTGTTTCAAATGACATAGACCCTTTGTTTATTTTCATTTTTTATTTGTTCTTCCCTCCTAAACAACCTTGGATTTTGGCTAGGGGATCTAAACCCCAACTTTGGACCTGCATTAAATCAGCCAAGAAGGCTTTTGGAGGATTTTGTACATTTATTCACCTTCATAGGCAAAAAATATTTGTGAGGTTTAAGTGTCTTTAAAAAATATTTATATGGGGTTGTAAAGGGGAGAATCTAATTTTCAAAAAAAATAAAAATTAAGGATTAAATTATTACTTAATTTATACCTAACATAACTCATTATGATTGATTCATTATTGTTACCAATAGTTTAATAATGTTTTGAAGATCAATCAACATATTACAAAATTTATATCTCAACAATCTACTCATTGCTAGCTACTGTTTAAAAAAATAAAAAATGAAAAATATGAAGTTAAGATCAAAAGGTTGCATTTGTATTATAAAATCATATAATTATTTAATAATTCAAAAAATTTGAAAAAAAATTCTCAACAATATTCAACATTTTCTAAATGCTTGTATGAAATTTCATTTGTTTGCTCCAAAACAATGTGTCCGTACTGCATTTTCTTATGTTTTCTCAAAAACTTACTATGTTGTGCTGTTAGAAATGAATAAATTCAACATTTTTATCTCATGTGCATACTGTAAAAAATTACATAGTTAGAAAATATATTCAAAGTGTCACACTTTATCGTTTTACATCATCTCAAAATTATTTGACTAGGTGTTTCTAAAAGTCTCTCCAAGTTAACAAATTGCTATTTTTTAGAAAAAAATATGGCCAATTATCCCTCCCCCCCCGACCCCCATTATCTTGCATCTACTCAAACATGACATTTTTCTTGGTGTAGTCCTGTTATGATATCTCACTCACGTTCAATTGTGTTTTTTTAGATAATATCTACATTATCAACCTCTATTTCTCATTGAGTTTCATTATTTGTTTCAATAACCCACCCTATATGCCAAGGATTATATTGAAATTAAACTCAATTAAATTTTATAATAGCACCGTCAAGGCCAATGTCTCTCTCAGCATCATGAAATGGTTTGTATAATAGTAACTTTAACCATCAAAAATCTAAAAAACGCTTCACTATCTTGTTCTGGGATACTACAAACCCTTGACCATACCCTCATAATAACACATGTTATTTTAGGATTCCACTATTATCTATGAATTTTGAGATTATAAATCCAACATCTAACAACCTCAATGAGTGGTACATGTTCCATTGAATGAGGTCTATCAATGTACCTATCAAGTATTGATTTTGGACCATGTATTTCATATTCATCATCCTCTTTTAATACTAGTTTAAAAAATTTATGCCAAAAATTCAATGATATAACTACTCTATTATGCTCCATCAAAGTAATTTCTAGCAACATGTGGCATGCATCCATTGCACTTATATCTCTTTTAACAGGAATTTAGATACACTTGTGAGGTAGGTTCTTCAGGGTTTTCACCATTTGTTAATGCTTTTCTAATTTTCTTTTTTCATTGCAACATACTTTGTGATGTAGTTTACAATGACATATTTTGAAAGTGTCAAATGTCAATCTACATTTGCACACCATGATTGCAACACATAACAATCATAAGTGTTGACACGATCATCATTTCATTCTGGTTCATATTTTTTTAATCTCATGTCTCTCCATCTATGTATAGTTTTGATCCATCGATATGTAAATGCTAAGGGGAATTATATTTGATGTTTCACATATTCATGAAGATATATGCATTTTATTCATGGTTCTATCTAGTTATACCTTCCATCAAGGAATATAGTTAGGAATGCCATGTCTAGTAAACCTTTTCATGTTTTCCATGGACCCCATTTAAATTTTATATTTGGTTTATTATTTGTTCATTTATGAGTTCATGTGGAGTAGATGTTTGTTTGACATGTTCGTGAATCGGAATGTGTTGATTGACACTTATCGTTCAAAGCTTTATTTTAAGAATTTTTGGATTTTTCGGTTGACTTTTGGGAGATTCAAAGCCAAATAATAATTATAGTGCTTTGTGATTTTGAATTTTAGTATTATTTATTTATTTAGTTTTCAATTTGTTAACATATTTATAAGAAGTGCCAGAAGTGATATTGGTGAAATTTAATATGTTTAATTGTATTCAATACATCTTAGTCATGTTATATTAATAATCAATTTAAAAGTGTAAAGTATATAATAGAGAAATTGATTTTTCTTTTTATGTTTTATGTAAAATATGTTAAGAGGTGTCATTCTCGACCTATTTTACTTTTGTCTCAAATCAAATATAGGTGCCTCGAGAATCATATCTCTCAATATGTACTTAAAGACTAGCATACATATCTTATATATAGCTATATAAAATATGTTAAGAGGTATAATTATAAGATAGACATGCTAGTTATAGCAGTCATAAACATGTAAATATTAAGTTATTAGAAAAAACTTTCTATATATATTAGTGCAATATATATGTACTTAAAGCATACATATATTAGATATAGCTATATAAAATATGCTAAGAGGCATAATTATTGAGACACATATTCCTCTTATGTCTCAAATCCAATATAATTTTCTAGATAATATATGTAGGATTAAGTACCCAAAAAAGAAACTTGTCATTGGGTTGTTTAGATTGGGCATCATGGGAAACATTAAAGGATAATATCATATTAAGAATCTTATAAAGGTTGTGTGGATGGTCATAAACATCTTGGCGGAAGAAAGACATGAGTCAAATTTGATCATATTCACATCATTAATCTCACCATCATTATTAATCGCATCATATCCAAGAGGAGGAATAAGTTCATTTTGATTTTCAAGGGGATCCAAGTTAGAATTTAAATGACACTCATCATTAGGGATATTATCATAAACAAAAATGATATCTTGAATAAAGAGGATGGGAAACCATGGGATGCCTTCACTATCTAGGTGTATAAGTATATGCTTAATGTGTCTATGATTAATGTGATTACATCATTGAAAATGAATAGAAGAAAAACATACATGATGATATGTTGAAACCATAGGGGTGTGTAGTAGAAGGATTGATTTGGGATAGTTGTAAAAACCTAATTTTGATTATTTATCAGTTTGAAATGAAAACTTTTCCTTTGCACTGAAATCATGACTTGTGCACATATTTCAAGCATAGGTGATCTATTCTTATCTCCCTTTCATGATTTTTTTCTCTATTCACATTGCTAAGTCACTCATAGAAGTAAGTGAACTAGTACACAATAGTATATCACTCCTAGGAATCATTCTCAAACTTTAATAGAAACCCATAGACTTCATGTATGGGACCATTTGTTTAGGACCAAAGTGTCTTAAAACAATTTAATTATATATAGGAGAAGTTTTCAGCTATAGTCTCAGGAATGAAGCATTTCCACATTCAAATAAGCCTTAAGTTTCATTCAATTTGTACATCTAGATCATTGTTATACCTATTTACTATCATGCCATTTTTTACTAGTATCCCCGAAATATTATTTGATAGCTATCTCTTCCCTATATTGAGACACTTATCAATTGATACTCAATACTATAGAGTAGTATTTTATTTTTATGTTATCCTTATCATGATGCATATCATGTATAGATTATGTTGTGACCTATTCTATTATTTTATCATAGTAAGGAAAATTATGGATCCTCAAATTATACTACTTATTACATCCCTTTTCAATATGATATTTTGTCAAATATTGTTGGATGACCTTCTTGCTTATTAGTGTGTGGATGATAATAAATATACTCTGATGTGTATCTTAGTAATGAAATAGGATGTAATGGATTACGATATACATATATTGGATTATTGATTTTGATTGTGTTCCTATTTAAAATGAATATCATATGATGTTGCATTTGTTTAAAATGTGTATTGCAATGATGTTATTTCATTTGGACGTAAATGACTGTGTATTGATGTTGGTTGTGTTCTTAGGAGATGAATACACTATGACATATGGTAATCATGATTTAATTTCTCCTTGATATTATTACTTAGACATATATAATTCTTGAGTTGAGTGTGTAGGGAGTTGGTATTTGGTGTGCTTCTGGGTGTCCAAAATGGGAGAGAAAAGAACTAATCTGTCAAGAAATCATTCTTAGGTAATAGGTCGTAGGATGTGTCATCTTATGGTGTTCCTAGAGCCTTGGTGGTCCCTTTTTCTTAATTGTTTCACCTTGTAACTGACCTAATGTTATTACTATTGTTGTATGACCTTATGTTCTAACTCTTTGTCACCTTTCCAAATTTAGAAATTCCTATTTTTGTTTGAGGGAAGATTTGGGGAAAGAAACCTATGTTTCTCACCCCTGAAATTAGCCATAACCTTTACCCATTGGATATGATCCTTTTTGGAGGCTCATTTCACTCTTGGGACAAGTAAAACATGAGGTGGAGTTCCTATATTTGTGTTGATTCAATCTTATATTTATGGTTGCATGGAGTGCATGGTGTGAGAATGTATTGTAAGTAAATCCCTTTGGAGACTGCATATTTTGGTTTTGTAAACCATCATGATTTATTTGTTTTATAATGTGAAATCATTTCTTGTTTTGAAATTGGAAGTTTGGCTTGGGTTTCATGTTTTAGTTTTTCTGGTGGGGGTAAGGTGGTAATGCGTAGTGCTAAGCAGGTAACCTAGCGAGTTGTTGTAATTTGCCCTCTTTTGGTGAAGGTATTTTTATGGAAGTTTTGGGTGAAGGGAAAGGGGTTATGCAATTTTAGAAAAATTGGGAGAGCTGGAAGAAATTTTGGATCTATTAGAAGGCAAAGGGTTGATCGCTGGTTTGAATTGTGATTTTTAGACTTAGATATGAGTAGTATAAGGTAGGTTATGTTTTCAATTGTTTTTTTAGTGTATTTTTGAATTCTTTCTTATGTTGAATATTCAAAATATAGTGATTTGTATGCTCTCTTGATTAAAAATTTGTGAGGCAATTGCTAGGAAAATAATGTTCTCAATGTTAATTTACCATATAATAAATAGTAAGTGTAATGTAAATGTGGTTAAGTTGTTAGAATTATCAATCCACATAAATAGGTTGTTACATTATTGTTTTATAAATAATAATGTTTATTATATTGTTAGTGTGGTTACGTAGGTTACTTGAATTAGTTTTGATATGAGACAAAATGAGGAGGCCTATTATATAGACTACTCTCTCCATATATTTGTAAGCTCTGATATTGAATGAATATAGGAAGGTTATTATTAAGTTTTAACTATTCAATTTCTGAACCAAATTAACTTTTGGTATGAATATAGGAAGGTTATTATTAAGTCTTTAGAAGAGTATTTTGTGAGAGCAACCTCGCCAGCCATTAACAACAAAGTTGATAATTTTTATCTCTGCCACGCCTGACAATATTTAACAACTGTAGCAGGACCATACCCAGACAAGGAAAATCATTTGAGGATATTTCAAGTTTGGACTGTGGCCTAAGAAGTTTTGCACATATATTAAACTTCAATGCAGATTTGACCTAGATTTATGGTTGTTATCTGCCTATCAACGGCTTATGAGTTATATGTGATATTCTATTTATAGACACTCATTTGTATGAGTAGTTGTTCATTGGTGGGAGAAATATAAACGTACATAATTATCAGGTCATTGCATATCATTGCAAGAAGAGATATGCACATAGTTGTCAGGTCCACACATGCATTATTTTTTTATTAAAATTATCTTATATTATATTCAATTCAATACCATATAAGATAAATTTTAACAAAAAGAGGGTGGTATGAGAGACACCCTAGAAACAAAGTTAGGTCAAGTTTAGAGCAGCAAAAAATAAAATAGGCCATGCCTAGGAACAAAAGGAAATGCCTGGGAGCCAAAGACAAAACTACGTAGCAACAACAAACATGCCTGTAGTGGGTGGATCATGATCATCCGGTCAACTCGACCCAAGTAAATCTTTGCCAACATTCAGGAGCTCCTAGCCAACAGTGATTTCTTCTTCTGGATCTGCCTCTCCATGTGTGGGGATGGCGAGGCTGAGATGGGGGAAACTTATCATAAGATGGCAGTAGTGGCGGATTCTAGCCATCAGCAGTGTGAGGTACGATGGCAAGAAGAGAGCCCCACGCATACTGGCGAGGTGGCGACCCCCAACCCTGTTGATGAGATGGTGAGGGACTCTGGCGCTGAAAGGGTGGCGATCCACGACCACAACAGTGATCTAGCAAATAACTCCTTTCATGCAAGGGGCTCAGGGAGTGTCAAGCCTGGCTAAAATCATGTCATTACGATTAGCTAATGCCCACCACAGGTTGGATGCAGGGAGTGCTTAGTAGGAGACAATGAAACATGGGAAACATTGCAAGGGGCCTCCCCCTAGTGGCACAACAAGTTATGGAGGTGGTCCACCTCCATCACTACCTTGTTTGCTTGCACTTGTATCTACAGTAGCACATTTGAGATCACCATAGATTTTTTATAAATAAAAAAATAATGATCAATTACAAAATTAATATGTTGTTAGTTAAAGTAGTGTGGCCTTAGCGGTAAAAAAATGAGTGAATCCAGTTCCAATAAATTTGGGCATTATGACAAAACCAAAAGATATGCATGATAGTCTCTAAATGACTGTAAAATGGGCATTTGGGAGTTGGGATCCCACTTTTAACAAGGCGAGCTCCAATTGGAAGTCCTTTGTACAAGATACACCAGAGGAAATGAGCAATCTTGGGTTCCACACAAATAACCCAAACAATCACAAATCACCTACTCCAGGTAGATGGAGTGGAATGAATTCCCCATCGTGTGTTGAGTTTATCCACCATGGGAAAATGAGGTGAGAGCTAATAATAACCTTAGTTGGTTGTATAATTGCAAAATGGAGTGTCTACATACCATTTCCAGTCCATCCACCATGGGTGAGAGGAACACACAACAGTTTTGTGCAACATGTGGTTAGGGATCGAATTGATCACTATATGGTAAGTATCTTGATCCTAGTTGGAGAGATGAAAATGAATTTTAGTTTCTAGCCAAGAAAACCATGATTGCGCATGTTTGTAGGATAAGTATTCAATGGTACGAATTTTGCGCCTGAAGAACTTGAGCACGGAGATTCCCTGGGCTCTTGCGAAACAATTTTCCTACATTTGAAAAATTGGTGACCACAAGATGGATTGCTGATTAACAGAAATCCCATTACAAAAACCATCACCTTTCCATAGAAGCTAAGGTTTGATAGATTCCCAAGCTTTCCAAATGCTCTTAAGCACAAAATTTCCAATGATTTTAACAAGCACATGGGTGATAAGAAGATTGATAAACCCCAATCTTTTTCACGTAGGGAAACCATAAGGGGAGCCTTCCTTAATGTCGTGTCGTATGAGGATTTTCAAGGATTCTTGGTTAGTAATGCTTTTGACAATCCATTTAGCATAGAATGCTTTCCCTTAGCGTTGAATGTCAATAAGGGCAAGTCCTCTAGAATTACAGAGAAGGCAACAAATCTCCTAGGCCACTCGATGAAATCCTTTACCTGTAGCTACATTCGCCCATAGAAAGTTTTTGAGAAGCTTTTCCAGCTTTTGAAAAGAGGCTTTAGAAGGAACCCAACACAAAGAGTAATAAACATGTATTGCTACAAGAACTTTGGAATTTCCTAGCCAAAGATAGGGGTCTAGTGAGCCAATATTCCAACTTTTTAGAGACCCTGTGAATGATATATTGCTAGAGCTCTATCGGGGAGGCTTGAAAAGCAAAAGGAATAACAAGAAACTTAAAAATTTCACCATGAGCTAGATCATTACATTCAAAAGTGGCAAGCCAAGTAGGCTCAGGAAGGAAGGATTGTCGATAGCACTGGGTTTTTCGCCATTGAATAGAGGAACCAAAATCTAAGAAAAAATTATCCAAACATTGCATAGCATTGTAAATGTTTGTTTCATATTCAATGAGCATAAGAAAGGAATCATCTACAAAATATCCATTAAGAAGTTGAGAATTGGGCACAAAAGGTAGCGAGATTCCCTAAACAAGCCCTTGAGCTTTGGTATGGCTTAGTAAGTACCCAAATCCTTTAGCAACAAACACATAAAGTGCAGGAGCTAAAGGGTAGCCCTGGCGAATAGAATGAAAAATACCAAAGGGTTCCAAAATGATGCCATTGATAGAAATTTGGGCAGAGGCATCTATAAAAAGCATATTAACCAACTGGATAAAAATGGGACCAAAGAAAAGAGATTTAAGTATAGCAAGAATAAATGACCATTTGATCTGATCATACAGTTTTTAAAATCAATTTTATTAAACATGGTAGACTGCTTGGATCTGCGATCCCATTCCATGCCCTCCCAAACCGTAATGATGTTATCTAGGATATATGATCCCTGAATAAATCCTATTTGTTTTAGTTGAATAACCTCTGAGAGGATATTATGAAGCCGCATATCCAAAGCTTTAGTAATGATTTCGTAGGAAATATTCAATAGGGTAATCAACCGCCAACAAGCATTTTATTATGGATCTCCTTGTTTAGGAATAAATTTTATATTCCCCTTGTTGATTTTTGGCCCTAAAGATTGATTCTGAAACCCTTCAAGGTAAAATTGAAAGAGGTTTGGACCGAACAGGTCCCAGAGGGATTTGTACAATTCGTAGGGGAAGCCATTGCATCCCAGTGCTTTGTCATTGGCCATATGTATGGTAGAATCATGAAGGTCCTTAATGGTTAGCATTCTATCGCATATCACCTTCTGGGCCTCGGATAATTTGTATGGCACAAGACCTAGACATTGCTTAAGAGCATCTTGCTAAGCTACATAAGGTTGTTGAGCTTGAAACACAAGTTTGTAGTGATTCACAAAGGCTGGAACATAAGGTGAGGGCCAATGACATGAAATCCACCGTCCATTATGGCCCAAATTTGCTGAGAAGGATTTTTAGCTCAGAGAGAAATAAAAAATTCTTTTGAAACCCAGTCTCTAATTTTGAGCCAATGCATATGTGCTCGTATTTGTACTCCCCTGACATTGTAGTTGTCAGCAATTTGAATTTGCTGGAAGAATTTTACAACATAATTGTACTCCCCTGACATTATAGTTGTCAGCAATTTGAATTTTCTGGCAGAGTTTTACGACATATAGCTGTAGAGTTTCAGAGAAGGGATTGCCTTGTAGTGCCACCACCACCCGGTTGAGAGCTTAAGTGTTAACATTGCCTAATTTTTTCCAGTTGTTTGTCATATATTCTGAGGAATCTAGTAGTTCGAGTCAGTGCATCTTCCCACCATTAGATCTAACTGGTTTGCATTGGTGGATGAAATCAATGGTAGTGACTAGGCTGGGGAATTAAATTCCAAACACACTTGATATGATTGACAGTGGGCCTATGCTGAATCAAGGCAGTATTAAGAAAGAATTAGCCTTTATGACAAAAAGGCCATGTATCATTCCTAGTAATACAAAATCATTTTGGAGAGTGATATGAAAGGACAAAGTCATGCATGACCTCCACTGGCATGGAATAAATGCTATCAAACTCAAAATAATCTTGAGTTAGTAGTATAGCTTTATCAAGCCGTTTAAGTATATGATCTGTCCCACCTTGAAGATTGGACCAAGTAAACCATGCTTTAGTTATGGGAAAGAGAGATGCGTTAGGGTCATAAAAACCAAACTTATTACGCATAAAATACAATGCTTACCTTTCACCAAGTGCCCACCTCATTGGCAAGTGGCCACATTTATCATTAGGTGACTCAACCATATTGAAATCACCACTTATAACCCAATAAGCATTGGGAATAGAGTTGGTGGCCCACTGCCACAGATCGGCCCTTTCAGCCACAATATTAGAGGTGTAAACATTAATGAGGCCAAAAGGACAGCCAATAACATTAAATAAGGTCCAAATGGCATGGTTGGTGGGGTCTTGAGAGATGTGAGAAGGACTTCGGGGCCTTTTGGATGGCCCTTATGAGATGTTTGGCATGAGCAATGGCCAAAATGCGGGATGGAAACCTTGTAAAAAGAAGTTGACTAGTCCATAAGAACCGAGGTTGCTAGAGGCGTGCTGGAATACTTTGGAAATTGGTCATCTAAGTTGGCAGTGATAGTTGGTTCCTTAACGGGGATGCTAGAGGGTTATTCCTTTATAGTTGGTTCCTAATGGACGTTTGAGCCAGAGGCCTTGGTTTACTAGGTTTTATTCTTATTTCACCTACCTCTGATAACTTTCCACCCATCCTCTTATTTTGGTTTGACTGGTTCAGGAGCGGCTTTGGCTACAGGGTGATTCCGAGGGACATAAAGTGGGTAGTCTTTGATCTTATGATCAGAATCCTGACAACGAAAGTAGGTGTTAGGTATATTGATATACATAACATGTTAAGAGTGACATTTGTCCCCCATTTGAATATCAACAAAATCCTTTAGATCTTATGAGATATCAACCACAACACACACGCTTCTGCAGGTGAGCATGGTAGAACTTGTCTCAGGGATAATTTTAGTGGTGAATATTCATAATATGATGAATATTCCATTTTTAAAAAATTTGAAAAGGTTAATTTTCTGGCGTGGGTCACTGACCTGTTCACCTAAAAATTATAGTTTAATTTTTTTAGGGGTCGGCTTCACCTACCCTTGAAAATATCCCCTATATAATTCTAGATTATTTGCCAGGTAGGACACTACTAGCTCACTCATACCACCTGGGGGCATATGTATTTACAAGTACAGTAAACACGTGACAGGAGGGCGGAGCCTGCAGACGCACGACAAAGAGTTTGTTGACGCTCGACAGGAATATGGAGGAAGAAGACGTGCGACAAAGAGAGTTTGTTAACATGTGACACAAAGATTTTTCTATTGTGTGACCAGAGGGCGGAGGCTGTAGATGCGCTAGAAAAACACCTTGCTGACGCGCGTCAACAAGGTTGTTGTCGCGTAACAATAAATTTTCTGTCACGCGTCAATAACCTTGTTGACGCAGGACAGGAGGTTTTTTGTTGCATGACAACAAATTTGTTGATGCATGACAAAAAATATCCTGTCGCGCGTCTGTAGCCTTCTGTCACACCACTTGAAAATCAGGCAAAATTTTTGCATAGAATCCCCAAAAATTACCTTCCCGCAAAACTGGTTTCGAGGATATTCACCAGGTATTTCCCACCTTCGATTTCCAAGAGGTCTCTTAAAATGAAATCTGACTTGCCTGCTTCAAGGCAAACTACTCGGCCAAGAGGAGCGGAAATCTATGAAAGAAAAGGTACACATGGAAAATGAAGGCTAGGAAATTCCACCCAGATAGGCACATTAAGGGCGATATACTCAGATATCACAAAGTCCTTTTGTCATGGGGTTAATACCATTAAGGAGTTATGAACATACCAAGTGGCTTGTTTATCCAAAAGATTGGGAGCATTAGTGGGGCCATAAAAGTGAAACAGAAAGAAACCCTTGGTCATGTTTTACACATTTTCCAATCTAATTCCATGAGGAGTCTAGAATGAGTTAACCCAAGACTTAATTATGCTTTCAAAGGGGAATCACCCCACAAAATAACCGATAAGACAAAACTGCTTTAGCCATTGACAAACATCGTTAAATTCAGGAATGGGAAAAACCACATTAGGAGGAGAATCATTACCTCGTGGAAAACCTTTGGAATGAACTTCTTGGGTCATTTCACTAACGGTGCCATTTTTCAGAGCTCCACTATCTCTAGCCATAGTTGAAACATCTGGGTTTGAAGACAGAGATGACATTATATAGGGTACATCCAGAGGACAAAAACCCCAAGGCATGACTATAGCAATTAATTTCCACAGTGCCTGAAAAGGCTACGGTATGATGACACAAGATGAAAAACCCTATAAAATCTGACTCCAGTTCTTTTTTTCATCAGATCCGAGCTCGGAACTTTATCTTCCACATATGTATTATCTCTTTAGAAGGGCTCATGTTTGTGGGATGAACAATGGAGATTTTTTGAATCTAAAGAGTTGATCTTGGAGGGAATATTTATGCATGCATATCATGATCATTTGTCTCATAGGCTACTTTGGTAGTCTCGTGGCCGTTAAAATATATTCTTATTCTTCTTTATTTGCATTAAATAGTTTCATAAACTCTAGTTCTACAACTATCTACACTACCTTTAATGTTGTCTAAGCTCAAATCCCGAGCTGATTACTTCTTGTTGTTACACTAACATTTCAATTTCAAAGTGCGTTGTTGCATTGATAATATCCTTTTTTTGTTAAACTGAGGTGGAAGAGTCTTTTTTCAGTTTTAATATCATTCAATATATAGTTTGTTAGGTGTTTGGTATTTAAAAATACTATTGTTAATTATGATCATTACCTTAGACAATATTTGAATTGATCAATTAATTGACCAACTTAAGTCTTTTAATTAGTATGGGATTAGTTTTTTTTCATCGACACATTCAAATGGACATTTTCTATCGAATGGTGTTCGACTCAATGGTGAAGATGCTTGGCTATTAAAGATTCCATAAAGGCTTAATTCTCGTTGAAAGTGAAGTCAGGAGATACCGTTGTAAGGGATGAAGCCGAGAACATGCCCTAGTTGAATTTGGTGGAATGGAAACCCCTTAGTCCTTGACCACTTAGCCGAAGAATTCTTCCCACCTCAACCATGGGATATGGCGGTCTAAGACCAGCCAAGTTTCAAACAAAAAAAAGACATTTTCTATTGTTAATAGTTTTAGTTATAATCAAAATATTTCGTGTATGTTGAAATAATCAAAAGACACAAGTCGTCAAAATTTTGTATTGTTAAGAGTCATAGGGTGTCATTTTATTTTGATCTTAAAAGTGTCACGGTAAGTCAAGAACAAAATTCTATGTCATTTTCAGTCCTATCAGTGGTAAAAAAATTGTCATTTTTTTCATCTTGGTTGTCTAGCCTCAAAAATGATAAAAAGGAAAATTTCTTATGGACACATTTTTGGTTGAAACCGATGTCCTAAAAATAAATGATTTCACATTGTGGGGGGAGTAATAAACAATGTGGAAATCATTGAGTGGCGTGATCACATTATATTGAGGTAACAATGTCATACTAGAGGAAGGAGGTAACGAAGGAAGGAGGTCATTCAATGACCTCTCATCAACAACTAATGACGGGGCCGCACATTTGCAGTAGTGGAAATTTTATTTTCAATTATGTGTTTGAACAAGAATAAAAGTATGTGCATGTTCTCTTGGAATGTGTGTAATGTGAGATTCCTAATGTAATATCTTGAATGTGTTGTGATATGGCATGGAAGGTGTAGAATTGTAAAAAAAAAATGTATTGGAGGTTCATTTATTGTAAAGATCCTCTGACTACCATAATTCGTTGGAAGATGGTTAGCCAGTGAATATGTCCAACTAGAAGTGAAATCAAGATAAGTTCTCGTATGTAGGTGATCATGTGCAACAAGATCTAGAGAACATTATACAAACCTAAAATTATTAGGTGGCATACAATTATGTTTTCGGTGCTCCTTGCCCCATGTTCACACTAAGGAGGGGGGAATAATATGAAATTAGTGTGCTCTTGGTTAATTTACCATATGCTAAATGTGATGTAAATGTGGGTGATTTGTTAGAATTAATAGCCAACGTAAATAGGTTGTTGCATTATTGTTTTATAAATAATAATATTTATTATATAGTTAGTGTGGTTACGTAGGTTGTTTACACGTTGTGTAAACAACCTACTTGAATTAATTTTTGATAAAAGACAAATGAGGAGGCATATTATATAGACTACTCTCTCTATATGTTTGTAAGATATGTTATTGAATGAATATATGAAGGTTATTATTAAGTTTTAATTATTCAATTTTTGACCCAAATTAACAACAACGCCAATGTTTTATAGTGTGATTGTGGTTGTTCTATTCTTGTGTGTATCAGGGAATTATGTAGGGACCCATGCTAGTTTTCATGGTAAACAAGGAGGAAGATTACAACTGTTCTGTTTTTGAAAGATGGATAAATATCCATGAAAGAAAGAAATGTACCCCGTTGAGTATTACATTGCCTCATAGGAGGAATGGATGTAGGGACTCATTGGGGTAAAATTAATTTATCACCTTGTGGTATTTAATCAACCAGTATGGATATAGGAACCCAAGGTTTAGATGTCCTGGGTATTCATCCCCTCAAGTGTACATGTTTCATATTTGCATTGTGTGTGTTGTTTGGAAAGAAAATTAAAATTCTATCTTTTGTTAGCTATTTTCCAAGTAATATGTTTGTGTCAAGTTTTGCTTAAATGTGGAGTTGTGTCAACTTGTGGTTTAACCCCTTTTGTTGAGCTAAAAATGAGTGCTTTTTTATCTTGGGTTGAGTGATTTTGTGGGTCAATATAGATATGATCATACATAAACCAAGAGGTTGGGAGGTGAATGTTATTTCCCTCCCCCTTGTGAACATTTTGGTTGTATTATTGCAAGGATTAAATGGAGGAAATTATTAGAACTTGAAGGTCTATTGTAGTTGTATTTTAGTTATGACAATAATATATGTACTTGTGTAAATTTGTAACATAGTATGGTTGTGTATGTAAGCACGAGTGTTTGATGGAAGTAGTTATTGCAAGTGTAAAGCCAATTGTATAGTTTTTATATATATGAAAGAGTTATAAATACAACTACGCTACTTAAGCATTATTGTTGTCGGTGGATTGTTTCTTTCTATTGAATTTACTTACTATAGATAAGATGAAATAATGTTGAATTTAATTAGAGTAATTACCCATGATGAAAAAAATATTATAACTCTAAGGAAAAACAATTAATTTACCATCCTAGAGTAAATATTCATATGCAAGTGAAGTTTTAATTTTTCTCTAATATTCTAAAAATATAAGTATTAGTGCAAGTATTGTAACATATATGGGTATGCGGCAATATATACACTTATACCCTCTATAGTAAATTATGTAGTTAGTTAAAATCCAAAAATAACTATGCAAGTATTTAATATTATAAAAGGATTAATAAAATAATATAACTACTTAGTGAAATGCTAGGTGAGTTAGTGTTAAATTAAAATTATCTTCCTTTTTCTATCTACCACAAGTACAATAATTATTTAATAATTTATTATTAATAATTAAATAACGAGTGCTAGAATAATGTTATTGCAAATGGATTGTGATCCCTCCGCTGATGGTAAACAAGCTTTGTGTCACCTTGTTGCACATCTTCCCTTGTGTGAAAATAAATATTAGCACCTTGATTGGTAACCCTAGTCAAGGCATTACATATGCACGGCTAAGTATTCATCCTTTCTTGTGTATTATGTTATCATTTCATCGTTATATCATCATTTGTTATATTAGTAGCTATGTTTTGGATTGTATTGTTAATGTTGATTAATTTATTCAAAATATTTTACCTGTAACTTTAGTACAATTTTATAATAATATACATCCATTTATATTTTTAAGGTGTAAATAGTGGGTGGAGGTAATTAATGGATAAAGAGGTGTCTTTTATCACCATTTTGTGGGATTTTATTCTTTTAGTTGTTTATTGAGAGTTTTATTATTTGTAGTGTATTTTGTAATGTTTTTGATATATTTGTAAATGATATGACCTTGTGCAAGGTACATTTTCTAGTGTCTATAGGAACATGGCCCACTTGATCAAAATAAAACATGTAACACATAAACATGAGCATCATTGCAAGAGGTTGATTATTCTTTATTACACATTATGTATGACTTTCGATTTCCCTAACATCACTCTAGAGATATATTTGTTGAACTTGTAGCTTACACATTACACAAATGTCATTCTAAGTTACCATTTATAGCCACACAGTTAAATTTTTCCTTAGAGAGTCATGGTTGTAACACTTTAATGTAATTCTATATGATGACTAATACTACCTTTTATTCCCTCACAATAACACATTTACCAATATCTTATGTAATACATCCACGCAATATCAAATTTTGACACACTCTTAAGGCACCACGTGGTACCCCTATTAGAGATGAGGAGCACATAAAAACACTATTTTTCCTTTGACAGGTTGGTCTGTTTGGCACACATTGCCTTTAACAACTACATCACTTTATTGATCCAAGACCAGCTACCCTTGACCCTAATTATGATTTAGTTGATTAATCACCCATCACATTACTAATATTTCAAAAATACTAAAATATTCAAATATTCACATTATACAAAACATTAAAACATTTACAAAACTACAAAATCAGGACCTACATATGAATTGATTCGTTAGCTCTTTAAATTACATATGTTTTTTTTTTCATATAGTTTGATATATAACATATTTCTATATAATTTTTTACACACATGTTTTCATGAGGTATGTTGATCTTGATCTATGACATACATAAATCGATACATAATTATGGGTGCTAGCATAAACACTTCCAAGTGGACCATAATATTTTGGAGGTATATCCTTCACTATTCATGTGTTATTGTTTTAGTTCAATTATTTGTGTTCCTCATTATACTCAATATATTATATTATGTATATGTTATTTTTTGTTGTAATATATATAACACATGTGTCTTTTATAGTTATATCTTATATCTCTCTATGTGCCTTAAGATTGTTATTTGCTATTATCTTCACTTTCTTGATCTCTTGTTTCCATGTATGTGATTTATGGATTCTGATATGTTTATTTTGGTGACACCTTATTGTCCCCTATATTTGGCTTTTATAGCATGGTATTTATGATTTTGTGTGTGACACTCTTGTGTCTCATATTTACGACATCTTGGGTCATCTTCATGATTAACATATGTGACATTTTTTTTAGATTATTTAACGTTTTTGACTGGAGCTTAGAACAGGGGGTTCTTGGGTCCCCTCCCTTAACAATGTCCACTGACCAGATACAAAAATTTCAACAAAATCCCTATGATGCAAGCTAATCCAAGATGAGTCACTGAACCACCATCATGGCCACTAGTTGCGCCAAGCTAAGACTACCACTGCCGGGAAAAGAGAAACCAGACTCCATTGTCAACGATGCTAATACCACCACCACTATGAAGAACTGTCGCCAAGCCAACTTACTGATGCAAACATAACCAAGACCAGCCACCAAGCCACCATCCTAGCCACCAACAAATGTTAGTCTAGTCCGTCATTGCTAGAGAAGAGCACTGATTACAACCACCGGAGATGGAACAACCAGCCACCACTAATAACCACCCCTGAAGGGGATCACGCTCAACGGGGTTTGAACCTAGGTGGATTCAGACCCAACTGTCTGTCTTAACTGATCCACCTAAACCCCATTGACATTGACATATGTGACCTTACTTATGTACATGTTTCCTAATTTACATGTATACTTTTTTGCCTTTGTGCATGTTTACTACTATATATGATCTTGCTTTTGTGATTGTTTCTTATTTATTTATTTATATATTTATGTGTCATGGTTTCTACCATGTGTTCCCCTTTGTAGGAAAAAAAATCCCAAAAATGGCCACTCAAGACAACCCTCCATGTAATCTAATGTATATTATAAAATATATCCAACACAAGTGCAAATCATTTCTCTTAAGATGCACAATATATTTGCACATCTCAAACACCTTAAAATAAGGGGGATTGAGTGGGATATATCACACAGCTAACACAAATAAAGTTCAATACTTATATACATAGCTTTATAGGACACATATCCTAATAATAGATTTAGATATAGAACATATGTAAATTTACAACAATATTTCCTTCATGGGGGAATATTTACAAGAATTTTAAATTTTTATAGATGAATACAAGTTTTTGACATAGATTTAGGGACATGTGACATAGTTTGAATAGAATATTTAGCTAGATTATAATACTAAATACATGGGGTATGGGTACTTCCTTCTTCACTACATGATTTGGATACAAGGTATGGAAGCATGAGCCTTATTATCCTCTCTATACATTCAACATTTTGCATATATCTTAGTAGTTATAACATAAACTAGGGGCATGAAACTCACTTCATTCCCTTTTAAATTTTTTTAGTTACATGTGGGCCTAAATTTGTCTATAGTGGTATGGTGTATGGGGTGAGAAGATATCAGAGTAGATAGAAATTCTATAGACTATTCTTCCTTCCTCTCCTTTCTTGTGGGAATATATATTAGTGGATACATACTTTTTATAATATTCTTACCTCTTTACAAGGTTTTAGTACCTCTGTTCTTGGTAATGGTTCAAATGCACTCAACTCATCTCCTACTTTGGATTCTTCTTTAGAAAAATTGGTACCTGACCACCCTCAATCCTTTAGTAAGTCAACATAAATCAAAATCTCCAAGTACAAAAAATACATGATCTCTTCCCTTGGAAAATAAAACCGGTGTATTCCTTTAATGCTTTGTCTCTTTAATTTACTATGCAAAATTCAATTTTCAAAGTTATAAATACATAATTCACATTTGAGTTACAGTTTGACTTATTTAATGGAAATTGAATACACTCTATATTTTGGGTTTCATCGTGGATAATGCCAACACCAATGTAATAAAAAAACTTCGAACAAAGACGTGTGTGTGTGTGTGTGTGTGTGTGTGTGTGTGTGTGTGTGTGTGTGTGTGTGTGTGTGTGTGTGTGTGTGTGTGTGTGTGTGTGTGTGTGTGTGTGTGTGTGTGTGTGTGTGTGTGTGTGTGTGTGTGTGTGTGTGTGTGAACTTAGGTTCTTTTCCTTTAAGTATGCAATTTTTAATTTCACACTTAAACGGGGGTTGATGTAAGCACTTACAAAAACCCAATTTATTCTTTGGCAAAGACATGTTTGGATTTTTTCCTATACTAGTATACATTTTTTTATTAGATAGGATAAAAAGCAGGGATGGGCTCCCAGAGGCCAAGTAAAAAAAGATAACAGTGTGACAATACCAAACAGAGATAAAAATAGGAATATGACCCTAGGAGTTAAAGAAAATTAACTTCAAAATAGAAAAGGAGGTCCAAGAAACAACGAACAATTTGAATACTAATCCTCGACATCATCTTCCTCATAATCCTCCTAAGTCTCATCCTCCTCCTCTTCCTCTTCATCAAAACTGGTCCACCTCCTTTTCCACTTCTCTTTTTCCACAGCTTCTAGACGAGCACCCAAATCCTGAACCAGAGTGTCCAACTGTTTGATATCCCCTCTAATGTTCTTCTAGGCCAAGCATATTTATTTGGTGGCTGCAATGCTATTAATCATGCCCTTCCTCACCACTGAGTTAGTCTCTTCCAAGACTTGAACCACCATCTCCAAATAGTGCACTTTGTTCTTCCACATCTCGAGACAATGCTCTCCTTCCGGAGGCACTTTATCCTCACCCTTCGATGGACCAACTTCCTACTTTTCCATCCCTTCCACATTCCTCCCCTTTCCCATCTTCTTAGTACCCAGATTACCCTCCCTCATCTTGGAAAGACAATCAACCAAGGTAATAGCCTCCTCATCCTCAATTAGGGGCATAGGTTTATCTCGAGATGGTTACCCATTTCGAAATAAGAGAAGAATGAGACCCTCGTGGATGGGGGATTCCACCTTACTCCATTGGAAATACTTCACCAAGGTGGTTAGAGACATAAATAAAAAGAAGGGAATACTAAGCATTTTCTTGTGTCTGAACATATTCAGAAAGGACAAGTGGTGAGTATATATCTTGTGATATTTACCTTTAAGGGTAAGATACTTCATAATGTGTAGACAAAACTCCCTCCACACCCCAGGAATGCAGGATCAATAAATTCCATCAGTGAAGTAATGGAAGGTTTCCTTACCCACAAAGAAAGTATTGATTTCGTACTCTCTTTTATTCCTATCCTTAAATATTTTCAGACCTTCCATGTCCATGCCAGTTATACGGGAAATGGCCTCCTCCAACGTCTAAATTTCCATGCCCCGAATCACCCCCTTCCCCTCTTTTCATGCCAGCATGAACTCCATAGTTAGTGAGGGATCAAGCCCTTGGAGCCTAGTAATAAAGTTCTTGAAACCCCCAATCCTAAACAAGTGCCACATAGAATTATCATCCATAATATGCCCATGACTAGACGGCTCAACTCTAGTTCTATCTCCGTCCATGATGGCCAAAATTTTACCCCAATGCTCAACTCGTTGAAACCTGCAAATTTTGATATTAGATTTACCTTTCCAAGAATAGCTAAAACCAAACTCACTTTGGCAATTTTGGAAAATAAGCCCATTATTCTCCCTCATGCGGCTTGATGTGAAGTCCTTACAATTTTTCATGATTAATAATATCATTAATAGGCACATGTATGACATCACCTTTTTGCCACACTTTGAAATCATAACTTTGAACTCCCTCATTTGCAAATCTTTCCACATAAGTATTGTCGATGTGAGGGATATGAGTGATGATGTAGGAATCAAAGATTTTAAGATGCTCTTTAATATCATGAGTAATATTACCCAAAGCCCAATCATGGGAACTAGTCTTGCTGATGGCATTTAAAATGAGAAGAGAGTCCCCCTCAATAAGAATGTGTTTAATTCCTTTTTCCTTAGCAAGAATGACACCCCAGAGAAGAGCACAGGCTTCAGCCACATTGTTACTCTGAGTCCCCAAAGTTCATGCATAGGAAAGGATCCAGACCCCATTATGGTCCCTTATTATGCCCCCTCCACTTGCCAGACCAGGGTTTCCTTTTGAAGCCCCATCAAAATTAAGTTTGACTTTTCCCCTTTCCAGTTTAGACCACTTAATGATAGTGGATGGGAATTTGACTAGAGGTGGATTGAAGGTGAACTGTTTGAGAACTTTGTCTTCTTTCCTAGAATAAGCCTTTTTATTCTTCACCTTAATGAGATTGGTGTTCTCTTTAATAGAGGAAATCAAACAAGCACTTACCTTTCTGATGTTAGCTTTCTGATTTCTTAACATGAGAGCATTCATTTCCTTCAATAAACTCCAGATGAAGTGGGGAAGGGCAATTTTCCATGTAGCCATAAGAAAGTGGTACTTGAAAGGAAAATCCCCTTGTAACCAACATTCCTCAATGGAGTTAGGGCAGACCCATTGTACTGTGAAAATTTCCAACACCTTGGAAAACACCGCTTGAGTGAAGGGGCAAGAGATGAGGAGGTGGTTGACACTTTCCTCCTCTTTTTTACAAAGCACACACCTGTTGGGGAGGAACATCCCATGTTTCCTCAAACTATCCACAGTGAGGATTTTGTTTTGAGCAGCCAACCAAAAGAAAATGTTAACTACCTACATACTAGTATACATACATCCTAAGCCTAATTGACATAAATTTCTCTCTTGCATGAATTTATTGACTACATACACTAATTATTCATTCGCTAACTCAGTGTTATTTATTCAAAGTAACACTTTACTCATAGGAATGTTCCTATCGATCTTTCTTTATTATCATGAATTACCTTTCTGAAACCATATAGTGGGGGACTAGACAATGTTATGTGTTGGTGCAATATTTATATATATACACCTTTTATTTTATGTTTACTTAGTTTATTTAGATTTATTTAAGATTTTTTGACTTCATCTACTTTCAAAACCTCCTAGCATTAGATTAGAATATTTACCACATATAGCTTGACCACTTGTCTCATGTGTGCTTATTCATATGGAGGTTATTGCACAAATGCTTATCATATAGGAAAAAGTAAGTTAGACTACAACTCTAGTTTTTACTGTATAAAGACCGCTTCTATTTGTGAATTAAAAGAATGTAGAGAAACTTGTTGATTTCAATTTCATTCAGTTGATTTATTGGCAATAATGTGTTTCTATTATTTCTTATTTTTTGTAAAAACTTCTCTCATATTTGGAGTGAGTCCAAATTGAGGAGATTCTTGGGTTTTACCTATTCATTCATGGTATTAGAGTGGTACTCCTTAAATTAGTTATTATGGTGTTGAAGATTTTTTTATTCTTGTTTTGATCTATATAATTATCCAGGTTTTTCGTAATATTTTAGACATATTAACTTGATGGTATTAAAAAAATACGCTTTAGGCATATTATCGTGGAATGTCTATTTGAAGTTTGTAGTTGTTTGGGAACCATTTCAAATGCATAAGCCTGCACTTGATTTTTAATAAAGATTATTTTTGGAAATTGTTATATTGAATTTGATACTTTGGTGTGATGGAAGGTATAATTTTGTAAGGAATTGGCTACCAAGAGGTCTGGAGTTCAAATCCCTTAATCTACATTAAGATCCTTCTTTTAGCTCTTGATCGCCCTTATGACCCTCCCATGTCTCTAAATTAGCCCCTTTCACACTAATTATCCCCTATTTGTTTATTTTAGCCATCATATGACATAAAGCTATATTTTTAATACCCATGTGTAACATTTTTTTCATAGCATGCACCATTGAGCATCGATTTTTCACTATATGTTTTCTAGATGCGGTATTTTCTTTTCTAGAAGGCCTACAAATTTTTTTTCAGATTATGGATTATTTCATGCTCTACATGATCAGTTGGTCATATATTTTGATTTGTGTGTCATATTAAGACATATTTTAAAACAATGGGTTCATTTTTTGATCATACTAAACCAAGATTATATTTTTAACATAACTTTAAAATTTATTGACTGCATTTAATTTGTAAAACACGTTACTTATAAAGTGACACCTATTCTCAACTAGGGGTTAATATTTGTGCATTAAAATTTTCTTGGTTAGGATTATTTAATCATAGCTTGCATGCCAATAAGTTTGTTAAGGAAAATTTGTAAAAAACGACATTATTATTAGCAGTTTGAGAGGTGTTTATTGAGTGTGTTCATTTTATGAGGTTATTCCAATGCATTATTTCCTTGATGTTGTAAAGGGATTCCATACTTCCAAACTCTCACGTAGGAAAATAATAACCTATTTTTGGAAAGAACAGTGCTCTTTTCATAAGTATGTTCACTTTACAAAGACATGATTATATTTGTTGAAGAGAACATGAAGATAAAAAACATAAATCTCTCTTAATCTCACTAAATTCTAGAAAAGATACCCTCATTCATTCATTATAAGACATAGTTGCATGTTTGCAACATCATATTGACACCATGTACATACCTCTTATTGAGCATAGCCTACCTTATGCCATTGATTTATATTTTATTGACACACCATCATCCTATTTTTTTCCTAATAATGAGATTGTCATTGAATCTGATGCACCCATTATTACACCGGTTATAACCCACACTTCAAATTCATCCAACATTGTGTTTGGCTCATTTGAGAAGCACATGACTAGTTTTAGATATTGCACTCTTTGTTCCATGGGTCATTTTGGTGGAGGCATAGGTAAACATTTTTAGGAAGTCACTTCCCATATCCAACCTATTAATTGGATTTCTTGCCATGACATTAGATATATTATAGATGATTTATCATTGGGTCCACTTCGTGCAAACTCACATTTTTTTGTTTGATCCATTCTTTGTGATTATATTAAGTGACATATGAGTCCTTATGCACATATTCTCATACATGAGATACATGAGACTACTTCAATCAAATACATGAGAGTCATGACAATTTTAGAGGTGATTCCTCACGTGTACATCATTTGTGCACATGACACCACATCATATGCAAGAATATACCATATATTCACATAAGATGGATTTCAAATCAGTCATATATAAATCGTTAGCATTACTTGTGTGGGATCCATAGACTTAGATCCTCTACCATTCAGCTACACTAGCCACACACTTCTCATTCTACTTAAAATTACTCCCTTTATTTTGGAGTAACTCTATTTGGAACTGGTCCCTTGTTTTGGATCAAATTTTACATTGACTTGGCCTTTCTTTGATAGTTGGAGGGATCCTTTTTTGAGCTATTATAACATATGCAATGTCTTACTATCTTATTTGGCTCTTTTGGGATGTATACTTACACTAAGTTATAAAGTTCCATGGGGGTTTTATTTTCATAGCCTCGTGTACCTTCATGTGTGTGTGTACCTTGTGTTGCACACCATTTTCTTAGTTAATATGTACTCAAATCACTATTAGTTTCATGTTATTTATGTGAGGCCTTTTTTACATCTTCAACACCTTAACAATCAGACTATCTCCTTTTAGCGAGAATTTTCTGACATACCCAACTTCTATCATTTTTGGTGTTTGAGTAGTGGATTTAGACAACTCATATAGATATAATATTTTTTCAAATCCACCCATTCAACAGTATGGAGGGGTTGTAGTCATATGATTTAACATAAATTAAATCTTAATTCGAGGAGTGAGATAAATCAAATAATATCATAAATAAACAATATATAACATGTGATGCAAAGAAAGTGCACTTAACAAGAGGATAAGAGAGAATTAGCTAATAAATCACTCTCTATACTAGATCTGGGCTAGAAAGATGATGGAACAACCTCAATCTATACTATGCATGCTTCTTATGGAAGACTGTGATCTATAGGTGTGTTATACACTATAACACCCATAAGGGGACATTACTGCCCCAGGTGTTATTGTTTAAATTAGGTGCTAGTTTCCTAATAGTGAGTGTGGATCTAGTTATTTCAGGGTGTGATCATGTCACCTTCACTTTGCTATATGTCACATCTACCTTGCTTTAGGGTTCTCCTGTCCCATTCGTTCCTACAAAACAAACCCTGGATACCTATACAAGTCTTAAGTGCACATTAGACTAAATAAAATATGCATATGCTTGATTCATTACTACCTTGAAAATCACCCCAATGTGATTGTCACCGAGAAATGCACTATGTTGGTCCTCAAATTTACACCCCGTGTTGGATCAAAATCAAAACTCCTTTAGGGAAGGGTGATCTATTTAGAATGATGGTAGAACGGGTGGTGGTGTGTTGTTTTGTAGCCGTGGAGGGGTATAACACTTTCCTTGGGATCAAGCCTTGGTATGGTTGAGGTGCAAGTACAAAGGAGATGGTCTTTCCCTACTACTTTTGGTCCTACATTGAACCAAGGTAAGAGGACCCGCGGTGTAACTTGAATGCAGAGGGAGAGATGGGATATTTGTTCTATTGAGTTCATTAAATGATGGGTCAGTCTAGGATAAACATGGCCATGGACACAACACTTCACTCTCACTAGTTGTCAAACCAAAAATTTTCATATGCTTAACTTACCAGACATGGGTCACTAAAGATAGTAGAGATTAGTTACTCTTGCATTCTCTTGATAAAAGCTAAATGAAACTTTTAATGATAGTTAGAGATGTGGCAACAAAAGCAACAAATTGATGGAAGTACGGGGTGGGATTGATTGTATAGTTTTGATGGAGATTTGGAGGGGAGACGGCATTTGATTTTACAAGCTTCATATAATGGTATTCCCATGGAATGAATCCATCTTTAACTGTGATGCTTGAAAAGACAAATTAATTTGACAAAGTCTGTGAAATGACATTTGCATTCATTGATACTCAATTTGTACAAATTCCATCTATAGTAGTCACAATCTTAACCAAAAATCATGGAGTTAGAGTTGTGATAAAGAACTTGCTACATTTGTCTTATACACCCAAAATACCCTTAAGGAATTTACAAAAGCTCTTCAAAAGTGATGTTTTCCTTAGGATTTTACAACCAGATTGAACTATTATAAAGTATACACTACTCCACAACACTCTCACAGTGACCAAAAGAATAAAACAACTAAGAAATAACCTTATGTACTGAACAAAGTAAAGCCAATGCAAGATAGTAACAAAGTTGATATTTCCATATTCATTCATTCAAAACATGAGAAAAGGGAAATTATAGATTTTCCAAAATAGAGAGAGTCTATTCATGTATGTTTTGGCTAGAGGACACAAAAAAATTCCCTCAAAACCTTCTAATGGATGTGCAATGTAACCACCTTAGCTCTTCCTTACATAATGGATACAAAAAATGATTTACAAGAAACTAGAAAATTGAACCTAGAACATTAATAAAAAATTCTACAACTACCCCCAATCCGCCTCTTCATACAAAATTAATTATTGTTACAATATATAGAAGATGAGAGAGAAAGAGAAGAAAAATAGTATTTCCCCCTTCACCCACCAACAAGGTGCATTAAAATTCTAAAAAGGAGCATGAGCATCTTGCCAAATTCATTCACTCCTTCTGTCTTACATGTTTAGAGAAGAAATAGACACCATACTTCATCAAGTCAGGTGGTTGACCAACACCGGTACTGCAACTTGAATGCTAAAGATATTTTCTACTTTTTCTCTCATCAAATATCATAAATTTATGAATATGATAATTCCAAAGTGAAGGGATTGAAGAGACCTTTCCAACGATATAAATTTTGTAATATTTGGAGTAGGGAATTGAAAGATATGGACCTATAAAGTTTTACATGTCAGGATGAACATGAACTTGACACATGACAACCTTTGATTATCTCAAGGATTACCTCTTGCCAATGTGAGCATTGATTTTAATTTTTCCATGCGTCAGTCCTTCATTTGGTTGCAGGGTCAAGTTTTGCTTCTTTTATTTCCTTACTTTTCTTTGCAAGAAGATCTATTTCTTTTAGAAATACAAGCTAATAAATCAATGTCATGTTATTTGCAAATGTCACACTGTCCTTTACCTTGACTCACAGTGGCGAAACACGATCCAATAGGAAAGCTCCACACTTACTTCACATTTTACCTTTTATTTAGCCTCGAATGAAAATTTTGAAACATGAGCCAATAGAAAAGCTCCACTCTCCTTAGGTTTATCAGTCTCTCTTGCCTTCACACTTTCTTTTGATTGGTTTGGGGTTGTTCCTTTACATTGCAAATTTTAAATTGTTCAAACTTAGAAACATTTGGGCTTTATAAAAAAAAATCCACATATTCCTTCTTTGACTGCCCTTGATCTTCCAAACCCAAAGCCTTACTGAACTTGATTTATTCCGTGAACTTGAGGTCCGCATAATGCATCTACTTTGAAGTTTTCTGGAATGGTGACACGTGTCCACATTTGGTCATCAATCTTATGTCATCTGTCATCTTTTAAATCCATCATGTTTATTGACTGCACTGAATTTTTTTCACTGCAAACCCGAAATTATTTGAAACATGGTTGATTCTGTGGACTTGAGGTCCATGGGAGCCCATCTACTTGAAGAGTGCCAAAATGCACATGTGTCATATCTTTGATCATTGATATTCTGAAATCTATCATCACCTTCATCCACCACATGTCCTTTGAATTTCCTTGAGCCTTCTTGGACATGATAGAAATATCTAATACAATTCAATCCAGGGACTTGAGGTCCACGGACCCAAAATGCTTTGAGGAGAGTCAAAATCCTACCACGTGGCCCCTCCTTTCGCCCTTGAGATTTGACCATGTGTCCTGTCTAACCTTAGTATTTAATTTTATGGGTAAATGGATATTACACGGTCCTTTTAAAAGTAACCCGCCAATGCTCGTAAACTTGGTCTCCCAATGGTTTTTGAATGCTAACGACTGGTGCTTTTGAGAGGTGGAATTTGTTGGCCATTTGAACATTGTTGTCTTCATTAAAATGGCTAAGTCCATTTTTAAAAACATTTTTGTATATTTTTCCTTAGTGGTTGGGTTGCATGCTTTTGGACCTTCAGAGCTTTATCTTTTTATAGAAATTTAGGTAATTTTGGTGTTAATTGTAGCTTCTTTTTGAAATATGTAAACATACTCTTGATCACTCGTAATTATGAATATTTTATACTTTAATTTACTAGTTAATTGAACCAGTCCCCCAACATTTCTATTAAATCCTTTATTTTATCCTACTAAGGCACAATATTTGTTACAGATTGATACTTCTCTTTGACTCAGGATGATCTTTGAAGCATGGGGAACAATATGAAACCTACAGAAAATTTGAATTTATGGGGAGTCTATGTAAAAAACTAGATCAATCCAAGGAACTGGATTGATCTCCAACAACAGATCCTACTCACAAATGAACACCCCTTTATGGGTGCCACAAGAACAAATACCAGATGCCTATTCCATTGGGAAAGGAGTTAAGTAAACAAAACACATAAAGCTTCCAAAATAGATGAATAATGGGTTGGGGGAAAAATGAAAACATAAGAAACCTGGTCAATGTAGTCCATAGCATAAAAAGGAAAACAACAACACAAAAAGCTAAAGTAGAGATGTACAAAGATCGTACTTGATCATTTGGATAAGACCATGTCAAGAAATCTTGGTAATTATTTAGCAATTGGGAATAAGTTGGTTTTTCTTTTTCACTCATGCTACATCCTAGCCATACCTTTCTAGGATTTTGAGAAGTATACCAGTTTCGTTCCTCAACATTTCTAGGCACATAAATAGACTTTCTCCCAATTATGTCATTATCATAAAAATTTAACTCAAGACTAACCATTTTTTGAGGGATAACATTTGTTCTTCATTGTATTACATCTTCCTCAAAGATGGTTTATTTTTCATCATATAAAATAGTCATAGGATCAAGATCAATGAGTTGATATGTGAACTCACCCTTACAATTTGAGAATCCTTGAACCTGAGCATCGTCTTGAAAAATATGATTTGGAGAAGTTAGAATTACTCTAGCTCTATTTTCAACATTGCAACATGCTTTATCAAAATTCAGGGTCTATGGTACATTGATATCTTCAAGGTGTGCACTAGGAAATTAAAATGATTGAGCAATATCCATATCATCATTATCTACAGGAGGAAGAGAGAATACCTGATTGATGCATGCCCAAAATTCATTTGTATTTTTGGCATATAGAAGATAAGTGAAATTATCTCTTATTGGTAAATCATTCAAACACTCATTCATACATGCATCACTCAATTCATATTCCTCACTAATATTCCTCATTAATTCATATTCCTCATTCATATTATTAATATTACTATATTCCTCATTGGTAAAATTGCATGCGACGATTAACTTAAGTTTGCTTTTTGAATGCGTCTGTGAGCCGAATTCGCTAAAAATAGCTTCGTTTGCTTGGTTCTCCTTGATCCTTCTATTTTTGAATAGATTTAATGAGTGGAACTACCTCTTAATTGCCTTGTGCATGAAGTAACCTTCTATCCTCCATTCCTATATATTTCATGCTTGTATTCAAGAAAAGGGCCTGAGAATTTTGGTATCTTGCATTGTTGTGTTGCCATAATCTTGATAGGAATTGCATATCCAAGCTCAAATCTCTTGTGCTATCTCTCTTCTACTTGCATTGCATCCAAATTACTTCCAAGCTGTCATTGCTCAAGCGTCATCCTCTTGTTATTGTTCTTTTCATTCCCAATCTTTTGGACTCACATGAAAACGTAGAGAAAGAAAGGAAAGAACTGAGGGGATAAATACTGATACTACTGGACTTGCCAAAGCTCTTGTTCTTCCAGGTTAGAATTGTGTATTTGTTTTCTTTGTTTTGTCAAATTATCAATTGCATATCAAATAGAGTAGAGAAATAGTTCATTTCAATTAACTAGATAATTACAAGTAGATCAAATCAATAGGAATTTTTCTCTTCAACATTGCTAGGGAAGCTGTGGGGAAACAAAAGCTCTGTTAGAGCCATGATTTGTTCTTAACTTCTGATGTAAGGTTGGAAAGATTTTTCTTGAATTAGAATATATCTTAGGTTTAGATTCACACATCTGCATAGATAGTTAGCTACATCCAGCTAATTGTTTGTTTTTAATTAGTTTATTAGATTAAATGCATTGTCTGAAAAGTTAGAAAAGAACAAAAACATTTATTTTCCATAGCTTATCTTGTTTTACTACTTTTTTCTGATATATTGAGAAAAAACCAAAAACATAGGTTAGATTTCCTTTGATAGATAGTTTATATACCAAAAACAAATCAATTCATCTCGCATGACCATCAATGGTCTGCAATAGCAAAATACTTACAGTTGCGATCCCCTAGTCCCACAACCCAACAAGGCAAAGCTAATAACTGGCATTGACACAAGTTTTTGCTTAACATTCTTATGTACACCTACCACACACACTGAGAAAATAAGATAGTTAGAGACATTGAACATAGCTGTTAATCAAGCCTATGACTTTTGGAATGCTCTTGGAAATAGGATTTGATTGTGTGCATGACCATATAAGGGCCTCAACCTCAACGAGTCTTTGGTTGCGACCCACAGGTCCCATAACCCAATGGGCTTACTAGTCAGTTAGATATCGACACTAGCTTACGAACATTGGTATTCATATCTTCACCACTTCCACCCGATATTATTACACAACTTTCATTATTAAATATAGCAGCCGATTAGGCTAAGACTTTATGGACGAGACCAGAAAACCACCCTTAGTTCTTGCAGCTTCACTACACCTCTTGTCTCAATTTCCATGACCTTGTCTGGAAACCCATACGAGGCACTTGCAGGTTACTTTCCACGTATTCCACAACCAATCAATAGAATCTTGACGGAACTAGACATCGATTGGAGTCTTCGAGTAGCTATCATATCAGACTGTACCATCACACCCCTTCAGGTTAGGAGAGAATTCTTTGCCTTAGATTCACAGATTCCATTATTACATGTCGAAGACATACGGTTTCCTAATTAGCTTGATCACCGCTATCACTTTCACTCCCATTTCAATTCCACACCGAATGTCTCAGCACGACCTTGATAGGTTGCAAGGACAAGGTGATGTCATGCTTCAAAACAATAGCGCTACCCCACCACCAATTGACAATGCAACCAATGAGGGGTGGCAACATAGTGAACAATTCATAGCAGGATACCATACTCCTCAACAACCTCCAAGGGTTCAACCAAAGGTATCTAAGAAAGGTACTGCCCCATCAACGGGTGATGTAATTTCAGATTTGGTTGATAAATTCAAGGAGTTAGAGCTTGCCCAGAATACACAGAATTCATATTCCAGGAAAACATGGGCTCCTTGCTACCCACAGAACTATGGGTAAATACCGACCGCACATAATCCACCAGTATACATGAATACTCCAAACCATGGGGACTTGTTAACTTGGACGGGTACCTTGGGTATGCCTCCTCAAGCCAAATATGGATATCTACAATAGGTGCCAACCGGAAGTGTGTTCTCAAATGCTATACCATCTAGAAATGCAATGTTCCCTGGCTTTGCGCCTTTAGCTCCATATCAAGGTAATCAACCCCCTTATATACAAATGTATTCGAAATATCCACAGGGGAACATGCACACCTACCTAGGTCCATATGGAGAACTGCAGGGGATATAATACACCCCACCAAATGTGTATGTTGTCCCATTTCAGTAGCCAATGCAGCCCCCACCTCCCCAACAAGGGTCTTCAATGGTGGAAACATATGTAATGGGGACTTATTCTGAATATCTCAAAGAACCCCTAGATTTTTTCCATTTGGAAAGTCATGCTCCTGAGACCCTTTCCTGATCTCCTGAAGTTCAAAGGGGAGGGCGATCCAAATGCCCACATCAAGGCTTATACAATGGCCATTCGAGAGTTGCTCCCATGGGATGTAGTTTTTGAAAATATTTTCCCTAAAACACTTGAAGGTATTGCTCTCAACTAGTATTATAGGATACCGGAGGATTCAATACACTCGTTCAAACAACTTATATGAGAGTTTATCAAAGCTTTCGATATGAATAAGCTTTTACGAACAGGAATCGGGGAATTCCTTCATATCAAACAAGAACATAACAAATCTGTAGCCCACTTCATTCAGAGCTGGCAGCACATTCTCTACTCTTCCGCAAGTGCTCCAAACATGGATCAAACAGAACTTTGTGATTTGTTCCTTCACTCTCTTAATAGAGAGACAAAGGAAGAGGTTCAAAATTTCCTGCTAAGGAGCTATGAAGAGGTGTTAGAGGGTGCTCTTCAGATTGACCAAGCGGCCATTGACAGTGGTCGTAAGACCTACAGAGCAAATGGGAAGTTAGTTACTCCTGCTCAAAGCACTCCCAGTTACTCCAACAACACAAATAACAATCAAGGACCAAATATCCTTAATAAGAATCATGGAGTCACGACCGACGGTGTAACTGACCAGCCAAAAAATCCTAATGTTGTTAATCCCACCGTTACAGGTGCTACAAATAACAACAACAATGGTAACAATCAGAGAAATAACTTATCACCCTCGGTAAACATTGTGGATTTTAATCTTCCCCAACAACAGCAACAACCTCAACAACAAAGACAAATGCTAACCCCGGGCCCTAGTCAATACCCCAACCAGTACCAAAATTAGGGGCAAGGGTTCCAAAGTGTCAATTATAACAGTCAACAACCAAACAACAACCGTGGTTTTAGACTACAACAAGGAACAAACCAAAGGCCCCGAGATTACGATCTTGACCTATATTACGGTTTCTATAGGTCCATGGGCATGATGCAAGGACCTTTCATGATTGTGATAAATTTTTGTAACGTTTTCCAGAAGACTAAAGACAGTTATTTGTTGACATGTTTTTGGCAAACCCAATTGCACCTAGTCAAAACACCTATATGGGACTGGTGTCTCCACATAACACACCATTTGGAATCTTCAATGATTCTCTCCCCACACATCCAAAGGATGGTAGACTAGATCCTAACGGTTTGAATAAAGGTATTGTAATAGGGACTCATGATCATGAAGCCTCAACTTTGTCAAAGCCACGGGTGGCACCTCCCATGGATGGTTGTTAGCAAATGAAGATTGTAGGTTTGGTTGAGTTAGACGTTGAACCCCAAATTAATGTTGCAACAAGAGTCAGAGACTATTCTTTGCAGCCAATCCCAATTTATCCGGTTGTGTCGGATAGTGTTCACGACACACTAAACAAGCTAGTAGGAGCTTACAATTTTATCAGTGATCTAACCAAGACCTTTTCACACATTTCCTTTTTGGATCTACTAAATAATTCCCTTGCTCATCGAGTCTCTCTTTTGGAAGCGCTTGTTCTTTTCCATTTGGCTAACGTTACCCATCCACCAGAGGCACAGATAAACCATATAGACTTTGACGTTTACCGTCTAGGGAAACCCAAAAGGGATACTGGGTTTGTATTTAACATAAGAAAGATGCCTACTGATGCTGAAATAGCTCGTAGAGGCGATCTGGCCTTATTTTTATAGGTGTGGATCTAAAACAACTATGTGAAGTGCACAACTATCGATGATGGGGTGGCGGTTAATATAATCCCCTTATCTTTTCTTCAGAAGTTAGGATATGGGGAGACTAATTGCTCCTCGACGTGAAACACATTGAGGGGCTATGATAGTCTTAAGGCAACCTCGATCAGAACCATAGTGTTACAGGTCACTCTTGGGCACAAGATGATGCTTATTGAGTTTTATATTATAGATTGAGAAACCAACTATAATATGACCCTTGGACGTCCTTGGATCCACCGCATGAAAGTAATCCCCTCCACCCTATTCCAAGAAGTCAGATTCTTACATTTAAGGAAATTCTTTGTCACTCAATGTGATCCAAAGCCCTTCGATATAAATTTGGCCAATTTGAAGAAAAATCCAAGGGTCCACTCTGAATTCAAACTTCCTACGAACTAGTTAAACAAACTGGCAAGCGCGGTAATAGAAGAAAAGTTGGTTCCCACAACGGAATTAGAAGTTACACATTTGATTAAGGGTATTCCGGTGGTTAAGGATGAAAATGTTGTTGTAGAGACATTATTGTTAGGAACTACAACAAATATTTTTGAGCTATTAGAAAAGAATTTGCCTATTCTTCTCCCCTTTTGATTCCATGGGTATGGGACATGCCTTGGGACTTGGTTCCCTTCTAGCATATGAGGTTTGCATGGTGGATGTAACTGAGGTCAAAGGAGAACTTACAAAGGATGATTTAACATCCATCTTTCCGAGTAGTTACTGAACCCTCCATTTTGATGGAGCCAAGTGTCACTTTGGCATTGGGGCAGGCGCAATCCTTACTTTGCCTGAAGGAATGGTTTTACCTTTTGCTTTCAAATAGAATTTCTAATGCACAAAAAATGGGGATGAGTATGAGGCTCTCCTATTAGGTCTCATTGTAGCTAAGAGAATGGAAATCCTCAATATTAGGGTGTTGGGTGATTCACAGCTATTCGTAAATCAAATATCTGAGGTATACGAGACTAGGGTAGAACACTTACAACTCTACAAAATAATTATGTTGGGCCTAACTAAGGGGCTTGACTTTATATCAATCATGACAGTTCCACGTGAACAGAACCTTCTGGAAGACTCTATAGTGACTTTCACCTCACCCTTCACCTGAAGTAGTGATTTAGAGGACACCAACTTCACGGTTTCACTCTGTGTTGAATCCTTGATTCGCAAAGCGCCGGTAGCATCAATGTTGACATATGTGGAAGTTGAGGACCAGATTGACTCTTCGGACCTTGTTGATAGGGATGAGTCAACCTTAAGTTATTTAAACACTTTGGTGGAGCTGCATCTTACTTGTCACGAGGTAGACCTTTCCCTAATTCCACATTCCTCTTCTTATTTTTGGGAATCCAATGATTGAGTCCTCTCTAGGAAAAGATCTTGAGATTTACAAGGTAGAAGAAGAAGGGGATTTGGAGTTGCCTCCAGCCCCGCCTGAGTTTGAGGAGGGTAATGCCTCCTTAATTGAAGGAATGATTGATATAAACATAAAAATGGAGTAGGAACCAAAAATCTTTAAAATAGGGTCCTCTTTAACTCTGGAGGAAGTAGAAATTCATACTCAAATCCTCAAGGAACATCAAAAATCCTTCGCATTTAGTTACAAGGAAATGACAAGAATTACACCACACATCACAGTTCACAATCTCGACACTAAGCTGGACGCCAAACCAATTAAGTAGAAATCAAGACCTATGAAGCCAAAGGTGGCCCTTATGGTAAAAGAAGAAGTAATGAAGATTCTCCATGTAGGGTTTATCAAGCCAATCGATTATTCACAATGGGTATCTAACATTGTCTCTGTTCTAAAAAAGAATGGAAAGATCCGTATTTGCATAGACTTTTGGGACATTAACAAGGCTTGTCCCAAGGATGACTTCCCGCTACCATCCATTAATGTTATCATTGATGCAACAAGTGGATTTGAGTTTTTCTCTCTTATGGATGGGTTTTCAAGATATAATCAAATTAAAATCTCTACCAAGGATCAAGCTAAAACTACATTTATAACTCCTTGGAGAACTTATTATTATGTATTATGCCATTTGGTCTTAAGAATGTTGGCGCTACATACCAACGAGAAATGACCTACATATTCCATGTTTTTATTCATAAAATTGTGGGATTTTATGTAGATGACCTGTTGGCCAAGGCCAAGAAGTGTTGTGATCACCCAAAGGTGCTTCATATCATTCTCTCACGCTTGATTGAGTATGGTATCACATTGAATCCAGAAAAATATGTATTCGGTGTAACAGGGGGAAAGCTCCTAGGTTACATTATATCTTCACAAGGGATTGATGTTGACCCAACCAAAATATGAGCTATGTTAGAAATGGTTTCACCATCAAACGAGTCTGGTATTAGATATTTTCTTGGGAAACTCAGTGTAATCTGAAGGTTCATCCCTGACTTGAACTTTGTCATTCATCCAATCAACAATTTGTTGAAGAAAGATTATATCATTGACTGGATGGAGGAATGTGATGAGGCCTTTAAGGTAGTTAAATGATTCTTGTTGTCCCCTCCCACGCTAATGCCACCTAGGTCAGATTTCCCTTTGATCTTATATTCACGGGCTACAGACGTTTCACTTGCTTGTATGTTGGCTCAAGAGGACAAAGATAAGCGGGAACGAGTAGTTTACTTTATCAGTCATACGTTAGTTGATTATGAGACACGCTACACGCAGGTAGAAAAAGAATTCCTTGTCATAGTGTTTGCAACCAAGCACTTAAGATATTATATGCTCAATCAAGAAACAAGGGTCATTTTCAAGTCATACCACTTACGAACATTCCTCATGTAGGGATCCTTGTCTAAGAAGGCTAGGTGCTTCATTACATTAATGGGTGAGTTTGAGTTAATTTTTGTAAATCAAAAATGTGTTAAGCATCAAATTATTACAGATTGGTTGGTTGATAATTTATTAGACGAGGGTGATTTGGTAGATTTGGACTTTCCCGATGAGTGCGTATATTTCTTTGAAACCAGGCCCCCTATCTCTGTATGGCCTTAGTACACTGACATTATCAATTTCATCATGGACCACACATACCCAGAAGGGGCAACATCACAATAGAGAAGGTGGTTACGTGTCATTGCTGCTAAGTACGTGATCTTGGAACAAGTGCTTTATCGCATAGCCTTCGACGGAATGCTATTGAGATGTGTTGACATAGAAGAATCCAAAAATATTATTTATGAGTCATATAGTGGGGTATATGGAGGTCACTTCAGTAACCATGCCACTACCCAGAAGATACATCAGATGGGCTATTTCTATCCCACCCTAGAGCATGACGTGGTAAATTTTGTGTGCAGATCACAAGTGTCAAGAGTTTTCCCACGAGATTCACATACCGGCACAAGCTTTACAAATAATCGCAACTCTATGGCCCTTCTCCACGTAGGGCTTGGATCTGATAGGGAAATTCTCTCCCTCATCAACAGATGGCCATAATTTCATAATCAAGGCCACATAATACTTTACCAAGTGGGTAGAGGCAATGCCCCTTACCACTGTTCCTAGCTCTGTAATCACTAAATTAATTCTAAACAAGATCATTTGTAGGTATGGGGTGCCACATGTCATTATTTCTAATACTGGAACGTCTTTCAAAAATGACGAGGTGTGTGAGTTGTGTACAAAGTTCAAAATAACTCATCACATGGCCTCTCTCTACTACCCTCAGGCTAATGGACAAGTTGAGGCTACCAATAAGACTTTACAGTCAATTCTTCTTAGAAGAAGAATGGAGAATAAATGAGATTGGCACCTAAAGGTTTTTCTGGCCTTGTGGGCCTACCGAATGTCGGTTAGAACACCAACAGGGCAACCCCCTTTTCCTTAGTATTCAGTGTTGAGGAAGTTCTGCCACTTGAAGTTGAAATACCTAGTCTCTGCATTTCGCTACATGGGATCTTGGGAGAGGAGGGTTATCGAGAAGCTCGACTCTCCCAATTAGAAAGTCTCGACAAAGCTAGATTGAATGATGAGCAATGGTATAGTGTTTACGCTGACCGTATGGCTTGGCAATACAATAAAAAGGTGTATGAATGTGAGATCTATGAAGGAGATTTAGTATTAAGACTAGATAGTAGCATAGATAAGAAGACTGACAGTGGGAAGAAAGTTCAGACTTACGTGGTTAGGTCCATATCGAGTGGTCGAAGACCTATAAAAATGACGCATTCCACTTGTGTACACTAGAAGGTGAGGAGTTTAGCGAATCTGTAAACTCTCTTCACCTAAAGAGGTACTACACATGATCCATCAACATTCTCATATGTACATTATTACATCTGCATTGCATTTTCATCTGTTCATTCATTTTGTAAAAAGTGTGATCAAGGAGCTTATTCTTATAGCAATTTCTAAAAACTTCTGAAGATATTGGCAAAAACATTCAAATCATGTCTCTTCAAACCTTCATAGTATCATCAACTATTCCTGAATCATTTATCAATCCAAACAAGATAAGACAAAATTTTGACAGTAACCATACCAAGGCCTGCATACTTGGTTCTACTTTTGGTCTCTTCTTAGGATAGGTGTCTTTTTCTATGGTCTGTTCTAGAAGCTTCATGGTGTCACATCTATCCCATATACATCTCTTTGGAAATAAGAATACTCTAAACATTTTTCCCAAGTAAGTAAATCAGTTGCAAATCAACAAAAAATTTTATTTTACACATTTCTTTGCCCTACCAACCTTCGGTGTTGAGCTTGCATCTCTTACTAGTGACGTAGGGTTGGGAAAGGAAAGAAATTCCCTTACTCACCTACGCCTTGTCCATGGTGGTAAGCCCGTGCTTCCTACTAGTAGCATGGGGCAAGGTATAGGGGGTCTCTTTGACAAATCTGAAAGTCATAAACAATTAAATCAAATACTGTAAAATCTTAAGTCAAAACAAAGTGAATTAGATGTTCAAAATTCCAAGAAGAGTTTAAAACCCCAAAACCATATTTTGTCAACCAAGTGGCCATCTACGGATCCAAGTCTAGATAAACTGCAAAGCAATTCACATGTCTAAACTATGAAGTAGCTTGAGTAGGGTAAGGTTGTAGCATCCCAATTTGGTTTTGTCAAACCTCTATCTTTCTCTCATCATTGCCATTCAACAAATTTCATAGCTTGTGCCCTTTCTAACTCTTGGTGTTGAGCCCTCACATCTTACTAGTTGTGTGGGGTTAGGAGTGGGGCAAGCACATCCATTTATCGTATCATTATATCATCATGTTTTATCAAGACAATATGAAGTACCGAAGATTGCAAAAGAAACTAAGTTTAAGATCACATTGTGTTTGCATCATCATATATCAGTATTATGAAATACAAAAAGAAATCATTCTGTTATCATTCCATCCATTGTATACATTCTGAAAAGCATTAAAAAGTGGAAATTCTAAATATCTAGAGTACACATGAGAGATAAGCCAAAGAGAGTCAACTCAGATACAATGGAATACTGAACCAAAAATAGAGTCTGTATATATCATAGTAGATCAAGTTTGTGTACAATGTCATCATGCGCTAGGCATGGTCAAAACGCTCACAACGAGCCCAAAATATACAAAAAAAAAAATCATATAGTGTCAAAAAGTGGTATCAAAGCAATAAAGGCTCAACAACCTATCAATCCCTGTGGGATCCCTCAGATGGCATGTGACCACATCTAGGGCTCCTGCTATGGCTATGACGGTGGTGAGAATGGACTGAATGGTGTGAGTGCTCATGGTGGCACCTGCTTTGTGTAGTCTCGCTGTGAGAATGGCTCCACCTCATCAGGTGCTCAACAGTCTTGTATCCAGTTACCTGGGTACAAAAGGAGGTCACTATCTCCGCAATCTTCCAGATGGAGCAAACACATTGGTATGTCAGCCGGTGGCTAAGGGCTTCCCTGAATCAGCAGTCAACTCGACCCCAGTCTTCCCCGAGGGGATCAACAGGGTATCCACACATACCCGACAAATGAGCTCTCGCCACTCATGTGTGGAGGCTACAAAAAAAAAGAGAGATAGTGAGTTAGAAAATCACAAAACATAAGTCAAAAGGAGAATGCTAAGCTAAACATGTGGAAATCAATAGATAAAGTTGAGAAAGGAGTATTGAACAGACTCAGGTCTCTAGGCATCCATGTGGGATCACTGGCTATTACAGCAGGTGGTGGTGGTGGTTGTGGAGCCTCTTCGAATCCAGAGGCATGGTGGTGTCCAATCATGGACTCATCATCCCCTCCAAGTGCCTCCTCCAAGACCAAAGTCTCTCTCTCTGTGCTCGCCTCCTCGTGCGCTGCTATGAGGATCTCCTGAGTATCATGCCACTCAGGGTCACTGTCATCTCCCTCTGAAGGTCTTACCCCCTCATCCTCCTCTTCGACCGACTCCCCCTCCATATCATCTCCTGCATCCTCCTCAAAATTGGAGTCCAAATCGATCGGCTCATCCTCCTCCCCGCTGTGAGAAGGAGTCACCCCAATCTGAAGTAAGGGTGCTTGAGGAGCACCAACTGCCATTCGAGCATGGACTACACACCTAACTGTAATAGGCACACAAGGGGTAACAACTGTCCAACTAAGATCCCCTCTAGGACCTCTCCATGCCTCCTAAATAGACCTATAAACCGGCGCCACTGGAGGAAGCATGACAGGGTATGGAAGACCGAACTACTAGGGTACCCAGATCAAAGGGGTGAATCTCTAGTCTCCTAGCTCTGTCAACTAGCTGGCTCATGGAAGAGAAAGCTACCATCGTCATAGTCTCCTCACCCCATATCCCTACCATGTCCTGATAGGGTGTGGTAGTCATGTCTGCTATAGTCAGAGAGGCCACTGACTGATGTGGTGTCCAGAGCACTGACATGCCTGTCCATCTAGCTACCCAGACAACCTCTGGATCTGATACATGTACCCCCTGCCATAAGGGATGAAACACTCATAGACCCAACTCATAACCAGAGTGGGGTGGCTCAAGGACTGTCCCTACAATCTGAAAACTATGTATAAGTCATGGTATGTGGTCCCCAAAATATCTTCTCCCCAGGCATACTTATGGCCATGAGCCTCGATCTGTGCAATGATGGGGGCCCAACAATATAAAAGTGTATCTCCTCCCTTGTCCCCAATTAGTCTCGAGGATAGGATACCCATGATGGCTCTCCAAAGGATAGGAATGGGAGCAGTAGCAATAGACCAAACCTTCATTCCCTTCTTCGAGCCAGATGAGACAATAACATCTCCCATGTATGTAGCCTATTGTGTCATCATGGCCCTAGACCCCATTGTCACCAATGTAAGCTTCCTACCAAGTACCGGGAGTCCAAGAATGTGGTATACATCCTCCAGAGTGATAGTCCACTCCCCCTTAACACCTAGGAACTGGAAGGTGTTCTGGTCCACATCCCAGTAAGAGAATAAGTCACACAAAATGTGACTGGTAGGAGCAACATGGGGCACCCGTGCTATCCGCCAGATGCCTACCCGCTATAAAAGATTTGTCTCTACCTGGGTCAATTGATCTAAAATCTTAGGGATTCAATCACACACTCTCTCTCTTTGCTCTAGTGTATGTATGTACTCCACCTTCTTCTACATCCACCAAAACATGAGAAAAGAGCAAGTTAGTAAATTACATCACATGATAAGCTCATCAAAAACATAGTAAACTCTCAAAAATCCAAAAAAAATCAAGTTTCAAGCATGTTTTGACATTCTGTCCAGAACCGCCACCCAATGTAGGGCGTCGGTTCAAGGACCACCGCTCTTCCTTGGGTGGCAATCATGTGACCACCACCCTGCTTTGGGCGGCGGTTCTAAACTGATTTTCAAAATGAGCCCTAACCCTAGAAATGACCAAAAATGATGAAATTGACCATTTTTGACAAAATAAAACCACGCCCTATGGGTGCCCCCCCTAAAGACCCATTCAAGACAAGAAATTTTGAAAATCTCCCCCCTAGGTGAACTTTTCAACATTTTAACTTTTAGGGTACAAAAAGACAAAGGAGGAAATAACTAACCTGAGAGCACGTTGGTCAATCTCCTACTCACGGAGGCATGATCATGATCTTGGCATGAACGTATCAGCTGTACTCTCATCAGGAACGGTCACCATAAATCTAGAGCTCCAAATCAATCAAACTAACCAAATCAACAATGCACAAATGAATTGAGAAATGAGTTTGTTTTGATATATATATATATATATATGTATATATATATGTTATTTCTAACTTCGTTTTGAGTGTGTTTGTTTACAGGGCTAGAGCATTGGTGCAGGTATATTTCTACAGCCTCGCGCAAATGGTATGTCTTCTTGTCATTTTGATTTAGTGTTTATTTGTTGATATTTTATCTATCTGCACTTGAGTCTTTTCCCTCTTTTGCAGGTAACGGGAATTTGGATGGTGGCTCTTCGACACACGAGAGTGTCAGGTATAGCTTCTAACTCCCCATTTCGGGAATGCCATACTCAGACTCTACATTTTATGCCTCTTTCATGGCTAAGACGCTTCTCCGAGGGGGCAATATGTACGCACCCAAAATTACATGTGCTACATTGTCAGGAAAACAGTTATAAAAGTCCCCAGTGATGATTCAAAATCCTTTCAAGAAGGTGTTCAAGCTCCAAAAACCCATTCGCAGTATATATTTGTAGCCTAGATAGCCTTACTTAACTTTTTCATGCATTTTATCCATCTCCCCGTTTCTTTCTATGCTTTTTTGGCCTTCAATGCTAGGACCGCTGCCCTACGCAAGGCAGCGGTCCTACCCACTTTTTTCAAAGTCCTCATGTGTAAAATTTCATGTGAAGATTCACTTAAGTTTGCTTTTTGAACACGTCTATGAGCCGAATTTGCTAAAAATAACTTCGTTTGCTTGGTTCTCCTTGATCCTTCTATTTTTAAATATATTTAATGAGTGGAACTGCCTCTTAATTGTCTTGTGCATGAAGTAACCTCCTATCCTCCATTCCTATATATTCCATGCTTGTATTCAAGTAAAGGGCCTAAGAATTTTGTGTATCTTGCATTGTTGTGCTGCCATAATCTTGCTAGGAATTGCATAGCCAAGCTCAGATCTCTTGTGTTATCTCTCTTCTACTTGCATTACGTCAAGATTGCTTCCAAGTTGCCATTGCTCAAGCACCATCCTCTTGTTTGTTGTTCTTTGCATTCCCAATCCTTTAGACTCACATGAACACTCAGAGAAAGAAAGGAAAGAACTGAGGGGATAGATACTGATACTACTGGATTTTCCAAAGCTCTTGCTCTTCCAGGTTGGAGTTGTGTATTTGTTTGCTTTGTTTTGTCAAATTGTCAATTACATATCAAATAGAGTAGAGAAATAGTTCATTTCAATTAGCTAGATAATTGCAAGTAGATCAAATCAATAGGAATTTTTCTCTTCAACATTGCTAGGGAAGCTGTGGGGAAACAATAGCTCTGTTAGAGCCATGATTTGTTCTTCACTTCTGAGGTAGGGTTGGAAATATTTTGCTTGAATTAGAATAGATCTTAGGTTTAGATTCACACATCTACACAGATAGTTAGCTACATCCAGCTAATTGTTTGTTTTTAATTAGTTTATTAGATTAGATGCATTGTCTAAAAAGTTAGAAAAGAACAAAAACATTTATTTTCCATAGATTAGCTTGTTTTACTACTTTGTTATGATATATTGAGAAAAAACCAAAAACATAGGTTAGATTTCCTTTGATAGATAGTTTATTTACTGAAAACAAATCAATTCATCTTGCATCCACCAACGGTCAACAGGAAAAGTCTTACAGTTGCAATCCCCTAGTCCCACAACCCAATGGGCTAGAGCTAATAACTGACATTGACACAAGTTTGTGCTTAACAGTTTTACGTACACCTGCCACACACACTGAGAAAATAAGACAATTAGAGATATTGAACATAGCTACTAATCAATCCTATAACTTTTGGACTGCTCTTGGAAATAGGATTTGATTGCATGCATGACCATAAAATGGCCTCAACCTCAACGAGTCTTTGGTTGTGATCCACAAGTCCCGTAACCCAACGAGCTTGCTAGTTAGTTAGATATCTAAACCAGATTATGCACATTGGTATTCATATCTTCACTCTTCCACCCGATATTATTACACAAATTTCATTGTTGAATATAGCAGCCGAACAGGCTAAGAATTTCTAGACGAGACCAGAAAAATCAACCTTAGTTCTTGCAGCTCCACTACACCTCTTGTCTCAATTTTCATGACCTTATCTGGAAACCCATACGAGGCACCTGCAGGTTACTTTCCACGTATTCCATAACCAATCAATAGAATCTTGGCAGAACTAGACATCAATTGGAGTCCCCGAGTAGCTATCATATCAGACCGTACCATCACACCCCTTCAAGTTAGGAGAGCATTCTTTTCCTTATATTCACATATTCCATTATTGTGTGTCGAAGACATACAGTTTCCCAATTAGCTTGATCGCATCCATCACTATCACTCCCATTTCAATTCTACACCGGCTGTCTCGGCACAACCTCGGGAGGTCGGGTGCGAAGAAGGTCACGTGTTGATTTTTTATCATATAGAGACCTTGGTGGAGAATGTTCCAAATTACTTGATGGGGGCCTTTCAAAAGAAGGATTGAAAAGGTGGGGAATTGGGAAACTTTGAGGTAGAGGAGTATGATCTTCAAAATTGGAAATCCTTCAAGGACTTAGTTTCACAAAACATTTGATTCTCATGAGTCAAAAAAGAGGGGAGATGAATAATACCTTGATACTTGTAAATTTTGAACCTTCTTGAAATAATGAATGCAAATTTACTTGAGAACTACCTGAATAAGAGCTATCAGGTGTACCAAAGTAGTCTTCTACCAAGGGCCGATCAATCTCAGTAGTTCGAACAATATTTTCTTCTCACTTTTAACCACTCATTGGTTTCTAGATCTTCTTCCGTCTTGAATGTGTACTTTTCAACTTTGGAAGTAATCTTTTGATAGGATTAGACTTGAAAAAAGGACCTTTTTCCTTCTAGCTTTGCAAAGGGGAGAGTTAATAAGAAAATTGTAAAAATTTTACACTAGTATATCCCATGTTTTCTTTGAACGACAGATCCACTACTATGGCCTTGTACCTTATATGTACATATTAACTCAAAAAGTTGTTGAAATGATATCTTTTTAAACTAGAAGGTTGAGCTTTATATATCTTTATGAATCTTCCCACATTTTTCCCAGAAAAGTCAGGCTTTATGAAAATCCTTTCAAGACACTATGTAATGAAACCAGTCTATCCCATCTTTTCCATTTAGGGAGTCGCCACTAGAATATAAAATTCTAGAAATAGGTGGAACTTTAAAATTTTGTCCCCGACAATGGTGCCAAAAGTGTGTTGTTGACGGCTTTTTGTCCTAAAATCTGCACCCTTTTTTGGATTGACAACAACTCTCCTTTAGGGAGGGGAAGCTGATTTGAATGGTGGTAGACCAGGTGGTGGTGTGTCGTTTTGTAGCCGGGGAGGGTTGTAACACTTTCCTTGGGATCAAGCCTCAAGATGGTTGAGGGGAATGTACAAAGGAGATGGCATTTTCCTACTACTTTTGGTCATACCTTGAACCAGGGTGAGAGGAACCACGGTGTACCTTGAATACAAAGGGAGAGATGGTATATTTGTTCCCTCGAGTTCTTTTAATGATTGGTCATTATGGGATAAACATGCCTTTGGAAACAAAACTTCACTCTCAGGAGTTGTCACACAAAATGTTAGATATGCTTAACTTAACAGACACAAATTACTAAAGACAGTAGAGATCGGTTGTTATTCCATTCTCTTGATAAAATCTAAAGGGAACTTTTAATGATACTTAGAGACATGATGGAAAAATAAAAAATGGATGGAAGTAGGGGTAGGATTGATTATGTAGTTTTGATGGAGATTTTGAGGGGAGAGGGAAATTCCTTTAATGACCTTGGTATAATAGTGGTCTCATAGAATGAATCCATCCTTAACTATGATGATTGAAAAGAAAATTGAATTTAACATGGTCTGTGAAATAACATTTGCATTCATTGATACTCAATTTGCACAAATGTCATATATAGTATTCACAATCCTAACCACAAATCATGGAGTTAGAGCTGTGATAAATCACTTGTTATATTTGTCTTATACACCCAAAATACCTTAAGTGATTTACAAAATCTCTTCAAAAGTGATGTTTTCTTTAGAATTTTACAACTAGAATGAACTATTGTAAAGTCGACACTACTCCACATCAGTCCCATAGTGACCAAAAGATTACAAAAACTAAGAAAGACCCTTGCATACTTAACAAAGTAAAGATAATGTGTGATAGTAACATAACCAATATTGCCTCATTCATTCATTCATTCAAAACATGAGAAACTAGTAAGTATAGCTTTGTCAAACCAGAGAGATTCTATTCATGTAAGTTTTGGATAGTGGACACAAGAAAATTCCCTCAAAACCTGCTAATGGTTGTACAACGCAACAACCTTAGCTCTTCCTTACATACTTGATACAAAAATTTTTTTTACAATAAACTAGAAATTGGAATATATAACTTTAATTTAAAAAATTCTAAAATCACCTCGAATTCACCTCCTCACACAAAATGGCAGAATGTTACAATATATAGAATATGAGAGAGAGAGAGAGAAAGAAAGAATAAAAATATGATTTCCCCCTTCACCCACCAATAAGTTGCATTAAAATTCTATAAATGAGCATGTGCATCCTACCAAATTCATTCCTTATTTTTGTCTTACATGTTTAGAAAAGAAACATACACCATACTTCATCAAGTCAGGCGGTTGACCAACAATAGGATTGCAACTTGAATGTTGAAGACGTTTTCTAAATTTTTTCCCATCAGTTGTCATCAATTTCTGAATCTGATGATGCTAAAGTGAAGGGATTAAAGAGAACTTTCCAACGATATAAATTTTACAAGATTTGGAGAAGGGAATTGAAAGATACAACACTATGAAGTTTTGCATGTTGGGATGAACAAGAGCTTGACATGTGGCAACATTTCATTAGCTTGGGGATTTCCTCTTGCTAACATGTGCATTACTATTACTTTTTCCATGTGTTAGTCTTTCATTAGGTCATGGGGTTGGGTTTTGTTTCTTTTCTTTCCTTACTTTCCTTTGTGGGAAAGTTTGTTTCTTTTAGAAATGCGAGCTAATAAATCAATGCCACATTATTTGCAAATGTCAGATGTCCTTTACCTTAACTGACAATGGTGAAGCATGAGCTAATAGGAAAACTCCACACTTACCTTGCATTTTACCTTTTATTTAGCCTTGAATGCCAACCGTGAAACATGAGCCAATAAAAAAGCTCCACGTTCCTTGGTTTTTTCAATATCTCTCTCCTTTGTGCTTTCTTTTGATTGGTTTGGGGCTGCTCCTTCACATCACAAATTTTAACTTGTTTGGACTTAGAAACTTTTGGGCTTCATAAAAAATTTTCCATGTATCCCTGCTTTTTCTACCCTTGACCTTCTAGACCTGAAGCCTTACTGAACTTGATTTATTCCAAGAACTTGAGGTCCGTGTAATACATTTGCTTTGAAATTTGTCATAATGGTGACATGTGTCCACAGTTGGTTGTTAATCTTGCACAATATTTCATCTTCTAAATCTGCTAGTTTTATTTACCGCACTGAATTTTCTTTCTGTGGACCTGAAATGCTTTGAAACATGGTTTATTATGTGGACTTGAGGTCCACCCAATCCCGTCTACTTGAAGAGTGTCGAAATGTCAACATGTGTCCTATCTTTGATCATTGATCTTCCAACATCTATTTTTACCTTCATCCGTAGCATTTCCTTTGAATTTCCTTGATTCTTCCCAAAACTGATAAAATTATCTAATAAAATTTAATCTAGGGACTTGAGGTCCGTAGAGCCAAAATCATTTGAGGAGAGTTGGAATCCTATTACGTGGCCCCTCCTTTTTCCCTTAAGATTCTATCGCGTGACCCTGTTGACCTTGGAATTGAATTTGACGGGTAAATACACGTCATGTAACCCTTTTAAAAGTAACCCACCAATGCTTTTAAATTTGATCTCCCATGGGTTTTTGAATGTCAATAGTCGGTGTTTTTGAGAGGTGGAATTTGACAGCCATTTGAATGTTCCAGTCTTTGTTAAAATGGCTAAGTCTATTTTAAATGAATTTTTAAACCATTTATGCATATTTTTCCTTCATGGTCAAGTTGCATGCTTTTGGACCTTTAGAGCTTAAGATTTTAGAGCAATTTGGATCATTTTTGGTGTTGATTGTAGGTTCTTTGTGAAATATCTAAACATAGTCCCAATCACCTACAAGTATGAAGCTTTTATACTTTGATTTACTAGTCAATTGAACCAGTCCTCCAAAATTTCTACTAAATCCTTTCTTTAATCTTGTTAAGGCATGAGGTTTCTTATAGATTGATACTTATCTTTGGCTCATACTTATATTTGAAGCACGGGGAACAATATGAAACATAAAGAACAATTGAATTTATGGGGAGTTTATGAAGAAAATCAGCCCAATCCAAGGAACTGGATTGAGCTCCAACACGTTACATTTCAAACTTAATGTAATTTTGGTGTGTGTGTGTGTGTGTGTGTGTGTGTGTGTGTGTGTGTGTGTGTGTGTGTGTGTGTGTGTGATAAAATCATGTCCTTTGAATCTAGGTTTCCCTTGAGAAAGTTACACCAAGAGAGTGGGCTAGAATTATTTTTCCCACAAGATAATGTGTGATGGAGTAAAGAATTTTCCCTTCCTATGTAGTGAATAATGTAGCCCTAATGCATTCCTCAAGTGTTCATTTTTTTCAAGTAGTAATTAGAAAGTAATAGCCATATTTCCCTTTCTTTCTCCTTATTTCCCCTTAGAGTAGTTAATAGGTCATGTATATGATTCATTTTCTTGAATTTCGTCATTAACAACCCTAAAATCCAAACCAAAGTGATAAATAAAAGTTTAGAAAAGATAACAATTGATGTGGCATTTTAAACATAAGAAATAAAGAAAAAGGATAGAAGCACCCAAAGGGGACAATATTGTTTGAGTGCTCCTGCCACTTAATTTGCGTTAATGTCTGAATATCTCTAAAGATAAAATAGGAAGTACCGATCTAGGTAACACATTATGTGATGTCATAAATCAAATGAATAATTCCAAAAAAATGGAGGACGAAAATATGGAAAGATAAAACAATGAAAATGTAAAACAAAACAAGTGTTGTTAATGTCTAGTTTTCTTAGTTACGAATCATGTACATAATGACATACTAGAATACTAATTAGATCATTTTGTATCTACATTTACCCCCACTTTATTCTAGTGAATGAATATTCACTATTATAAAGTAGATAGAAATACCATATCTTTCTTAAAGTCGAAGAAGATTATAACCGATAAAGTGTTGAATGGAAATTATAGGATGTGTACCATGGATTCTAAGAGGGGGTGAGAACTATATTAATGTGCATGTGCTTGATATTATCTCACAATGCATGTGCTTGACATTATGCATCTACTTTCCCTACCTTTCTACATTTAAGTGTTATCATTACAATATCTACTACTTCCATTCCTATTTTCAGCTATATACATTGTGACATACTATCAATTATTCTAGCATCCTAATGATTTCTTCATGTGTAATATATGTCTTGCAAGCTTACTCCAAGACATATATCAGTGGGAATGGTAGAGAATAATGTCAAGCATCATGCATTGTGAGATAACCTATAGATAACATGCATTCTCCTCAAATCACCACATGAATGTGCATGTGTATATGTAAAAGAATAAAGCATACTATGAATCAAGATAACATGATAGGGAAAGTGCAACATGGAATAGTATAAGCAGGAAAAGAGACATCTAACCAAGATATAAGCTAATGTTTTTTGTATTTTTGTAGATATCTAAATATTTTTGTATTATTAGAATGTGAAATACTATGACTAGGAAATGGAAGCAAGGTTGTCCCCCATTTTACATGTGCAAAGTGAGGTTCATGTAGGTAAGTGTGCTCTTATGTTATCCCTCAATACTCGATGAAACACTCTTGAACCTAGAACAAGAGTGTGTCATCAGGTAGTGAGGGATAACACAAGAGATACCAAAGAACACTATAAACATGGTGATGGGAGAATCCTATGGTGTCCAAGATCCCAACTGCATGAGTATTAAGTTTAATGAAATAAACAATAAGAGTATGGTCATTAGAAGAAACTATAATATGTGTAACATTAGTAAGAAATAGCTACAATTTGGGAATATTGGAAGCATTAACATTGTATGTACTAGCCCTTATAACTATAGAAGAAACCATAGACATAAATTTAGAAAGAGGTGAATTTATTTCCCCCATGGATGCAACGAGATGAGATGTAAACATAGCATATGAATCATGCACAAAAGTTTGGAAAGTGAGTGAGGGAAGATAATCAAAGATCATCATCAAATCAACACATTATGTTCTTACTTGTGGTGGGGAAGTTGTAACAAGTGATGTGACATTGGATCTAGTAAGAATAGAATCATTATAATTGAATGAAGAGGTGTTTTGAGCAACATATTCGAAATCCATGGTCATAGTGATATTTTAAAGGGGGATATGAGTGTCTCCCAAAACCTAAGGTATTGTATATATAACAATCATCATAGGGGACAAAGTTCTAGATGTGGGTAAATGTGTAGTAGTATGCATTAGGGATTGAGAACTATTTGAGTGAGAGTGATACATATTGGGAGGAGTATCATGAGTTCCAATAGAAATTTCATCATGTAAACTAGTAGTAATATATCCCATCACAAGAGGAGAATGATGTGCAATGTAAGTAGTGTCTTTATTATCATGTATAAGAGGGATATCAAAAATATTAACAAACATGAGATGTGGAATCTATTATAGCATTATTCATGGAAGAATCTTTTGTAAGGGCATGGTGTGCTACAAAATGGCTAGAAGGGGTTGAATGCATTGTATGTAACTAAGGACGTCCCAGAAGGATATTATAATTTAGATTAGTAGGCATAACATGACATAGGACATTAAGAGTGCAAGGTCCTAGAGTAATGCATATAATGATTCCTCCCAACACTCACTTATGTGTATTATCAAAACCATGAATATATAGAGTAGAGGGAGTTAAATCAGAAATCCCTATTTTACGGAGAAAAAATATGTTACATATATTAATACCAGATCCATTATCAACTAAAGTGCATTAAACAAGCAAATTATGAATGTGAACATGAATATACAATGAGGGAGAAATGTCAAAAATTGTTTAGGAATCAACAATAGACTCAATATTTTGTGTGCTAGATGAAGATGCATGGGAGCTATGATAAATAGGAGATGTAGGAAAGCTAGATAGATATTGATAATGATATTTGAGAGGGGACATAATGAAGGGAATACATTTAAATCCACACCCAAAGAAATAAACTCTAAAATATCTAGGGTTAGGGATATGATGTTCGATGAGAGGGTCAAGTTCACCAAATGATTTAACAAAAATTAAATCTTAATTAGAGGACTGAGATAAATTAGATAATATAATAAAAATACAAGATATAACATGCAATGGAAAAATAATACAAGTAACAAGAGGATAAGAGTGACTTAGTTGATAAATTGCTCTTTGTAACAGATATGGGCTAGAAAGATGACAGAACATGCTCAATTCAAATTGTACATACTTCGTCTAGAAGACTGTGATCTGTTTGTATGTTGGATAGTTATGCCTAGAAGGGGACAATACTATCCAAAGAACTAATGTTTGAATTAGGTGCTAGTGTCTTGGTAGTGAGTGTCGATCTAATTCTTTTAGGTTTTGATCATGTCACCTTCACTTCACTTTATGTTACATATACCACACTTTAGGGTTATCATGTTGAACTTATACCTATAAAAAAAACCATAGCTACATGCACAAGGATCAAGTACACATTATACTAGATAAAATATGCATATGCTTGGGTCAGACTAACCTCGGTGGTTACCCCAATGTGATTTTCACCAATCATTTTACTACATTTCAAACTCAATTTAGTTCTAGTGTGTGTGTGTGTGTGTGATATAATCATGTCTCTTGGAGCTAGGTTTCCCTTGCTCAAGTTACACCAAGATAGTGGGCTATAACTACTTTATTCCCCAAGCTAATGTGTGTGATGATATTCATAATTTTCCCTTCCTATGTAGTGAATAATATAGCCTAAATGCATTTCGCAAGTGTTCCTTTTGCCCAAGTAGTAGATAGAAAGTAATATCCCAATTTCCTCTTCTTTCCCCTTAGAATATTTTGTAGTTCATATATATATATATGATTCCTTTGCTTGAATTTCGTCATTAAAAACCCTAATAACCAACCCAAAGTGATAAATAAATTTTTATAAAAGATAGCAATTGATGTGGCATTTTAAATGTAAGAAATCAAGGAAAAAGGAAATAAGTGCCCAGAAGAGACAATAGTTATTGGGCACTCATGTCCATTACTGGGAACTAATGTTTGGAGAGCTCTATAGATAAAACAAGAAGTAATGAGCCGAGTAACACATTTTGTGATGTCCAAAAGAAAAGGGATAATTCAAGAATGGTAGAGGATGAAAATATGGAACAATAAAGCAATGTCAATGTAAAGAAAACAATTGTTGTTAAGTCTATTTTTCTTGCTTAGGAATCATATACATAATGATCTACTAGATGCGTGATGTAATATTACTAAGGGCATAATTTTATGGCTACATCATATTGCTTCTTCAGGTTTTGAGTCCTTTTCTTACTCTTAGCACATCACATTATCTACTTCAGATAGTTGATTAAATTCTTGGTGTACTCTTTTATAATTTTTCCACCTCATTTGAAAAATCTATAGTCTCCTTGGAGCTATTTTTGTGCATACAGTGTCTACTTGTCTTCTTCAATGATTGAGTAGTGGATTTGAACAACTCATGCAAATTTAAGTTCTTCACAATTCTTTTCCCTTGCACTTCTTGCATATTCTGAAAAGTGAATTATTTCACCACATCCAGTATTTTTTAGTGATGGTGTCCATTCCATTGAATTCATTCATCATAGTAATTTTATTAGAAACCATTTTTTGTATCTCATTTTTTTCCGGGTTGTAATTATTTTACATGGGCACCTTATAAGGCCTAGTTGTTCGGACCCATTTCATTTTTACTTTTTACTTCCCTAAGTGTAACTTAAGGGAGAGTGTTGGTGCAATATGTGTGTGTAGACCTTTTATTTTAAGTTTATTTATCTTTATTTAAGCTTTTTTGACTTAATCTACTTTGCACACCTCCTAGAATTAGATTAGGATAAGTGGCAGTTATAGCTTGACCACTTGTCTCATTTGTTTAATTCATGTAGAGATTCTTGTACACATGTCTGTCATATAGTCAAAAGAAAGTTGGACTACAATTTTATTTGATTTATTTATTGATAGTAATGTGTATCTATTATTTCTTATTATTTGCATAAATTTCTACTATTTCTAAAGTGAGTCATAATTGAGAAGATTTATGGGTTTCACGTATTCTTTTACTATGGTTTGGGCTGACTTGTATGGTTTTATCTCCCATTCTCCAATGACTCTATTATCAATTTGATATCTTTTTTTGGGTCGTTTCTTATTTTCTAGGCTGTCCTTAATGTGAAATCTAACCTAAAAAATCCTATATAAGAAATTATAATACACTTAATAACTCACCAAGAATTCTCAAGGGAACCTATTAAAAATTGCACTCCAAAAGTACTCAACGCTCTCATAAATCTTCCTAAATAATTATCCCATCTATTAGAGCAACCATTGTTTAGGTTTGAATAATTGAAACCAAGTTTAAGATTCTAAATTTATCGATTACCAATCCTCCAAATGCCCTAGATCCAAACCATAGAAAAAATAACTCAACACAAAGCATTGTCAAAGTTCTAGTGGATAAAGGGAACTAGTTAAGCATTTGAAACAGGTCATATTATATCACTGTCATGAAAGGTACATCTCTATTCTATCTATAGTTATGCCCACCCTACTTTGTGTCAAGAGACATGAGGGAAACATAAGCAGTTGGCTTATATTTTCCTACAGTATTACACCTATACTAAGATAACTACATTTAGTTTTTTTCTTCTTGTGAGGGGATATAGTGTAGTGTCTGGAATAGTTTAACATGTGTTGACTACTAGATCCAGTCCAAATCCACCCACACATAGATTTATCATTTTAGTATCTAATCATGTTATAAAGTGCTAATGTATGTATTCTAGGATTTTTTATATTATAGGTTGATACAAGAAGATGTTGCACATTGGTGATCCCCAATGATAAAAAAATAAACCATATGTACAAACCATTGATGATGATCACCAAAATTTGAACCATATAATCTAACAGTCCAAGATCATACTTTACTACACCTTAGATGAATGTACATGGTTTTGTATAGCCTCTATTTACAACCAAATTTCCATAAATGAAGCATTTCCAAATCTTACCTAGCCTGCACATTTAGTTTGCACTCCCAAAATACCTTTATAGCTCTTTGTTTAGCTAAGTACTCTTCCTTGTGTTTCAAAAAATCATTTCATTTTTTAAAAATTGTACAATGTATTAAAATCTACCTTCTTATTTACATGGTTAATATTTATTAATTAATTTAAAATATTCTACCTATAACATTATTACACCTTTTAGCAAGTAAGGAAATAAATCTACATCAAACCCTTAGTTATTTATTAATTTAGGGTGTAAACACATGGTAATGTGTTTAAAGTGAAATTATTAATATTTACCCCATCGGGGTTCATTTTAAAACCCCCCTTCGAAAAAATAGTTTAGAATGGGTGGAAAATCTCCAAAATTGAATTTCGCATCGATGGAAAATTTCTGAAAAACTGTTAGGTGGTAAGGCCGACTAGGTTAAACAGTCACCGATCATCTTCTGTACAACCTAGGTCAGATGGTGTCCAACCAAGGTTGTACGAAATACAGTGGATAGGTCACGACCATCCAACCCAGGTTGGACGGTCGTCAATCGTTTGATGTACAACCTAGGTTGGACATCGTCAAACCTAGGTTATACAGAAGACGATGGATGGTTTTCCAACCTGGGTTGGATGGTCATCCATTTTCTATCATCCAACCCAGTCGTCCAACCTAAGTTGGGTGGCCATTCGACCCAGGTTGGATGACTAGGTTGGATGGAAGACAATGGATAGCCATTCAACCCATGTTGGATCACCATCCATTATCTATCGTACAACCTAGGTTGGATGCCTCCAACCTAGGTTGTACGGTAGATGATGGATGGTTGTCCAACCTAGGTTGGATGGCCATCTATTATTTGCCGTCCAACCCAGCCATCCATTGTATGTCGTCCAAACCAACATGTATTATACCTCGATGAATATATGTATAATTTAATTTTAACATATAAATAGTAGGCGAACTGACCCATACAAATGAATTTTTGGTGGAAATTTTAGGTGAAGTAGGCTACAACCGACAGCTGAAAATTTGCCATTTCCAATTTCCAAAATCACTAATATTTGCGAGTTTACAAAAATTCGCCATTAAAATTTTCCCTGTACCCCATCAATCCATGCCAATGTGGATTCCTTTTGATTTTGTTTATAAACAATATTACTAACATACATAATGCCTATGAGTTTTTTTTTTGACCCCGTATCACTCATCCCTCCTTTTTCCTAGTTATTTCCTTTTCCACATTGAATTAAGATAATAAATTTAAGAACTATATAGAATTTTTCTAAGTAAAAAATTGAGTTACAATTATTATAAATCACAATTGATATTCACTAACATTTTACAATATCATTCTTCATATTTACACAAAATTATGTAATGAGAGTGTAACTATATAAACAAATTAAAAAATTCATATAACTATTTTAGAAAAAAGATAAATCCCAAATCCCTTAACCAAATTCATTCTTGTTAAAAATATCTTAGTATTTTCATCTTTATAATAAATTCAACACACAATTAAGTGGGATTTTAAGAAATTGGGATTGGAAATATACCTCATAAAACTAATGAAATCAAATATCTTCTTCCCCACCAATAATAAGAAATGAAAACTTTAAACATTTTTAGTATGGGTGGGTATCACATACAGATCCTATGCTGTTTTTGATGTGATTGCATCAAATCAATGGCAACTTATTTAAATCAAGATGTGGTTGGCATTTTTAAACTGATCAATTTATGTCCTGACGTAAAAATACCATGAATTTGTGTTAAATATAAACTATAACGTTACTTGCATAAAAAAAGATTTCATCATTTTTAGTGTTTTATACTAAATGCCACCACAATTTATGTAAAAATACTAATACAAATTAACATCAAAAATGTTTTTTTGACACTAAAACGTGAAAAATATTATAGTGCAACCAAAAAATTAATGATTCGACTCACTGATTTACCATGAAAATTCAAAACATAGATCTAGACTGTCAATTTATTGATCGAGAAGGTTTGGGTGATGCAAAATAATGAGAATCGATTACTTGATTGACTTTTGACATAATTACTAGATTGAATTTTGATCTCTTAATATATCATTTTATCCATCATTCTAACAATCCAAGGGGATTATATATAAATTATAAGATATATTTGAGTTTTTGATCTTATTTCATGTTTTTATAATGAAGTGAAATCATCAATTAATTGATTGATTTGGTTGCAACAAAGATGAAAAGATGACTTGATTACCTGATTAAATCACCAACCTCGAAACTTTTGATCCTAGTTGTCCACCTAATGATGAGGACATTTATAAATGCGAATGAAAATTTCTATAAGCTCAAATATCAAACATCAAAAGAGCCTAATTAAATTGTACCTATTTATAATATACAAGACCAAATTTGAAATACTAAAAAAATCATTTTGATTCTGAGGTGGAAATCATGAAAATGAGATACAATAATATAAAACAAAAAAGTTATATAAAAATATTTTTGAAGGACTAAATTAATGTTTTTTGTCCTAAACCAAGCACTACCTCACTTGTAAAATTCATAAGAATCCCATATTCACCACTGATTCTCCTTTGTTTGAATAAATTGAAAAATATATTCTCTCAAAAAAATGACCCCAATGGAACGCCAAAATATGATTGAACACCCTCATTTTTTTTGTTATGCCCACTTGAACCATGTTAATTCATAAAGTGGGGGTTTTAACACCAAGAACATGATACCACATGAGAATTTAGTGCAAAATCTCATGATTGACATGAATAAATATTTGTGAAAAAGTAACAAATAATGTATAAAAACACCACAATATGTAATAGTTCCTTACATGAAATCCAAATATAAGAATATCCAATATAGAGAAAAGAGCAAGTTACATATGAATGGTATACTTGCAAAGACATAATATTATAACATATATAATTGTTCATAAGATATAGATTCAATTTTTAATGGCCCACATATGCAAGATGCCCACATGTATACCACAAAATTGTAATTGAATGGTAAGATGTGTATCATTTAGTCTAGCATTACCCTAAAATGTAACTTATACTTGGCCTAAAGGAACATTTAGTAGTATTTACTTGTTGGACCTTTTCTCCAACATCCCTTTAAATCACGATCTAGAACAAAAATAAAAATGAGGCATGATACTAAAATCTTTGTTTTAAATATTTTTAACCTCGGAATTTACTACTATACAGTTTATGAAAAAAACTCATTTTGAATAGAATGACTTGAGACATAAATGCAATAAAAATATTTTAAATGGATCAATTTACAAGTACGTTCTATTCAAGTATGTGGAAATGCTGGGAGTTGGCTCCATGTTAGAGATATTTGAAGAGACTAGGATCAAAGAGTTAGGAGAGCTAATAACCCAAATCAATATTCAGCAAAGGAGCAACCTTCTTCAATAAACAACTCAACTCAAAATATCATTTCTTATTGGTGATTGAGATAGTTGTAAAACAATTTTTGGTTCCATAGATCATTAGGTATCATGGACATATTAAAACCATTTATTTCTTTCTTTAGCTCAATTTGATGCTTTCATGGTCATAAAATTAGATCAAAGAGCTTTTGGAAATTTATTGTTTGTTTCATATCACCAATAGTGATCCATCATCAAGAGAAAGAGACTACATGGGATGATTGTCTCATCTCCTATCTACCTTCTTTCCACATCATTAGAAAAGAAAGGACATCATAATTCTATGTTCTTACCATAGAGGAATTTTATATAATAAGATAATTTGGTTAAATTGATTGTATTATTCAACCTTCAAGAAACTTTTAAACAAATGAATCAAAAGAAAATTCTAATTAAAAATTATGTAGTTCAAATTTTTAATGAAAAAGATCTATATCTTTATATTAAAATATTATAGGCCATTCACAAAAAAAATGAGTGGAATAGAATAACACTTTGAAGTCCAACAAATTATATAGGATTAAGGATTATTAAAATCAAAAGAGAGTAGTAACCAAAGTGTCTTTAAATGATCAACCACAAAATGAATAAACATTATAATAAAAGGAAGGAGAAATTAAGTAGTGAGAGAAAATAGGCCAGCAACAAGGAGTGGATCCAAACATCCAGTTCTCCCCAACCACCATCCAATAAGTCATCGTCCTAGGACATGGGTTTCCACCTTGTGGTTTGGTTTTCATGCCATTTGGAGAAGCCCTTGGCAGATATATGGTTAGAGTCAAGGAGAAGGATCCCAACCACTCACACCATGGGGATGAATGCCTTCTAAGAAAAGACCATTTAATCCATCTTTGAGAGTGATGACGAGAATGCATTCAACAATAGTCCCCTGTGATTTCTATTCTATTTAGGGGAAGAAAGATGCACATGGGCAACCATGCATGAAGCATTTCCCTAATGATCCAATAAGGTCTAGAAAAGGGCCACTTCCAACACCACATTGTATTATATTTTTTATATGCACATAAACACTTTTGCCACAACCATAACCTTAGTATGAGTAAAAAATGGAATTTTCATTTGAAAATCATGTGAAATATTTGTGAATTTTATAAGAAGCATGAGATAATCCTGATTATATAATTTTATTTAAATAGATAAATAAAATTATAAATCTATATTATGTAACAACGCTAAGATATAGATAAGTAAATACATAAATGACCCAAGAAAACAAGCAATTAAATTTGAAACCCTATGTGAAAATGAAGAGATAAGAAGACTTAGTTGATTCACAATTAATTCTAGACTCTGTTGAAGTGACGAACTGATGAACAAGAAGGGAAAAATTTCACACCGAAGCTCAGAAAATTGTAGGAGTGTCGCAAATGTCAGGATCATGGCACCTATGAAGGGTTAGGGGAACCTAGGGCGCCAAGGACCTATGCGAGGCCCTGTGACTGCTCAAAAGCTATAAAACTAAATTTTAGAGGGTCAAAAGATGTTTTCCTATTGTTGCTTTTAATCACCTCACTAAGCTTGCAAATTTCACTTGTAACCTGGGATGAAGAAATGACCTGTAAAATCCCACAACACATCAAATCCCAAAAAATAAAACAATACAAATGAGGGGTCAGACTGTCCTTGGTTTTCAACAAAGTGAACTTATGACCGAGCATTTCACTACATATAAGACCCAATGTAGTTCTGTGTGTGCATGTGTGTGAATATATTGTGTCCTAGGTGTCTCTCGTGTGCATTGCACTTGATAACGAGCAATATCTGGATGTAGAAAATGTAAATAAATGTGTGCATAAAAGAATGAAATTCCCCTCCTATGAAGTGTATGTAGAAATGTAGTCCCTTTCCCTTGAATGGATGCTTTAATTCTCTTAAGATTCCTTTGGATGCAACCTTAGGTGGTGGTAGTAGATGAGTAGTGTTTGGTCATTTATTATGATCACATAACTTTATATTTATATGATTCTCTTGATTGAATTTCGTAATTAATCACAAAAAGGCTGACTAGTAAGAAAATAAGATGCCCAAACAGCTAGAAAGTACCCAAAAGATGTGAGTAAAGTACAAAGAGGTCGTGGTTCCCAGAGGGGAAAAGGGTGCCTTGACGCTAGCATTCTGGCTGGGTGTAGGTGTCCAGAGTGAGAAATGTTGAAGTATGAAAAGAAAAACTAAGTTGGAAGGATTGTAAGACTAAAAGAGAAAACAGACAACATGTAAAAGATGGAAAAAATAGTGATCAATTAGTACTTTTCTCACTTAGGAATCATATGAATAGTAGTATGTAATTAGGACTAGATACCCAAAGTGTGTGATTTAGTGTCTACATTTTCCCCACTTTATGTTGTTGCGATAATTCTCGATAAAATAAAGTAGATAAGAGATGCTTACCTAATAACCATGTAGAATGATGGAGAAAATCATTTAGAGAGATAAGGAAAAGCGTGGAGTGATAAAAATGTGAAGCGTGGAAACTAGAGAGGAGAAAGTGAAAAGAAATGATGATGATGACCCTAGGATGAGAGCGTATGTGTCGATTTTAGGTTATACTTGTTGTTGATGTTGCATGATTGTGTTGATATGTGATGAGGTGACTACTACTTCCCATTAGGACAAACCTATAAAAGTGAAGAACAAACAAGTATTCAAATACGCGTGTATCAAAAATCCAATCAAAACAAGTAAAGAGTATGTAAAAAAGTATGTAAAAATGTGAAAAAGGAACATGTGCTCCTAATCCATTATGAGTAAAGAGATAGAAATAATCTTGAAGATGTTGTAGAAGAACGAGTTTTTTGGGCGATCTCATGCCAACTGAGCTAAATATGATTTTTTGGGTGATCTCACGTAAAGAATGGAAGAAGTGTAGGGAGAAAAATATGGTGTCATCCTCCAAACTTTAATTTCTTCCCACAATGTGGACACCACTACAAATGGTGTGTAAAAATGTGATCCATTTTGAACAATTACAATCCAACGTGAAAGTAGAAAAGACAATGTAGTTATAGACACCTAAATTCTGCTTTTGCGATCTTATTGCTAAAATGCATGCAAATCACTCTTATTCTTACCAATTCTACTACAATTAGTGATTTTCGCTAATTAACTAATGTTCCTTACCAATTTCTCCAATTAACACCACGATGTTGATTATGTAACCCCTTTCACATTTAGGATGCCACTTTACGATGAATCATAAGTCAAAATCCTTTATAAAACATACAATTAGCGATTATAAGTTAATTAAGCTTATTTTACCCTTGATTTGGTCAATATGCCCTAGTATTGACTCAAACCCCTCTTCCAACCACTCAAAATCACCCCATTCACCTCCACAATGTCTTAGCAAACTTCAAAGGCTTATCCTAGCCTCCTAGTTGACCCTAAGCAGTCGATTAAGGCTCCACACCTCTTAATCACTTGGTAATTCATTAATTGTGATTAGAAAGGGCTAATTATGATTAGCAATTCTAATCTAATTTGGGGATTTTAGTTTCATGTGCACCAAAATACAAGTTTCTCCGAAAAGGAAAACTATAAAAAGAGTGCAGCTCATTCCTTTATACTTTACACCATGCTTTGATTTGCATCTCATATAATAAATATAATTTATATCCAAGTTCAATCATTGCCTAAAGCCTTCAATCGGGTTAGTATATGGATATCCAAAATGACCATGTAATCATTTGGAGAGGCCATTTCACCTTGTTTGGAGTAGTAACCATACCAATTTGATTACCCTCTTAGGTCTATTTAAGCCCATGTTAGGTAATTGAGCATAGTAGTAGGCATCTTTAGCTAGATTTTGAATTTAATTCATGTTAGTTAAGCATTCCTTTAAGCTTCTATCTTAATGTTACATTCCTAGATTTAGAACCTTGACTAGAGGTGGCAATGGTGTTAGCCTTCCTTAGTTAGTCAAGTAATTTGTTTTGTAAATTTTAAGGTGCTTTCATTTGGCATCCTTCATCCTGCTAATTTTTCTTCAAAAATTTACTTTTTTATGCTTGTCTACTATGTTTGAAGTAAAGTCACTAACTTCACCTCAAATAGGGGCAAATGTAAATACCTAAATTCCGCTTTTGCAATCTTATTGCCAAAACACGCACAAATCACTCTTATTCTTACCAATTCTTCTATAATGAGTGATTTTCACTAATTAACTAATGTTCCTTACCAATTTATCCAACTAACACCATGTTGTTGATTGTGTAACCCATTTCGCATTTAGGATGCCACTTTACGGAGAATCGTAAGCCAAAATCCTCTTCAAAATAGACAATTAGTGATTATAAGTTAATTACGCCTATGTTGCCCTTGATCTGGTCGATATGCCCTAATATTGACTCAAACCCCTCTTCCAACCACTCAAAATCACCTCATTCACCTCCAAAATGTCTCAAAAAGCTTCAAAGGCTTATCGTAGCCTCCGTGTTGACCCTAAGCGGTCGATTAAGGCTCCACACCTCTTAATCACTTAGTAATTCACTAATTGTGATTAGAAAGGGCTAATCATGATTAGCAATTCTAATCTAATTTATGGCTTTTCGTCCCACATGCACCAAAATACAAGTTTCTTCAAAAAGGAAAACTATAAAAAGAGCGCAGCTCATTCCTTTATACTTTACACCATGCTTTGATTTGTATCTCATATAATAAATTTGATTTATAGCTAAGTTCAATCCTTGCCTAAAGCCTTCAATGGGGTTAGTAGATGGATATCCAAAATGACCATGTAGTCATTTGGAGAGGCCATTTCACCTTTTTTGGAGTAGCAACCATACCAATTTGATTTCCCTCTTACATCTATTTAGGCCCATGTTCAGTAATTGAACATATTAGTAGGCATGTTTAGTTAGATTTTGAATTGTATTCATGTTAGTTAAGCATTCCTTTAAGCTTCTATCTTAATGTTACATTCCTAGACTTATAAACTTTACTAGAGGTGACAATGGTGTTAACCTTCCGTAGTTAGTCATGTAATTTTCTTTGTAAAGTTTAGGGTGCTTTCAGTAGTGTATGCATGCCGAGTGCTAAAGGACTGTATGCCATGTAAAATCCACTGTGTAAACTACCGAAAACTGTGTTGAACTAAAAAAAATATTACAACTACCCATTGGTCATAGGAATCTAAGAAGGTTTAGGGGTTTCTAGGTGCTACTATCCAGGTCTGGGTGTTAATGTTTGTGATTTACTGAAGACCCAAGTCAAGTTCGAAGTTGTCACTGAGACTGAATGTTTTGATTTACTGGTACTGAACTATGACTATAAAACATTATATGGGTGACTAATTCACCCAAGAGATGCCCCCTCATTTGGGGTGCATGTGACATCATTAAGGAGTATACGGCCTAAAGGAGGACCGACCTCAGAACTAAAATTGTTTCCTTGCACAGGGGGAGGGAATGTGTTTGGTAGATACCAAGGCACATGCAAACAGAATGGATAGAAGACAAGTGTTAGTGAAAACAAGATAAACACAAATGTATAAGACAATGTGTAAGCTAAGCACACAAGAATACAATATAAGCAAACAATAATGCAGACAAAGTAGAGTGTGAAAAAACAAGTTTCAAACATGGGATATCACTCATGATGTCGTAAGACACGCACATCCGACGTGACAAAAAGGATACACATAATCAGAGAACAAGAAAGATATAGGGTCAAGTCCACAAACAATGACATACAATGATAAACAATGGCAAACTAAAAATGTAACAGACAACTATGGTGGCATATAGTTCTTGCAAGACAAATTTTACACATGAAGCACCCGTTAGAATGTTAGAAAGATATAAAATATGTCAAGATGTATATAATCTGATATAATTCAGTTTAATAATATGAATAGGAAGTATTATAAATCATTACAAAATCACATGTAGTGTGTGTACGAAATTGGATGCCCTCATGAGCCATTGTGGGACGGGTAATAGGTATTGTGCCAAACATCCATGTTGTGTGTATCGATCTATGTAATGTTTACGATAAAAAATAGAAAGCAAGTGAATGTGCATGTGTATATGGGAAGATAATGACAAATAATATATATCTAACTAACATAACAAGCAAGATGTAGCATACAAGTATAAGTAAGCTAAAACAATGTGTGACCAAGATATGTAGTATGATGTGGAGTGTAAATGAAACAGAATGCAAAGTGAATGTGATAGGAGATGTAGTCACTAAATCACGCACTTTGGGTACTATTTAGTTCTAGTATCATACTAATATTTATATGGTTTTTGAGTGAAGAAAGTACTAATTAACCCTGTCCTTTGGCCATTTTACTTTGATTTCCATCATCATTTATGATCTTTCGAACACACTCGCCCATTTTTTTTTTGAAACATGTTGTCTTTTTTGCCTCTGATTGGCCCACCCCAGGTGCCTTGGTCCCATCTAGGGTGCCCCGGTCCTTTTTTAACTTTCGCACCACTTTTTGGGATTTTTCTAGCCATTTGAGCATTTCATATTTTTAGTGGTCAACCTTTTCAGGGTTAATTACAAAATTAGGACAAGAGAACCCTATAAATATAAAGCTACAAAACCATAAAGAAAGACCAAGCACTAAACATTACTACTCCACCTAAGGTTGCATCCATGCTATAAACATCTAGGAGTTTCATTGCATCCATCTAACTCCATCACAAAGGACAAGGTTGGTTCATCTGCATCACACTGCATATGAGGAAAATTTTATTATATTCCATTCACCATATATTTACATTTTTACATCTTGTTATTGCTCTCTACTTCACAGAGTACGACTAGTACAAGAGCACTTAAGAAACCATGTTTACACACACACTCAGAACTACATTTGGGCCTGAAATGTAGTGTAACGCTCATTTAGTAAGCCCACCATTGTGGTAGTCGAGGTCAGTCTGACCCCTTCATTTAAATCTTTATTTTTTTTAGGGTTTTGATACTTGTCTTGGTCTTTTGCAAATATTCTTTTCATCTATGAATATCAACGACATCAGGAGTAGTGCAGTGACATACATATGACAGACAACGAGGGTTTGAGATCTTATTATGACCGTATAAAATTGGTTTTTGGACCTCCTGCATAGGTCCAAACACCTAGAACTACAGACCAAGGTGCCCCATCCCTCTTCAAGCACCCCAATCTACTTAGACAACTCATATTTGTCATTTTTGGGGCTTCTATATGTTGGTTCTTGCTCTCTATTCACCTGGTTTACTCTGTAACACTGTCTAGTTCAGCTTGTGGATCAACTAAGTCATTTTCTCACTCTTCTTGCACATTAGTTATCATTTTCATTAGCTTATTTTATTGGATCATTTCCTACATTTACTTAGTTTTTATTTACTACATTTTACTTCTATTATTTTTTGTTGTTCATAGTTTAGATTAAACTAAAATTAGGCCTCTTATATCCATTTTAGTTTAATCAGGAGTTGAACGTGTATGCATGTGTTGAGGTTCATTTATATTTTCCCCCTCAGCAATCCAAAATGAACTGTAGAACAAGTGTGTGTCATCAATAAATGGTTTGAATGGTACACTAGAAAGATATGATTGTCGAAATGTATATCGTAGAGAATGCGTGAATGAGTGAAATTGACAAGGTTCATTTTTATTGTAAACCCTCGGCAGTTGAGTATGAACCACGGAACTAGAGTGTTCATAGGGTAGTGTGTCATGTCGAATGTGTGTGAGAGAGATATATTGTGAATGTATCGAGTGTGTAATAGGTTGTGTTATATGTGTGTGAGAAAGATATGTTGTGAAAGCATTGAATGCGTAGTGTGTCATGAATGTTTGAAATGTGCAATGTGTCATGAATGTATTGAGTGTGTAGTGCACGTCATGAGTGTGTTAAGTGTGTAGTTTGTGAAGTTCGTGTATATAGGATGCCCTCAACAGTCAAGTGTGAACCATGGCACAAGAGGCATCATCGGGTAATGGTGACACTAGGTTGTATCAAAATGTGTATGTTGTATGTGAGAGACTAGATGTAATGTGGTGAGAGTGTGAGACGATGATCGATGATATATGGGGGGGTGAAATAAGTATAATTCCCCCAAGTATGTGATGATTAGATTTATCAAGTAGCTTCATCTAAGAGGTCATCGTTGTCATGGTCAAAACTGAATGGAGCAGCATCTGAGACTTGGTAAGCCATTATATCAGTATTTCAAGCAAAGAACCATTGAGGTGTAAATTATACATGCCCATAGCATATTCTTCATCGATGAAAGGGGGTAGTGAACAACCATGTGCATACCAGCGAGTAAGATTTTGCAAATAGCTGAGAAATGAGTCATTACAAATGAAAACGTAACCGAAAGGCATGGGGAATGAAATATTAGTATGATTGGGATCTAACATGCCCCTAATGTAGTCAAGCCAAGACTGGCCAAGTGTAAGTGGAGAAGTGTGAGGAGCAAGTGTATGAAATATTGTGAGATGAAAGATGCAAAGCCCATAAGAAACATCAATACGAATAAATCCATGGTAAGGGTGAGGATCATGAGGTGGATGGAAGATGTCTTCCACAATAAATCTTATCCGAGTCAATCCATCATGTGTACATATAGTATTGGAGCAAGTAGGACCAAATGGAATGTGTTCCCAATAAGAGTCATTCATGAAAAGTGTACATGTAAAAGGAGGACGCGCTAATGGTAGTTGCTCATGAGAAGGTGCAATAGGTGGAATAACATTTAATGCTTGGATATGCCCTCGATAACGTATCATAGCATTAGTAGAAGCAAGAGGAGGCAATGATGTGGATGGAGCAATATCTATCTTGCAAGTAACACCTTCAAGTGGTGGCAAATGAGCTAGAGAATCCATGGGTTGTGGGTCATTAGTAGTAACATATGTTGAAGTAGGGAGTGTAGTGATTGGGTCGCCGTTGCAACATTTAAATTATTCACGATCATCGGGGATTATATATCCTACACCCTCTTGTAAGAACTTAACACATCGATGCACTGTAGAAGGTGTTATTTGCATAACACAAAGCCATGGCCTACCAAGTAAGCAATTATATTGAACTAGGAAGTCAATAACGAAGAAAACTGTAAGAAGAGTTTTTGGCCTACCAGTGATAGACAAAGTGATGTGGCCTATGCATGGAGAAGCATCATATGCAAGAAGAAAAATGGATGAGGGACTAACATTAGCAGTAGAAAGGCCTATAATTTCAATAAGAGTGCAAAGATTTAGCTCATATCCATTATTGACTATGCTTTGTTTGACACCCACATTATTAATGTGAATCATGATGTACAAAGGTGGATCATTGTCAATAAACAACAAGATTGGCAACAATTTAGATGGAGAAACAATGTGTTGAGAAATGCATCTACGAATATCTTATATACCATATCCAGATGAGTATTAGAAGGAATGTGAATAGTAGCCAAGAGAGTAATGATTTTAGCTCCTAATTTAGGGTTAATGAGCAAGAAATCATGAATAGAAACATTCATGATGAGAAGATCCTAGGAATATAAAAGCAAGAAAAGTATGAGAACCCTAAGAGTGTTCAAAGAAGTCAGGTTCACCAAATGATTATGCAATTTCATTTAACTGGATAAATAAAATGCTAAATCTATATTATGTAACAACACTAAGATACAAACAATTAAATACCAGAAATGACACAAACAAATAAGTAATTAAATTTGAAAACCTAGTTGTACATAAAGAGATAAAAAGACTTAGCTGATTCACAATTAATTGCGGATGATGTCGAAGTGACTAACTGATGAACAAAAGGGAAAATTGTCGCACTGAAGCTCATAAAATTGTAGGAGTGTCCCAAATGTCAGGACCAAAGCACCTATGGAGGGTCACAGGTGTGTGGGGCACTAGGGAACTATAACGAGTGCATGTAACTACTCAAAAGTTACGGAATTTGATTTTACATGGTCAAAAGATGTTCTTCTGTTGCCACCTTTAATTGATTGTATGTCACACTAAGCTCGCAGATGTCGCACGTAACCTGCAACAAAGAAATGATCTGTAAAATCCCACAACACATCATATCTCAAAAAATAAACTAATGGAAATGAGGGGTCGAACTATCCTCGGCTATCAACAAAGTGAACTTACGACTGAGCATTGCACTACATCTCAGACCCAATGTAGTTCTTTGTGTGTGTGTGTGTGTGTGTGTGTGTGTGTGTGTGTGTGTGTGTGTGTGTGTGTGTGTGTGTGTGTGTGTGTGTGTGTGTGTGTGTGGTGTGTGTGTGAAGAGATTGTGCCCTAGGTGCCTCTCGTGTATGTTGTACTTGATAGCGAGAAATATCTAGACGTAGAAAATGTAAATAAATGTGTGCATGAAAGAATGAACTTCCCCTCTTATGAAGGGTATGCAAAAATGTCATCCCTTGCCCTTGAATTGATGTTAGATGGATGTTTGAATGCTCTTAAGATGCCTTTGGATACAACCTTAGGTGGTGGTAATAGATTCTTAGTGCTTGGTCCCTTATTATGATCACATGAATTTTATTTATGTTATTCAATTGGTTGAATTTCATAATTAATCACTATAAGGTTGACTAGTAAGAAAATAAAATGCCCGAATGGCTATAAAAGACCCAAAAGATATGAGCAAATTACAAAGAGGTCGGGGGCGCCTGGACACTAGCGTCTTGGCTAGGCGCTGGTGTCCAAAGTGAGAAATGCCGAAGTCTTAACATAAAAAATTGGATTAGAAGGAGTGTAAGACCAAAAAATAAAACAAAGAACAAGTAAAAGGTAGCCAAAAACAATTATCAAATAGTATTTTTCTTGCTTATGAATCATATGAATAGTATTATGTAATCAAGACTAGATAGATATCCAAAGTGCATGATCTAGTGTCTACAAATCCCTTAGGAGAATATTCTTTCATTAAAATGGCTTTGGATGAAAGGAAACTTGGATGAGAAAAACCTAGACATACAAGAAAATGCCACGAGGGTTTTCTTTAATAGAGAAACCCCCAAGAAAAATGAGTAAGTTAGGTCTCAAGAGAAACAAGTCAAATGGTTCGAAATGTCCTTCTCAAAGTGTAGACACCAAATTAGAGAAACCATCCATCAGTTAACTTTTGGTGTATGGGAAGACAAACCTATAACCATTTGTATCCCTTGTTGGAGTATAATTTAGGAAGGGTATTTCAACATACCACCTCCAATTGTTCCACCAAGATTGAGAAGGAATCACTCTAATTTATTTGCAACATTTTTGCAAGCACCATTTTAAAAGCCTCTTAAAAGGATTCCTAGTCAATGTTTTATAGACAAAATTTGGCTTTAATGCCAAGAAAGCCAAGTCCAAGATATTCCAATTTAAATATCTTACACATCGCGTATGCCTTGTAAAAAAATCTTGAGAACCCCAAGGCACCTCTGCGAAAGGGACATCATGAAAGTCACCTCTGCGAAAGGGACATCATGAAAGTCAATAACTAGATACCATTATTAGTGGGGATCACTAAAGAAGTCATCAGTGCAATAGTTACCATTCCACTAGAGGTAATGCTTGATGGCTTCCCACAATTTCCATATGCCTCATCTAAAAAGCTTGCAGGCAAAGACATCAGACACATCTACAAAAGGGACATCATAAAAGTAAATAACTAGATACCATCATTAGTGGGAATTGCTAAAGAGTTCATCTCTAAAGTCTTTACCATTCCATTAAAGCCAATGCTTAAGAGCTTCCCACAATTTCCATATGCTCCTGGAAGCAAAAGCATCCGCAATTTTGATAGGAGCTTGCAACGTAAGAAATTAGTGAAATCTTCCAAGAAAATCTTTCATAAGAGTGCCAACAACCATACAGTTCCTTAGAAAAATGTTTCAATCTTACTGTTCTTTGATATCTTGTAGGCAATTCACTTTCAGTACATCGCACAATGCACTACCTTACCAACAGATATCAAGCAGGTCTGAATCTCAGGCCTCCTTAGGAAACAGTATTCCCAAGCTACCTTCCCATTCTTAGAACTGGTCCAAAGAAAGACCCCAAGAAGTTTCTTAAGATTTTGGTAAGGGCTTTTATAGAACACACCATGAACACGAACGGTATTAGATTGTGTATCCCAAGCTACCTTCCCATTCGTAGAACTGGTCCAAAGAAAGTCCCCAAGAAGTTTTGGTATGGGCTTAGATGGAATGCAACAAGAAGAGTATTAGACTGTGTATCCTAATAAAAAAAAGTCAAGTTGGCACCTTGAAATTTGAGTCATAAAGTACAGAATTTATTTCGCTCGGCACCCTTTTTTGTTTTCAAGAATCTTAGACTTTTTTAGTTTTCATTTTGCTTCCATCTAAATTAATGTTTTTTACCTGAACTTTATTGTTTGTTGATAATCTTTTACTTTTGGGCTGATAGATTCATTCCTCCTTTCGTTGGCAACATCATCCCTATGCAAGTTATACCCGGAGAGGTGTATTATTTTGTTCAATCTCTTGCATTTTCCTTGCAGGCAATTTGCTCTTCTTTTGGCTGCATCCTCTTCAAAATATTAATTATGAAAAAGGAAAGCGTGTAAAGAGGCAAACCTCTTGTAATGGTAAGTTCAAAAGGAATATCCTTGTTGGGCATTCGTTTGAATCCTTTTATTTAGGTAAAGAATGTTTTTTATATATTAAAAAAAATATATGTTCACTAAGTGGACAATCACATATTAACAGGCAATAAGCACAATTACCACCAAGCATACACTTCTTACAATATAAAATAATTTTAAACATGAATTTACAGCAACACTATAGAACTTAAACAGAGTTTCATTTTTAGGATTAAAAGTCCCTTACGAGTCATCAATACCAACAGTATTTGTCTAATAGGACATATATTAATCAGGAACAGGGTTCCTAAGATGACAAAATATGAAAATCTTGTTATGATTGACATATTCTCCACCATCTAAAACTAAATTTACCTCTATTTGTGGTCTGGGATGATATTAAGGATATATGTTAATTAGAAACAGGGTTCCCAAAATGACAAAACATGAAAATCTTGTTATGATTGACATATTCTCCATCATCTAAAACTAAGTTTACCTCTATTTTTGGTCTGGGATGATATTAAGGATATATATTAATCAGGAACAAGGTTCCTAAGATGACAAAACATAAAAATCTTGTTATGATTGACATATTCTCCATCATCTAAAACTAAATTTACCTCTGTTTGTGGTCTAGGATGATATTAAGGACATATATTAATCAGGAACAAGGTTCCTAAAATGACAAAACATGAAAATCTTGTTGTGATTGACATATTCTCCATCATCTAAAACTAAATTTACCTCTGTTTGTGGTCTGGGATGATATTAAGGACATATATTAATCAGGAACAGGGTTCCCAACATGACAAAACATATCCCATTGTAAAAGCTTTACATTAAGAAAAGACTACATAAAATCATAAAAACATGTTATGATACAGTTTGAGAAGAGAGAAACCATGAAATTTTGTTAACAATTTTCGAACTCAAAAATAAATTACCAACCGAGAAGGGATGAGATTAAGATCGTGTCATGGGTGAATTTGGTAAAATGAAATCTCCTCAATCCTTAACAGTTAAGCCTAAAATTTTTGTGCACCTAACTGATACAAGCTTCCAATTCAATTTTAAAAAAAGGACAAAGCTACAACTTAGCACCCACTTTGCCAAGCCCAGACTATGTCCTTGAGGCCAGGCTTCAGATCTTGTTGAAAAAACTTTTGATATGCTGGAGAGTCACCACCGGTTTTCTTCATCTCCACAACAAATAGAGAAGTTGTCACTTCAAAAATCTCTGCAGCAATATATAAATGTCCCTTTCTCCCTTCATTTGGTCCTTGCATCTTCACTTTACAATCCATCTTTTTGAGATTGAATCTTGCATTTTTTGCTATCTCTTCAAGCTTTGAGATTATCACTGAAGCTGGTTGCATGGATGTGAAGCGTATCTCATCTTTGAATTTGTCCTTCTCTTCAAACAATCCAGTTAGATCGAAACCCTGTGAAAGAGAAATGATATCAAATGCATTAAACATTGCCGGTTTTTCTGTGACAGTTTCCAATTCCTTTTCAGTGCTACCATTGTTGTTAAATACTGAATTCACATCAGCAAGGTTGCAAAAATCATCATCTTCTGAATTTAATTTAGCATGTCTCAAACCCCTTTTGTACCATGAAACTTCCACAAGCTTAGGAATAGTAATTCGCGTTCTGGGATTGGGATCCAAGAGCTTAGCCAACAGTTTGCAGACCCCAGAAGAAAACCACTCTGGACAATGGAATTCCCCCTTGTGTATTTTCCTGTACATTTGCACTATATTGTCAGCACAAAATGGCAGACGCCCTGCTACAAGAACAAATAAAATGACCCCACATGACCATATATCTGCCTTGGCACCTTCATAGCCTCTGCTCATAATCACCTCAGGAGCAACATATGCTGGAGAACCACAAGTAGTGTGCAATAACCCATCTTCTTTGAGCTGTTCTGAAACTGCACTCAGCCCAAAATCAGAGACTTTAAGGTTGCCTCCTTCATCAATGAGGAGATTTTCAGGCTTCAAATCTCGATGGTAAACCCCTCTGCAGTGACAATAGTCCAGAGCATTGACAAGTTGCTGGAAATATTTCCTTGCTTTGTCCTCCTTTAGCTTTCCCTTGGAAATTATTTTGCTGCAAAGTGATCCTCCTTTGACATACTCCATTACAAAATAGATCTTTTCCTTGGTTGCCATGACCTCATGAAGCTGCACAATATTGGGGTGTTTCACTTGTTTCATTATGGATATCTCACGCTTGATTTGAGCTGTCATACCAACTTTGAGGATTTTCGCTTTATTCATCACTTTAATGGCAACATTTTCCCCTGTTTTTGAATTTCTTGCTAAAAACACTTTTGCAAATGCACCTTGTCCTAATAGCCTGCCCAATTCATACTTCCCCATCAATGTGTTACTTCCTTTATTCTCCATTTTGGCCCCCATTTTTGCCATAGAAAGCCCCTTTTTCACTAGGTCAGGCAGCATCTTTAGTTATTCTGAAGAACAGTTGAAAACAGGGCAGTTCGCTCTGATCTCTGCACGCCACGACCTTAACTGCCTTCGAAATTAGCCTTCCTTTCAACTAGTCATTAGCACTAGCTGGCTCATAAATCATTCCATCTGAATTAAATTGCTGCCATATCTGACCTAACGAAACTCCAATAATGCACTTGGGGATTAGGCCCAAAACCTCAACATGCAAACACATCTTTCAGCATTTCCTGTTTCAATCACGGTCCTAGATATATACAAATCTTTTTCCTGATTGTCTAATGCTTCCAGACCTCCAGATTCAAACCACAGATAACTATTTAATAAACACAGGCCCTTAACTACAGTAGAAAATTCTTCAACAATAAAGAATAACAGACCCTTTTGCAGAGGAGTGCCCTGTCTTTTCCTTGATGCCACTCTGATCTGAAGTACCTGTTGATCAAAAAAGAAAACAGATCAGTATTTAGAACAGTAAGCAATACTACCGTACTCAAGTTTCAAATATCCTACAACACCAGAACCATACAAGATTCAGCAAGCATGAAGAAAATACAGCATTAAGATTCGCATACCTGACAAAATTTAAGATTCTTTGATAGAAAAGTTTAAATCTCACTGAAATTCTTAATGAGTATGTAAACTGTCGATACAAATTAGCCCACATTTACTTTTATTATTCTATTCTATTTGAAACATGTATATATAATGAAACTCTTGAACAAAACAATTTATGAGCCGACCTCAAATACATTCTTGAAGAAAACAATTTATGAGCCGGCCTCAAATACATTCAGCCAGCATACATATGGAAACAAAAATACACATACATTCAGCATCACAGAACAGGCATCCACAATGTTTAATGCTTCAAAGTTCAAAGAAACATTATATTAACCAAAACCATGAAAAAAAGGTGGCGGCTTACAAAACCCAACTGGTCACTTTGGCACTATTGCATCTAGGTGATGCTCACAGGGGTGAAACACTGGAATTTTTACCTTTGGGCGATGCTCACGGAGGTGAAGCATAGGGAACTTTTACCTTTGGGCGATGCTCACGGAGGTGAAGCACAGGGAACTTTTACCTTTGGGTAATGATCACATATAGGTGATACTCAACAGGGGTGAAACACTGGAATTTTTACCTTTGGGTGATGCTCATGGAGGTGAAGCACAGGGAACTTTTACATTTAAGTGATGCTCACATGGGTGAAATACCTGTACTTCCCACGAGGTCACTCATCCTAATGCTTATTCCAGTAGCACTCTGGCTCAAACATGCTTAACTATAGAGTTTCCCCCACAAACAAACCTGCTTAAATTGCTGCTGCATTTGACATATTATCTTACAATGACAAACTATTCCTTTGCAAAAACAAATAGGAACAGTATAATATTCAAATATTCCACTGTTGGATATTGCTAAAAAATCGGCAGGCCCACAGAAAACCCTTGCCTTTCAAAAAAAGCGCCATAATACACAGATTGCATTGTTGACAAATTCCCCAGGCAAGTTTTGCAAGACATTTTATTTGAAAACAAGTTTTCAATTAGGGATCAGACTTCATAGCAATTTTCCATGCATTTAAATCACCATCAGAAGAAAAAACATATTCAATTTCAAATTTTCACATCCAAACGGCAATGCTCAATGTTCATCCAGAAAATAACACAGAGATGAGCATTCATTAGATTTCATTCATAAAATGCTTCAAAATCCACATACCAGCTAAAAGGCAACACCATATTGATAAAATCCATCATAAACTGCTCAAAACACCATCAAATTTCTATGAGGAAAAAAGGGTATAAAGAAATTTCCAAGGAAAAATAACCAACCTCTTCAAAACATCAAAAACAGTTATAATTTGCGGATCTGAGAAGACAAGACAGTGCAGCTGTGTTTAGGCTGTTGTTCACCTCAGAGTGGCACAGGTCATTTCAAACCATGATTTATAAGTACTTACCGTAACGGATACAGAAATTCTTTGTTGCTGTTTAATTAGGGATTAATGTTGATGTGGATCTAGGCGATATTTTTGATACCGAGATAAGCCAACGGTCAACTTTTTTTTTTACCTTCATCCTCTCTCTCTCCATATTTAAAAATTAAAAATGAATTTTAATTAAATATATATTATACTAGCAATTGCAAATGAGTTGCAAGTTACGCCGGAGAGGTCTTGAATTTTATGTGTATAATATAGTTTGGATGTAAAATATATTCTATGATCTATGATAGATGTCTGAGTGAAGAACATAAGTTACATTTTGTTAAACAGTTCACATGTCTTTATGTAAGGTTCCACATTCTGCATACATGTCTATCAAAACATTTGCAACTATATCTAACAAAATTCCTCTATATTTTGGCACAGGTTGGGAGTATTTTGGCAAATTTAAACTAATTGGGTTGGAGCCCTGTTTGTTGCATATGGTGAAACAAGGCGAGGAGTATACTGGCAAATGTAAACAGGAGTAGAATAGATGGATACTGACAAAATGGGATTGGTGTCTATGCTTTGGGAACATTTAAATGCCAAAATATGAACTTTTGTAAATAATCGCCAAGTGTTCAACCAAATGATACAACATGTTATCTTTTAAATGAATATCATAATTGTATCTTACAGAAGACATGGTCATCGTCAAGAGACATTGTGATTGTTTCATCAAATAAAACAACTGTATATTCACCCCGATCAACTCAGCTATACCAACATACGTGTGGCGCATAACAAAATACGAGCTTTATAGCAACGTACAGACATCCATCAAGGCATAGTAAGCAATGTTTTTTTTGTTGGAAGTTACTATATTGTCCTCTCCCCATCACACAAACTTAAAATAGCAAAATTATAACTCCAATAAACTAAACATTGTTATCCTCTCCGGCGTAAATTGCAACTCATTTAGAACTGCATCGGATTCTTTAATTGACTTCCAGAGAAAATGCTTTGGCTCTAAATTAACCTTGCTTCTTCACACGATCTGACAAAAAATTCTCGGTGGATACATGATCTCTAAAGATTTGGTTCTGTTTTTTGTTATATGGAATCATTGAAACAGTCTCCCGTGGCCTTGAATGTCTAGTGTGCGCCATCTGTGAGAGCCCTTTTGAAAGGGGCTAACGGATCAAACTACCACATATCCTTAAAATCTGGGCTTTTTGGGACAAGGCTCTTCAAGACACACAATGCCTTCCCTTCCAAAGTTTCTCAAATGGCTCGCAAAAACATAACTCATATTGTTATGCAAGACAGCGCTGTAGGGTCATATGCCACATCCCTTGCAAAACTAGCCCAGTCTGTGAAGTCCCTAGATGCTATCAGTAGAGACTTTCAAAGAGTTTGAGACTGTCTACAACAAACTGACCAACACAGAGTTGGTAGGTGTGTCTTCTGTAGTCAAGCTTGAGAATCAAATTTCTCTTGGTCCTTCACAAAATCAATGCAATGTATTTTGTCGATTTAAGTCATATCTTCTGCTATAGTGTCTCCTTAATGGCTTGCTTAAATCTGTTAGGCCACAATTCATCTATTGTTGCCCTGCACTCTTCCTCTGACAGAGGAGTTCGGGATTCTTCTACATGAGCGACACCTCTGTCAATCATAAAAATGTTTTAGCGTCCAAAACAAAAAAAAAATCTATTCATGTCTTTATTTTTTGATTTATCATCAATTTCCTAATCATAACATACATGATTAAAATTATTCAAATTGATGAAATATCTATGATAATAGTTTAAAATAGGCAGGTTATATTAAGGAAAAATCCTTAAACATTACAAATCTCAATTCAATAAAGGAGAAGCGACCTTCTTTTGGAAAAAAAAATATTAATTCCATGATAGAACTGTGTCAGGAAAAAAAGAATAAAAACAATACAGCAAAAAGGGGATCCCTTCTAGAAACACCGACGGGCCTGCAAATCAGTCGTAATTAAAACAATTTCATTTCGTAAATCACCGGGACCCATATCTACTTTTCCCCTAAGCGGTACCCCATGAATAATTTCAGTGTATACGGACCATAACTACTGTAACGAAATGCCACCATCCTATTTAACAATAAACCTGAAATGGACTTCATTGTGGTAGCTTATCGTCCACCAGAGTGCTCATGGTGTGTTCTTGCAGAGTAAGAATGACAATGGAGTTTTGCAATGGCAGAAAACAGAAGTAAATGTCGAAGACCATATATTTGTTCCTTATATTTCTCCGGATCTGATATCATTCGATAATTATGTGGAGGAATATGTATCAGACATGCATTTGAGAAAGCTCTCTCCCTCTCGCCCTCTTTGGGAGTTCCACTTCCTTAACTGCAAAACGAGAGCCACAGTCATTCTGAATATACATCACATGCTGGGAGACGGTGTTTCTCTCATGGCTTTGGGGATGGCTTGTTCAACAAGATCCAAGCATCCCACCATTCCACCATCTCTGCCTCTCGCTTCCCACTGTAAACGGCGGCCTGCTGGAAAAACCCATGAAAAGTCACACAAGGGTTGGCTGGGGTTTAAGTTTCTGTACTGCAACATGGTTTTTCTTGGTTTGATTCACTAACGACCACATGCTTCTCATAACTCAAATTTGTACTTGGTTTTAAAGATTTTTGAACTGACCCAGTTGAACTGCTGCAGATCCAAAACAAGTGGAAAATTTAAGAGTTACAGCTCTGGGTCTGATAAACACAAGATCGGAGCCTGGGATTAATGTTTTGCAAGCAATGTTTTTTTATTCTTTTCCGCGGTTGACACAGCTCTGAGGTCTTTCTTATTTCTCTGTAAAACGAAACAGTGCAGAGTCTCAAGGAAATGACAGAATCCAAGACAGGAGACTCGTGGGGAAATCGCTTTTCATTTTTGCAGCTGCCGGTGCCCATGAAAACGCTGAATAATCCTTTGGAATATATGACAAGGGCAAAGTATATGATGGATCAGATGAAAATGTAAAGTTACAAAAATATCTAGGACACAAAAATATCTAAATTCCGGCAACCGGTAAAGTTAAGCCACCGAAATTTGACACTTCCCAGCAATGCCTTCTTCAAAGTAAACGCCTCCGGCGAATAATATTACTAATATAAAAAATAAATGAAATGGAATTATATTTACGATTAAAAAGTTCTCTCAAACCTTTTAACTATTAGAGATACGTGCTTAAATTTAAGTGATTTTTTTTAAGGAAAGGCGAGGACTTGCTCCCATGATTGAAATAGAGATGAGGGTTTAGGCATAAGTTAGTATGGGTTTCTCCCTCTCTATTTTTCCCGTCCTTTTTTAAGGTGGTAGTTTTTGGTTTTAATATATATTTATATTGATTTTCGTTAATTTATAACAATTATTTTGTTATGTATAAAAATTATTTTCAATTTAAATTTGAAATAATTAATATTTAAATAATATAAATAAAAATGAAGAATAAATAAATAAAAAAGAATAATAAAAGGAAGATTTAATGAAAAAGCAAAAAAGAAATAGAGAATGAATAAATGAAATATTTCAATAATGTCTATAAGACAAAATGGTCTATAAGACCAAGAGTTGCGATGGTATTGACTTGTATAAATTTATTTAACTGTCATCTTAGGAATCATGTAAAATTTTTACTCTTTTTTAAGGTTGGATCTTCCACTGTAAATCTTGATTAAAAAAACTTGTTATTTTATCTATTGGTTAATTTGTCTCTATTGAGATTGTAGTTGATATGAATGTCTCTATAGGTCATGCATTATGATGTAGTGTTATTTTGTCAAAAGATAATATAAAAAATGACACAATTCTTGTATGTAAATAAAATGTTGGAGATGTTTGCTTGAATTTTTTATCTATTGATTTTTTAACTTCCATAATATTATTTATTTTTCATATTAATACATTTTTATATAAAATTTATATTATATAAAAAAAATTATCCTATACTTCGTAGTTTATGATAAAATTTCAACTAGGCTACCTAATACAATTAAGTATCATTTTGGTATTAAATTAGGTTGTTCCTTTTGCTTTTTAAGTTGTGTTTACATGTTTATGTTTAATGGAAAGCAGAAATAATGGGACCGTGACGTTAAGTTACAATTGATGGCAACTATTTTAAAGTGGAAAAATGAAGATGATTGACAAGAGGCCCAACAAAAGCACCAAGGAAGAAGTGGGTTTTAGTGCGCTGCCATGACAATTATCTCTTAATTTGGAAGCCTTTTTTTAAAAGAGATTTTTGGTGCATAAGTTAAATCGAGCACCTAGCCAATGAAATGAAAATATTCCAATTTTTTTCAAAGCAAATATAATATTAGAGGAATTTTTAAAGTTATAATTTTGTTCCATACGTTGTAAGGGGTATTTTATGAAAGGATAATAATAGTTTGTTATTAATATAGTCTAAATATGTATTAAAACTTATAATAAAAGGGAAATAGTTGATAAATAATACTCAATATAACACGTAAGTGAATAATTAAATCCTTTTAGGGTTTTATATATAGGAATGGGATATGATATTTAAATTTATAAATTAAGTTGAATTTTATTTTTTAGTTTTTAATCAATGTAATTAATTTAATATTGAAAAACTTTCTAATAATTAATTTAATATATTAATAAAGTCTCCAATAATTATACATGTTTTTGTTTAACTATTAGTATAATATTGATATTAGTAAAATGTTCCACATAAAATATAATTTATAAGTATGATGTAATAATGAACAAACATGTTTAAGAGAAATGATAAATTATGGGAAATTATTGGATTTTTAATCTAAATTATCACTTAAGTGGTATTGGCATTGAAATTTTGGAAAAATAAGTTAAAGTGGATGACCTACAAAACTATTTTAATTTGGCTAAAAAATCAACATGTTATGAAAGAGAATACAAATATTATATTAGAATTAGCATTTTAACTTAAGTAATTTTCTTATTATTTAACTTTTTCAAAATAAGAAAATGATATTTTTTATATTGGTATATTCTAACTTAGATTTCCCCCACAATCATGTAAAATTTAAGTCAATAAAAACAGAAATTAACTATAATTTTCTTTAAAAATTTCTCAATCTTCATGTATAAATTATTCTGAGAATGAGTGTTGTGCACAATATACCTCTATTTTCTTTGTGAAAATGCGGGAGTCTCTTGAGAAATTGAAGTCAAAACACAGAAAAAAAAAATAAGAATTGTGCTTTAAAACACTTGAGAAATTTTAATTAATATGGGTCTCAAATACATCTTTTAAATGCCATCAAATATCCTTAGTTTATATCATGATTGGCTGCCCCCTTTGTATACTTAAACATCGGGAAAAAACCCGACCAAACTCTCAGCCAATGACGTGTTCTCAATGTCCCCGGGTCACATATCTTTATGTTTTAATTTGGTCATAAAACCCGTGAACTTGATATCATGTAATGGATGACACTTTGCAAATTTCAAGCTTTGGTTTGATTTGAAGTTTATTTAACTTACAAAGTTATTTTCATGGGTTGCTTTTGTTTATGCTATACACCTGCAGGGACACATGGCAACTCAGGTAGCTCAAAAAACAATTTTCTTTGGAATAGTTTTGAAGGCCTGAGAATCTTGGAACCATGACAAGCAAAGAAGGTGACGTTTCAATCAGTGATGGCCTAGAAGAGGAGACACATGGGTCAACCATTCTTACATAAAATATGACTGATAACGAATGTTTAGTTTTTGAGGTTTGTAAAGAAGAAGGAGAAGATATTTTAACATCTACGAAGCTATCAAAGATAGTTTATGGGACAACAGAGCCAGCGAAAAATCTTTTTGGTCTTTTTGGAGATCCCCTATTGGTGTGTTTGATGATCAAGTCCCTTGTTTTTCAACCATGTTCCCGCCGAGAATATTTTGAAATGATGCAGTAGCCACCATGTTAGCAAATTGGGCCCTAATGTCAATATAAGCATTACATTCCAACATAAAATATTTCTTGTGGTCCAAAAGATCTAAAAAAATTGGATAGTTGGGAACCCGTGAATGGAGACACATGGTCTAACCATGGTAAGGCTTGAGAGCATAAGCATAAGACACACGTGCCAATCATATAAAATCCCAAGGGAGAGTCAAAGTCAAAGGTGGGGAGATAGTTATGAGGTTTGACAATGAGAAATCTAAGGAAACCACAACAAAGTAGGGAACCAAAAATTGTGAACACATGTCCTAAGAGGTTGGCAAGTTAAATTTGATGGTCAAATAAGAGTGAATATGGAAGCGTGATAGTAGAAATTTAAAGAGATCATATATTCCACGAATGAGCTTAGAATAATGTAAGATTGTACTCATTGGAAATATTTTGGAGAGCACTTTCAGATGGTTTGGGTCCCATGAGGTTAAATAGCACATGTGAGGATAACTTCACATTTGAATCTTTTGGGAGAATTTTTTTTAACGTAGTCTCCATTGTGAGCTCGAGTTGATGACAAATTGGGATTAAAGGCATGTTTTGAGTCTCAATTGATTTTAAAGGAGTGTACACAATATCCAATTGTGTTTCAGAGAAGTAGAAAGGAAACATAAGAAGAAGAAAGAAGAACGAAGAAATTTGAACCTTAATTACAGGAAACTTCCACCCATTTTTTGTTGTAGTTATTAAATGATAGATTTTATGTTCATTTACCATATCCTTATGGAAAGACCCTTGCAACTTGAAATATGGGCATCATGGAACTCTTCTTCAATCAAGTGTTGGGCTCCAAAACAAGACTTCATCAATCCCAATGTAATATTTTCTACAAATTAATGAGGAGAATCCAAAAATACAGTTGGAGACCACTGGTGATTTGAATTTAAATTTTTTATATGTTTGTAAGCTTGGTGAAGGGGGTTTCCCACCACAATGTTGCTATAAATATAGTGTGAGGCCTCTAATATGATTTGATGGTATTCAATTTTACAAATCCCAACAAGTAGCTTCATAGAATTCACTTTGAAATTCTTTATTTTCTTTTATTTTTTATTCAAATTATTGTTATGTTATGGTTCTAACAAAAGAGTAAAATATTGTAAGCTTCTTGTTAATTAATGAATGTAGATTGAGCATATGCTAGTTTGTGTGGTTTAAGAAAGCATTTTATCACTAGTTCATACATGATTCATTATATGTGCATAAGCAATTTTTGTAACTTTGTATGAATTGGATGTTATTATGTGATATTGAGCTAAGTTCATTATATTTAGTGGATTCGGCACCTAGTTTGTTTTCACGCTTTGATATCATACATGCAAGAAATATATCCATTCTCCCTTATACTCTTGTCCAAAGTTTTGTGAGGATTTGATCAAGGGACCTAGGTTCCTTAAGTCTTAATTTCCCTCTAAATAGGCTAATTGTGTTTGCTTTGAATCGCATCAAGATAGGTCACAATTCTAATTATATTTGCTTCCGTCTCTTTTATCTTTTTTTAATGATGCAAATTCACCTTGTGAATAATCAATGTGAATACCCATCTTGTATATAACCTTCCACCTAAATTAGAACTATTATAAATATTTAGTTGGTGCCCCAAGTTAGATTACATAAACCCCAAGGTTAGAGGAGTTTCATGTTATACATCCAATTTAGATGATTAACCACTCTATAGGTTATAGAGGCCACATAGTTTTCCTTGAGCTATATGTTCTGAGTATTCTATTTCCTATTTCCAGCAAGGATTCTAAAACAAGTGAGATTAAATTCTCTTCTCTTGTTGGTTCTTATGTGAGAAACTTACATCAATCAAAAGATGACACTAGATCTAGAGTTGTATTTTTTTATCTTTGGTTTAATTGGTTTTGATATGGTGTTTATTGTTTGGTTCTCGTGTAGTTTCCCATGGTTTAAAAGAGACAACACCTCTTCTTCTTATATTTTTGTTTTTTGTGCTTAAATCCACACTCAATAGAACTGTAGACTTCCTTCCTCGTGTCGCTCCTAAGTCCTCTCAACTTCTCGTGACATTTAAATATGTCCTCAACTGCAATCCATTTGACATGGAAGCTAATTGGATAGGAGAGATTCCTTTGAATATTGCAGGAGAAACATATCCTCTTCCAAGATATCATGAGAAATATTTTCTCACTTACACTCAAGTAGGAGGTACAATAACTGAGGAACACATTTTGGATTTTAAAATTAATCTAATTTTTCTTAATGTTTTGCATGAAGATGTTTCTTGTAGGTTATTTGCACTCATATTGCAAGATAATTTTTGTGTTTGGATTCCCATTTTGCAACCCAATTCCATCATATCATGGATAGACCTTGAGAATATTAAATATAAAAAATAATTATTGAAATAACTATCAAGAACAAGTATATTTTATATATATATATATATGAATGGGATATGATATTTAAATTTGTAAATCGAGTTAAATTTCATCTTTTTAGTTCTTGATCAATCAATTAACTCGATATCTCGATAAAATCTTAAATGATTTTATATTTTTTGTTAACTAGTATATTGAATGTATGGGATTTTTTTAGTTTATGTCAACAATATTACCACTTAGAGGATGTATAATTTGTATAATAATATAAAATCAATTGTGAAGGAAAATTATTGATATTAATAACGTTCTAGAGAAATTATAGCTTATGAGCCTGATATAGTAATGGATGAAATCATTAATAGTTGTAGTAGTGTTTTAGATAAATAATAACTTATAAGTACGATGTAGTAATGGATGAGCTCATTTATAATGATAATAATGTTCTAGAAAAATTACATCTTATGATTGTTTACACCCTACTTAGATTTAACATGAAACCTAATTATTTTAGTGAATTAGTGCATTAATGGATGTAAGGGTTAGCAATATGTGATTATTATAATTAATTAACTTCCAAAATTAATTACCAAATCAAAATAACACTTTTATACTTGTAAGTGATGTGTTAAATACGATACAAACTTGAAAACACAAAGGAATGAGTGCACTAAGTTGATCACATATGATTTTGGAAAGTTTTAGGAGGATGTACTGTAAGAACAAGAAGATATGAAATTGACTAAGATTTGTTCTGAAGACTGTAACTGTGAATTGACCTAGGGTATGGTCATATTGTATGGTCCTAGCCCTTTTGTATGGCCTTGAACCTACATGCTTCTAGGATCTATAACTTCTTAACACTATTGGTCATCTAAAACTCTCTGTCATTTTCAAACCCTAATTAAAATCATGTTGTAAAGCTCTCTAAATACTTTAATCATCATCTCAAACCCTATCCATGGATGAGAAATCCTGCAAAACAAACATTATTTTGGCTATGGGCACACATGTACACTACTGACATTGGCACTACTTTGAAGATGTATCAAACCACATATCATCCTCCACCTTGCATGTAATATATGAATGAAGATAACTATATTTGGCAACCACCTTTAAAAATGCTTGAGTTAAGGTTTGCTCTTGTTAAGCTACTTGGGGAAATGATGCTTGAGTGCCCATAGAAAAGAGAGACTGATGCATTAACCTGGTAAGAAGTTTCATACCTATAGATATTACTTCCCTGATGACTCTAGGTGTGCTATTGCGAGATTTATGGATATTTGTGTGCCTTTTACAAGTGTTGGAAGTGAACTTGTCTCAATGTAGTTTCATAATATTTTCAAGTTAGCAAATGAGGTAGTGTTTGCTTATTTATGTGGGGTTCTATAGATGGTTTATCTAGGAATGGATAACCCACAGAGATTATAAGACCCAAAAAAGAATATGAATTTGAAATAAAACTTGGAGGACATGTCGTTCCGAGACTGTACAAATCAACTAGGACTAGATGTGCTAACATGACTAAACTGTACAAACCTACCTATGGAGGGAAACATGTAATATGAACTTTGGAACTTGTTGCTTGATGTTTGTTTATAGATTTTATGTATTGTGTTCTTAGAATTTGATGACATGTCAATGTGCAAGGATAACACGAGACCTTAAAATGTACTAAGAAGGAATAGGAGAGTTATATTTATCTTAGCAAGAGTGTAGTGTCAGAACTAACATTTTCAAAGAGTAAACTACTAAATTTGAGTGTCTATATTTCCCTCGTTTAAGTATGAAATAAAAAAATTACATGCTTAAAGGAAAATATATCTAAGTTTGTAGACAAACTTTTTCTTCACTCATAACTTGTTTTATAGAGTCCTATTGTGTTTGGTGTTGGCATGCTCCATGATGAAACCTGCAACACATAGTGTAGTCAATGTCTATGATAAAGAATTGAACTTTAACTCAAATATAATGAAATATTTGAATTTGCATAAGAATGAAATGAAAGAGATGTAAAAAGGAAGGAATACACCTATTTATTTGTAGAGGAACTCACATGCTTTATTTATGCTTGAAGATTTGGAATTTCCAAATTTGTTGAACTTTGTCGAGGAATTAGGGGTGATCAGTCTCCAATTATGCCAAGGAAAAACCAGAGTGTTAGGTGCATGCTACCCAACACGAAATACCAAGGAGAGAAGAAGAAGAATGAATTGTAGAAACACCTTGCTAAGGAAGAAGACTGGGAATCAAATTTAATCAACAACTTTTATATCTTCCCTTTAAGTGGAAGAGGAAAGGAAAGTCTTCCTACGATGAACGTAGATACTTTAATACCTTTCATAACCCCGCGGACCACACTACTACAAACGGATCTAGGTTAAATTTTGTAAATAAGGACACACAATAGAAAAGATAATAAATGCCCTACGACCTTCCCATGTGTTGTATAACTAAATATAAATTATAATGTACTAAAATGTTGATGTAAGAAGGAGGCTCATGCCCCCAAGATCCCTAAAACTGTAGTAGAAAATGAATTACATGGAGAATAAGGAGTGAAATACTACATGCCCTCTATACTAGTCTGATATAAGTGAACCAAAATTGAAATTATGCCAAAAACCTGAAATTGTAGATGAAAACTTGAAATTGATGATTAAATTGATGTAACTAACCCTAGAAAGAAACATGTGGTAGGGTCATCACCATACATATGGTCCTAACCAATATGTACATTTTTTAACCTCTACATTTTCATTTGAATTTATGTGTTTGACTATATTTTTTATTACATGTACCATATTTATACATTTATTTTACCCCATAATTCTACTTGTGTCTGTTATAAGTGTAGAATATACCTTGATTAATTCACCATGTTTTGATGCATGTGTGATAACATGGTGATAACTGTGTTGAGAACATAGCTCAAAACAAAAAAATGTGTACCAATGTACAAGATTTATGAGAAGTTGTAGAGGACTATTGAATGTTAGAGAGTTATATAGAATGTCAAAGAGTTTATCACATTAAATAACGTGTACCAGTAAAAAGAAGGTGTTTACACATTCTTAAAACCATGGTGTGTAAGAAAAGTAATGATAACAATAGATAGAAACCATATAGCTTATAACAAGAGTATTATAAATGCATATAAGTGCATCAATAGTGAAATCAAATGTAAAAAGTATACAAACAATGTCACACAAAAGGTGTAAAGCCACAAACATGGGAAACCCACGATGTCACAAGGAAATCAAGGCTCATGGCCCTATAAATAAGGATAAACAAAACTAAACTAGATAGGTATAATGCCACAAACATGGGACACCCATAGTGTTGTAGGATAATCAAGGAACATAATCAACAAGAAGTGAAACAAAAAAAACATTAACACACACACACACACACACACACACACACACACACACACACACACACACACACACACACACACACACACAAGCAAATATTCATGAAACTAGAGTGTGTAAACATGATAACATGACCTAGTATGGAACATAGGTGAAAATATGTAACACAAAAGATGTCAACTCTGCATAATACACATATGTTAATTCTGTTATCTCAAAAGATAACATATACACAATATATGTAATCAAGAATAATGTGAAAGTAGAAAGGAAATGTAATGGAAAAATAACACATATATGTAGTGTAAAATAGGTGCCCCCATATGTATAGGAATTATGGGTAAAGGGTCAGCTAGCACCAATGTACCACTCTGTGTATGTAATACATCATGCTCAAAATACCTCGTGAATTTATGTGTGTAAAGAGTAAAGAAGCAAGTTGTCTATCAAACCAAAGTGACAAATAACATGTATAATGTACAATGTTAATAACTCAAGCAAAGTGTACAGGTCCTAATTTTATATTTTTATAAATATATGAATGTTTTTATATTTTCAAGTGCTCATCTATGTACACAAAAGAAAGGGGAATTAAGTATAATATTGTCATAAATGCATGATATTAATAGGATTTTTTATAGGCATTCCGTCAAGTGTGGCTAAATGAAAAACACTAGGGTCGATGCATTTACCAAATGTATATGGACCTAACCAATTGGGCTTGAACTTTACTTTTAATTCTTTCTTTGAATTTGTATTTGTTTGGGTTTCTTTGGTGAAAATGTCACCTACTTGAAATTCATGGACATGGAATTTTTTATTGTAAGTGCATTTAATGTTTTCTTGATACATGTGAAGGTGTTCCAAACCCTACACACATGTAGAATCAAGCATTTCCAGTTCATGTAATCTTTTCTCTTGGTAACCATTATCTTTAATGATGTCTTTCAATGATATACAAAGTGAAGTGATTTCTAGTTCTAATGGTAAAATAGCTTTGGTCCCATAAACCATAGAAAGGGGTAGTGTTTGTAGTTGTATGAATACTAGTACTATAAGCCTAAAGGGCATAAATTATCTAATTATGTTAATCAATACCATATTTATCAACAATTTTTCATAGGATTTTAACAATGGTTTTATTAGTGGCCTCAGCTTTTCCATTTCCTTTTGGGTAATAATGAGTAGAAAAAGTATGTTTGATCTAGAACTTTGCACAAAAATTTAACAATATGATTCTTAAAAGATGGCCCATTATTTGTAACAATTACAAAAGGGACTCCGGAGTGAGTGATGATGTGCATGAGTAAGAATTGTCAGATATCTTCACCTATAGTAGATTCCATGGGTATAGCCTCAACTCATTTGGTAAATTATACAATGGTGGTGATGATAAACTTATGTCCTTGCGTAGACGCGTGATTGATCTTACCAAAAAGATTGAAACCTCATATAGAGAAAGGACATGGGGTAAAAATGGGTTTTAATGCATGAGAGAGGACATGGTTAAGGTTGTTATGGCTCTAAAATTCATCACATCATTTAGCATACTCATGATAGTCATGCTCCATTTTTTACAATAATATCCTTGACTTAGTAACTTCTGGGACATATTTTTTCTACTAAAGTGACTACCACTCTTATTATCATGCAATTGTAATAAAGCAAGTTGTGCTCATCATATTCTAAGTAGTGCAATAAATGACAATTGAAAGAATGCTTAAATAAAAATCTTCCTACAAGGACATAACGTGTGGCTTCATGGAGTATGCAATGTTTATCTTGGTGTGAGGCATTCTCAAGGAGTTTTTGTCGATAGAGGTAATTGTATATACAAGTGTCAAACTATTCATAGTTGTCTACAATACAAGTAGTAACTAATACATGAATAACATAAATAATGCCAGTGGTAATGGAGGATTTTCTTAATCATCAGATAGTCAAAGTGGTACAATCATTGGTTATATTTAAAGGTATCAATGAAGTGACACTAGCCATGGCATAAGCATTTTGATTGTCCTTTCGCAGAGTATTAGTAATGGAGTAAGAATTAAACGTTGAAAGTAGAATTTAATGAGGGCATTATATGGGATCAAAAATTCCTCTTTTGTGTTATAAATTTAATGTATTTGATGAATGAAAAGTTGTGAATCCCTAAAAAAATTGGATATTTTGGATTTGTAGTATTCGGGAAATATAGAGACCTAGAGGATTAAGGCTTCATATTCTGAAATATTGTTAGTGCATGAAAATCCTAATCAATATGTAAAGGGTAGGGTCTCACCTTGGGGGTGACAAAAATAATTCCAACACCTACGCCATTAATACAACGAGACCTTTCGAAATACATTGCCCATACTTCGGTGTTGATGTTGTAGGTATTGAATTCATCCCAAAATTATTCATTGATGGGAGAGGGGTCAAAGAGTGGAGCTTTTACAAGATGGCTATCAAGGACTTTTCCTTTAATTGATTTATAGGAGAAAATCCTTAGGTTAAATTCAATTAAGAGCATTACCCATCATGTTATTCGGCTAGATAAATGTGTATGTGATAACAAGTAACGTAGGGGATTAACCTTGATGATGACATATACTTTGTTATTTAACATATAATGTCATAATTTATCTATAAGAAAGACCAAGGTTTAAAAAAATTTAATAGGAATGTAGTTATACTCATAAGGAAGCTAGGTACAAATAATATAGTAAATAGTTTTCTCATAGTTGTTATCACCATATTAGGCTAACAGGGTGCCAAGGGTGTGTTCTGTAGTAGATATGTAGAGTAGTAACAATTTTTCAAATATAGGGGGAATGAGAACTGGTGGGTTGAGTAAATATTTTCTTAATGTCCTCAAATGATTATTAGAAAACAATATCCCATTTGAATACAGTGTCTTTAAGAGGCATGTGAATGGTCAACTTATATAATCCAATTGGGCAAAAAAATACCGAATAGCTTAAATTTTACCTTGGAGAGATCATAATTGCTTTAGATTCCAAGGGGTTGCACATCGAAAATGGCTTGGATATTTTTAGGGTCAACCTCAATTCCATGATGATAAATGATAAATTATATTAAATTACTAGAAGTGACACCAAAGATGCACTTTTCTGAGTTTAAATAGACATTATATAGGTGTAGTTGTCCAAATATGATTCAGAGATTACGTGCATGGTTGTGATGATGTGTATACTTTGCAAGAAATGTATCTATATAGTCCAAAAGAATCTTGTGGATGTATGTTAGGAATTCAAAGTTAGTGTTCACATGGTTATTGATATTTACATGTACATGAGAATATATCTTATATGTGAAATTGTTAGTCAACTCACGTATATAACTATTTTGGTGAGAGATTGAGTTATTGGTTGAGTTGGTTGAACAACTAGTACAAGCATAGGTTTGAGTAGTTTTAGGAGATTCATTAATAATAGGAATTCCTCTCCTATATATATGTATATTGTTTGCAGTATTATATTGAATGGTCATTATTGTGTAATTATTTCATTTGAACCCTGAACCAAAACTTCATTTGGTTCATAGTAGGGAGATCTACGAGAGTCAGTTGGGAGTAATTAAACTTTTTTAGGACCTGAATTGTCTTCTTCCTAGGCATGATTATCATCAGTTATAGGTTTGTTACTTGAAAGTGGAGTGGATTCATTCTTCTTGATCAGCACATGACCAACACCTCTACCATTTGCACCTGGTATTTCCTTTTCCACATTCCTTGTACAGCCCAAATTCGTGATTTATTTATTAATTTTTTAAGCGCATTCTTCACATATTTCTCACTAGCAATACGTGGAGATAGACCTATCAAATCTATCTTATTGTTGTGTAAGCGTAGAGTAAATTTTTATATGGCCTCACCTGATCTATACGGTGCCTGAAGTGTTTTTCATTGGCGTGGATGTACTTGAACTACTTCATATTATCTGTAGTTGAATTGGTTACCATTCAAACATCTCAGGGCCGAGATATTAAATAAACTAACAACAAATGTTTTATATACTTTATAAACATTAAATAAATAAAATGAAGTAAAGAATAATTGAACACGGTGACATAAAATTTAACGTGGAAAACTCGTAAATGGGTAAAACCATGAAAGAATAATCCACTATAGAGAAACATTTTACAACCTAGTCCAGTAACTCCTCCCTCACTTCTACTCCATGTATTTACCCGAAATCCAAAAGATTTACATGATTTTGAATATGACCTAAATCCATATTTAAATAACCTGAAGGGTTATAACCATATTAAGTGACGGGGAACACCTCCCCAATTTAATTAGTTGATTAATTAAATTAACCAACCCCTAATATAAATTTTATATTTAAATAATAAGAATATCAGTTATTCTATATTATTTAACTATAAACTAAATATTATGATGCACTTAATATTATAGAACTCTAAGACTCCCCTTAATATTAAGTGGGATCTATATGCCAACAGTACATGTTTGTACAATAAGATTTACAAATCCATAAACCCTAAAGGTTTAGGCTAGCACATGTACTTTTGAAGGATTTATAACACCTTCATCATGCTCAACTTACCTTTTAGTAAAAAAGTATTTAGAATCCATAAATCAAACATATTATTTAGGCTAAGCATGATTTGTGAGACTACATCTCACCATTTCTTATGGAAATATTATTTTACCGCATCTCTAGAACCTTTTATAACACAAGGACCTCATTTACAAATAGATGCACATTGGATTGTATTTTCCCGTAAACTCTATCAATTTACATGTAAACTCTATCAGTTTACTTTAGATCATAAAATATCTTTTACAATGATTTTAAACCAGAGTAGAAGTATAGAGGAAGAGGATTCAATCAACCGGCCGACCGTTAGGAGGTGGCATTGCCATCCAAACTCCCCCTCTATGGAAACTCTAAAAGGCCAAGCATTGCACGAAACTTTCTGAACTTCGCAGCACACAATGACATCATGAATAAGTTTGCAACCTAATCTTCAGTTGGGCAGTACTAGAGATTTATATCACCGCTGTGAACCTTCTCACGAATAAAGTGCATATGTATCTCAATATGATTTGTTATTTGATGTTGAACTGGATTCTTTGCAAGAGCAATACAACTATGGATATCACATAGAAGAGGAGTACTTCCTTTAACTTCCATGTGTATTTCTTCCAACAGCCCTTTCAGCCACATGGGCTTCTTTTGTTACTTCCATTGCACTTCTATATTCTTCCTCAGTTGAAGAAATGGAAACCGTTGGTTGCTTTTTACTGCTCCAAGTAATGGTACCTGCACTAAACTTAAATATATATCCAGTTGTAGATTTACAATCTATCACATCACCAGCATGGTCAGAATCACAATATCCATGTAAATATGCATTGTTAAATGAAATATAATGTAAACCATAATTAATAGTGCCCTTTACATAACGCAAAATTCTTTTTGCTAACTTCTAGTGATCCTGATAAGGTTCCTGCATAAAACTTGAAACAATCCCTATTACATAAGCAATATCAGGTCTAGTAATAGTTATATAAATCAAACTACCTACAAGCTGCCTGTATAAAGTAGGATTAGATTTTTCGCATGCAGGTTTAGGATCAAGTTTACATCCTACTTCTATAGGAATAAAAACTAGTTTACAATCAAGCATATTACATCTTATAAGAAAATTAGTTGCATATTGTGATTGAGATACTATAATAAAAAATTTATCTTGAAATATAGCCATGCCTAAGAAATGGTGTAATAATCCTAAATCTGTTAATCTCAAAATATTGTAATAACTTTCCTTTAATTTTCATAATTAAAGTGTTAGAATTACTAGTGATTAGTAAATCATCAACATACAATACAATGAGAATAATAGCATTTTCTTCAATTTTAACAAATAAATTGTTATCAGATGCACAGTTAGAAAAACCAATTTCATTGAAAAAACTATTAATTTTAAAATGCCAAGCTCTAGGAGCTTGTTTTAAACCATATAAAAAAAAATTCTAATTTGCAAACATACATTTCTTTTCTTGGTTCTTCAAATCCTTTCAATTGGGTTATATAAATTTCTTCTTGTAAATCACCATTCAAAAAAACATATTTTACATCCATTTGATGGATTTCCCAACCATACTAAGTAGCTAAGGCAATCAAATCCTTATTGTACTCATTTTTGCAACTGGTGCAAATGTTTCTATGTAATTGATACTGGGTTTTTGAGTAAACCCTCGAGCTACAAGTCCATCTTTGAATTTATCTATACTACCATCTACTTTATATTTGATCTTGTATAGCCATCTGGATCCGACTATACTTCATTATTCAGGAGGAGGGACTAATTACCATGTTTGATTTTTAAATTTGCACTCCTCTTTCTTATGTCCAAATTTACCACAATTATAACATTTTCCATGATAGCTAACTCTTAGATCTCCAAGTTAGGAGGTTTAAAATTTTGCTTTGTGTTTTTGTTGAATCTAGAGGTTTTAATTTTTTATTTCTAAGCAAGAAGTGCATGTGAGGCATTATCCTTAAAATCAAAATTTGGCACTACTTGTTCTTCCTCTATAAGAAGAGAACTAAGGGATGTAAATTTGGAATGTCTTGTTCTGTTTGATATTTAGACTTCAAAATTGAAATGAAATTTCTAATTCTTTCATGAATATTTAACTAGATAATAAAATAGAGCAATTTATCATGAATCAAATTACTGCCACATCCATAGCTAACTATGACTTAATATTTTTTATTTTTGCTAGATGATTAATCACTTTTTCATCTCCCTTCATGGAGTTGTCATAAGCTCTAAAACCAATTCAGTAATTTTTGATAAACATGCACCTTCGTGCATCGACTCCAATTGTCTCCAAGCTTCACTAGAACTCTCAAGATTTCCAATATGAAACATAAATTCATCTTGTACGCTTCGCAAGATAATCGACATTGTCTCTTGTACGTTCTATTGATATGTGGAAACATTATCAACAATTGTATGTCTTCCTGTAGAAGCTCTCTTTGTTCCATTTACAACTGCCCACAGTTTGTGAGCCATGAATTCTGCTTGCAATCAAATTTTCCAAATGTTGTAGTTGTTTCTATTCAACATCTGTGATTTTTCAATTGAAAATTGATTAGATCTCATTTGTGCGTTAAAAATGATTAACAAACAAGGATTAAAATAAGAGTTTGATAAAAAAATCCCCTTCTCGTATTTTGATCCTCGTAATCGATCCCGATCACTTTTATGTCGCAAAAGAAGATCATGTATATAAAAGAATCTATACACGAAAAATTTATAACGATATCAAAATTTTGAATTGAAACGTGAGTGATTTTTTTAGTTTTGCTATAAATTACGACAAAAAAATATGTCTTATATAGGTATATATAAAAAAATTATAATTTGTCTATATATTGAAAATATAAACTTTCCCATCATTCTATAAAAACTTATATATCTATATATAAAAAATATTGGGGCCCTTGCTCTTTTAGTTAGATAATCAACTCGGCGAGCTATTTATCTGTCTACTCGGTGAGCTATTATCTTATTGCGAAACATATTACCAAATTTCCAATGTTAAGCCGAATGCAATATTTAATCAAACCATATTACTAATTACTGAATGCCAAGATTGTGCAAGAATCACGGTCGCGCTGCATTAAATAATAACCAATCTGCCCACCATGCCCGCGAAGGGCTAATAACAAGAGGGGTGGTGTGACCTAAGTCACACCACCGGAACCATGTGGTAAGGCTTATAAAGCCTTCCCCACTTTCGTGTCATCCCCATGTGGGGAAAAACCCACACGTAGGAGATAGGAGGTGGTTCATGCTAGAATGGATTGCCAACTGTGGAGGGGCTTGCAGGACACATGGCGGGAGTGCATGAGGGGGCACACTGTGTGAGCAGTGAGTGCCACTTGGCACAGTCATAAGAGGGGCAACAGTATGAAGGGGGCGCCCCCTTAGTAATATTTTTTTCTTTTAATACATGGTTTTTACTATAGGTTTGATAGGTTTAGACTTAGGTTATAGTTTATATATATATATATATATATATATATATATATATAAAATAAAGTACGAAAACTTTATAAAACTATACAAATATTTTGTATAGATTATAGATACAAAAGCATTTTGAAAAATCTTTTCAAAAGTAAAATAGGGTTTCAATTTTTCATGCTAAATAAAATGTGAAAACAATGTTACCAAGAGATAAGGAAATTAACTTGACCAATGAATAAATTTAGGGGAGCTATTTTCTCGAATCTTGTCTCTCGTGTTCTTTGATTTTCACTTAGAATTTTATTTTGATTTCTTGAATTCATGCATACCATAGACAGAAGAATAATCCACTATCGAGAAACATTTTACAAACCAGTCCAGTAACTCCTCCCTCACTTTTACTCCATGTATTTACCCAAAACCCAAAAGATTTGCATGATTTTGAATATGACCTAAAGCCATATTTAAATAACCCAAAGGATTTTAACCATACTAAGTGACGAGGCACACCTCCCCGATTTAATTAGTTGATTAATTAAATTAACCAACCCCTAATATAAATTTTATATTTAAATAACAAGAATATAAGTTATTCTATATTATTTAACTATAAAGTAAATATTATTATGCACTTAATATTAAAGTTCTAACAAAACACAAACCCAACAGATAGATAATAGAGGCCATTCACGAGACCATTAGTAAATGTTCTCATTTTTTTTGTATGTTGCATGCAAATTATGGGTAATCACTATTGTGAAATTTTCCATCAAATCTATTTGAAATCTCATGATTGGTCAAGACACTCATCATATCATGTCATTGATGAAGCTTATATTTTGACTAGAACTTTAGATTTGTAATCTAAAAAATAATCTCTTATTATAATATTTAAGTAGGCATTCATATATGCTTGTAGGTTAAAGATTACTTTAAGGGATTTACTCTAATGTCAAGTCTTTCTGGTATTATTTAAAAAGTAATCACAAGTTTCATAAAAAGTTTCATACATATAGGCCTTAGAAAAGTCATTTCTAACATTGGCTAGTAGATCATAGTATTGTAACTCCAAAAAAACTAGTGTTTCTAGTAGTTTTCTTGTTGTCAACGTCTCTTTGAGTCGGATTTGTGTCGAAAGTTGTAAAAAATAAAATTAAAAATTAAAAAAATTACCTCATGGAGACATTTTTATTGTTACTCATTGTCTGAGTCCAAATCAGGGGAGGAGGGCGGGAGGGGGGCATTTCAATTTGAGCCTCATGATCAAATTCAACTGAGTTAAGTAGCACATCTGATTGGAGGATGGAGGCAATGAAGGTAGAAGGACAATCAACATCCTTGAGTTTGTCACTACCTCAGAGGTTGCAAACTACTTTAGTGGGACCTTTTGTTGTGTGTGATGGATAAGAACAAATGAGCATCCATTTTCATGTGTGTAGTACAATTTTTGTGTTTCCCTTGTGATGATGATGATGTGGAGATTTGTACCATTGATACTATAGCAGGAAGTGTTCTTGATCATATTGACTTGATGGTTGATGTGAATTGGTTGACCGGTCCTAATTCATGTATTCACCTGAATAGGTTGATCGGTCCCTATTCATGGATGATGTAGTTCTAAAAGTCAATGTTGAGGATCGAGACCATGTGTAGGCTACAAAGCGGCATATTGGATAACTTGTTATGCCACCTAACTCCCACATAAGAACATGAATAAATGATTTGTGATGAATCCATAGAAAAAAATTAAGACTATCAAATGATGTCATTGTCAAAACAAAATGTGGAAAGGAGAAAAAAGGCATAAACATGGGCAGAAGAGCTAACATCCTCGTTAGGTTATGTTACAACATATTTTACATACTTTGTGAGTTGGTCAGTCACAACCCAACAAGAAAAAAATGAGCTTGATGTTATTGAAGATGAACTCAAAAAAAACATCTTCCATATATGACATCAAGGCTAATACAATTGGAGAGGAGAAGAAATGATTGGTGGATTTGGGATAACATTACAAAATAAATTAGATTATACTGGCACATACAATTGATGATATGCATAAGTATGGGAATATGGTACATGTATAATTGAGAAATTTGTACAAGGTAGTAACAGAACAAGAAAAATAGATCACACATCTTTCTTCCACTCCAACACCTTCAAAGATATCAATATTACTAGTCTAAAATTCCCAATTGTAACAAGTAGAGAAAAATTCCACAATGTAAATTGTGGCTTTGGAATATTTTGAACTGTGAATTATCACCTGATTTACAAAGTATATCCATAAAATGGTGAGTTAAGTTTTTTTACTATAGTTGATTTTGTTTGTAATGGATCCTCATTCCTCCACATCTGAGAAACTCAAGCAAGGGACGTACTCTACCTTTTTACAAAAGATGTCCAATTTTTGGATGTTTGATGGTGGGAATTTACCCCAAAGCCATTGAAAATAATGGAAAAGTGAGGACCAAGCACAAAATAAATTTTCAAAAGAATTGGCAGGTTCTTCATCTTATGGTTGTCTCAAGGATGAGAGAATGATTTAAGTTCAAAGATGATGTTGGTAGGGTTCTTCATGGAATGTAATATAGTACTTTGACTATGGAAGTTATGTAGTATATAGTAGGGGTATAGAAGCCACACAACAAAGTAATAAGGCTTTGTGGGTTGAATGAAGACATTACATTTACAATAGATGTTCAAGTAATAGTCGTGAACTTCTGTAACAAATCTAATATGTACAAATACGAAGTAGGATAAGGTAAATTGTTATGTAGATTATGCGAAGTATATGTGTATATAGAGTGGGTGGATGAGTGTGTAAAGTGTATGTAGGAGTGAGTAAATGTAGAAGGTAGGTATGTATGTATGAGATTATATGTATAGTGGAATAGAAATAGAGTATTGAGGTGTGTGTGCATGAGTGCATGCGTGCGTGCGTGCGTGCGTGTGTGTGTGCATCTGTGTGTGGGTGCATGGTTGTGTGTGTGTGTGTGTGTGTTTGTGTGTGTGTGTGTGATCTGAATATTGTACTTATTAATTGAGATATATATTAGAAGCAAAGTTAGAGTAGGGAAATGTGTGTGTGTGTTATCTTACTTTTCTATGTGATATGGTGTATATGTTGAATCTATAGGACTACTTCAGAATTTTGTTTGTAATAATGTTAAGTTTTTATGTTTAATATATCATATACAATTTTTTATGCATCGTCTATATCCGAATAAAATGAAATTATTAAACTAACAAAAGTATATATTTTATGCCAACAATGTAATATCAATTTAGCTTGATTAGGGACAACTAAAGTACCATGTTGAAGAAATCAAGTGGTTGGTTCATTATGGTACGCAATCAAAGATAATTGAGACAAACCCACCAAATACAATATCAATTGGGGATCACTTCACCACAATTAAATTACCACACTAAAGTAATCATGTGGTTGGTTCATCATTATACGTAATCGGGGCCAATCGATCCCAAACCACAAAATTCAATAATATGACAGTCAACTAGGGTTTAATTTCTCATAATTAAATTACCGCGCTAAAACAAGTGATTCAATGGTTCTACTTGGTACACAACTAGGTCCAATCAAGCCTAAATGCACCAATTACGATAAATTAATGCCAATTAAGGATTGGTTAGCCCCGATCAAAGTACAATTATAAAGCAATTAAGTGGTTGGTTCATTTTGGTGCACATTTGTGCCCAGTAAATCTCAAACCCACCAAGTACAATAATTTAATGTCAATTGGTGAGCTCGATTGGCTCTAATTAAAGTACCACACTAAAGCAATAGAGTGGTTGGTTCATCGTGGTACGCAATTGGGGATAATCAATCCCAAACCCACCAAATATAATAATCTAATGTCAATTGGAACATTATTGACCTCAATTAAAGCACTATGTTGAAGTAATTGACTTTTTTGTTCATCATGGTATGCAATACATGTCAATCAAACACAAACCCATGAAATATGATAATGTAATGTTGAATAGGGATCAATCAGCCACAAGTAAAGTACCACATTGAAAAAATAAAGTGGTTAGTTTATCATGGTTTGCAATTGTAACTAATTAAACATAAACCCACCAAAAATAATAAGTTAATGTTGATGGGATTGATTGGCCCCAAATAAAGTACCACATCGAATAAATCAAGTGGTTAGTTCAACGATGTGCACAATCTGATCCAATAGATCCCAAACACACTAAATACGATTATGTAATATCAATTAGGGATTGATTGCCTCAATCAAAATACCATACTAAAGAAACCAATTGGTTGGCTCGTCGTCGTATACAATTGGGGCTAATCAAGTCCAACCCCACCAAATGCAATAATCAAATGTCAATTGGGACTCAATTAGCCCCATTTAAAATACCTCAAGGAATTAATCAAGTGGTTGGTTCATCGTGGTATATGATTGAAGCCAATCAACCCCAAATCCACTGAATACAATAATATAATATCAATTGGAATTAGATTGGCCCCAATGAAAGTACCATTTTGAAGTAGTTGAGTGGTTAGTTCAACATGATACACAATCAGGTCCAATTGATCCTAAACCCACCAAATATGATAATCTAATGTCAATTAGGACTTGATACACCCCAATTGAGTACCACATTGAAGCATTCAACGGGTTGGTTTGTAGTGGTATGCAATCGGGGCCAATCGATCCCAACCCCACCAAATACAATAAAGTAATGTCAATAGGGACTCGATTGGCCCAAATTAAAGTACCACACTAAAACACTTAGGTGGTTGGTTTTTTGTGGTACATAATCGAGGCAATTGAGCCCAACCCCACCAAATACGAGTTAGATTGAGTCATTTTTGTTTTAAATTTTGAAATGGCCAACCTTGTAAAATTAGACGTTTTGCACTAAATTACGAAGAGACTTTGTTTATATAAGATTATGAAGTGGCAATATTTATGTCATCGTTAACGTTATTTTCGTCAGCATTTATATGACATTATTTACGTCAACATTCTATTAAAAAAATGCTAACTTTGGAGGGTTGACACTATTTCTATACCTTTTTGGGGTGTTTGTGGAGTCGAATATGTACATCAAAAATCATGAAAATAAAAAAATGACGCAAAAAAATATCACAAAAACTTCAAAATCTTAAATACATACTAAATATGTGAACAATAAAATCTTTTAGCTATATTATAACTTTTTTTTCCTAAATAATAACTAAAATTTTATCTCATGGTTTATCACACAATTTTATTCTAAATAACTAAAAAAATTAACAAAGCTACTAATATATATGAATAAAAAAAATTAAAAATCTCACTATACCTAACACTTTTTTGGTTGTAAATAACAACCATAATTTTAGCTAGCATTCCAATTTCAAACACTATCTATTACTTCTCTAATGTATCTATAGATAAAAGCTAGAAGTATTCTTGCATCATAGTTTCATTACATCTAGAATCACCTAAGTTCGTTGATATTTTAACATTCATTACGCCAAAAAATGTATCCCAGTTGATTGCGGGTCTCCACCATCGAAAAAATCTCATGCACTTGCACCCACAAAATAGAAAATGAATCCCAAAAAGCAGGGCTGAATTAAGGTTTTGAAGCGCCCTAGGCAGTACTCAGAGAGTACGCACCCCCCCCCCCACCCCCCTCCAGGACCAGGCACTCACTGGTGCATATTTTTTTAAACAATTATAGTATAACTTTTAACACATTAAATTAAAGCTATAAAAGCTTTTTCTTGCCTTTGCCATAACAAAACTATCAATGATGTCATCATAATTTATTGTTGTTGAAATATGTACTGAAACCAAAAACAAAGATCAAGCTAAGAATATACAGTTCATTGTGAAGAGGAGAATGCTCACTTCAACATGGTTATAATTTTAGATCGTGGTTATGGTTAATAATAGGTGTATTTACTCGTTTTATATGTAATTATACATAATATTGTGGAAATACAATGTTAGGAGCTAGATATAACTTTACATCATCTATACAACAGGGTGAGGAGAGCAAAAATCTGTGATTGATATCCTAAATCAGCATATATAATATGCCTTATAAGAATATAGATCCTAGGAATACGTTCATTGGTAAGCCAATAATGAAATTTATCATAGAATAGATTATAGTCTCCTTTTGAGTATCAAAAATCAATGTACCACTTTTGCGACCACATGGAATAGATAGCAATAAGTTAAAGAACAAACCAAAATCTGTTAGCCCAGTTGAGGTGCCTAGTTGTTGCCCCAAACTTTTAGAATTTTCTGATGGTTTTCTTAATTAAAAATTTCACTCAAAGTTGAATTTTATCCTAGCACTCAACCCATTGGTACAAGTAAATCATCAGAATGGGTTAGGTTAGATAGGGGTGTTTATATGTTGTCCAAAATTTTTTCCTAATTTCAATAATTTTTCACATCCCATCTACTCAAATATTTATTTTCTCATTACAGAGAGGTTCTTGCAATTCTTTTTTTAAAATGTATGATTTATTATGTGCCGCAGTTGCCAGTATCATATATATTATTGATTTTTTTAAGAATATTGTCTACTGAATAATTTACCTCAAAGAGTCAAAAGTTAAATGACCTGAACATCTTAACCTAAAAACTTAATTAAAAATTTAAACAAACAGCCACATGACTAGGACTCAAGAGATTTGAGAATTTCAATAACAATTTGTGCAACAGTGCATATTAATATAAACAAAAACATGTACCAGTAACTAGTTTGAGTTATCAGTTACTACCAGTCTACCAGATGATAGATCACGATTCATACATGTCCAGGTTCTGTTCACAGTTCAAGCAGACAAGTTCGTTAATAATGATTCCTAAATCACTTGCAACAACTTTTTCAAATTTTCTTCGTTTAAAATTTACAGTTTGGTGAATGGTGTCAGATGATACTGTCCACTGATTCGTTCACCAGTGAATGAATTGTAATTTGTGCACGGTGCACTTACAGGCTGCAGCCTGGCAATTAGCAAAGCCGCAAAGTTGAAAGGAAAAGAAAATTAATTATTACTGATTCTCATTCCTCATAGCTTACTATCCTAATCCGTTGCAGCTCGCTCAGGCTTCAGCTTTGTCACTTCAAACATGTTCAGTGTTTATAAAATTATATACTAATATATATATATTATATATATATATATATATATATATTCACGAATCACACTGATTCAAACTGGTAAAGCAGACCTGAGGCTGAAATTTATTTTTTTTAAATTAACTGCCCCTCCCTATTTGGCACCTAAATTACCTAGGGCATGAAACGCCTCTCCCAAAATGGTAAGAGGAAGTCGAGTAAGGAACCTTCATGTTGAATTGGTTTCTCAAGAATTTATTCCACCCTAGCCTTAACCAAGTTTTAAAGTGAAATTCATTAACAAGTCAAGAAATAATTTAAAGAATACGAATTTCGAAGACTATGCACTTTAGGCATACTGCATAACAACAACCTTCATTCTATAAAGTATACAGCTTTTCTTTTCAATACAACAAAATAATGAATCAGAATTCTTTACTAAGAATTAGACTTATATCAACCAATGCATCATATAAGTTTCTGTCTTCTTTTATCACTTACGTCGTCTATCTGCAAAAATTGCTAGCACGGGTCAGTTCAATGAACTGAGCATGATAAGCACTAAGCATTAAAATGAAGTGCATTACGCTAATTGTTTCATTAAAGCAACACTACTTTAATGAGATAATTAATAAATCATACAATAAGCATAAGTGATGCCAAACAGAAAAGAAGTACAACAATAAATCTAGCTCCACGTTTAAGAGGAACATAATATAATCCACAACATCTGCCTAAAAGCTTAAATTTCAATTGATCATATCAATAACTTTTAAACAAACTATAGATCTTGCCATTCCATTATTTCATAATTCTATCCTAATAGAATACAACATTTATCTTTTATATAAGACAAAAGAAGTGTTTACAGCATGGTTCATTCTAGGATGATTCATCTAAATCATAAGCAAGGAATAAAAAGAACCAATACGTACTATACCCAAACTCATAGTATCTAAAAATCAGGTCAGGTTCATCACATGAATTATTTGTTTCCTTTCCAGGATAACAATCTTATAAATTCCACATTTAAAGTAGACATCTAAATAGATTTTTATAACAATCCAAGAAGGTAAAGAACTCAAAACCATCTAACTTCAATTCCAATTCAAATTCTACATGTTAGAAGTTATCAATCAAAGATCTGAAACCAGCATTCACAATCAAAGTAGCCCCATAAAGTAGTTAATCTCTACTCAAGTTCATCCAAAAAGATAGAGTACAAGAGACAAAACATTACTCCTATCCATTCATATAAGGAAGGCTTAGTGAGCAACAGTCGATAAAACAAGTATGCATTCACTTATCAACATAACCGACTTAGCTACTATCATTACAACCAATGATTCAAACCAAGTAGACCAACAAGCCATAAAGAAATCACCATCTCATAAGAGAATCGAGTGCAGAGAAGTTCAATCAATGAGCTTAACCAAAAGACAAAGAAAAAGGAGTCTCTATAAGGACAGGTCCAATAATAAATCATTTCATCCAACTAAACAAAAGAATTTCCAGTTTCAAATCAAATCACGATGAAAACATATTGCAGTTCCAAAACAGTATACAGATCCCAAGAGAATACATATATATTTTCTTTCTCTAAAAGAAGCCAAGGACTCATTCACTGTATCACACGAGAATAAAATGTCGAAACAACAAACTATAAAGTTTAGAATTATCCATGAACCCAAGGCTGAAGACTCACAAAGGCTTCACCACTTAATACTAAGAGTAAATAGTTTGTGATTCAAAAGAACTAAACACAAAACACAAGAATAGAGAAAGTATCCTTCTTGAATAATTTCAGTGTCCAAGGGTAGTAACCCAAATCTTCCACTAAGACCCAAAAATTATTTAAAGAATCGGAAGAGAGGGAGCAAGAACCCAAAACAATCTATTACAAAAGATGTCTCAATCTTAACTCCAAAGCGACAAGATCAGAAATCCAAAACAAACTTTCACATCCACGAAATCGTGACAGAGGTGACTTAGCTTCAACAAAACAGTCAACCCAGAAAGTAGGATTTCTTAAAACATAGGGGAAAGAACACCCCTCACCAATTCTCACGCCATTACCATCTCAGAGAAGATGATACAATCATGAAATAGAAGTTTCCTTTTTTTTAAAAACACGTTTCTAGCACCAAATCTCAAAGAGATTTCAAACGACTCAAACAAGCTATCACCCAGTTTCCTAGTAATCTTTTCAAATAGAGAATTATAAGCTTAAACTTTTAATATAATAATAACCAAACACAAAAATAGCATAAAAGAATCAAATGAATCAACCCAAATACACGATCATAACACTCAAGTGTCAAATAAGAGTACAGTGTCAAACCTGAGCTTCACACAAAAGTTTAGAACTTCACAAGAAATGAGATACGAGAATAGTGCCAAATACACACTTCAAGTAATAGCTTAGCGTTGCATAAGTTTCCAACACTAGTTTCAAACAACACAAAGTGCCAACACAAGTCTATAACCAAACACGAAGCCCAAAAACAAGATTAAAAAAAAATCAAGGTTCCCATTTAGTTCAGAACCCTATAATGTAACGAAGGTTAGTTCAAAGTACAACCACCTCGAATACAAGTTCCAAAATGAAAAATAGAGCTATAGAAAACAAGTTTCACATACAAACTTCACATGCATGTTGTCATAGAACTTGCATAGAGAGAAGGTTTACAAAAAAAAAATATTTTTTCCATGGTTTCATATCAAAATATCACAAATATTCATAAAACCCAGCAAGAAAAATAACTAGAAAAACATGAAAACATGCATCTCATGAGAGCAGAGTCGTTCTAATGAATCATTTAGAAGAAAGCAAAGAATCTTAATAGTTAGAGCCATCATGCCTGATAGTGCTTCTGCCAAATTGAAGGAGACTTCAATATGAGCTTCCAACTCTTTTTCTCCTCCATGAAAGATCAACAATCAAACATCTTTTCTTCCTATGCCTCATATAATTTCCTTCGATCAAAAATAAACCGTAGAAACCAAAAATAGATTTGAAGTGAAGGTCGAACTGCTGGTTCAAAGAACCAGATATCTCCATGCAAAGAAAAATCTACAATGCATGAAAAACCAAATAACCTCCTATAAACCTGCCTTCCAAGTTTCCAAGACATTTTGCACACAAATACTGAGGCCCATTAGTGCCATAAATGCAATTACTTCAAAATTTCTTGCTTATCTTTCCTTGCCATCGCCTCCTAAATCTGGCAAATGCCAATTCCATCCAAAAATACAATTCCATCTTTTAGTGGAGCTTCCACATATGCCTCCACCAAATAAATTATCCCCTTCCAAAACTAGTAGTACTACCATCCATTTAACCCTATCAACTCATTTAAATGCCATTAGAACCGTTGCCTTAGAGACATGCGACCCCTTAGGTTCCCTTTTAATAGTTTAGGATGGATCCCCTAAAAATTAGGTTAGTCTAGCAATAACCAACTTAGGTATTAAAAACATTTACCAATAGTAATTACCACCTTAGGCTAGATTCAATTCATAACCATTCAGTATTAGGTATTAGTTAAAATAGCCTAGTATTACTTTAGTAATCTTTACCTTATTCATTTAGCACAATTCTTAGGTTATGACACCAAACCAACAAATTAGAATAAGAGGTTTAGGTTAGAATAAAAATTCAAATACGTAAATGTAGCTAGAACATAGGTGTTCTTACCTAGCTTAAGATACTGTTAGGATAATCCTTAGGTTTTTGGACTCTGAACTCCTCTATTGTGAATTGATTTTTTTTACTTACGTCCTTAGTGTCCTACCAAGATCAATCACCAAAGACCCGAGCACAACATACAGCTGAACAAAAAGATGTTCACATAAGACCAAAAAAAATTTAACGTACAAAGTTCAGTCTTCTATGTCCATTAAACTACTGAATGTAAATTTACCATCCAGTCTATGAAGAAGATTTGAAACATTCCTTGGATCACTGAAATTGATCCAAGGATGAGTCAAAAGAAGAAATAAGTATGCAACTCTTAAAGCTAGATTGCAACTCACCTTTCCAAAGTGAAAATAAATTCTTGTTAACCATACTATTTTAGTCTAATAAGAGGTTTAGGTTAGGATAAAAATCCAAATATGTAAACGTAGGTAGAACATAGGTGTTCTTACCTAGCTTAAGATACTATTAGGATAATCCTTAGGTTTTTGGACTCTGAAATCCTCTATTGTGAATTGAATTTTTTTACTTACGTCCTTAATGTCCTACCAATATCAATCACCAAAGACCTGAGCACAACATACAGCTGAATGAAAAGATGTTCACATAAGACCAAAAAATTTGTAACATACAAAGTTCAGTATTCTATGTACCTTAAACTACTGAATGTCAATTTACCATTCAGTCCATGAAGAAGATTTGAAACATTCCTTGGATCACTGAAATTGATCCAAGGATGAGTCAAAAGAAGAAATAAGTCTGTAACTCTTAAAGCCAGATTGCAACTCACCTTTCCAAAGTGAAAATAAATTCTTGTTAACCATACTATTTTAGTCTAATGTTTTTTAAGAACAGAAATGATTTATCCTTATCAAGCATGATCTTCAACAATCAAAAGAACACATCTTTATCTAAATAATCACATGTCAACACTTGAAATGAAAAAGAGGGATATAACAGTTTTCAAAGGTGTTACATGCTTCCCTCCTAAAAATAATCATCGTTCCGATGATTATCTCTTTTTTTAACAGTTTGCATCAAGGAAAATCAACTTATTCACTTTTCTCACCATATGTCAAAAACATATCAGCATTTTTAAACTCCAGAAATCAGCATTACATAGTTTTTTATTCAAAACAAATAAATATCTGCCCAAAACTGGCATACTTATTATAATATAAAGATAAAATCACAAATTTTTATCAGTCAACAGAATCAATTCTATTCAAATAGATATGGAAAAGTAGTTTTCATATCTTCAAGGTTTTCCCAAGTTGCACTCTCTTCATTAAACTGGTCCCATTGGACCTTACATTTTCCTATTTCATGATTTCTTAAATGCAACTGGTGAGTTTCCAACACTCGTGTGGGTTTAAACATGATTATTTATGGGTCCTGGACCTGCAATGAATTCCAATTTAACATATGTTATAAATTTGACATGTACTTCTTAAGCAAAGAAACATGGAAAATATCATGCATTCGTGACAAAGCAGGAGGTAATGCTAAATGATAAGCTATAGGGTTGATTAATTCAACTATCTCAAAAGGTCCCACATAACGAGGTGATAACTTAGTAGCCTTGCCAAAAGTTATAGAACTCTTTTTCAGTTTAACCCGAAGAAAGACTTTCTCACCAAGTTCAAATTTCCTATCAACCCTCATTAAGTTAGCATAACTCTTTTGCCTATCTGTTGCTTCTTTCAAGCATTCATGAATCAATTTAACTTGTCATTCCATTTCAGTAAGAATTTCAAGTCCAATTACCTCTCTATCTTCCATGCTGTCATAACTAACATGGATTCTGCATTTTCTTCCGTATAATTCTTTGAAAGGTGCCATCTTAAGAGAAGGATGATATTTATTATTGTATGCAAATTCAACTAATGGAAGATACTCTTCCCACTTATACTACTGATCCATACAATACATCTGTAACATATCTTCTAATACTTTATTTACTCTTTCAGTCTATCCATATGTTTTCAGATGATATGCAAAACTGAAATTCAGCTTAGTTCCTAGAGCTGCATTAAGCATTTTCCAAAACCTTGATGTCATTCTAGGATCTCTATCAGATATGATTAGTTTAGGTACTCCATGCAATCTAAAAATCTCATGTACAAATCTTTTAGCCAAAATAGGAGAATCATCTTTCAAATTCCCAGCAGTAAAATGTGTTACCTTTGTTAGTTTATCAAAAACTACCAAAATAACATCATGTTTATTTCTTGACATAGGTAACCCTTGTACAAAATCCATGCTTATTACTTGCCACTTATACTATGGTATGCTACGAGGATACACCAAACCAGATGGGTGCATATGTTCCGCTTTAACACGTTGACATTCAAGGAAATGTGTCACAAAGTATATAACATCCTTTTTCATCCCTTTCCATAAATATTGTTGTTTTATATCAGCAAGCATTTTTGTAATGCCATAGGGTGTCAAGAAAAAGGTGAATTGTGAAATTCTGCTAATAATTTCTTTCTAAAATTATTCAGTGAAAGGTACATATACTCTGTTTTCAATTCGTAAGATTTATTCGTTATCAAAGTGAAAAGCTTTATACCTTAAATCATTCGAATCTGTAGCAAGCACTGGTTTTAACTTGCTTAAAGTAAGAGTCAAATTCCATAAAAAAATTTACTTCATCCTTAAACTGAGTTCTTAAAGTTATAAGAGTAGAAATGTGCTTCCTATGACTTAGAGCATCGACCACTCTATTTTATTTACCCTTTATATAACTGAATGTCAAAATCATATTGAGACAGAAAATTCTAACAACCTTCATTGTCTTGCATCAAGATTTGGTTGAGTGAAGATATACTTCAGTCCAAGGTGATCATTTTTCAATTCAAAAGGTTTACCGATCAAGTAATGCCTACAAACTTGTAGTGCATGAATAATAGTAGCAAGATCTAAATCATGTGGAGCATAATTCAACTCATGTAGCTTAAGTTATTCTACTTTCGGAAGCTATGACATGACCATTTTGTAACAAAATGACTCCTAAACCTTCACCAAAAGCATCAGTTACCACCGTAAAATCTTCATTAGGATCTAGTACTGTAAGAATAGGTGCAAAATTTAAATGTTCTTTCAAATTTTAGAATGCAATTTCACATTTTTCACTCCAAACATTTTTTTTTATCTTTCTTTTGTAAGGAAGTCTATTGGTGCAACTGCCTAAGAAAAATCTTTTACAAATTTCCTATAGTAGCGAGCAAGTCCCATTAAGCTTTTAACTTCATGTACATTCTTGGGTGCAAGCCACTCCGTTCTAGATATAATTTTTGAAGGATCTACAACAATTCTATTCTTACTTATTACATGTCCCAAATAGTGTACTTCATGTGTCATAGAAAAAACATTTAGATAGCTTACCAAATAACCATCTCTTTCTTAATATTTCTAAAACTATCTTGAAATGTTCATGATGCTCCTTAATAATTTTAGATTATATGAGAATGTCATCTAAGAATATGAGAAAAAAATTTTCCAAGTAGTCTTAAAAGATAGTATTCATTAAATTCATAAATGTTGTATGTGCATAAGTTAATCCGAATGGTAAAACTGTGAACTCATAATGTCCATACCTTGTTCAGAAAGCTTGTCTTATGAATATCCTTATGCTTAATTCACAATTGATGATATCCAGATCGAAGATCTATCTTAGAATATATTGATGCTCCATGCATATGATCAAATAAATCATCAATCCTAGGGAGTGGGTATCTTTTATTGATTGTTTCTTTGTTTAACATTCTGTAATCAATGCACAATCTAAGGGTTCCATCCTTCTTTTTCACAAAAATTATAGGTGCCCCCCAATGTGAAACACTTGGTCTAATCAAACCTTTAGAAAAAAGTTCTTGTAATTGAGCCTCAAGCTCTACTAATTCAGTAGTATTCATTCAATATGGTGCTTTAGAAATAAGTTCAGTTCCAGGCTTGATCTCAATCGTGAAATCAAACTCCCTTTTGGGTGGAAGACATGGAAATTCTTTTGGAAATACGTCACTGAAGTCTCATAACAGCAGATATCATTCCATAACATTGATATTATCTTCAGTTGATTCAGTAATTTTTATTGCATATAAGGTACAACCTTTATTTTTGTCCTTTTTGAGTTGCATAGCTGACAGTTTTCTAACAGAAATATCATGTTTCACACCCTGAATCTCTGTTATTTTCTGCAGGTCATCTAAACAACTAATGTGTTTTTCAAAATATTTCACTTTAGCCTTATGCTTTGCTAACCAATTAACACATATGATTACATCATAAGACCCCAAAGGTACAACATAAAGATCAACTTCAGTGGAAAAGTTAGGTAAATCAAGATCTGCTCCAAAGAGACACATACTAACTGTCTGAACAGCATTGTTTCCGTACTTTACAGTCCATGTTTTATCCATGTTTCCAGCTTTTATTTTTAGTTTTGATGCTAATTTACTAGAAATAAAACATTCATTAGCTCTTGTATCAAAAAGAATAGTTACAGGTAGACCAAATAACTTACCTGAAACTTCTATAGGCGTGGTCTGTTTCTTAGCCTATTTGTCAGCTACTGCAGTGTGTATCTTGTGTTGCTGATTGTGATCATCCTTCTTCAAAGGACATTGATTCACGTAATGATCTTTTCCATAGTTATAACAGCCTCCTACATGACCCTTCCTAGGCTCGGTTTTATTTCCAACCTTAGAGTAACCATTCTAACCCCCATAGGACTTTTGTTCGTTATTATTGTTCTTAGAAAAGTTGTTCTGTGCATTACTAGAAAACTTGTTTGTTACTGCTTTCTTATTAGTATCAGATGAAATCTTACTTTTCATTCTAAATTTCTTCCATGGTCCTTTCTTAGGTGCAAGAGATGATGAAGAGGAGTTGGGATTTTTCTTCTGTACTTCCTCCTTATGAACAAAAATTACTTTCAATTTTTGTTCCTACCTTATGGCCTTTTCAACAACCCCTCCCATCGTGGTTGGGATGTGAACATCCACCTCTCCTCCTATAATGGGATTCAATCCCATGATGAATTTATGTATCTTGAACTTCTCATCAATTTGGTATTGAGGTACATACTTAAGGAGTTTTGTAAATTGCTCCCAGTACTCGGTTATAGTTAGCTTCCATTGAGCTAAGTTCTGGAATTTAGTCATTTTCTTATCATAGTAGAGTTTTGGTAGCCATCGTTGCCTAAAGTAACCTTTAAATTTATTCCATGTGATATTAACTTCATCAATATTCAATTCAGCCTTACCGTTGTCCCACCATGAACATGCTTCGTGAAAAAGTTGATATGCTCCTCATATCACCTTTGTTTCTTCTGAGAAATTTTTTTATTGCAAAGTATTTCTCCATTTCGTTGAGCCAATTATCAGCCCCATCTCCTAATGTGGTGCCATCAAACTTGGGTGGACTTATTCTTTTTATATCAACAAGAGAGGACTTCCATCTTCTTCGTTAAAGTACGAGATAAATTACACAACCAATGCAAATAAATCACAACTCACAATTCATCATTACAACTTATAAAATTTACAAGACTATGCACTTTAGGCATACTACATAACAACAACCTTCATTCTATAACGTATACAACTTTTCTTTTCAATACAACAAAAGAATGAATCAGAATTCTTTACTAAGAATTAGACTTATATCAGCCAATGCATCATATAAGTTTTTTGTCTTCTTTTATCACTTACATCATCCATCTGCAAAAATTGTTAGCATGGGTCAGTTCAATGAACTGAGCATGATAAGCACTAAGCATTAAAACGAAGTGCATTCCACTAATTGTTTCATTAAAGCAACACTACTTTCATGAGATAATTAATAAATCATACAATAAGCATAAGTGATACCAAACAGAAAAAAAGTACAACAATAAATCTAGCTCCACATTTAAGAGAAGAGCATAATATAATCCACAACATCTGCCTCAAAGCTTAAATTTCAATTGATCCTATCAATAACTTTTAAACAAACTATAGATATTTTCATTCCATTATTTCATAATTCTATTCTAATAGAATACAACATTTATCTTTTATATAAGACAAAAGAAGTGTTTACAACATGGTTCATTCTAGGATGATTCATCTAAATCATAAGCAAGGAATAAAAAGAACCAATACGTAATATACCCAAACTCATAATATCTAAAAATCAGGTCAGGTTCATCACATGAATTATTTGTTTCCTTTCCGGGATAACAATCTTATAAATTTGTCATTTAAAGTATACATCTAAACAGATTTTCATAACAATCCAAGAAGGTAAAGAACTCAAAACCATCTAACTACAATTCCAATTCTAATTCTACATGTTAGAAGTTATCAATCAAAAATCTGAAACCAGCGTTCACAATCAAAGTAGCCCCATAAAGTAGTTAATCTCTACTCAAGTTCATCAAAAAAGATAGAGTGCAAGAGACAAAACCTACTCCTATACATTCATATAAGGAACGCTTAGTCAACAACAGTCGATAAAACAAGTGTGCATTCACTTATCAATAGAACCGACTTAGCTACTATCATTACAACCAATGATTCGAACCAAGTAGACCAACAAGCCATAAAGGAATCACCATCTCATAAGAGAATCGAGTGTAGAGAAGTTCAATCAATGAGCTTAACCAAAAGACAAAGAAAAAGGAGTCTCTATAAGGACAGGTCCAATAATAAATCATTTCATCCAACTAAACAAAAGAATTTCTAGTTTCAAATCAAATTAGGATGAAAACATATTGCAGACTCAAAACAGTATACAGATCCCAATAGAATACAGATGTATTTTCTTTCTCTAAAAGAAGCCAAGAACTCATTCACTGTATCAGAAGAGAATAAAATCTCGAAACAACAAACTATTAAGTTCATAATTATCCACGAACCCAAGGCTGAAGACTCACAAAGGCTTCACCACTTAATACTAAGAGTAAATAGTTCGTGATTCAAAAGAACTAAACACAAAACACAAGAACGGAGAAATTATCCTTCTTGAATAATTTCAGTGTCCAAGGGTAATAACCCAAATCTTCCACTAAGACCCAAAAATTATTTAAAGAATCGGAAGAGAGAGCAAGAACCCAAAACAATCTATTACAGAAGATGTCTCAATCTTAACTCCAAAGCGACAAGATTAGAAATCCAAAACAAACTTTCACATCCACGAAATCATGACAGAGGTGACTTAGCTTCAACAAAACAGTCAACCCAGAAAGCAGGATTTCTTAAAACAGAGGGGAAAGAACACCCCCCACCAATTCTCACGCCATTACCATCTCAGAGAAGATGATACACTCATGAAACCGAAGTTCCTTTTTTTTTAACAAGACATTTCCAGCACCAAATCTCAGAGAGATTTCAAAATGACTCAAACAATTTATCACCTAGTTTCCTGATGAGTAAGTTGCTCAAATAAAGAGTTAAAGCTTAATCTTTTAATAAAAGAATAATCCAACACACACAAAATACTAGAATAGAATCGAATACATCAACCCAAATACAAGCTCATAACACTCAAGTGTTAAATAAGAGTACAGTGTCGAACCCGAGCTTCACACAAAGTTCAGAACTTCACAAGAAAAGAGATACGAGTACAGTGCCAAATACGCACTTCAAGCAACAACTCAGTGTTGCATAATTTTTCAACATTGGTTTCGAACAACACGAAGCTCCCACACAAGTCTATAACCAAACATGAAGCCCAAAAACAAGATGAAATGGAACTCAAGCTTCCCATACAGTTCAAAACCCTATAATGCAACGAAGGTCAGTTCAAAGCACAACCACCTCGAATACAAGTTTCAGAATGAAAAACAGAGCTACAAAAAACAAGTTTCGCATACAAGCTTCTCATGCATGTTGTCATAGAACTTGTACAGAAAGAAGGTTTCTAAAACAACATTATTTTTGCCATGGTTTCATATCAAGACATCACAAAGATTCATAAAACCCAGCAAGAAAAATAGCCAGTCAAACATGAAAACATGAATCTCATGAGAGCAGAGTTGTTCTAATGAATCATTTACAAGAAAGGAAAGAATCTTAATAGTTAGAGCATATCATGCCTTATAGTGCTTTTGCCAAATCGAAGGATACTTCTAGCCGAGCTTCCAACTATTTTTTTCCTCCACGAAATATCAACAATCAAGCATCTTTTCTTCCTATGCCTCTTATACTTTCCTTCGATCAAAAATAAACCGCAGAAACCAAAAATAGCTTTGAAGTGAAGGTCGAACTACTGGTTCGAAGAACCAGTTAGCTCCATGCAGAATAAAATCTGCAATGCATGAAAAACCAAATAACTTCCTACGAACCCGCCTTCCAAGTTTCCAAGACGGTTTGCACACCAAGATCGAGGCCCATTAATGCCATAAATGTCATTACTTCCAAATTTCCCGCTTATCTTTCCTTGCCACCGCCTCCTAAATCTGGCGAATGTCAATTCCATCCAAAAATACCATTCCATCTTTTAGTGGAGCTTCCACATATGCCTCCACCATGTCAACTAGACCCTGCCAAAACTGACAGTACTTCCATCAATAAAACCATATCATCCCATTTAAACGCCATTAGAACCATCGCCTTGGAGACATGTGATCCCTTAGGTTCCCTTTTTAATAGTTTAGGATGGATCCCCTAAAACTTAGGCTAGTCTAGCAATAACCTACTTTGGTATTACAAACATTTTCCAATAGTAATTCCCACCTTAGGTTAAATTCATTTCATAACCATTTAGTATTAGGTATTAGTTAAAATATCCTAGTATTACTTTAGTAATCCTTCTCTTATTCATTTAACACAATGCTTAAGTTAGGACGCCAACCCAACAAATTAGAATAAGAGGCTTAGGTTAGAATAAAAATCCAAATAAGTAAATTTAGCTAGAACATAGGTGTTCTTACCTAGCTTAGGATACTGTTAGGATAATCCTTAGGTTTTAGGACTTCGAACTCCTCATCTGTTGTGAATTGAATTTTCGCTTATAGAATTTTTAGTGATATTGTTCTCGTAGGTAGTTATTTTGAGAGTGATTTTTTTGGATATGACTATGTAAAAGTTCTTTATTTCTAATGTTTTAAGTATTATAGTAGACTCATCATTATAGAGAAGCAGCATGATTGGTTTTTTAAGTTTGTTTGAACCAGTGCTACATAAAGATCATGTCATTATATACTCAAAGTAATTACGTTGAAGGTGTGTTCCTAATAAGAGTATAATGAATCGAGTTTGGCCAAGTCTAAGAGTAAGAGTGTCAACGACGTATCATATTGCCTTGTCTAACTAACAACTGTTACAATTCCATTTTTTGCCCGCCCACCATCCTGATGTCACCAACAATTTCATGATGAGATTAAACACATATTGCATTTGCACTAAATGTCACTTCCTTCAAATCATGTTTGGTTAGGCTTGTCCTTCAATACCTGCATGTGGCACTGTGTGAACATCTCCTTTGTAGTATCTACATGCATCGTATTAAGTTGTTCTCCATTGGGTTTCTCTGGAAATTCATTATCTAACAAATAATGTAGACCTCTCCAATGGAAGCAATTATAGTGATATTTGCATTTGCTTGCCTATTTGACTGAAGGAATTTTTGGTAATCCATTCTGTAGAGATGATCTCATGCCAAAATGAGAAATTTTATTATTGTGTGCTCCTCAAACAACCACAAGTATTGTCTAACTGCATTAGCTATTCATAAAATGTGGACTTTGTCATGTTGCAAGTAGCTCCACAAGCATGGATGCAATCTTTGAGCCTCACCCTTTGCCACTCATCAATACAAATCCATTGGCCATACTCCATGCCAAGTCTTCCTCCTCCACATGCCAATCTTCCTCACCTAGTCGTCATTTCTGTCTCCATTTAGAACTCACAATTCACCTCTTTATTTTTTATTAATATTTGCTTGATTTTTATTTTTGCTACCTATTAGATTTTCCCCATTTTTATTTTGGCACCTTTAAGCGCAAATTATGCAGACATGAATAGTGTGAGTGAGATCAAGACTATAAAGTGAAGCACATATAATAGATATTGTTTGGGTAGGAACAATATGAGATGTGGAATTGGTCTGGGACATGCAAGTTTTTATTTTTCGTTGTTTATTTCCAACTTTACCTTCACGTCTTCATCATATCTAACAAAGTTAACACCATCCAATCAATGACCATGATGCCAAAAATAAAATCATAGAAAAGCCCATTTTATGGTGTTCCTCATGTTTTCCTCATTGGACAACCCCTAGCACATGTAGAGAATGGTTGTCTTTCATGCCAGTCAAAGTATAGACAACACCCACGGACGAAGGACATGAGCGTCGTTTCTTCCTTGGTTGCGAACTAGAAGCAAGCATTTTGGTAGGGTTTTGAACATGGAAACTATTAGGTTTCCCCCAAAAAAATGGCCCCTTTAAGCTTAAATTGCACTCACGTGAATAATGCAAGGACGTTGGAGACGATAATGTGGAACACAAATAAAAAATATTATTTTGGTAGGAACAATCTGAGCCATGGAATATGTGTGGGACATGCAAGTATTTAATTCCCACCTTTTCTTTCCAACTTTTAATCCATGTCTTTGTCTTATCTAACAAATGAAACATCGTTCAATGGAAAGCTTTATCATCGTAAAATAATGAAATATATAAATAGAAAATCCTATTTTATGTCAGTGATCGTTCACAGATGATGCCATCAATATTGTTGATGAGGCGAATCCTAATTGTTACATTGATAGCTAGGGAGAAATCTTAATCACAAATGTGTATGATATCACTACCCATAGATGTCATGTCTACTCCACATATCCATGTCTCTTAAGTGTCCCGCGAGTCACGCAAGTGAACTCCTTTACATTTACATTTGTTCTAACTACCCAAAACCACAAGAGCTGAAATTGCAAACTATTGTTGGCATTAGCAATATTGATCAATCACTCCTTGTGTTCTAAGATATCTCCAAAATATGTTGCTTTAGCAATTTGCACACTGCAACCCTTTTCTCCTCCATACAATTGAAAAGAATGACATGTAGTTGTAGAAAAGCAGGGTTTTACATTGGTTCCCCACAATGTTTACCCTAACCTTGGAATTCTCTTCAAACCCCTTCTTCATTACTCATCTTCCTCTTCCTCTACTTCACTCCCCCAATTTAACTACTTCAATAAATCACCTTCGACATTTTTATCATACATTTCATATGTGATTGTTAGTAATATATTTCATGATAATATATAAACACAATATATTTTTATGTTAAAATAAAAATGACCCTCCTAAACTTTAAAATTTAAAAAAAACAACGTAATATTTAGGTCTTGAACTTACATCACCTACTAATATACTCATTACCAAATAGACTTTATATATTAAATTGATAAATGCTCTAATATCCAATGCAAAATCCTTGAAGTGGGTACTACCCACACACTTCAATTCTTTTTAAGATAGCTTGTAAACAAAACTTGCCTTCACATAAATTCCTCCTCACTCTTTTTAGGGATGCTCATTATCAAAAGATATATCGTCTTTAGGAAGAGTTATTAGGTTAAGATTGTGGATGATGAATGGTGATAAAACATATTCTTGAAAATCTTGTTTAGGCTCAAATAAATTTTCCATTCCCTAAAAGAGGGAGAACCTTTTATCGTTGTAATTTTAGCCTATTCTTTTCCCTAAAAGAGGGAGAGCCTTTTATTGTTGTACTTTCAGTTGATTTCTCTTAAGAGAAAAGTTTTTTTTGGTACACTCCTTGTTATGGTTTATTTGTTTGCAGACTCACATACTTATATCTATATATGGAAATGTCCTACTATATTACATCAGGGGAGAATGGCCCTTTATATCTCTTCCTCGTCACCTCTAGTTCTAGGGCCGATGGCCTAGGCCCGACATATTCATATAGGCAAGGAATATAGAATGAATTACAACTAATTTACTAACAATCATACATGAAATGTACAATGAAAACGCCGAAGGGTATGCATGGAAGAAGCAAAAATCGAAGGACTAAAATAGCGAAAGAGGTTGAGATTCAATGGAGAAGGGGTAGAGGGACGAGAAGTCCAAGCACAAGGAAAATAAAGCGCATTTCGCGAGAGACTTTAGAGATGGGGATACGCATAATAGACCCGACATCCGAGGGTTGCGATTTTATGCACATTTATGATCAAAGAATCTCTCTAGCTATAAGGGTAACGATCAGGGTTTACCTCGTCAACATTCTAGACAGAGTTTTCCATCAATAACCATTGACATAAAATGTGATATGCCTTTTTTACTGTGATCCACATTATTGTCTGCATCTCGTTTGCATTTTCCATGAGAGTCCAATTTGTTCTTAAAGGAGTCAAAATTTAAAAATGGGGAAAATCCAATAGGTTTTAGGTTTGGAACCCGGCGTTATGAATACAACATACCATGTTCCTTTTTTGTGGCCTCGGGAAGAAATGGCTCCTATGTCCTTCATGCATGGGTTGTATCTAATCTTTGATAATAAGTAAAATTAATATAATAATAAGTTTATCAGATAATGTTAATTATAATAAATATATGTTATAATATTCGTTATAACAAATTTATTATAGCATTAATTATAATTTATTATAATATAAATTAATATGAAATTAATATTATACAAGTTTATTATAATAATATAAATTTATATCAATAATAAATTTCCACAAACATAAACGGTCGTTCACGGTAATTATACATGGTCAAATAATTGAAAAATTCATCAATGTCTTCCATGCAAGTACTCACCAATGCTGTAAAATAATGTTCTCACAGTTACCTATTTTTTGTAATCTATATAAAACATAATCTCGCTCAATGGAGCTCTGAGTATGTGTACTTATTTGAGCCAATTGCAATCATGGAAGGAGCAAAATTAAACGGATTTCTCCTACACAACAATCGTGTTCGAAAAAATGAAAGACAAAACAGGAATTCGTGTATGGCTTTGTATTATCACTACTAGATGATTTCTCATACCAAATGCAATATCATTACTACACGAGAAAGAAATTTCATAGAAATGTTGCATTTGAATGCTTTTTTCCATTTCTTATACCTCAAGTGCAATTTCTAGTAATATTGCATATTGACTCTATGGTGGCACCAAAGGTAGTGTATTTAATATACAAAACTAAAAATGTAATTTTTTAGTAAATGAATGTCATACAAACTATTAAGGAAACTATCTTTATCTTAGTAAAAAAATATGTTGACAACCCATCCCCTTCCTTGCAAAAGTTGATCATTATTTTAGAAAAAGAATATGTAAAAGCGACTAGGTAAAGCTTTTACTAAAAATAATGGTGGTCTAAAACGAAATAATAGGCAAATGAGAAAGACTGAGCAAAAAACCATCGCGGCTAGCCACAAACAATGTAGCACTACCATAACGTATACACCCGTTGCAAATGACATCAAAGTTAGGTACACTGCCATATAGACAAAATTATATCCCCACACATGTAGATGTGATACGTTATGAATATTTATCCATTCAGTAGTTTGTATAAATAGCAATACAAACAATGCCAGTTCCATTGACCGCCTACAACTGTCATATGCGCAAACGACGACCATCGTCAAATATATGTCAGGCGTACAATGTATTGACCATTTGATTTATGTATTTTGAACGGTTGGATGGTCATTGCTTTGACGCACAGATGTCAAAAGCCTTTCTCCACCAAGGGGACACCTATCGATATAATTATTAGTTTTTACAAAGTACTTACAGAAAATCGTGATTTCTTTCCCGTGGGATCCATAGGGTAATAAATCAACCCCTGGTGTCACCCTGTAGATGTACATACCTGGTAATCACTATGATATACGAGTGTGACTGATTCTTCCTTTTTGAAGTAGGTATGCAAAATTATATATTAAATTTCCTCCGAGACATTGCCTACAAGTACTTGTAATTGTGTTTTCCTCCTCCATCCAACCCTGCACATAGCAAAAAAAGCAAAATCGCAGTAAAATTCTATATATTAATTTGGTGATGTGATCAAGTGTCTATCGTGGCAGTGGCGTCAGGTGTAAAGCAGGAAGAAGTGTGTGTGTGTGTGTGTGTGTGTAAAATGGAGGAGAGCTCGCACTGACATTGATTGTATCCACGATGTAGCAGCCCAAAAACGAAACAAACAAGTCATGGAACCGGGGACAGGCAAGAGGCAGGTAATAAGTATGGGAACCTGACATAAGTACCTTTTGTCGAATAACAAAGATGAGGAGGGGTCTTTGCCGTCTATTGACACGTATTCCTGTGTGCCCTGATTTCAGAAAGGGAGCCTTTCGAAGGGGTAACGAATGTGAGTTTTCTTAAGGCGTATTCGAATGTTGACCTCACCCTGCCCATTAAAGAAGGGTGAAGCTATTTTTTGGCCCACACTTTTGAGCATCTCCTTCTGTTGCCTTCGATTTCGCCACTGCAGGCATCCAGTGTTTCGTCCAGGAGCACGCTCGCCCTAGCACTTCATGTGTCCGCCATGAAGAATTCTGTGTCTACTTCCTACAATGGACATAATGGTTATTTGATGGACAAGTTGGTAATTTGACGGACTATGCTTCTCTGTACTTCACGAAAGTCGTGCTGCCATCGCTGACTTCACGCAACCATGTCATACAACAAGTGTACATTTCAAAAAAACGGTGAGGATGATTTTAATCAACGCATACGTACGAAAATCAAAGCATAATTGTGGATTTCAACTCATGTGTCAGAGCCAAGAGGTTGGACCTCATAGATAAACGCCTTCGACATAATAAATTTGACATTTATGTTACTTACCATGAGAGACAAATGTGATGGTCATTAATGCACAGTATTTTCAAGTTTTCTCAACATAAAGAATGCCAGCTTTATCTCATGGTATCAATATGAAAGATCCATAAGTATAAATTTGATTTTTAAAATTTGCCAATGACTTTTCAGATCAGCACACATCATTAACTGCATTTCCAAGCAGGTCTTGCATGACAGAGATCGTTACATTCCATCAAATATAATATGAAAAAAATGATGGAAAGATATGGCCGCAACAATGAAGTTGAAATAAAAAGTCTCAGAATATTTGAAAGGTTGTGATCTACTCAATCAACGCATTGCACATCAGGTTAAATTTTGGTTGTTGATGTTGTTGATGTTCCCTGCAAGTATCCACTGGATACGCTGATGTGCTTGGTGAGATGGCTCATGTGGGCCTCAAATATCCTCTTGTGAACCAATTGTGTCCATTGTTGAAATGAAATTTGTTTGTTGGGTAGTGCCTTCTCACCGACCCCCATGGAGAACCTTTCTCTCTATCTACTGTCTCGCTAAGCACTCCCCTCCTTATGCTCTATCATTATATGTGTTGTGGTGCCTCCTCTCATAATGATCTGCATTGGTGGAAACCGCTAGAAGTTGTGAAGCATGAGCACCCACCACTATTCCAAGATTTGTCTAGGAAAATGTCTTGGAGAATTATGGTGTTTGTTGTTGTCAACTTTGATGCTCACTTGTTCTTCAAGAAAGCATTCTATTTTCAAGTTGACTCATCCATCGATTCTCCCCAAGTTGTGCTTATCAAAGTTGTTACAGATGAAGAAGGTCGTAAACACTTCTCCACATGGGAGCATCACCATGTTTGTGTAATTTTCATTCCTTTGATCAGTTGCCTCCACAATATGGCAAGAAAATTTATGAAACATCACGTTAGATTAACATATTGCTATCATTGAGTGTACATTCCTGTTGGGTTTCAAATTTGCACTTGGGATGAAACCACAGTCAGGGGACAAAAAATTCCCTCCTCTTTGATGGGAGAGGTTCCCTTATTGAAAGCCAGAAACAAGATTATTTACAAATCTACAACTTTCATCAAATGTGGTCTTCTGACATATGAAAATGTGTTTTCTCCAAGGAAAAACACCAGCACAAGAGAATGGAAGAATGAAGGGGAAAGAGAAGGAAGAAGAAGGCAATACTTTGAGGGAAAAGAGATTGTAGAGAGAACCCCTAATTGCATTGGATAAATGAATTACAAAGAAGAATCATTCACGTTTTTACCAGGTGCAATCACACAGACACAAAGTTCTCATAATTGCATTTTGAAGAACACAAAGTTTCTTAGCTTCTATTTGATCAAATGATTCACAAAACAGAGTAGAGGGAGAGAGGGAAACAGAGGAAAAAGAAAAAGAAGCTCTTGTATTGATTTTTGGTTCAAAATTACAGTCTCGACATATCAGAATTCCCCACCCTGACAATGGCTTCCAGAGCCCATCAAATAGCTCACAAAAAGTGGTTACAACTTCCTCCAGGTGAGAAAAACAGTTTGCAAATGAATTCCATCTTTCGTGCCCTTCAAAAATCATCCAATCGTGAAGAAAAACCATGGCAGAAAACCAATTTGTGCAAATACACAGACATTTCATTTTATTTTCCAGTTTCAATATGAACCATCGATTTGCTGTTAAAATGTTCAAATCAGGCCATCTACGTGGAAGGAGAAGGTTGGAGTAGGCGTGGGGGAATCCCCTTTCCATTTTCGTGAATTTTTGTGTTTTGGCACTTTGGAACAAATTGCCCCGCAGCCCCACCTTGACTTTTTGACTTGGACACGTGGTGGGCTATGATTGGAAATGGGGTCACAGTGCAATTCTAAACATTTTGACCTATTTTGCAAAAAAATGCAAAATCTCATTTACCTCCATGGCCCGTTGCTCTGATTCGGCATGGACACATGGCATGAGCTGATTGGAAATGGGTGCGCACCTCTCGTTGTAACATTTTGACCTTTTTGGGAAAAGGCAAAATATTCATTTTCCTCCGTCAGCCCGCTACTCCGCTTTGGCTCTTTGGACACGTGGCGCCCTTAGATTCGTTGTGGGTTATGGGGGAAAATGGCTTACCTTAACACTTTTTAACCTTTTGGTAAAAGGTTCAAAACCTTGAATTTCTCCATCGCCCCACAGGTCTGATCCTCCCTTTGGACACGTGGCAGCCTTTGATTGGTTGCGGTCCTTAGGAGCTTTTTGTTTCAATTCTCCCCGCGGGCTCACGGGCCAAATCTCACCAACTTAACTTTTTGTCAAGAGAGCAATGTTCGCAAATACCTCCGCAGCTCCGCCAATCCGCCAAGGGAAAATCTGACCACTTAGCTCCGCCAAGCCATAACTTAAAAAGTACAAGGAGTTAGGAGGACTTCTTTACCTTTTTGGAAAGGGGAAGAAATTTCCCATCTGATGCAATGATTTTCATGAGTCTAAAATTCCTTGGAAAGTTCTAATTTTCAAAATACCTCTTTCAAGCATACTTTACGGGCACCAACTCAAAATTTTGAAGTTTTAGACTTGGAAAATGAAAGGAATTTTGGGGGGACAACAACTGGCTCTTTCTGGGGATGACTTGGCTTGAACAAAGACACAAGGCAAGATCAAGAACCACAGACCAACTCTGGGAAATGAAGACCAGTGCCTTATCCATTGGGTGAAAGGAGTCAAAAGGCAAAACCAATACAAGACAACACACACAAGGTAGGAAAGGAAACAAACCAAAAAGGAGGGCCCAAAACAAACACCCCACACAACAAGGAAGAAAAGGAAACAAACAAGCCAAAAACAAAGAAAATACACAATGTACAAAGGGACTCCCTAATCACCTAGGACCTGAACAAATTTAAGTACTTCCCACTATAAGGGAGTGGGAGAGAAGATCCATCCATGTAACTCAAATAAAAAGAGTTCTCACCAGCAAAATGTCTGATTCTGAAGGGGCCAAGCCAAAGTGAGTCAAACTTACCATGGCTTCCTCGAGGCTCATGTCTCTTATCCCATAACAACACTGTGTCCCCCACCTGGAAAACTCTAGATTTGGCTTTCTTGTCAAACAAAGCCTTCACTTTCAACTGATGGGTTGTTATTCTATCAACCACCTGCAATCTATCTTCATTCAACTTTTGGAGATACATGATTCTCTTGTCTAAAGCACTGCTGAAACTCGAATCTTCAATAGTTCTCATCAAATGCAAAGCTGGCAATTCCACCATCACTGGTAGTTGAGCTTCCACACCATACACTACTTGGAAAGGAGACATTCCAATGGCTCTCTTAGGTGTAATCCTATCAGCCCAAAGTGCATCATATAATTTCTTATGCCAATTTCTTTGAGAATCATTCACAAGTTTCCTGACAATGGTCACCAAATTCTTGTTTGTTGATTCAGCTTGTCCATTCCCTTGAGGATAATAATCAGAAGAGTGAGCAAGAGATATTCCATATCCATAACAAAAATCCATTATCTCAGTAGAGGAGAAGTTAGAAGCATTATCAGTCATAACTTTGTTTGGAATTCCAAATCTTATCAATATGTTTTCCTTTATGAAGTTGCATACTACTTCAGAAGTAGTACTCTTGACTGGGATGGCTTCCACCCACTTGGTGAAATAATCCATGGTAGTCAACACGTGAGTATGTCTAGCACTTGAAGATGGATTGAGAGCTCCGATGAAATCCAAACCCCATTGTTGAAAGGGCTCCTCAATCACCACTGGCTTGAGAGGCAAAGCAACCAACCTTGGTCTTCCAACAAACATTTGGCATGCTTCACATTTACTCACCCACTTTGATGCATCTTGGAATAGAGTGGGCCAATAATAGCCAGCACGAAGGATTTTGTGAGCTGTTACAGCAGAGGAGAAATGCCCCCCACAAGCTTGATCATGAAAAGTATAAAATAATTTCTTTTGCTGCTCTTTATCTACACATTTTAAAAACCTTCCATCTACACCTCATTTGAAAAGAGAATTTTCCCAAAGAACATACTGTGCAGATCTAAGTTTGATGGCTCTTTTTTCTTTTGCAGTCAAGTGAGATGGGCATTCACCATAGGTCAGAAAATGAGCAATATCAGTGTACCATACATCTGTCGAGCTGAGAAACAAAACCACAGGTAGATCCGCTTCATCTTTGGACAACGTTTCATCAGCACCTTCAGCAATGAGCTCACACAGGCCCTTACCATGAACCAACTTGGTTGGCTTGATATCCAAATCGTATTCTTGCACTTTTGCCACCCAATTACCTCTCTTAGTTCCAAATTCTTGTTGTGTGAGAATCGATTTGACACTTGTATCAGGCACAAACACAACAACACGAGAATTTAGAATATAAAATCTGAATTGTTTAACAGATTTTACAACAACAAAAGTGTGTTTCTCCATCATGGCGTATTTCAATTTGTGGGCTTTCAAAATATAGCTCATGAATGCTATGGGAAATTCATGATCTTCAACATTCTTTTGAGTTAAAACAGTGGCCAAAGTGTTTTCAGTGGCATAGCAATATATAATAAAATCTCTGCTGAAGTCTGGACATGCCAAAGTGGGAGTATTTGTAATGGATTTTTTGATATCTTCAAAAGCAAGCTTTCCTTCAGAGGACCAGCCAAAAGTCTGCTTCCCTTTCATCATGTGAGCAATGCTCATAGTAAGTTCGGAAAAATCGGGTATGAATCTCCTCAAGAAATTAATCTTACCAAAGAAGGAATGAACGCCTTTCTTACTCGTGCGAAGAGGAATCTGTTGTATGGCCTGAATTCTTTCCAGATTAATTTTGATTCCATATTTTGAGATAATGTGTCCCAATAACTTACCTTTGGTTACACAAAACATGGACTTCTTAGGATTCAAAGAAACTCTGTGCTCTCTACATTTTTGTAGGACTTTTTCAAGGTGTTGAACATGATCTGCTCTGATTTTTGAAAAGACAGTCAAATCATCCAGGTATACCATGATGCATTTCCCTTTCAAACTACCAAAATCCAGATCCATAGCCCTCTGGAAAGTAGCACCAGTGTTGATGAGTCCAAAAGGCATTCTCTTGTAGGAAAAAGTGCCCCAAGGAGTGGTAAAGGTGGTCTTATGCTGATCTGCAGTGTTCACCTCTACTTGGTTGTACCTTGAGAATCCATCCAACATTGATAACATCTATGAGCTTGTGACAGCTTGTAGCACTTGGTCCATCATGGGAAGAGGATAATTATCTTTCAAGGAAGCCTGATTTAGATTTCTAAAGTCAACACAAATTCTAATCTCCCCATTTTTCTTTCTGACAGGCACTATGTTGGCAATCCAAGTGGAATGATGGATAGGAAAGATGATCTGAGCTTTTAAAAGTTTTTGTATTTCTTGAAAAATAGTGTCAGCAATCTTTGGATTATACTGTCGTTGCTTTTGTTTAAAAGGCTTGATGCCAGGCTTAAGAGGGATGGAATGTTGCATTTATTTTCATTTAAAAGCTTTGAGATCTTCATAGGAGTAAGTAAGCACATCAACATACCTCTTCAAAAGATTTATCACCTTCTCTCTTTCTTCTTGAGTGCAACATTTCCCGATGTTCACCATTTTAGGTTCATCTATACTTCCTATATTTATTTTTTCAGTTTCAACAGATTGTTGATTTCCTTGGGAAACTTTAGATTTGACATACCTATCATGTTTATCAAAAAGATCCTCCAAACTCACCAAACCTTTGGGAATTTTTTTGCCTTTCAGTCTGATACATCCATCATGATCCATTTCTTCTTTGACACTTTCTTCATTTGAAGACACACATTCTCTGGGAAAGTTATCACTTCCTTCAAAATACAACTGATCAAAGTTATCTCTCAACTCCAAGAAATAGAGTAGATGTTGGTCATCATTAAAGACCTGCTAATGGTTGGCATTGTCAGGAACGCTAGGCCTGTGAATCATTTCAATGGAGAATTTATTTTGAGATAAGGTAGGATGAGGAATTAATAGAGATCTTGAGACTGCCAGGGAATCCGCCCTAGTATTTTCTCCTCTTGGTACTACTGCAATGGAGAAAGCATCGAGGAATTCAATAAAATCCTAGACTAGATTCCTATAGTGCTTCAATCTTCTATTTTTTACTTGATAAAGGTCTCGGACCTACTTTACAATTAGCTTAGCATCTCCATGAGCAAAAAGGTTCTTCACTCCCATCTCCTTTGCCATATTCAACCCAAGAATGAGGGCCTCATATTCAGCAGTATTATTGGTATTCTCAAACTGAAACTTGAAGGTGAAAGGATGAATCTTACCCTCAGGAGAGATCAGCACTATACCAGCTCCAGAGCTGGCTGAGGAACAGTTGCCATCAAACTCCAATGTCCAGACATCATTAGGATCAAAAAATACTCCTTTTGATGGACTTGCTTCATCTGGTGACATAATCATATAGTTCCCATGCCTAATGTCTTCATACAAAATCTGTGCTTTTGGATCATCTATTTTTTGCACAATATACTCAGCTTGCTTCTCAGGCATCAGCTTCTTCATCTTGCCATTAACTGGAATAATGGCATGTGACCAATCCATTTTGATTTCCCCTCCAACATCCTTACAAAAGTTCCTACTCAATAGCATGTCGTAGGAAGGAGGAATGTCAACAACTAAGATGGTTGCCAAAACCTTTTTCGTTGGAAAAGTAGCGAAAGCTACTTGTGCATCCTTGATTATCCCAACTAAAGGCACTTCCCTACTCTCCATAGAATAACAATAACCATATGTGTGGGTAAGAGTGAGGCCCAAGGCATGAGCTACTTTAGCAGGCATTACATTGTCAGATGCTCCAGAATCAATAACACAATTACTAAGCTTGTGGCCTGCTATAAGGAGAGTCACATAGAAAGGTATGATTTTCTCATTGGGTGATGTGACAAAAGCTACAAGATTTGGTTGGGAAGGGGAAGAAGGAGTTGGAAAAATACCTTTGGAAACATGGGATGGGATTTTAGATTTGGAGTTGACAAAATCAACCATTTTGGCAAAGGCTTTGGGATGGGTTTGATAAAACTCAGCCTCATAAATCTGAACCTTAGTTCTCTTTATGTGATCAATAATATCAAAGGATCCAGATGTGGATGGGGTATCATTACAAGGAATGGAAGAGACCTTAGACCTATCAGCTTTATCATTTGACACAGCAGAAGCTTTAGAAGCAGAATTGGAGGGAGAAAAACTAGCAGAGCTTACCTTTTGTGTGGAGGTGGTGGGGATAGGAGAACCTCTCTTTGTAAGCACTGGAATGGTATTGGAAGACTCCTTTGATTTATTTGCAGGCTGCACAACTTTCTCCTTTTTGCTGGTTTGTTCTCGAGTCATGACAACATATGACTCATTGTTCATGTCAGCCACTATATCATTATAATCATCCTCATCATCAACACCTTCAGTGGTGAGGAAGTTGACTCTAGAACTGCCAGGCTGCTCCAACTCTTCATCAACATCTTCTTCTTGATCATCATACAATTCATTCTCTTCTTCATCATCAGGTTCAAGGACTTCACATGTTGCATTGATAGGCACTTTGAGAGGTGGACCTTCAATTGCCAACCTGGTTTGAGAAGAAGGCAGTCTGTTCCTAGGCTGAAAATTCTTCCTTGGAACATCCTGGTATGGAGCATGTTGAGCCAATTGTTTTTTATTGTAATGAGGTCATTAGCCAGCTTTTATACCAACTGATCTGAATTACCTCTAGGAGAAGAGGGAGAAGATGATGTCTTGGATTTCTGGGATTCTCTTTTTAGTTTCCTGACATGATCAAGTCATCTTCCATACTGACTGCTAGCCTCTGATCATCATCCAAAGTTGCTAGATTGGCTCTCCTCAGAGCATAGCTTACTTTAGGTAGTTGTGCATTCAAAAAGAAACATTTTTGGATCTGATCAATGGGTCTAGTATTTTGTGGAATTTTATTGATCAGTTTATTGAATTTAGCTACAAATTCCCTCATGGGCTCTTGTGGTTCTTTCTTGATTTGAGAAATCTGAGCAAGCAAGGCATGTACATCTTTAGCAGGCTTGAAATGGTTCTCAAACTTAGTTCTCATGGTTGTCCAATTTATGATTGCTCCAGTAGGGAGATGGTAAAACCAATCTACTACATTGTCTTGCAAGGTTTCCACAAACAACCTAACTGAGACATCTTCATGATCCACACCAAGGACTCCACATGCAACAATGAAGGCTGTAATGTGTTCATCAGGGTGCACTTTCCCATCACCCTTGAATTTGGGAAAATTCTTTCTGTTACCCCTAGGTAACTCATGCAAAGGTTGTGGAAGAGCCAAGGGACCAACTCGGTGGCCCCAAGGTAATGGAATTCCATCCTTGTAAAAACTACTTGAAGAGGAACTGAAACACCAGCAAGAATCAAAGCATGAAGATTAGGGACTGAGTTGCTCTTGAGGGATTCCACTCCCAAGGGTTTTGTCTTCAATAGGGGGTGTGCTTGTAGAATGAGCTCTTTATTGTCTCCCTGTTGAAGGAAGAGGAAAACCTTGTTGATTCAGAAGTTGAAATTGAGAATCTTCAACTCTAAGAGATCTTCTACCACGTGTGTATCTCAGAGTCGCTAGATCAATGGAATGATCAAATTGTTGTTCTTCTTAGAAAGGAATCTATTGAAAGCATTCCCCAGCGGAGTCGCCAAAAACTGTTGGGTTTCAAATTTGCACTTGGGATGAAACCACAGTCAGGGGACAAACAAGTCCCTCCTCTTTGATGGGAGAGGTTCCCTTATTGAAAGCCAGAAACAAGATTATTTACAAATCTACAACTTTCATCAAATGTGGTCTTCTGACATATGAAAATGTGTTTTCTCCAAGGAAAAACACCAGCATAAGAGAATGGAAGAATGAAGGGGAAAGAGAAGGCAAAAGAAGGCAATACTTTCGGGGAAAAGAGATTGCAGAGAGAACCCCTAATTGCATTGGATAAATGAATTACAGAGAAGAATCATTCACGTTTTTACCAGGTGCAATCACACAGACACAAAGTTCTCAGAATTGCATTTTGAAGAACAAAAAGTTTCTTAGCTTCTATTTGATCAAATGATTCACAAAACAGAGCAGAGGGAGAGAGGGAAACAGAGGAAAAAGAAAAAGAAGCTCTTGTATTGATTTTTCAGTTCAAAATTACAGTCTCGACATATCAGAATTCCCCACCCCGACAATGGCTTCCAGAGCCCATCAAATAGCTCGCGAAAAGTGGTTACAACTTCCTCCAGGTGAGAAAAATGGTTTGTAAATTAATTCCATCTTTCATGCCCTTGCAAAATCATCCAATCGTGAAGAAAAACCATGGCGAAAAACCAATTTGTGCAAATACACAAACATTTCATTTTATTTGCCAGTTTCAATATGAACCATCGATTTGTTGTTAAAACGTTCAAATCGGACCATCCACGTGGAAGGAGAAGATTGGAGCAGGTGTGGGGGAATCCCCTTTCCATTTTTGTGAATTTGTGTGTTTTGGCACTTAGGAACAAATTACCCCGTAGCCCCGCTCTGCGTTTTTGACTTGGACACGTGGCGGGCTGTGATTGGAAATGGGGTCACGGTGCAATTCTGAACATTTTGACCTTTTTTACAAAAAAATGCAAAATCTCATTTACCTATGCCGGCCAGCAGCTCCGACTCGGCATGGACACATGGCACGCGCTGATTGGAAACAGGTGCGTAACTCTCATTGTATCATTTTTACCTACTTTGCAAAAAGGAAAAATCTTGTTTTTCCTCGCCCGTCCCGCTGCTCCGCTTTGGCTCTTTGGACACGTGGTGCCCTTAGATTCACTGCAGGTTATGGGGAAAAACGGCTTACCTTAACACTTTTTTAACCTTTTGGCAAAAGGTTCAAAACCTTGAATTTCTCCATCGCCCCGCAGGTCCGATCCTCCCTTTGGACACGTGGCAGCCTTTGATTGGTTGCGGTCCTTAGGAGCTTTTTGTTTCAATTCTCCCCGCGGGCTCATGGGCCAAATCTTGCCAACTTAACTTTTTGTCAAAAGAGCAATGTTCACAAATACCTCCGCAGCTCCGCCAATGGAAAATTTGACCACTTAGGCTCCGCCAAACCATAACTTAAAAAGTACAAGGAGTTAGGAGGACTTCTTTAACTTTTTGGAAAGGGGAAGAAATTTCCCATCTGATGCAATGATTTTCATGAGTCTGAAAGTCCTTGGAAAGTTCCAATTTTCAAAATACCTCTTTCAAGCATACTTTACGGGCACCAACTCAAAATTTTGAAGTTTTAAACTTGAAAAATGAAAGGAATTTTGGGGGGACAACAATTCCAAACAAACGGCGAGGATGGTTTTAATCAAGGCATATGTACGAATATCAAAGCATAACCGTGGATTTGGACTCCTGTGTCAAAGCCAGGAGGCTCGACCTCATATATAAAACCTTCGGCATAGTTAAATTACATCACACTCACATGCTTTTATCACTCATAAGCATCAATATAAGTAATTATTTTATTTCCCAAGATTGAGATGCCTTCATGTCAAATTGGCTTCTCATGTGTTTTAGAAAATATTAGCAGAAACAAATTTCAGACATGTAGTCATATTTGAAGTAATTTTTTTGATGTAACTATAAAAAAAGTTTTTAGTTTCCAACATTTTGAGTCCTGTAGTAGACTCATTGTTAGGGAGAAAAAATCTAATTATTTTCATATGTTTGTTCAAAACAATGTTGCATGAACATGAACATGTGTCTTAAAGATGATATTCGTCTCATTGATTTTTGAAATATATTGTGTTCTCTTCAACTCTAGATAGGATGAGATATCAAAAACAAATATTAATATAATTATACATCTATTTTTTTTTAGATTATATTAAGTTGTATATTAATTGTTTTTCTAAAGTTTGTAAATACTCCCATATATATTCCTGATAAAGGGGCATGTAATAGGGTTGTTAACATATAAAGAAACAATGTGATCTCACGCAGAATGGGGAAAAGAAAGAAGTCATGGATGAATCAAAACAACAGATGGCTTTAACAATGGAACATTTACTTGAATGCATGTCTTAATAATAGACGAGAGATAAAAAAATTGTTATAGTTAATTCCACCAAGTTATGTGGGGAGAGTCGTTACGGAGAAAGAAGCAATATTATTTGGAAAAATTTAACTCTACATGTGATCATCAACAAAAGACTTTATAGGGGCTAATATCCCATGGAAAGCAAAGATCTTCATAGCTCAATTGTGAAACATGAAGATGAAAAAGACCTAAAGAGGCATGGGAAGAGAGAATATGTATCTTTTGCACGTCTAGTGCACTGGAGTCGGAAACATTTCATGTTGGAGTGTAATGCCCTAATGTTTGCTAGCACGGGTGCTACTACAACCACCTAAGATATTTTCAGCAAGAATATGGTTGGAAAAAGTGAGCTGATTATCAAACTCACCAACAGGTGATCTCTACGCCAGAAAGATCTTTAGCAAGATATGTTATCCTATAGGCTGTTTTCGGGGCAGTGAATGGCAACCCAAGACTAGGCAGTGGAGGAGGCATACTCAGATATCAACTAGGCCAACTTTGAGTCTTGAGTGAGGGAGATTCGGTAAGAGAAAACTAGCAATTGGCTACCCTCTCCACTTTTTCGGTCTGTCGATTTTAACTCTACCTTTATAGAGTGGAGGAAGTATTTTGTTAGAAAGGTTTAAAAGGGGAATTACTAATACCCTGCTTCAGTTCTTGCGGAACTTGGGCCTTGGGTTTAGACACGGCTTCAGCTGCAGAAAAATGAGGAATTGAAAAAATTGATGCCCCATCCCTGGGAACAATTGAAAATTTGGATGGCCCATCTGTGGGAACTATGTTCCATGCAACATCTAGTAAGAAAACGGGAGCCAGAATGACTATGTGGATTAGGAAATCAAGAATTTGTATATAAGGTTATGGATTCAATACATGTGTCGCATTGCCAGGGAAACTGATGATGTGGAGTTAGCAAAAATTGACAAGCTCATGAAGGAAATGAAAATGATTCTAGATCCCGGTTACTCGATTCGCAGAAAGAATGTGTTTTGAAGTTGCCCATTCTCAGATGTGCCAACATGATAGCTATGTGGCGGGCACATTTACTCTTCATAAAGACCATGCAGGCATCGGGTGCTCAGTCCAAGCAATGGAGAAGGAGATCCTACGCTACCAGGACTTGATATTGGGTGGTATTAAGGCCCTCGGCATTGGGCAGGTGGTGCAAGCTCGAAGGATTAAAATGGAGCTTCCTCCATAGGCAAGCTTTTCTCTTCCTGCCCATCGTTCTCCATTTGAGAATGATGGGAAAATACTGGGGGAGAATGCTCCCGATAATGTTGTGGTTTTAGAATGAATTAGGTGATAAAAACCACGGTACATATAACCTTTTTTGGGACATTAATGGGCGGCCTGTGTAAATAACTCCCAACCAAATAAATGGCCGTTGATACTACTCTATGGCAAACCCTGTTTAAATCTCATCTTTCAAAACTAGACTCTGCCTACAACAACAGATAAATATATACATACATATTTTGACATTTTCAGTCTTGTGTGGGAAAATGTGGGTGAAATTGAGCAAGAGAATCTTTTTGTGGGCTGGCGATCTTTTGAAATCAATATCGTATGCACTCACTGCATTTTAATTTTTATCACGTGCATCCACAGCACTTTAAGCAGATGAAGATCATATGCATGGAAAAAGCAGTATGGTGAAATAAGAACTCATTTTGATCATTGAAAGGGGTAAAGTGCTCTGTGCACTCTTTGTTTACTGACGGAATCCACCAAAGAGTGGGCATGTATAGATAGTCTGAATTAGTTAAGGAATTTGGCAGCAAGATGAAATAATCATGCACTCCTGCTCCCCGAAATCCATGCCATTTGTTGAATTTGCATCTCACTCGTAAGATCTTTACTGTATGTGGATGGGCAGTTTGTGTTTCCAGTTAGTGATTTTCAAATGCCTGATTCTGGGTTACCACTGCACCATACTTTCCATTATGTGCAAAGATTGATTGACGAAATGGACTTATTTCAAAACCAACAGCAACTGAGTAAATAGGAAAAAGCAATGGAATTTTCTGCACTACTAGTCTATTAGGTTTGGGTGGGCTCTAAATTGAACCTAGAGTAGATTGTTGTTAGACTGGTCAATTGGTTCTGGGTAGACCACATGGAGCTGATAGTCAAGCATAGCTGAATTCGGATTGAAAAAACGAGGGAAAACTCATCGACTTCCAATGCAATTTGAAATTTAGCTCGTTTGCAGCTTTGAGATGTTCCAATAGCCTTGGATGATGATATGCATCCTTAACTTGGGGACCGGATGTGCCTATGGCTTTCCATGTCGATGTTTTTTCACTCTATTTTTTTACAGATCTAGGGTCTTTCCTTAGTTATCATACCACATATATATATATATATATATATATATCTTTTTTCTGTCTCCGAGTACCCATCTCCTATACTTTTGAAAAATGGCATACCCATCCCCGTCTCCCTGTACTCCTGGTAACAATGATATGAACCTAATTGTTTGAAGAGAACATGGAAATAAATTGAGTCAATCAATTCTGATCAGAACGTTTAGGTTTGAGAAAAATTACTGATTTTAGCAAATTGGTAGGTTAAATAGTAAATACATCCAAGCCTGGGCTTGAAATTATGCACCTTAACAATTTATTGTTGATGAGCAAATATAATAAACCAGGTTTATCACAGGTGATCTATTCACAGATATATTTACAAATGCTTTACTTGTAAAAATACATGTGCAAAAAGCTCCTACAAATTCAAATCATCACGATTTTTATTTTGCAAACGTTGTTTTTCCTCCTCAACTTGAGCCAGTAATACTTCAAGCTCAGCCTCAGGTAGTTCCTCCAGTCGCTTCTGCATGAACAAAATTTCAGATGATGAATGATAACATCTATTTTTTTCCTACCCAACCCACAAAATTGAAATAGAGTGCTTTTCAGATTATGCTATAGGTGAAGCAGTGGTCTAATTGATATTTAATCCCATAAAATTTCAACAATTCAACCAATGTCCTGCAAACTGAAGAATATCAAATATGTCAAATTATGGTGCAAAAATTACAAAACAGATTTCAGAGGAAATAATGCAAAGCAGGCACCGAGAAAAATATGATGAACCATATCACATTAGTGTGGCAACAGAAAGCGTGACTGAAAATTATCACTTTGTTAGTATACAATCCCATCAGGCTGGATTACCATGTGCCTCTTCCCATTGGCATTAAAGATTATACACTTCTAAATTTGTGGTTATTTTCGCTTCTATACCTACTTCCAGTTGTTAGCAAACTTATGCATCGCACATAAATCAATGTACTGCAAATCTGCTCTAGGGAAACAACAGACATTGACTATTAGAGTCTACAGTTGTCTGGATATTTATATAAATCACCGAGGGAAAACTTCAGGAATACAAACTCTGAGGTTATCCCCCCATGTACAATTTCTTATCTTTGTCAATTGTTGATTTTAAATCCACCATTAAGGTTGTAATGGGCTTTGAAGTGCATAATGTATACATTGTTCATGATAATAAATTTCATTTTTTGCTTGGGCACTTAGTATCATAGCATGTGTTCAGGAGGAAAAATCACAAGGTCCCCGAACTGCAAACACATCAGACAAATCATAAATGGTACACAAAAGACTTGAAGAAAGTGAATTACCAATATTTTCAATTTTGCCAGGTTGCACAAGAGCTAGACAAGTTCAAGATTGTGATTTGAAAAGAAGAGAGCAGACAGCGGACCATAAAGAAAAACATATAATGTTTAAAGACAGAGGTGTAAGACTTCAACTGGGATCTATGCCAACTCCAGAGACTCTGGTTGTAGAATGACCAGATGATGTAGACGTTGGTGTTAGCTTCTCTAACAACTTTAGCATTTTACTAGAAATTGTCCAAGTAGAAGTAGCACATTGCCATTTCTTGTAAAAACTATAATAATAATTCATCCATTGAGAGACCTTCAATGGTTGAATAAAGGTTGAGAATTGACTTCTAACAGTAATATAGATGCAAAGAAGATAGACAATCAGCTAAGCAATTGAAGCAGACTCTCCATCCAAATATAATATTACCATGATTAAGATGAGGGGTGCCTACCATGGTGAGAAACTAGAGGCAACACCAACAAAGTTGACCATCCGTGAGGGCAAAGAAAGAGTTCATACAAAACGACCAAGAAGTTTTACTAGACTAGGCAGATGAGAGAATAACAAAGCCAATGCCAGTACCTTAAACAAAAAACTTGCCAAATTGTTATGGCCTATACCATAGAATTCATAGAGTTCCACATTCAACTAAAAGCTATTGACAGCAAAGAACACGTAGTTCTCAAATATTGCTGTGCCGCATTATGTGGACTCTCTTTGTTGTCAAATGTTTCGTTTACTGATTATTGTTGAGCTCAATGAGGGTTGCCAGAAAGGAGAGACAGCAACCACATCCGTAACATAACTAGAACATAAAAATCATACAATAATATAATAAAAATGTTAAATAAATATAAACTAATAAACAAACATATATAACAACATTATTTTAGAAAATATTTTATTCTATTTAACATCATTTTCATCTTTTATATTAAAGTTAGAATTCATTAGTCAAAAGTAACAGCCAGTTGATTAAATTTCCTTTACACTTTACTTATTACATAAATAAGAAATTTCTTTTATTAAAAAGATCTATAAAGTCATAAATCTCGATCAATTAAACCATGAAAATCTACATTCAATATGAAAAACAAAAATAAAAAATATATATATAGTCTATAAGTATTTGGCTTTAAAGTTGATTTACTTTTGTTGATAGGTATTGGTAAAACAATAAAAATAGTAAAATAAAACAATCTAAGGCAGGGGTCCCATGGAGGGGGCTTCTGCTCCTATTTTTGTTCAGCAGGTGACCCCATGAAAAATAAAATTTAAGTAAACAGGAAACTTTAGAATCTTTTCCTTAAAATAAGGAGCAGAATTTTTTTAGGAGGAGAGTTTAAGCGGATGATAAAAAGGAGGGGCTGGAAGATTCCCACACCTGCTTCTATATTTTAGCAAGATATATTGCCAAATGTCAATTACTCAATGACCAAATTTGTTTCATTTTTTTATTTAAATTAAAATATAACAGTTTTACATACATCTCCTTAAAAATTGCAGCACATTCTCAAAACCGTTTTATACCATGGGACCATTTAGGTGTAAAATACTCCTAAAATTACTCTGCAGCACTGCTAAGAAATACTAGGAACCCTCCTCTCATGGGACCACTTCCTAATAAAACAAGTGCAAAAATATGGCTGTTACTGCGGCTGTTGCGGCACAGCCAAAAACAAATTGCAGCCGGTGAGAACAGCCGTTCACATCACAACCTCGTTGCAGGCCATTAAAACACACAACAGGCCTTGTTCATTGTGTTTCTAGCTACACAGATGCCTTACTTATGTGTGGGTGGTTATGGCTTACAGTGATTGTTATCGTACTGATATGATAAAATATTACTCATGGTGTGTGACTTTTGCAGACACATTCTGATTACTGGGCTGGATCAAACATTGACTTCCTGAAGACAAGCGCTCAATAGGGCTTATGTCATAGACAAACCTAATTTGTGGACTTCAATCCGATGACGCACATTTTTTTTTTTGGCAAAGGCAATTTTGAAGATGGGTGTGTACATAATCACAGCATAATTTTCAGAAATGGATTTTTTTTCCAGAAATTAAAAGTTTTAAAACCCAAATGGTTATGTGAGTATTGGCATTTTATATGGATAGGATCACAAGTATCCATGATGAAACACATGCTGGGTGTTGAGAACTCACAGAAGCATCCAATCCCTAATGAACTGTGCGAAACTTGGCAGATCATGTTAAATTTTAGCAATAGTCTACGATTAAGAGGAAATGAGCAAATCCCATACCTATTTTTCTAAAACCCATGGCACCACCTGTTGTCTTGAGGAAAGAGAGTTGTGTTTCAGCAATACAAATAACTTACTGGTGGCTCAGAATTATCAATTACGTTGGACTTTTTTGTGTCATGAAGAATAGTTAAATGGGTATTATCTTCCTGGAATTGATCTTGGTATTTGTGTCATTATTGGACCATGCTATTTTGTATACAAATACTACTTTACTGTCATCAGCTTTCCTTGCATGTCATATTTTGTTTCTTTTATTGCAAGTACAAAGGATGCATGCCAAATGAAAAACCCCAAAAAGCAAGTCTTAAATTGTGAGGTGTATATTACTTACAAATTTGTGAATAAAAGTTTGAGTTCAGTTTTCTTTTCCTTGCTTTGCATCCCAAATCAAACACCCCTTATAGTGGACGGGTACAACCCTACATACTGCTCTGGACATCCTAGAGGCCAATATCCAGGATAACACCACCTACCATCCATCCCTGAACATATAAATCTCCAATCACACCCAGTCAACAATATGCTCACCCTAATAGGGCCCACTTCGTACATCCAACGTGATTTTTGGTTAGATTGTCACATACCACACCAGCATGGCAGGAATGCTCTATTCACCTGGTCATAATCGAACTGTTACTAAAGTCTTACATTATCCTCCACGTATTTCTAATTTTGTCTGCACCACATCCTGTAAGGGCCCTTTAACCTCAAAGGTACATTCTGAACCCATGGAAACATAAGCCAAAGCCTTGGATTCCCAATCAAAAACATTGGACTCAATTATGTCTCCAGCTGATGAAGTGGTTCTTGCTGAAGCAGAAGCAAAACAAGGGGAATTTCGCCAACTTTCAGTAAGGAATCTCACGTTCATTGCCCAAAACCCTATCGGGTTTCAACTTAGAAATAACTGCGTTCAAATTTTTTCGAGCCATTTTGGTTTAAGGGCTCTCTAAACAAGAGATAACAAGGGCCATGTTTTGCCAGCAACAGCAAGAGCTTCCTAGGAAAACATTTTATTTTTTATAAATTATAAACAGCTTGCCGATGACAGAAATTCTTATTCCCACTAGGAATTGCACTCATGAGGAAGTCAGAAAGGACAATCTTACTTACAGATGCACAAGAATTCATGAGTTGGATAGGTGTTCCTCAGCATTGGAGCACCTTTCTGGGGCAGATTTTGTTATTGACTGTCAGCAGGGCCCAACATTGTTGAGCACAAAATCTCAACCCCAACTTGGATTTGGCATAGACACTTACAGTAGATTATGAGCTAAAACCTGTTTCTGAGTGACTCCCGAAGAGAGTTGTTATTTTCAATTCTATAAAAATGCTAGAAAAGCATTTGTACAAATGTTATGCAGATAACTTGGAGCCTATAGGATGGAAGGTGGCCAATCCCCATCCCCGCCACCACGCCGTAGGAAGACTTGTGTGGAATGGAAGGGAATATGAAATTGATTATGTGATGTGCCATATACATGTATCTCCTCAAGCGTAACTAACATAGATGCTCTCAATCGCCCTTACTGATCAATGGGTAGCAGTGCTTCAACTGCAGACACTTTCGTGTCATAATCCATTTTGCTTCTTCTAATCATTCCCCGCTATTCACCTTTTTTCAATCCATCCCCGCTCTTCACCAATCCCCGCTCTTCACCATAGGCCTTCTTGATCTCTATATACTATCTAGATTAGATGGTCGAGCCAAAAGCAAAGCAGAACTACAATCCCCGGGATAAGATAGTTCAGGGTGGCAGCACTCTCCCCTCGCCGTCCCAGATAGATCAAATAGTTCAAGATGGGGGCGGGGGCACCCCCCTCTCTCTATATGGGAACTACAAGGGTGCCCGTATCTACATTTCTATATGGGGTGGGGGGTTTAGAGAGTAGAGCTGCTCTCCTGCCCCCAAGATAGGCATTTATGCTCTACTCGGGAGGATCTAATCTATATACGGCTGGGGGGAGAGCAGCTATAGCTGGCACTGCCCCGTCCCTACTTACTACATAGATGGGCGGGCCTCCCCCACCCCAGATATGAGATATCGCCCACCCCACCCCCGCCCTTATATTTATCTAATCCAATCTATCCGGCTATCTAGGGGGCAGGGGAATCTAGTCTAGTCATGTTACATATATAGTATAGTATGGTACATTGATTCATACTTGTACTCAGCCCATATATATAGATAGGGGCTCCGAACACATGTTATGTTATGCAGATAACTTGGAGCCTATAGGTTGGAAGGTGGAATCCACTTCGGGCCTTGGTAATGTTAGCAAATGTAGACAAAGATAGAATGAAGAGGAAATGGACTGCACATCAAATGAATGTGTCATTCATTTTATTATGATTGGGAGTAGTTACAATGTAGTTGGAACAGTTATGTGACAGTTCATAACTGAAAACTGCCAACAAACATGTCTGCCTATGAATATTTTCAATACCCCCCCGCCCTGATGACTAAACCAGAAACAACGACAAGTTTGTCCCGAAATTTTACAAACAAGAGAGGATCAAAAGGTTTAGTCCGTAGATCAGCAGGCTGCTCCTTAGAAGGACATAAGTGAAGACAAATATCACTAAAATCAACTAATTGCAGAATATGATGACGTTATGCTTGGTGCAAGCATGATATACAGGATTCTTGAACATCTTCAGTATACCTTGATTGTCACAAAAAATGGAAAGTGGTGCAGGTGCAGACTGAGGAAGTTAAAGATCAAGGAGAATCCAGCGAATCCAAACTACTTCACAACTGGCATTGACAGCTGCCTTGTATTTCGTTTCAGTGGAAAAGATAGCCACAATGGCTTGAAGCTTACTTTCCCATGAAACAACTCTTGAACCGAAAGAGAAAATGTATTCAGTGGTAGATCTTTGGGTATCCATTGAAACTCCCAAATCAGAGTTCGTATAGCCAAAGATTCTGAAATCTTTTAACTATGTGATAGAGAATGTCAAAGCCAAGAGTACCTTTGACATATCGAAGAATTCATTTTGCTGCTCCCCAATGTTTGAGTTTCATTTAGACAAAAATCGAGAAAGTTAGCGAACAGCAAAACATTTGTCTGGCTGGGTTGATGTAAGATATATCAGCTGCCCATCAACTGTCTATAGAGTGATTCATCTGCCGAAGGTGAATCATCATGAGGGCTCCACATAACTATACTGTATACATAATTTCCCCCCTATTACCAAAATGAAAATCATGATCAAGAAGTCCAAACACAGAAATTACACACACAATTTCTACTAACTAAGAAGTAGGAAATGCTTATAGGGCCCCATGTTTCACAGGGGAAATGTTTCATAACCAAAATATGAAGCCAAAAAGGCTGGGAAACATCCTAGAAATGCCGGAAACATCTAGGCACGTACCAGAAACAGAACTGTTGTTTCTGGCATCTGAGTTGTTTCTGGCGGCAGTTTTTCAACCAAAAAAAACTTTAAAAACAATCAAAAAATTTAATTAAAAAACTAAACTTAACCTACCCTTAACACACCCCTAACCACAGCCAAACACAAAAAGAAAAGTCATAAACCATGGTCATATACTATATTATCCAAGAGTTCTATCTTTTATGGACTAAAAATGAGTATTGTACATTTTTTAAATATATTTATAGTTTTTTATAATCTATTGTATGGACATTTCCATGCCATTTCATTTGCAAGGGTTTTTGGAAAATCAGCATTTCCATATTTCAGACCCGTTTCCATTTCCTACCAACTTCGCCTATTAATTAATTTTGGACAATTTTTACTTACGAAGAGAAACTCTCCTTTTATATAGCTTACTGTATAAGCAAGAAAAATACTTCTTCACACCTTTGTTCACAAAGTTTTAACACTTTACTCCTTAATGAAATTGTAATGAACTGCCCATAAATGAGAGAAGAATAAAGGGAAATTTTGGTCTCGCATTATTTGTACATAACATCGATGTGGTTATATGCTTTTACTCTGATTTTAAGTAGTTGGAACTTGGCGCTCACACACATACCCAAAATTATTACACTTCAGTTACCTGGCATGGCTTAAAGGATACACACTAGGCATTCTCTCCTTTATTGGACAAAAGTCTCAATCATTCAGATGCCCACCCCTATTAGGATAGAGTTTGGTGCTTGCTTTACACTTGTTTATGGTAAAACAGAAATAGTCTGAACTCTTACCAGACTCCTTACACCAATGCAGAATGGTTACTTAACACCAAATAACCCTAACCCATGTGAGCAAACACAATAAAAATGGATCTTGTTGCAATTTTTAAGACAAGCTAAAATGTCAAGAGTCTTTGAGACAATCAGACAACCTTATAATGCATTCAGAAATAAATCTAAGAAGAAATTAGGACATCTATATTTAGTAAATGGATTCAAAAATTAAAGCAAGGAATTATCGTAAACAAAAATACATATTGTTCATCAAAAACCTTAAACATTGCTGAAACATGTTATAACATCAGCATACCTCCAAGACTTTATTTTCATAGTCGCGGAGTTGCTGGGCATAAGTCATGTCTTTTGTTGAAACCCTGAATACGTATGTTAGAATCCAGCCAACTGTGAGGCCAAGCACCAATACCAATTGCACAACATTCCCTGCCTTCATAGAATCTACTCCAATAAACTGGATCGCACAGCGAACCAGAAATGTTATTAAAAGAAAATATTATAGAAAGGCGTACAGAATGTCAGTAACCTCAATTTCGTGCATTACTATCTGAAAAAGTGAAAAGTTGAAGCCAAACGATAATCCAGAAATTAGCTATTTGTGTGTTTTTAGGATACCTCCAATCCGTATTTTAAACCAAAACCAAAAGCTGTCACCCCAAGGCCAATGAGCAAAACATCCTTCCTTGTATAGCCAAATGGTGTCTGCCAAAGAACAGATACTGGGCTATTTAAATAAATGGAAATCTTATGGAATAGACAAAGTACATGTTAATCTGCACAAATGTAATAATCCAGGTATTTGCAAAAGAGTTATTTAAAATGTTTTAAAATATAGCCAAATAAGTAAAATTATCCATATATTATGTATAGACTTGGAGCAAACAAAATAATTAAATAAGTTAATAAATAATAATCACAAAACATGCCTAAGTTACAGATTCTTGTCCGGTTTGAGTTCTGCTGTACAAAGAAAAATTAAATATAAAAATTCTAGCCTAATAAATAGGAATTAGTGACACTAACCATGTAGTATGCATATAAAAAACAAAATAACCACCAAATGAAAATATTAAACTGATGCAAAATGTCATAACAATCATAAATCTTAAATATAATGCACTAATCATAATTAATTTCTTGAAATTTAATATTCATAGTCATCTTGCTCTTCATCAAGAGCATCAATATCAAGATTAACATCATGATGTGGTTCACTAGATTACCACAAGGACTACCACTGCCACTAGCTGCGCCACTCCCGGTAGCTATGTGTCACAAACGAGCCAATGTCAACTGAGTGGTGGGAAATGGAAGAATTTGGGTCAACTTCCTCTGGATCTATGTCTCAATGCTTTCACAACCCCCCTTCGTACTCTAGATTCTTATGTGATAGAAGGCCCATGTTGGAGTGTATGTAGACCAACTACTTGGCCTTTTTGCTGCGAGCTTGTTACACTTTTGTGAGTGGATGAAGTTGTGTGTGCTCCAATTCCACTCACAAGTAGATGAGCTCGCAACCTATATTAAATTTTAAAAAGTAAAATTTAAAACTCAAGTGTTAAACATAAATTTTAGAACAAAAAGAAAGAGAGAAAAACTTAAAACTTGAAAAAAGAAAAACTTATTTGTGACAAGGCCTTGATTGCAAGAGCTTGCAAATTTGGTGTTCCTTGGCCTTGGAAGTACCACCACATATGTGCATCCTTCTCGTATTTGTCCCAAATCGCACCAAGGCTAAGACCTTGGAAGGTAATGAAAACCCCAAACTCATCCATAACCGTGTCTTCTACCTCACGATCAGGGAAAACCTTAGAGAATGCCATTTTGTACCCTTTGGCCATTCCACATCCCTATATGGTGCCACCCTCCTCGGCAAAGAAAAGATCTATGTGCTATAAAAGTGCGGAGTCAAAGAAGGCAAGGATATGTAGCAAGGTGGTTATTTTGTTCCACTGATCAACAAGGATTAAATGCACTTGTTTGAAAAATGTCTCCTCGGGATCTTGCTTTTTTGCATTAATGATGGCCTTTTTCTTCTCAATCATTAAGTCAATGTCGTCATATACTTCTCCCAAAGATGGCTGATCCATGTCAATGAATGGATCATACTCATAATGGCCTCTATGAAACTCAACAAATAATCTACACGGGCCCACCAAACATCATCTAAGATCATACTTTTCACTCTTTGGGCCCACTCCTTGCTGGACTCCTTCCATATAGTCCAAATGTACTCGATGACAAGTCTTTTAAGTGCCTCTTGCACCCTCACAAGTCATCTCAAGACGATTGTGTGAGAGGCAAAACTAGTCTCAACTACCTATTAGAAAATTAAAATTAAAAAACTTATGAAAATCAGAAATCTACAAGTACTAAATTAAAATAATAAACTTTAAAAACATTAATAAAATTACCAAAATGAAAAAAGAAACTACACATGCCTTCAGCAGCTCCACAGATGAGAAGCATCTGAAGATGGCTTGTGAGAGGTGATGGTTTGTGACAAACATACAAATATCCTCAACCTCAGCATAGACTTGCTTGATCCAATCAAATTTCTGCCCACTTTTTGCAGCAGAAGTTTGAGTGAGTGGACAGTGCAATGTCTCTACAAAATATGCCCATACCTCACCTCCACCACCTACCCCGCAACCTTGCAATTTTTTGCATTATTTGTTATGACTTGGATAATAATAAGCTAGTTTTGGCTCATTTGTAAAAGTTGTTCATCCTTCTTCTCTACCTCTCCCTTCTTTTCTTCCCCAGGGTAGAAAATGGAGTTTGAACCTCCTCTCCTACTCTGTAATGGCGTTTTTTGCCTCTTACCCATGAAATGATGTTTTGTGCAAACTTCTAGAGCAATAAAAACGTGTTTTGTGATGCATTTGTCCATCCTTGCTCGTTTTTGCTTGTTTTCTTCTTGCCTCTCTTCATTGCAGGTATTTGTGCATGTTTGAATGTTCATTGCAAGTTTTGGAGTTGTGTCCATGGAGTTTTGGAGATAGGGTTGGAATTGTGGCTGAATTGATCAGGGGGAGAGGGGGGGGGGGGGGGGGGGGGGGGGGGGGGGGTCTTGGGAAGGTATGACTTTGAAAAATTTTGACACTGTGGTATGGTTGTCCTGTTTTCGGGTGAATTTTGCTCATGCAAAAACACATGACAACACCCATGGAAGCTCAGCTATATTTAGGATATCTTTGCGCTTTAAGCTTTTTGCTCAATTTACCCCTCATATGGGCTTTGAGTTTTAAAATTATTCTAGTGGGTTTCATTATTTGCAATGGCTAAAAAATGGTAAGAAATTAGCTCCCCCGTACCCTCCTAGGGCCAAGAAACAACTCGGGTATGAGGCCGAAAATCCTATACCACATGAGCCGCTCAATGTTTGAAATCACCCAATGTGGAGATAAGTGAATTCCTTTAAAAAAGAGAGGAACATCGGGATGTTTTTCACCTGCCTTGCGCTCAGTTTCCTCTGCCATCCATGTGGTTGATGTCACTCTCCCCCAAAACCCCCAGAAAACCAACCAAGATAGGCTGTTTATAATAATCTTGTGGTTGTGAAACAAATCCTGGATCACTTGCAACCTTGGAGCCACTTTGCTTCTTATTAAAGACACCATCCATGAGGAATTGAAGCCAGTTTACACTTAAGAGTGTTGAGGTGAAGAAGAGGTTGTCTTCTTTTTCCCATGCTTATGCTGGTAGAACAGACCTAGGTTCTCTATTCTGACCCAATGTGGAAAACCAGTCTGCTGAGGGAACTGCCGTGATTCTTTGCCACATAAGGACTATGACAAACTGTATGCTAATATTACTGGCCTGAAGAAACTCGCGGCTTCCCAACAGGAGCAGATTGAGACTTGTAGTTTAGCAAAATCACAAGTTTGTATAGGACGCTGACTTATTTGAAATTAAGAATAGGCTCTCTACCTCTGTTACCCATATTTTCCATTGTCTATAGTATACAACATGTTCAGCAGGGATTCGCAGGGGAAGGAAACCATTTCTAATTTCTACCAGCATCTCTTTAGTAACCCTCTGATGGAAGTCTTAGTTAATGAGGGGGGAACGTGGCTTTCTCTACAAACGGGATGACATCGCACTATGATGATCTTGAATGGGAATTAAGGGAGGATTACAACAACAATTCTTCCTCGCAATCATGGTTATTAAATCTTTCTCTTCTATGGTTTTATGGTTAGTTTTTTAATAAGCAGTTTGATGAGGGCTCATGCCTCAGATGATCTATGTCATAAAATTGAAGTTTATGTTTATTTCCTGTTAACTAGGACTTGTTTCTGTTGGGATTATCATGATACTTTCAGCCTTTTCATAGTTATAGGCGTTATTACTTTTAAGAGTCTCTTCATGACTGCGATTGACACTAGATGGATATATTGTGTCTCACTAAGGGCTATCTGGTATTTTGGCTTCTCAAACATTGTCATCCTACTGCTAGCTGGAAAAAGGATAAGTTGATGTGATTTTTGTTTTTTATCCTAATATAATACTTTTCACTTGTTTTAGGAAATATGCATTGTAACTCCATTCATAAGAGCGTGAGCCAGTACAAATCTGTCCACTGCAATAAGGCAGCTTGGGGTGGGCACGAAGCTAGGTTGAAGTTTATTGATTATGGATATATTTGAGTCAGAGCCATGTTTAAAAATCTTAACTTCTTAAGAATGTGGTTCAAGCTTATCCAGCACCGTATTAAAGGTGAACCATAATCTGTCCCAAGATCAACCAAGTAAAAAAAGAAATGGCTCCTACAGAATGCCAAGAATCAGTGACATAGTTTATAGATTTAACATTAACCATGGACTTAAAATAAATGACTCCTACGGGATGCCAAGAATCAGTGACATTGTTCATAGTTTTAACATAAACCATGGACTGCTGGTACAATATTGAATGATTAGATTAGAGAAAGTAAAAGAATGTAATTGTTCAATTTTTTTAGTTCGCAACCTGACTGAAACAGCACTCTAGATTTATGAGTTTTTTTTGGCTTCGTAACCCTTTGGTGAGGTTATAAGCAGTCTTAAATGTGGCATGGAAAAAGGTTGAACTACATTCCTAAGACTTGAATGTACCCAATAATCATTGCTCTGCAGCCTCGCCACATGTCAGCTCAAGTTATGGGTTGCTTTATTTTGATAAGTGAATTTGAACTTATACCCCATACCATTACACCACAACCTCACCACATCTGCTAAAGTTTTGGGCAGCATTATTTCAATGAGGGTCTTTGAGCTTGGGTTGCGTTCTGACAGCTGCCAACATTACTATCGCAATTTACACTGTAACCCCTTCAACATAATTCCAAATTGCGGGGTTAAAAAAGATACTGAAGTCGGTCATTTAAAGCTATCTTCTAACCAAAATTCCACTCAAGACAAAAAGAAATTAAAGGGACTAACAAAAAATGTCTGACCATCACCCCATTGAAATGCTGTAAGCTGTCAATTCCCCTCCCCCTTGTGAGAATGATTGGAAAGGTCGCGGTCTCTTCAACCTCAATACTTCCCATCTTAAGGACCTAAGCTTCTGTGATGGTGTCCAATCTGCATGGAATGTTGCCAAAGCCCTCACTGTCTCATCTTCTTGTATTCAAAAATGGGATAAATGTATCGATGTCTCTAGGAAATTGATGAGATCATATGGCCAGGAAAGCTAGAAGAAGAAAAAAGTTTCAAGAGGTGCAGCTTATCTACTATGAGGCTCACCTGCAAAGTGACCTGTGTAATCCTGAACTGCTGGACGAGATGATTCAAACAAAAAATCGCCATAGATCTATACAACAATACTTTGCTAGAGGAGTTCAAGTTAGATCAAGGCTTACTTGGTTAAGACTTGGAGGCAAGGGTACCAAATATTTTTTCAGGATCTTAAAAGCCAAGCAGTAAAGAGAAAAGATCAAGGCCATTGATATTGGGGGAGTTATCACTGAAGACACCAATAAAATCAAAAAAGCCTTTTTTCCTTCTATTTCGAACTTTTTGTATCTGATGGCTCCTTCCCCCAAATTGATGCTAACAGGAATCTTTGCAAAAAACATTGTCCCAAAAAAACCCTCCTCCTGCTCCTCTACCTCTTTGGACAATGAGATCTCCCTTAATGAGGTTCTCCATACAATTGACTCCCTCAAAAATGAAAAAGCCTGTAGTGTGGACGGCTTACCTGCTGAGTTCTATAAAACCAACAAAGACTAGATTGGCCAGGAAATTTTAAAAGTATATATCAAAGCTATTCAAAATGGAACACTTGGGCCTGAAATTAATAGAGGAGTCATTAAGCTAATCCCCAACGAAGGAGAGCCCCGTACCATATGGTAAAGAATTAAAGACCTATTACCCTGTTGAATATCTCCTACAAGATTTGGGCTGATAATTCTGGCTGAGAAGAATTTCCACTATACTTCCCAACCTCATGTCTGGTTACTTAGATTGGTTTTGTTGAGGGAATATATATATATTGGACAACCTTATTACCAGTTGGGAAGGTATGCATTGGACCAACGTTTCTAAACAGAAAGTCTGCATGACTCTTTTGAATTTCAAAAAGGCCTATCATAGAATTGAGTGGCCCTTTATTAAGTTGATGCTCAGAGCTTTTGGTTTCAGGACAAATTCTGCAGAATGGTCATGATCCTCTTCAAGGATGTCTATGCTATGGTTGAAGTAAACAATGAGCTTACTGATCCTTTTGAATTGCAAAGATCAATAAGGTAAGGCTGCCCCCTTACCCCTGCCCTCTTTGTTATTGCTGTTGAAGCCTTCCAATTTCTTGTTATGAGAAACATCTCTAGGGGGGCCTTGTCAAAGTTATCACATTACCTAACCAAGACTCCCTGTCCTTGACATCATGTTTGTTGATAATACAACATTGTTTCCTCTCTTGGAGGAGAAAAACTTCAATGGCAATTGATCCTCTAGAATCAGTATAGATTATAGTGCCTCATGATCTAAAATTGCTTTTAATAAATCCTTTGATTTTGGGATGGTATGCCTCCCCTCAACTAGCTGGCTCCCTAAGGATGGTTGGTCTTGGAAAGGACCCAAAGGAAACTGTTAGATACGTCAGTATCCCTATTCGCCATGTCTTCTGTCTCTTAAAAGATATGTGAGTGTTGGTTTTCTGATAAGATCAACAACAGAAGTCTCCACATGGTATGGACATATTCTCTCACTCCCAAGATGAATCCAGGTTTGCCAAAAGGTGTTTGTCTTCCTACAAAATTTATTTCTCTTCTTATTGGATGTTTAGTAATTGCCAATTTGACAAACCACACAAGATGCTCAGAGGAATTTCTTTGGTGAGATGGTTAAGGTAATTAGAGAAAGGGTATGCTTTTTCTTGGGAAGTTTGTTGCACTCCTAGAATTATTTGGAGGGTTGGGCATCAAAATCCTCAAAACTGCAGGGTATTGCATTAGACTGTGAAGTGGATCCTATCGATCCCTCAGTAGTAATGAGTCTTGGAATATTCTTGTGAGATACAATATTCAGAATGGGTTCCCTAAGAACAATCCACGATGGAAGGGGCTTCATGTTGCAGACCTTATGATTGGCTCTTTTCCAATTAACTTTGTGTGGTTTCCCTATCTTCCAATCAATTTGGAAGGCTTGGGAAAAACCTAAAGCAACGTTGCCACTACTACAAGATTATCTTTTGTGGGTTAGAGTCTCAAGTGTCAGGGGTACAGATCCATATGATGGAATCTGGAGCGTAAGAGAAGGCCTCTAGCCCTTACCAGGGGGTGCTTTGCTTATCTCTAGTTCAAGAATTGGTATTTACGGAATTCACAGTGATTTGTAGTTTTATGGATCATGGATTTCTTGGGGTGATCGAAAGAGGAAGAAAAATCTTATTCCGACCCCTGCCAATCTCTGTACATATTCTATGGTTTTCAATATTTTGAAGTCTTGAAGAGCAATCAATAAAAAGGGAATGCTCGTGAAACAGGATGAGGTTTTATGGGATGGTCTAAAATGGATAAATGGCCATCCAATAAATGAGATCTCCTCCAAACAACTCTAAATGAAGCTCTCCTCTCCCAAAACATTTATCAGCCTTCACAAAAAATGGAGCTTCTGTGATCCCCTGTACAATTGGTCTTATAGATTTTCTATTTTGTGGTCCTCCTGTCTTGAGACAAAGAAACCATGTTTTAGATGGCTTCTTTTTCACAATAAGTTTGTCGTTGGATCTGTTCTCACTAAGGCTGGGTTGTGTAAGTCCTTTTGCAATGTATGTAGTGATTTGGAAATCATGAAGCATTTGTTTATTGTTTGTCCCCATGCTGTCTCTATCTGAAAAACCTATCTCTCTGCTTGGTCTAAAGTGTTTAAACAAGATATCAATTGGATTATACTGCCTTTGGTTATGTTGTGACTGACGTCAAAAGTCCTCATTTTTTCAAAAACTTTGGGATTATTTTTTATACTAAAATTCTCTAGTAGCTATGGAAACCACGGAATAATGATGTGTTTCAATTTAAAGGCAGGGCGCTTCCTGACTTCGATAGTGAAGTCATAGTGTGTATTCTTTTTATGTGCATATTTACTTGCAGCTGAAGATCCTGCACTTTGAACTAGAAAAAATTCTCAAAAGTGGGATAATGAAGATATCTACTCGTTACTTAATTGTTGGTGGCTTCCCAAATTACAGCCCTTCTCCTGACTGGCAGGTCATGCACAATGATGCTGTCATGGTCCAGATTCCTGAGATTGATTGGAAGCTTATTAAAGACGCCTATTTTGATCAAGCGATGTACCCTGATCCTGAGCTTGTGGGTTCTTCATCCTCAGATAGCAACTTGGAGACCAGTACTGCTGGTAGTAATGATGAGCTGTTCAATGTCTTACATGCCTCTCTGGAGCAATATGAAGAGTCTCTGGATCACCCTGTGGGTAGCCTTGCTCTTCCTGCTGGCTGTAGTGATAAAGGTATTTCTATTGTTGATTATGAGGACTCGTCTGATTCTTTCCTTCCTTATCAACTCCTCCCCAGCTTAGGCTATGGTGGGGTGTTACCTCCATGGATGGAAGCATTTATGGAAAACAATTTGAATAGCATGATCAACAAACTTAAAGAGGTTAAACTTATTGGTAATGATGGTCAGAAGAAGCCGATGGGATCTGGGTGGAGTGGTTAAGTCGGATGGTTGTATCCGGCTTCACCCAGGTTCAAATCCCACTTAGGTACAATCCATGTTTGGGGTGGTAATGTCCGAGGTGGCATGGCTGGCAGGCAGATTTAACAGAGGTGGATTCTAGTTTGAGATTGCCTGCGCTAGACTGGTTCGGGTTCGCTAATTGTTGAGCTTAAATGCTATATCTTGGCTGAATGTACTCCGGTTCATAGCTCCGGTCAAAGGCGTTTATCTATCTAAAAATTTAAAAAAATGATGGTCAGAAGAAGTCTGAAATCATTAGTCAGATCAGAGACCTTAAAATGGGTTATGTCGTCAAACAGGCTGTTGAGGATATGGTTAACTCAAATAATGTTGTGTTAAATGCTTCGTAGGGATCTGATTCTGTACACTTGGGACCTGTTGCGGAGGATGTGAGACCTAAGAAACGTCGGCTGTGTAATGATGATGTTGCTGAAGTGATGGAAGATACTGACTAAGTTCTCTTGTGGTGGTTGGTGGGATGCTGCCTTCTAGAGGCTTGTCTTTGTCTTTGCTGCTCTGTTGCTGCTGGCCTGTAAGGCTGTCTTTTTCTATATTGATGATGTGTATGAATTTTGTTGCTACTTATTGATTCTACTCTTGGCGGGCGGGTCCTGAACTTGTGAGCTATCATTTGTCCTTAGTGAACACATATTGTTAATTTGTCTACGCTCCATCAAAATGAAAAAAAAGGCTTTAATAACAGAAGCCCGGGTTCAGATTCTGAGAGAACATGAAGCAAATGTTTTATCGAATGAGCTCAATCAATAAGAGTATGACTTCAATAACAAAACCGTCGGTTCCAATCTCAGGAGACGAAATGAAATGTTAAAATTGAATCAAATACCACATCCAATGAAGCAAGGAACACGGCCAGATATAAGTGGGGGCTGAATTTGCCAGAACAGACACCCCTAGGACATGGTCACTAAGTGAAGACTTATCAACTAGAAAGACGAATTTTCAAAATAAATAAATAAACACAATAATAACAATTCGCTACTAAAATGTAAGAATTTAGAACCAGCAGTAACAATTTCTTGTCCTAGACCTGGTTAAAAAACCAAGAAGATAAGCGCTTACCTTTTCTTGGGTGTTGCTCGTGGTCTCTGTTTTCGCTTGAACTGCAAATGATCTGAATTTCTTCAAAGAAGTAGGAGAAGAAATGAAACGGCTCGGTAAAGAAAAACTTTTCAATGCGGAGTTTCTGCAGCCAACTGACTGTTGATGTTTTGAAGAAGGGATTGAAATGGGAGAAATCGCAGCAGCTGCTGCAGCCACTAGCGTGGCCATTTTCACCTCGCACGGCCTGCCGGAATGGCGATGGTCTATCTTTTTTTTTTAAGAAGGTTACCTACTCAATCCTGATGATAAACCATGAAGTGTGGTCTCTCTTTTATGACTGTGAGAGCCTCGAACTACATTCATTTTTAAATTTATTTTTTTACTGTTGGAATTGCCCATCATATTAAATAAAATATATGAGAATTACAAGAGCACGTGTGACTCGGATACTCACGGTCCCACAAAAAAGCCGTGAGGGCACTATAAAATACCCAAAGGGCCAACACAGAATGCCATGAGGGCAAACATGAGCACTATATAAAACCACATAACATTAAGCACATGTCGTCGCTCCGGGAGGAGGAGGAAGATCATCCCGATGAGGGATGAAAGCTCCACTCGACAGCTCAGCTAAAGGAGGATCAACCTGCGAGTGATCCTAATCGGGCATTTGTGATGAGCTCATTAATTGAATAAATAATGTCATTGTTTGTATTTTCCCCTTGTTTGAATTTGAACACATTTTGTAACTTTTTCTTAATTTAAAGTAGAGGTTGTGTGCATTTTGTTGGATTAGTGTATAAATATATTCTATCCTGAAATTCTAACTAAAAATCCTCAAAAAGCACTCAGTTTTGTGTACATATCAACGAAAGAATAAATTTTTACTAGGATGTAAATTTTTAGGCAAAAAATTCTTAAAGGGGAGCTTTCTTCGGAGTACCTTAGCTCACTTCCGAGTACCTCGGCTCACTTCGGAGTGTTCTGTCATGGCTTGCTTCGAAGTAATCCTGCTCGCTTCAGAATGTTCAGTCTTGGCTCGCTCCCAAGTGTTCTCAGCTCGCTTTGAGGTATCTCAACTCACCTAGAAGTTTCTTCGGGATGTTGTGGAGTTTGACCTTGGACTTTAGGACCTCTCTAGCCTGTAACAACAAATCAGAAAGGACGGAATCTTGCCAACTCAAAGCATACATCCAGTTCATATCTACACACGTCAATTTTAGGATAAATCATGTAATTTGTTTTGTTAATCGATTTCCTTAATCATCTCCATTATTTCATCATGGAATATGGAGATGATTTGGAATCCCTATTTCTACTATCTAAATAAAGATTTTTCATATGGTATAAGCGTCAATTGAGGATGTAGGATTATATAATTTGCCCTCATCGACTGTAATAAGTTAGACAAAAAACTATATGTTATTTATTTATGTTGTACCAACTTTTGAAATCAATAGAGATTACTACTTTGGTGAATTAAGTGTGCAAACCGTCATTCTGATCAACGGGGGAGCAAGGGCCCACTCACCCCGAGATTCATAGCTTTTTGGCATTTTTTGTATCGTTTGATTTGTGTTGAATTATGTATAATTCATCTATATAATCATTTGCATGCTCATCGGTTAATCCAATCTATGTTTATCATTTTTCTCCATATCAATGCATCTACATTAGTTTCATTCATCTAGTAGTTGTTAAACGTTCTAAGTTCTTTTTCCTTAGTAATTTATGTAATCAAAACTGTAAGAAACTTTTCATTTCAAACACTTCATATTCTTTGACTTTCAATCCTTCCAATTGATTCCGGTCAGTGAGCCTTCTTTTTAAATTTGTGTGAGTTTAATTTTCAAGAATTTCAATTTCCTTCAAGTTGTGTGAGTATTTAAATTTTGCAAGTTAATTAGTTTTGTTCAATTTGAATGGTTTGTGCAATTTTAATATAACATAGTTTAGATTTCAATTTTAGAAGCTTAGAATTAAAGAAACCCCCAAAACAAAAGAATATCACTAAGAAATTGTTAATTTCCCAAAAAGACCTTATTGCATATTGCCTTTGGACATTGCCCTGGTTATAATGACATCAACTAGATTGATTAAATGTTGAACCAACAACAAGGCTCATCATTTTTAGCGTCCTTTTCAGGGTACAATAGTGTCAATAAGAAACATCCAATTGACAATTGCCATAAAAATCTACCTAGTCAAAGAAATATATGAGTAGACCTAGAGACTTAAAGGGTAAATCCATACCAAAAGGTCCTCCAGCACAATTAAAAGAAATATTTGATTCATCACTTCAAGAGGACACAGCCCTTACTTTTCCACAACCTTCATAACATTCTCTTGAAGTAGGGCCTTCATATCTAAGATGATCTAGATTAGAAGGATCTAGTTAATCTGAGCTATCAATCTCAAGTTAGTAGCCTCACTCTTACACCAGAATTTTCACCAAAAGAAGAAAAATATATAAAATTAATTGGGGAAAAATGGACGTCATGAAGAACATAATGTAGAAGCCATTATACCACAAAGAACGTTTACTTATCCAAATATAATTCACGATGAAGATGATACCCCTATGAAAAACATATCCCCAACTGTACTGCCTACATTTCAGGTTATGGCCTCTGAAGATCCAGACCAATTCCTGTTTGAATTTAAAGTAATTTGTCAAACATACGACTATAGAACTAATAACCAAAAATTGAAAATTTTTCCTTCCACACTAAGGATTCAGCCATGAGATGGTTTATGAGTTTGGCACCTAACTCTATCCACTCTTGGATAGAAATGGAGGAACAATTTTTGGATAAATATTAGGATTATTGCAGAGGAAGAGATAGGAAAGAATAATTTTTCCAGGTCAAGCAAAATGAAGATGAAATTTTGGAAGACTACTTGGATAGATTCCTCTTTATTCATATAAAATGTGGTCATAATTTGAGTGAATATTTAACTAAAACCATCTTCTTAAAAGGATTAGATGAGGAGTCGAGAGAATCCCTGAATCTAATGGGAGGAGGAGATGTTAATAATCTTACCTTCCATCAAATTGAACAAGTCTGTAGAAGTTACTCTAGAACCAAGGGAGATCCTAAGAAAAGGAGAGTCAAGAAAACCAATATTGATGTAAAAAAATTAATTGAAGAACTATTTAACTTCAATAAAAACATCTTGGTACACTTGAACACTACTCTAAATGATATGCAAGAAAAGGTAAAGTCAAATACTGAACCACTAGCAATGTATTGTCCAAGATGTAGGAAAAAACATGCTCTTAGGGATTGTCCTCTAGAAAAAACTGAAATATGTGATATCTATGAAAAAGAACATGCTACCAAGGATTGTAGACTCATACCAGCCCTTAAAAATCAGCTCAAACAAACACCCACATAAGAGCTTACTTTTGTACAGAAACATGGTAATCAACCGTCTCAAACATCACCACAATTCATGCTAAGAAACAATCCTAATCCATGGATGATGTCAGGGGTGTCAAATATGTATCCACCCACTGGGACACCAATGCTTTGGGCTCCATCTGAATGGACATCCCAGCCATGGATGCCCAATCAATCCCAATTTTGGACACCTCAACCATGGATGCCCCAGCCTTATCACCAGTCATGGACAAATCCATCATGGACACAATATCCTAATCATCCTATTGGCTATCCACAACAAAGAATATTTACACCCCAACAAGCATTAATGTCACCACTTGTTGTTCATCCTCACCCACCAAAACCAATAGTCCAACCACAGATGCCTACACAACCTGTGGCTAATCCAAATAATAGACAAATAGTGACTATTGTAATTGAGTAGGAGTCAATGGGTGTAAACGCTATTGACTATAAGGATATCTAGTTAAGATCAGGGAAAATTGTGGACAAGCCACCAGTTGTGATCATTGAAATACCAAATGAGAAGCCAAAACTTGATAAATGAAAGGAAAAGGAATATGAGAAGAAAATAAATAAACCTCAAGAGCAACCAGTAGTATCTCCATCAGCTCCTTCCCCTGAGAGACTCAAGGAAATTATATAATCTGATCTACTTAAGGAAATAAAGAAATTGAACATTAAGATATCATTACTGCAAGTAATTAAAGACATTCTAGAATTAAATAGGTTCATTAAAAATCTTTGTATTAAAACACCAGGAAGAAAAAAATAATATCCCAAAACTATACATATAGATGGGAAACTTGTTGACCAATTGGAAGGAAAGTTATTACTTCCTAGTTATGGTGACCCTAACAGCCCAATCATTACCATAACGATTGGAAAAATAGAGATACCAAATGTATTGATTGACCTAGGAGCATCTATTAATGTCATGACAACAGATACCTTAAAACAATTACCCTTGCATGGACTACAACCCACTGCCACCATTTTGCAAATGGTAGATCAATATATTGTTAAACCTGAAGGAGTGATAGAAGATGTGATGGTAACAGTAGAGTCATGGGAATATCCTGCAGATTTCATGATCCTTTAACCTAAGAGTAAAATACAAGGATATCCCATCATTATATGAAGGCCATGGTTATCTATTGTTGCAGCTTTAATAGATTGTAGATCTGGAGATATGACCATATCAAATGGGATGTGTGCAGAACAATTTTTTTTATTTCCACCAGCACAACGATTTGTAGATGTTAAAGAATACATTTGGGTTGATGATTCTGAGTTATCAAATTATAATTTATCTTCTTTGATTATGATTGCAGTCAAAACGCATATTGAAGATATTGAGGAAGAGTCAACACGAACATTGGATATGGCTAGTAATTCTTTGGAGTCTCTTGAGGTTGCTCCGGAGTATCCTCAAATAACTCCGGAATCTCCCTAGGTCACTTCGGAGTATCCCCAAATTGCTTCGGAGTCTCTCAAGTTGCTTCGGAGTATCCTTAGGTTGCTTCAGAGTATTCCCAAGTTGCTTCAGAGTTTGTTGCAGAACCGTCATGTTCAAATTCAGAACCAATAAATGAAAATGTTGAGATGATACTATCTGATGAAAGGTATGAATATGTTCCCTTTTGACCACGTGTTCAGAAATGGAAACATTTAAATACTTCTACATCAGGTTTCATTTGTCACTTAACCATTTTAATTTCTTGAGGAAATCCTACTTTTGGGGACATTAATGTATTTCATAGTTTGTTACCTCATGAATGTCCATTGAATACATTACTAAATGAATTTAAAATTGTTAACTCGGTCTATCCAGTCATGAAACAAATCTCCCTTTCTCCAAGAAAGGAAGTAAACATCAATAGTTGGATAACTAATGATGAGGAATCCAAACTTTTTGATTTATTGAGAAACCATACCAAATCTTTTGCTTGGGAATACAGTGATATGAAAGGAATTCATCCTAGCATTTGTACTCATCACATCTACACAAGCAATGTTAATCCAATCAGACAACCACAAAGAAGAATAAACCTAACTCTAAGAGACATGGTCAAAAAATAAATAGAAAAGTTATTACAAGTTGGCTTTATTTATCCTATATTAAATAGTGAATGGGTTTCACCACTTGTAATAGTACCTAAGAAAAATGGAAAGTGCAGAATTTGTGTGGACTATAGAGAGTTTAGTAAAGCCACATTGAAAGACTATTTTCCCTTGTCATTCATTAACCAATTCCTAAATAACCTTGTAGGAAAGAAATTATTCTCTTTGTTAGATGAGTTTAGTGGTTATAATCAAATCAGAGTAGTTACAGAAGATCAAGATAAAACAACATTCACTTGCCCTTGGGGAACTTTTTCATATAGAGTGTTACCCTTTGGCTTGTGTAATACATCCGCTACTTTTCAACGAGTTGTTTTAGCCATATTTTATGATTTGATTAATGATTGTGTGAAGATATAAATGATTGATTTTACATTGTGTCGGAACTCTTTTGAAGAAGCTCTGGTTAATTTAGACAAAGTGTTGACCAAGTTTGAACAACATAACTCGTCTCTGAGTAATGATAAGTGTTTTATGATGATGGATGAAGGGATTGCTCTTGGACATCACATTTCATCTTAGGGTATGAAAGTAGACCAAAAAAAGATTAAAGTGATCTCTAACCTACCTATACCCACAAACCAAACAAATGTTAAGATTTTTCTTGGACATGTAGGGTATTATAGGTGTTTCATTAAAGATTTTAGTAAGATTGTTGCTCCAATTTTTTCCTTATTAGTAAAATATTGTGAGTTCATTTGGGATGAGAAATATCATGAATCTTTTGAGCTAATCAAGGAAAAATTAATCTCAAATCCAATATTAAGGGGACCTGATTGGAAAAAACCCTTCCACATTCACATTGATGCCTCTAACACTTTTATAGGACCTGTATTGGGACAAAAGGATGAACAGGGAAAGATGTATCTCATTTATTATATTAGTAAAAGCCTCACTCCCACATAAAAGAACTACACCACTACTAAAAAGAATTTTTAGTTGTTGTGTATGCCATTAATAAATTTCGTCATTATATTACAGGGTATAAGACATTTGTGTATAACCATGCAGCTATTAGGTACTTAATAAATAAACCAGTAGTGGGAGGTAAGGTTATCAGGTGGTTACTACTTTTACAAGAATTTGATATTACCATTATTGATAATCCAGGTAAATCTAATTTGGTTGTTGATTTCTTGTCAAGGTTAGAAACACTCAGAGAAGAGGACCCTGTTGATGAAATTTTTCTGAATGAGCAGTTGTTTTTCATATCTGCAATTTCACCATGGTTTGTTGATATTGCAAACTATTTGGCAACGAGAAATTTTCTGGCTAATTTTTCTAGTAAACAAAAGAAATGGTTAATTAAAGAAAGTGCTACCTTTAAATGGATAGATGGAATTTTAGTCAAATGTGGATCTGACTTGGTGTTACGCATGTGTGTTCAGGAAGATGAAGTCAATGAAATTATTTGAGTTTGTCATGATGAAACATCACGAGGTCATTATTCAGCAAAAAATATTGTGCATAATGGCTAAGGTGGCGGCAGCAAAGGGTCAAGACGGACCTAACTCGTCATACAAGAGCACTCCCCAGTGTGCGAGCAATTCCTACAAGTGAGCAAACTCCAGAGAAACTTTTTTGGCTTGAGCTTGAATCTATGTGCGCACAACAGAAAAAAATTACCACTTTATCATTAGTGGAAAACAAAACAACAATTTGATCACTCTGGAATATAGGAGTATTATGAGCTTTCCAATTTTGAAAGAGAATACAGGCTCTAAACAAATGCCATAGAGTATCAATATAATTAGGTCAAGAACTAAAATCTCCAAACAAAGACATACACTAATAAAATAATTCGGGGTGGTAGGGTTGAAATAGTGTATGAATCTAAGATCAAATGGATTGAGCATGGGAACAAGACCAAAACAAATGCTTAAATGATTTAGGTCAAGAACAGAAGGGGCATTTAGGCTTGGGAATTCCAATGTGACTAAGACACTCGCCAATAGGAAGACCTTGATAGATAAGGCACCATAGAGAATGGTTTAGTTTAGGTTCCAAAAAAGGGTTCTAGGCATGGGAGATCCAACAAAGCCAGGTAGTCAGGGAAAATTGCAAACCCCAATGAGCGTTGAGTTTGGAAATGGCAGGCGAAATATCATTCAATAGTTGGTAAATGGTGTTGGCATTATAGTGAAAAAATGAAATATTATGATTCCACCGCCAATCCTGCCACCATGGATCTAGAGGTTTAAGTCCTAGTTTATGAATCATGACATCTGGCATCAAATCTTGAATTTTGTGGATAGACGGAAGATCCGAATTGGAAAGATTGAATTTCATCTTGAGCTCAAGCCAAGAAATTCAGTCTCTGCAGGAAACCAAATCTTGAATGGTGTGAATCCTTTTCGAGATAAATGGGGAGCTTTGATGCCCAGAGTTTTAGCAAGCGGCATACTATCATCAGTGATAATGGGAGGAGAAGTGGTTGAAATGAAATGAAATGAAATATTTTAATGACTTCCATGATACTGAAGAGTCTATGGGACCAAAACTTGAGACTTTAAGATGATTTTAGACTCTTTTCAATATCATATCTTCTATTGTGAATCTTGAGCACAAAACTCGAGATAGTTTCAAGTCTTGTTTCTTTGAATAACTTGTTTAATCTATCCACCTTCAATTCACTTTCAAATTGGATGTGAATATCATCATAAGTTGAACACTCCATGATGAAGATTCTTTTTGTCTCTACAACTCCTTTGTTGTAGAAAAGACCAGATCTCCTTTCCCAATCCTCCTTGGGTATAGTCCATCTACCTATTTCACATCGAAGGTGATGCAATCTAGTCCTCAATTGAGTCACTAAAATCCTTGCTTTACCCTTGATATCTCCCCTTAGATAAGTTGTCACATCATGCTCCCAAGTGGGGTTAAATTCTTTGATGTAATATGTTTTCTTTCGACCAATTTTCTTTGTACACGTGACAGTCCTAAATTTTTCTATTACATAGTTATGTATTTCCCAGTTGTTATTTGGACACTCTTGAAATTTGATGCCCCATTTGTTCATCCATTTGTTGTTCTACTTCATCAAAGTTGTCTTTCTATGCTCTAATTTTTCCTCCACAACCATTTTGGGCCAGTGATGATTATCCATGCTTTCAACCTTTTTCAGATAATTTAGCAACTAATTTATTGATGATGCTTCCATCAGGAAAGTACCCACTTCAACCAACAGGATCTCATAAGGGTCTGTTGATTTGAATTTAATAGTGCTTGTGATTATATGTTTCTAGATTCTTTCTAATTATCTCCACCCATGATTTGACATGCTACTTCCCCATACTTTGCAATCATAGAGGGCAACCGGGGTGACCGACAATCCAAAAAGGGTTTGCTTAGTTTTCCAATCCCAAGTTCAGTTGTCTTATACCTATTTTAAAGTAGGTAAGATGCTTTCCAACCCCCATGTATCATTTTTGCTCTACAAGTCTCCCAACTAAGCTTGTGGTGTAAATCAATCCCAAGATATTTGTATTTTGTTACAATTTCCAACGACCTCCCCTCTAAAAGAAAGTTAATTTGTTTCTCTTTCCTTTTTAGAGAAAAAATCATGACTTTGGTTTTGCTAATGTTCACTTACATCTTGACTTCCTAGAAAAAGATTTCTAAGGCTTTCAAATGACTTACCAACTGTATAAGATCGTCGGCATATAAGAGTAACTTCACCACATAACCTACCAACTGTATGCCCCCTCCAGCGGTTTTGATAACCATTCTTCAAGCTTGTCAATGTATAATCCAAACAAGGTGAGAAAGAAAGGATAACTTTTCTTAATACCAATGTCACTACCAAAACATTTTGGCATACCCTCTCTGGTTCTGATTTTATCTCTAGCCTGCTCATAAAACCTATACACTATTGCCTTAAACTCATCTAGAATCCCAAGTTCCTTCATCTTGTTCCAAAGTTTATCTCTAGGCACTATGTCCAAAGCTTTTTTAAAATCAACAAAGTAATAAAAATCTTCCTCTCCTTGGGTATCCCATACCTTTTCAATCAAGTGCCGAAGAGTGATGCAATGGTCGATGGTTGAATGTCTAGGTCAGAAACCTACTTTTCCTTTTTCTCTTTTACCCTCTTTTTTGGCCCAACTGTCAATTTGACATTCTATAAAGCCCCCAAAAAACTTACCAAGGAGAGGATCGACCATAATGGTATAGTAATTGGATGGATTATTTATATCACCACTTTTAAATAGAGGAATAGTAGCACTAGTCGTCCACTCCAATGGGAAGCCATTCTGGTTGATCTCATTGAATATTATTCTGATGTGCGGAGTGAGGACCTTAACACTCCACTTTAAAAATTCAACCTACAACCCGTCAATATCTTGTGTTTTACCACTTTCTAGATTCTTTATACCTTGTTTGATGTCTTCCACCAAGAAAAGCTCGGTCAAAGTAGTATTGTGGGAGGAATATCATTCTATTGAGACCACTCATTGAGGATCCTTGCATACTCTAACCACTGAGCATATGTGATATTATTTTCTGTGGTTTTTTCTTTTGTTGCAGCTCCCTCCAAAAGACTTTGGGATTGTGTTTTCCAAGAGAAATTAATTCTTTCCTCCTCATATTCACATAACTTTCTTTTTTGTAGTGTACTAATTTTTCATATTTATTTTTATTTTCTTTGTTCATCTCACTTTCATTCAAAGCTCTCTTGGCAGCCTTACATCCTTTGTCATACCACAGGTTCAACATCGAAAAATGAAAAACATTTCACTCGACGTAACTTTATTTGGCCTCAGCCATCACTTTAGATGATTTGGGCCGTGTCTTTAATCCATGTGGTTAACCTGTAATTTGTATTGAGGACATAAATCAAGTTGCCTAGAGATAATAGGGGTTTCGCCCTATATCAAAGCTTCACAGCTCTAGGATGTTAGACCAACCTCTATTTCCTCTTATTACTTAAAGAAATGTAATGCATATATCCATAAATATTGTAATTAAATATAACGAGACCATTGTATCAAAAAATATGTCATTAAGGTTGAACTTTCCATGTTAGAGAATGTTTTAAGGATCTGTAATTTTGTAGTGTTGAGTTTCATTTTGTCAATCCTGAATAGATTTAGGCAAGATTTTTTCAGTTTTTTTGTGTTTTTATTGTGTTGAGTTGGTTTATCACTAGGGCGACATTTGTAACAAAATCCTTATGTTAATGACTACCTCCTTAGCACTACATCATATGATGTAGATTTATCTAACAAAGCTCTAAACAATAATGAATACAAAAGGCAAGGAAGTTTGTACTGAAATTATTCTACAAGGTACTAGTTCTAACCCATAAACCTCTTTACCTAATGTTATACTTGGTTTCCCTGAAATTGATAAAGTTACAACTTGTTTGAATAAGTCACTCTTGTTGATTATTGTGTTGGTTGATTCCCCCTTGAAAGCCTACTTAAATAATGGGGTTCACAACCAATGGTATCCTCGTGGCATAAGAATGGGTGTAAAACATGACCAAAGGTTTTTTTTCCACTTTGCTAGCATTGACCATTGTAACGCTATTATTGACCATGGTCCCTAAGTTATTTGTAATACTCTATTTTTTCTCATTAGACCGAGGATGTCTAAGTCTCTAAATAGGCTAGTCTTAAAATCCCAGTCTAGATCAAGTTTTCCAGACTCCTTCTTCCCTATTGCGGATTTTTTGAACATTTCATCAACCCCTTATGGTGCTTCATATGCCATGAACAACCCAAATTTTATGCAGCTTGCCTATTTTGTGTTGAAATTGAATTGGTGAAGGACCTGAACGAAAATTTTGACATTTAGAACTAATTTTCACATGTATTGTATATCGACCTTTTGAATGCTTATTTTTACTACCATTCCTTGGACCATATGATTATAGAATTCCACTTAATGGCTTCTTCTCAGCAGGCTCCTTGGGAAAAAGTTGAGCCAAAGAGAAAGAAAACAAACTCTAGTGATGATGGTTGGACAACAATTACTAATAAAAAAATGTTTCACATTCTTACAACATCTCTAAACCACAAATTGTTGTGTATCGACCCATAGGTGGTTTCAAATCTATCTCCTTTATTACTAATATTAAATAAGTTGTGCCCTCTACCTATAAAGCACCACCTCCAATCTCCTGCACACCGCGAGTAACAACCTCTATTATGCCCTTACAACCTATGGTTTTCACCACACAATTGTCACAACCCCATTTTGGAGTGATATATAGAAACATAGGACATTGTGGTCACAATTGAACACAAATTCATGTTTTCCAATCACGTAATCCATCTCCTTCACAAGACATGGAATTTAATTAAGAAAAATGAAATCCATTTCAAACAAGTGATTTTTTTCCCGAAAACCAAAGAAAGCTTTCCTTTGCCAACAAGTTTTCTACCCTCAAAGGAATCAGAGATGGAGATAACATGTACCTCGATGTTTCCTTATGATATTTTACTCTCAAAATATATGTAACCTTACTTAAGTGAAACTTAGATTCACAGTCAGGGACAATTGTCATAATTTTTATAATATGAAAGTATTATGTCTATAAGATGTTAAGATTTATGAATTTCTCCTTAACTCTGACACCCACAATATTTAGTTGGGTTCTCTCTATCAGGTGTCCAATCGCGAACATGGTTGTGGAGTCAATGAGATGTTAGCACCAAAACATTCACATAATGTCATTCTTAGGGTCCTTACCCTACCCATCAAGTGGTGTCGATCCCTTTTGATTTTGAAGGTGGACATCTTAGGTTGGCCAACTTTTATGCTTCTAATGATGTTATTAAATTATCCCTACTCTAGAGATGGTTGGAAAATTCACTTCCCAGTGCCCATGAGATTCACATTAGTGATTTCAACATGGTGGAATCTAATGAAGACAATGAAGGTCACCTCCTTATATGGTGGTGTTTTGGTGAGAAAGAAGTGTGGTTCTACGTGCATCATAAACTTGGTCTTTATGATCATAATCACCACTGGAGAAGATACTCTACTTCATCTTCGTTTATATGGTCAAAATTCAGAAAAGGTAAAGACAAATTGGTTGAAAGACTGGATCGGGATTTGTTTGCAAAGCAGGATCTATTTTCTTTCTCTTATTCCTCCTCATGACCTATATTTTTCATTTATGATGTCATTCCTTTCGACCACCAACTTATTGGATTCTATATTGAAAGGATAACCCCTCGACCTAAATAAAAATATATCTGAATTTCTCTCAATGCTACATATGTCAAGCATAAGAGAACTCTAGGTAATATCAAATAGATTTGGAATTTGGCATCCAAATCCATATGGGACACAAGTTGAATTGATTGGTAGCATGATGTCATTACTTGAACTGCCACCTTCCTTAGATTGTATATTAAGCAAGTAACTATCTTCAGATAATTTGGTCACAAAGCATCGACATACCATGAATTCCGTAGGATTTCATAGGATCTTGATCATTCTACATTTAATGTTCACTTGCAATCTCAAGCTACTTAATGGAGACACAAACTCAAAAATGAGGAATCTTATAAAGCCATGCGATCTCAACTTAGAGTTGGGATGCATTGGTCAAGGGTAGTTGATAGATTTACTAAATAATTATTGGCTCTTCTCAACTCCAAACAAGTTGTAGGTAAAATAAAATCCAATAAAGATGAAAATGTTAGGCTCACCAAGCTCTCAAATATCTTTTAATATTTTGTACATCATTACCATGGAGTGTTTATTACCCAACCCTCTACTCCTACACATGAAGTAATTTTCATGCAATGTCTTCAAGTTATTCCCTTAAATCTTTTTAATCGCAATGAGTTGTCTATGATATACCTTTTAGCTTAAATGATATCAAAGAAGATGTCATATAAATGGCCTCTGACAAATTCCCTAGCATTGATGGTTTAACCTACAAATTTTATCAAGTCCTTTAGGATATTGTGGGACTAGATCTTCACAAATTCTACTCTGGAGTTATTTTTGCTAACACTCAGAGAGCCCTCATCAATCAATGTAACATCAAGATCACTCCAAAGGTTGGAGATCCTTTGTTTATTACAAATTCGACACCTATCACTCTTCTCAATGTATCCTATAAATTCATTTCCAAGACACTTGCAGTTAGACTAATACATATTCTTCCTCTTATTATTATAAGTGAGAAAACAGGTTTTATCGAGCACAGGTACATTTTGGACCATGTTATTTTTGTTTGGAAAGGAATGAAATGAGATAGAGTCTTTTATCAAAAGGCCGTATTTGTGAAAATTGGCTTTGAAAAGGCTTATTGCATGATTAAGTGGACTTTCATTATTGCAATGCTTCAAGCTCTTAGATTCAGCCACCAATTCATCCATATTGTGAACATGATGGTTCAAAACTTTAGTGTATGTATTACCATCAATGGTGTGTAATCTCACTTGTTTGGGTTATACAAGTCAGTTAGGTAAGGTTTATCATTTACTACCTCTCTTTATGTGCTTGTAGCGAATGGATTTAACTACCGCCTTACCAATTAAACTTCTAGAAGTTTGATGAAAGGTGTCTCTCTCCCCTATTATGTTCAAAAAATCATTAATTTCTACTTTGTTGATGATTATTTTCTCACTATGTCGGAAGAAGAGGGTACTATGAAAAATTCCACGGAATGTCTTAACATATTTTTCCTTACTTTGGGTTATTTTATTCAGTGAAAATGGCTTGATACTATAGACAATATATTTTCCCCAAACCTCCTTGGTTAGAAAAATATCAATGGAAGTAGATTCAATCAAACATGCAATTTAACTTTCTATCCATACCCTTTACTTTGTGGGTTTCTCCATCCAAGATTTGGTCATATGTAGTCTAAAGGGTTGAGAAAAATATTGCCTATTAGATCACCAAAGAGTGTCTCTTTAGTAGGTAAGTTTCAAGTTTGTTCCAAAGTGTTAGTTACCACTCATTTTTACAAATCCTCTTGTTGGTCTCCTTCAAGAGCTTCCGATGTTAAATTGGAGAAATTACAAGAGAATATCTACTAGAAAATTTAGAACACCATTAAGGTTTCCTAGGATATTTTTTGCATACCTAAAGCAATAAGGGGCTTAGCCTCATTTATATCAAACTTCAAGGTTATGCCCTAAGTGTTAAATGGGTCATCAAAAGCTTAGAAGGAACCAAATTTTAGCATACTTTTTCTACACAGTCATCAATTTACTCAAAATATCTTATACTGACTTTGTCTCGAGAGGGGGCACAAGTCACCTTCCAAGCTCATTTGGATGGTCATCTCGTTTTCTATCCAACATTGTACAAGGTATAACTATTACTATTAAAGGATTGAATAAATCAACATGCTCTCATATAATATCATCAATGCACTCCAATAGTCCCACATACATGATGTCCACAAGCACATTTTGTGTCAACGTACAAATTGAAGCTTTAACTAAGGCTTCCTAGTAAACATCCATTGTAATCACATTTTCAAATATCATCCACTAGACATCATTATCATCCATGATCAATGTAATTTTTAATTACTTAAGTGACAACAAATCAATCATGATATACTTACACAGAGCTAAGGTTATTTCTAATATGTCATCTAGTGGTGCACTTGTTGGTGTTGTCATATATCCTCATATGGGTGGGGGCATGGCTCCCCCATCTCCTCCTATGGGTGGATGTGTTGATCTTCCACATCTTACTCCACATGTATCATATGTTGACCCTCCTATTATCATTGGTAATAACAATACCCATCCATAACTAAGTATAACTAGTTATAAAACCAACGTCATCTCCCACTACCATGATTATAGGTGGATCCACCTCACTTGCTAGTATTTGAGCTATATTAGTCATTTTCAAACTTGACTTGTCACGGTCCTTGTGTGTTACGTGAAATGAACTCCTCAATGGGTAGGGTTTTAGTGGCACATCACATGTGACCCTAGATGGTCATGTGATGCATTCATACTATAACAATTCCCCCTTTTTTTTTGAAACAGTCCTCCAACTAAATACTAGTATTGACTTGTTGTGACCGAGCTTGAAAATATCATTAGGGTCTCCAAATGTTCTACCCATGCATCAATCTATCCAAATTTGTCTCATTGTAACGAACCATTACACCAAAACCTTGAGGCATTAGTGAATCTACACACCAAGATCATAACATCCCACCACGATCTGTAGTCCAAACCCCAGGCTAGATTTGCACCTATATAGCGAGACCATGCCCATCCCTATACGAGCCCCATGTGAACACTGCAATGTCGGCATAGCCACCCGTGTCAGGACTCAAACCTAGGTGGTTACTCTGATACCAAATGTAATGAACCATTACACCAAAACCTCAAAGCATCATTGAATACACACACCATGATCATAACACTCATACTCCATAGTATTGATCCCTCTCATTTGTGGGATGACCCATCTCAGTATGAAAATATCAAGATAGGTGTAATCAGTATGTGGCCCTCCTATCAATTGAATAATTATTAGTGCTCATGTTACCACACATGCAAAAGTGTGATGGATCCCAACCTCCATGACTCTCTAATACAAAGTGATATATTCCTTTTACAAGTAAGCCAATATACATTGGCCCTGCACGTATTTAGCACCCCAATCCTCAATAGATGAGACAATCTCTATAATGGGGTATGAAATAGGCATCTTGCCTCCATTGAATACTATGAAAGAAGTTAATGCACACGTATAAAATTTTACACTTGCAAAATATTAGCCCGTATAATACCATTGAGTTTGATGGTCAACTCCATTGGTCCTACTCTTCTTGGCCCTAAACAAAAAAATTGCACCCTCCCTATATGTAAAGGTTCATCTATATCTAACACATGTACCCTCTCGCCCATAATGGACAACCTCAAAATGTGATATACATCATTTAGAGTAATTGTTGCTCCTTTTATAAGAAGCCAAAATGTATAAGTGTTTACATTCCATTTCCCAGTAGGTGTGGTGGCCAGATGTATGTAATGGGGAACATCCCCCAGTTTAGTAATATGCCTCTAATCAACCATGTCCAATATGCCACATGATGCATCATCCAAACCCAACTCTAGCAAGGTATCAATATGATGGCCTCAGTCAAGCCAATATCAAGTCAACCAAAAACAAGAAAACACGACACATATCAATATCAATTCAATCCAATAAGCTCATCAAAATTTAGAAATATCATCAATTTATAGTATAATAATGACAAAAATTTGATGTGCACACTTAGGGACCAAACCATCCATTTCAGATGGAAACATCAAATGAAAACATCAAATATGTGATGAAACAATAAAAAAAATATGAAACCGTCGAAAGTATGACAATTCTACAATAAGGGGAAAAACTACCAAATTCTAATTTATAGTCTTTCCCTGCTAAAAAAACACTAAAAGTTAAAATTTTACAAAATTCAATTTTCTACATCTATTTGAAGCCAAGATCACAATTTCAAGTTACTCACTAGATATCCATGTGCATGTGTCTAAATAGTCTCTACCACTATATCGAAACATAGTCTCGAGGCTTCCCAAACAAGTTTCATAGTGTCTAGCTCAAAGCTTAAATTCCTATAATTCAAATTACAAATTAAATTACTATTCACTTTTTTAACCTGACTATTTATAGTGAGTTGACTTTTCAACCTATTACTATGTACTTTTTCAATACAATTCTTCTTCAATTAATCAATTAATGCCTCAAACTTGTTACGACGATATCTCAAGCCTTACTCATCAAATTTTCATGTTTGTCATAGTGTTAGGATCATTATTTCACCTACTTCCATGTCATAGTATCATTTAAATCTATTATACAATGTTGGAGGCAATGGTCTGTATTTTCTCACATACTTTATATCAATATTATATTGATTGAACCCTAAATGTAATAATAGTAAATATTTAATTACTAAATTATGATTGATATGTAACAAGAAACAAACAAGCAATTCATATCATATATGTCAAACCATAAGATTGGAAACTAGAGTTTGTAAACATGATTATTCAATAAAGCAAGTAAGAGTAAAATAGGGGTTTGAGAAATTACTTAGTTGGTTCAAAGGATGTTTAGACTATGTCATCATGGGTATGGAACATATACATATTATAGAATGTGCCCAATAGCTCACTATATTCATGTGTGCAGAACGACTGAATTGTACAAATTTTTATTGGATTGTACCATGACTTAGTGTCCTCTGCTATATGGTTTCAAATTAAATATTGATGTAACTCTAGTTTTTCCTATGTTGCTTCACCTTCTCCCATGTCACCTCTTGATATATTTATATTCTCTACAACCCTCATACTTGTGTATTTGCTTGCAAACAAACCCTATTTTCTACTAAAGCACTTCAAGCACACATTCGATAACAAAAAACAAAAGTTAGGTATTTGAGTTGAACTAACCTTGGTGGTCACCCTATGAGATTCAGATTGATCACTACACTACATTTAAAATTCCATGTATTTTTCCTATGTCGCTTCACCTTCTCCCATGTCACCTCTTGATATATTTAGATTCTCTATAACCCTCGTACTTGTGTATTTACTTGCAAACAAACCCTAGTTTCCGCTAAAGCACTTCAAGCACACATTCGATAACAAAAAACAAAGGTTAGGTATTTGAGTTGAACTAACCTCAGTGGTCACCCTATGAGATTTAGACCGATCACTACACTACATTAAAATTCCATGTATTTCTCCTAGTGTGCAGTAAACATGTGTATGCAATTACTTCCCTTGTCCTAACTTTTCCCTTATGCCATCAACACCGATAGTAAGCTAATTAATTGTTCTACTTGAAACCCCCGTATGCTAATGCAAAACACTTGAAATTATAGATTTCCCCCTTGTGATGTGTTATAATTTTCCTTAATGTTTACTAGCTTCTTGCATGGATATAAGATAGGTGATTGCTAGATGATAAATTCTTATAATAAACTTGTATATACAAGAGTCTTTCAATTAAAAATTTGAACCTAGTGACATACAACGTTGACCCAAAGTAAAAGAGGGATGAGCCAGTTTCACTTGGGACCATGCAATGGGATGGTCTGGACTAAATTGAAAGGTCCCATACTAAAGTCAATAATAGTGAAACAATAAAAATTAATAGTGAAATATCTCAGTAACATGACATACGAAAATACAAAAGACCTAAAGAATTCAACAGTCAATCAAGCATTATCAAAGCCAATAATTAGGACTTGAGCCACTAAGCTCTAGTTTCATTGTTCAAATCTTATAAACATACACTTTACTAAAAGAATGATGTAATAATGATTTTATACCAAATTAGGTGCTACATTCCCCCCCAAGCTAGTGAAAAAAAAAAATAGTTTAAAGGAGAAAAGGAATCCTACCTAAGAGTATCAAAGCAGAGAAAGTTGTAAGTGTGTTGGGAGAGTAAAAAAAGTGCGGTGAACAACTTGAGACATTAATTGACCCACATGAAGATAAAGAAACATAGGTGTCAAAAGGTGTTCTAGGTGTCAAACAATGCTTGGAAACATTGAAACTATACTTGTGTTTACATAGAATTAGGGATGATCAATCCCCAATAGCTAATTTAGAGTTACAAGGGAATCAGGTGTCCCATCACCAAAGAAGGGTGTCACAAGGATTTTTGGTCAACCAAAAAAATCCTTCCCAAAATAGAGTGAGAGGTAGGTTTCCATATGACCCTCTAGATTTCCCAAAAGTTTCCAATCATATGATCACACCACTACAAATGGATATACCCAAATTTGAAAACCCCTACATATACAAAAGGGAATGATATCTTGTCCCCCTACCATATATTGCACGGGTTTTCATAGTAAAAGTAGTATTTTAATTTATAATTTTCTAAATTCATCCCCACATTTGTAATAAATGCAAAAATGCTTCCATTTATATTTTAGTAATTTAGTTTTATGTGCTTCTTTATAGCTAGATTTGACCATTGTGCCATTAGATTGTCTTCTTGTATTGAATTGTATAAGAGAGGGTGGCTTAAATATCAAGCCCATATATTTTCCCCCTTTTGATGAAAGGAATGAATCAAAATGTAGTCATTTGAATTGAAGGAAATTGTTATTAGTAATAAAAATAAGGATACATGGTAATTGATCATGCGATGAGTCAATACTCAACGAAAGCTACGAGTAATTACATTATGTTGTAGTATAAATATTAGAATCAAGATTTGATAAAAGGTATGATATAACAATCAATATTGTAAAATAAGTTAAAGTCACACCATAGTGTGAAAGTAAGTGGAATGATGGTCCTAATACTACAAACGACGTGAGAATTTAATAAGTTGCACTTAAGATATCACCCTGGTAAGTTTAAAGCATTACTTGATTAATTGAACCTTGATTGAAAAGTATAATAATAGTTAAAAGGTCAATCTACTATAAATAGTAGTTTTGAAAAAATAAAGTAATTTCATTTGAACCTTGAGTGATAATGACCTGAGCTCTAAGCAAGACACGTGTTATGCACTATAAGGGCCTTGATATTGTGATATGACTGAGTAGTGGAGGTAATCTATACACAGACACCTAAAGATTGTGTGAGTACAAAAAATATGATTTTGGATGAGAATATGAGTAAAATTTGATTTTTTGTAAAATTACAAATTTTATCATTTTTTCGTAGAATAGGACCAACTTGTAGTGGTGGCATGTTTTTTCCTATAGGATAGAGCCACCGGGTTTGGGATGGTTTTGTCCTTTTCTATATGATTTTGTCTATTTTGTATGGTCACATCAGACGATTATGTCCAAATGAAACAATTTGGTCTATAAGTCATAGTAGCATTTTTTTCATTAGTGAGATAGTTGACTACAATGATCTTGTAGATTTTGACTAGTAATTGATTTCTTGAATTCTAATATTCATTATGTTTACTTGTGTTTATGATTACAATGAGATGTGCCTAGTTTACATTTTTGCAAGGGACGCCATATGGAGACATTGTGTGAGTTAGGCCTAGAGGATGAATTATGGGACATACTAGATATGGAAAGGCTATGTCATGTGGCTAAGCTGGGGGAGGTTCCCCTATCATGTATTTGATTATAGAAATTTGTGAATAGTATAATGTTAAAACCTTTACTTTCTAGCTCCTACAATGGGAGATAATATTGATGTTGGAGGATGTGTATAGGATCACGATATTTCCCATGGCAGGTGAGAGAGTAAATGTGCTCCATATCAATGTACCGTTTCATATGCAATGGGCATGAAGATCTTGATTGGATCAAGTGAAGTAACAGAGTCTATAGTATGACTTAGTGTCATAATGATTGCAGAGATTCCGCACATGTATAATTTAATTATTACACCATTGGCATATTTTGTAGCAATGGATGGATGTGGTGTGTTTATTTCATATAGAATGTGGTAGGTTTTTTGCGCTAAAAAGGAGAAAGGGGTTAGATATGCTTGGGTGCGTTGCAAGGTAGCCCACTTGTATAGAGGTTTGTGTTAGAGAGCCATGGTGATGAAGTGGTGATAGTGACATTATTACATTTATGGTCATATGAGCACATAACAGTAGTACACACTATTGGATTACATTAGATCGACTAGGCCCATATGGAGATATTTTCAATGCATTGGGTATTACTCGGGAGAAAATAGCTATAGACTATGACATATCGGGTCATGTTAGATAGATTGACCCAAACAATATTATTTTTAGATAGTATAAATGCTACTCGAGGTGGGAAAATGATATCGTGTTTTACAGAAAGTGAGGAGTATGTGGATGGAGGATTTATTCCTTTCAAAAGGGGAGCACTATCAATACGAGTAGGTGACGTAATAGTTTGGGGTTGTGCGGAATGTGCCCCTAGAGCCAAAAACATAGAGGAGATCCCTCTATGTAGCGATCAGAGAGGAAAATATACTTGGAACAAAAAAAACCAATATGTTTCTACCTCTTACAAGTGAGGAAAGCATGTTAATAGACATGGATGTTATGGATGATGTTGGGGGTACAACAATGCATATTTAGTAGTGGATAGCGGTGCAATGGGTGTTTTTTTTCCAATCATTATGGGGGGTCCAACAAATGGTGAAAAAGGCATAGGAGGAACACAAAGAGTCAGGATCTACCCACAAAAAGAGGTGGGGGAGCCATGCCCCCATATGTAGGAGGATATGGGCATCAAGAGTGGATGTCATTGTAGATGGTGTTGTGGTAGTGGCTATAACACGACATAAACAAATTGTAATTTTCTACTTTGTTGATTAAAGTAAGGAATAATTATAATTGAAACTTGTAATTATTGAACACATTGTTATGAGTTTATAATTGCATGTGACACCTTTGGACCATGATTGTGGATACTTTAATCTGCACTTTGATGTGGAATATTCTGGTACAGGTGGTGATTGGCTTTATTCTAGAGCATGTGAATGACATTACCGGTCAGTTTTCCTATCGATTTTTATGTTGTTATTGTAGTGACCATGACATGTACAATTTTGACGAGTGATCAAAATGAGAGCCACATAGAGCTATCGAGGAGACACAAGTTTGTTTTTGGGATAGAGTTGGCTCAAAATTTAGTAGGTGGATTTATGATTGTATAAGCACAATATGCAAAGGTTATGGTAAAGTTAAGCACATTGCAAGAGAAAGTGTGACATTATAAGTCAGGATTAGAATCACGATGTAGATGAAACACAAGAGAGACATTGAGCTTATGATTTTCCATAGACATATCTAGTACCGAAGATAAGGATAATAATGATGTATAATTATTGTAAAGGATATGACCCTTATATATGTGAGATGTTTTATTATTGCATTTTGTTTATATGAATAAGTTTAATTGATAATTATTTTGATTTTAATGGATGATAAACAATAAAGTAGTATAATTGATCCAAGCCACATGATTCAGTTTATAAGATAATTGAACAAAAGATGAGTAGTCACTTCAAGATCCAATGATGAATTATTGTTAATTATTTTATTATTATTACTTGATTGTGTGTTAGAATGTTTAAATAGTAAAAATGTTTGTGTTATTAATTATGGCTTTATTATCTTATAAAACAAAATTGTTGGTTTTAACAATGCATTAACATTAGGCATTTATGGCGGTCAACTAGGAGAAGCTCCTCTTTGATAATCATCTCTCGTAAGAGGCAAATAAACTAGTCCTAAGAAGGAACATCATGGGTGATTAGATACTTTGTAGATCGATACATAAGAGGAGGAGAGGGAGATATATTATAATTTCATGTATCAAAAGAAATAATTCCCTTTTCTTCAAGCAACTTGAGTTTTTGATCTAACATGTAACAATCATTGTCATGATATCCATTGATGATGTGATAATTATAAATTTGTTGGCATTTTTCACACTCAAGCCTATGAAGAGGAGGAGGATCATTAGATGGTAACTAAATTAGATTATTATCAAGTAAGCTAAGCAAAATATCATGTGGATGATTGTGAAATTTATCAAAATTAAGTGGTTTCTTCTTAGGAGTAATTTGAGGCTTCGTAGGACCTTGAGGTCTAGTATCAGTATGATGGAAAGTATTACCATGATGTAAGACCTTGACATGACCTGAATTAGAGGATGAATCAATCACAAAAATAGTATCAAGCTTCATATTAGGGTTATGAATATCAACATTTGAGGGCATGGACACACATGGGTGAACAATTTATTTTTCCAAGTTAGTAACACGAAGGAAAAGATCAGTGAAGGAATCACATATGCCATATGCAACTTCTCCTTAAGAGGGTGAATGAGACCGTGAAAAAATATCTATTGCACTTCTAAATCAGTGGGCATATAAATTAATTACTACATACTTACGTTGAATTGTGAAACATAATCAACAATAAGTTCATTTTTTCCTCGATGCAAAGAAGGAAGACACTCATAAGTTATTATAGGGCCTTTATTTTCAATAAAATAGATGAGAAATGCCTCTTCAAGTTTTAAAAATGAACTCAAAGATCCACTAGGTAAATGGTTTTACCAATGTGTCACAATACCCGTGAAGCTTTTAGGAAAGGGTTTCAATAACAACTAGTCATTATTATAGGAGGCCATGCAAAGTCTATAATTCTTAATATGCAAACAAGATTAGTAATTCCACTAAACAATTGTAATTGAGGCATGATAAAGTCTTCAAGTAAGGTAGATTGGAAGATCTTACTCTTGATTGGGTTTTTGTATATAGCATTAGAGTCAATCTAGGCATTATAGGCTTTGTTTTCTAAGGATAAGGCACACATCTTGTATAGTAAACCACCTATGACATACATCAAAGAGATGACATCTTCAGGTGGAATAATATGGATAATAAGAGGCTCATCGAGGGGTTGCACTTTTCCATTAAGAGTAGCTAGGGGGATACTATTTTGCCTAGAAAAGAGAGAAGTAGGAGTTGAAACATTATGACTAGTAGCGCTAGCATTAAGAAATGGTGTAGCATTAAGAAATTTGAGCTTAGAATCACATTTAACATCTAATGATACATCATTATTAGGCATATGCAATTTATTTCTAACAAGAATAACAAAATCAATATTATATTTTTCAACAAAAGCAAGAGTAGGAGGATCTATTGTAACATGTTAAATTGTATTAAGAGACATATATTCAAAACTAGAATTTTACACATTATCATGTACAAGAGGATGGGAAGAGACATAAGTAGATATATAATTTTCACAAGTGGGTACATCATTGTTACATTGAATATGAATACTTGTAATTGCATCATTGTCTATAGTAAAGAGAAAAGAACATTCACTTGGAACATTTACACATTTATTGATAGTTTCATTTGTCATTTAAATATCAAAGAAAGAAACAAAATGATCAAGAATTTCATTGATTGAAGGTATAGTATAATCAAATGTATCAATTTATCATCAAATGTGGAAGAGAAATAACTTTTATCAGCAAATACATAAAGAGGACAAGAAGAGAGTGTTTTTCATACATTCAATAGAAGGAAAGGTGTCCCATTCTAAATTGTTATTGTTTACGTCACCAACAATTTCTAGATTAACGTTATTAGAATCATCCATATTGTCATTATTATAAGTATAACAAGTGCAGGACTTAATGAAGTTTCCTTACAACTACTATCCCAATCATAGAGATAATCATCCACACATTCAAAAATTTATCATTCGAAAATGCAAATAGATATTGACAAGGTTGGCCTCAGCAACATGTTCAAAACCAAATGAATACTCCATGGAAGGAAGGTTAGAGGCTACTCTAGCTCAAATTGTAGGATTGTCTCATATCTATAACTTTGAATCCTACCCCAAGTCTTAGGACAAACGTCAATAGCATGTAAAGGATGAAAAGAACTAAACCTGGGAGTAGGAGAGACGAGGAGTTGTATCAAATTCATTTCACATTGGCTAATAATATGAAAAATTCAAGTTTGTGAAACATCATCGTAAATAACACCTAGATGGGCCACAAATAGATCTTTAATCATGAGCTCTTAAGAGACATGAACTTGGTAAAAGGGATGGTAGCCCTTATTAGCCTTAAAAATAAGAGCTTTAGTATGAGATATGACTACACAAAGGATAACTAACCCTAAATTTAGGGAAGAAAAACATGAAATCAGTGATAAATGCAAAATGGGCCCAGGGGAAGCTAGGGTTTGAAAGAAAAAGTTCTATCCAGGTAGACAACCAAAGAAATGTTAAGTGAAGGGTTCGAATAAAAATTTGGTTTACCAAACGCTTCAACACTAAATTTAATAATAATAAATAATAGCTTTATTTAATTACAAAATCAGGATTGAGATGTGATAGGAAATAAACAAGAAATTCAAATCACATACATCAAACTATAAAAGTGAAAACTACAATTTAAAAACATGATTATTCGATAAAGCAAGAAAGAGTACAACATGGGACTTAGAATGTTCAAAAAATATTATGATTGTGTTGTCAATGGTTTTGGGATGTATAAAAATTATAGAATGTGTCTAATAGCTCAATGTCTCCTTGTGTGTAGAAATAATAAACCATATAGCTTTGTACTAATTTGTACCACAACCTGGACCTTTGGTGTATGGTTATGAACTAGAAATTTGTACACTGGTCGCTTTTCCAGTCTCACTTCACTTTCCCATGTGTTTTGTATTTATATATTTACATTATCTGTAACCCTCACACCTATTGATAGGTCTTATTCTTCCAATCATTTAACTGACATAATTTATGTCAGTGTCATTTTAAACTAGGGCTGTGTCCCAGGAAGTATGCAATGGAGTCTAGGGGAACCAGTTATCTGTTGGGTCTATTGGGGTGTTGCTTAGTTTAGTGACTATTCTACGGAAATGCAATTCAAATCTATGGAAATTAAATATAGTTCTACATAATTAAACTATTTGTGATGAAAGGAAACTAACAACTAATCTTCTGCTGTAAAATGAAATACACACATACTATCCTTAACAAATGAAATTATAACTGTATAAATGAAACTTAGCAGAAAGCAAGATTATTCGTTAACCAGATTTGCATAACAAAAGCATCTATTCTAAATGAAAGCAGTAATGGAGAAAGCAAATACAATTAATCAAAGCATGCATGTAAGATTTTTCAAATGACAATTGCAGTAAATCCAATCAAAGAACTGTATGCATGAACTCAAAATAACCTCTTATCTCCTCAGTCAAGTGGGCCCTTGCTCTTCCTCGGGATAGAGGGATTAACAACCTCTGATTCTCAAAATGTCGTAGCTTTCATTAACTCAAAATAAGTTCATAACATAGACAGTAAAAATATCAAGAACTGGATGCAGATAATCTCCTTCAGTATATCAAAAATTGGTACCCCCAGTTATGAAGACGAAGTCTTCATATAGATATTGTTAGTTACAAGATCCGCCATATCAGGTGGCATTAAACACTGTCCACCAAATACTAATTAAAACACATAAATTTCTTGCCGCCCAGACTACTAGGTCAACTTGATGGAAACAGTCTTCTGCCGCATGCTTCAAACTCAGGCTCCATAACCATCAACAACTTCCATCATTTCCTGCACACATCATCACGTTTGATCTCACAAAGACAGTTAGTAGGAGGTTCATGTGATAATCAGTTTTCATAAACTATAGCAAGGAAAATGCATCAAACCTACTAAGATATAACTACACAAAACATCCCCATGTATTAATAATTCATATCAAAAAGAGCATTTTTGGCTTGAAGAAATGATATTAATGAGCCAAACAATGCACTCGTCACCTATGCATGTATCTATAAACAAACCTTGACGTTTTGTAAAGCACTTCAACCAAAAATTAGGTAACAAAAAATAAACGTTGAGTGCTTGAGTGGGACTAACCTTGGTGGTCACCCCATGTAATTCAGACTGATCACTACACTCCATTTCAAACTCCATGTAATTCTTCTAGTGTGAGGTGCATATATGTGACTAGTTCCCTTATCCTAGCTTTTCCCCCATTCATCAACACTAATAGTGGGATAACTAATTGTCCTAGTTCAAAATATTATAAAAATATGTAGAAAACTTGAAATAAGAGATCACCCCCTTGTGATGTGCTCATGAGATGTGTTATAATAGTCCCTACTTTTATTAGTTTCTTGCATTGATAGTAGATAGGTGATTGCTAGATGATAAATGTTTATAGTAAACTTGTATATATAAGAGTTTTTCACTTTTAAATTTGGACCTAGTTGTGAACAATGCTGACCCAAAACATAATATATGAAATTAAAAAGAATAATAAAGAGCCCAATAGGTAAAAAGAACCCAAAGTAAAAGATGGATGGGATCATTTCGCTTAGGACCATATCGTGGGACAATCCAAACCAAGATGACAGCCCCATACCAAAGTTAAGAAAAATCTAATAGTAAAAATCAGTCGTAACAAATCTCTATGACATGACATAAGAATATATGAAAGCCCTACAAAATTCAATGATTTATAATTAATCAAGCAATATGAAATTTAAATAATAAGGACTTGTGCCACTAAACTCAAATTGTATTGTTCAAGACTCGTATACATAATTTTCTAAAAACATCATGTAATAGTGTATACCAAATTATGTGTCCACATATACAACATTATAATTAGTTTTTGTATTGTGTCATGCAATGAATGAATATATGAAAATTGTTACTCAATTTATTTCAATTAATATTATCAATTAATTTTGGTACAAGCAATTTAACTATAGTTCATCCCTTTCAACAAAAGGCTAGCAAACATATGGGCTTGTTATTCAAATGATCCTCTTATACAAATAAATAAAAGGATATAATTCAACGATACAATTTTCAAAACCATGCACAAGGATACGAACATAGTAAAATTACTAAATTCAAATCAAATTACCCTTGTATTTATATGAATGTAGGGAAAAATTTTAAAAATAACAAATTCAATCATAAGTTATTATTGACACCAATACAATGCATGGTGGGGGCATGAGACATCATTTTGTTTCAAGTTTTCATAAGGTTTGCACATTTGGTAACTATATTAGTCTACAGCAGTGGGGTCCTGCAAGTGGAATATTTTGGAGGTGACTAGAAATCCGTGTGATAAAATTCTTCTCAATATTTTTATAATACTTTTTTTAGTGACTAGAAAGCCCTATAACTCTCTTATTTGGTGTCAAGACACCCAATTCCTCCTTAATTATATCTTCTCGCTCAAATAAGAGACTAATGACCAATAATACTCCATAAACACCATTTCAATCTCTAAATAGACAAATATTTTGATTCCTATGACATGCTCTCTTATCTTCGTGTGATTTAATTAGTAATTTACATCATTTGGAATGCTTTGGTTACTTTCTCTACATGCCCAATAGTTTCACTACTTCATTATTATCAAGCACGCTATCTTTTCTCCTCTAAATTAGCAAATTTAATTCACTAGATTACAAGAGGGGAAATGTAGACACCTAAATTTGGCATAAATCATTATTACATAACACTTTTCACAAATTATATTTATGGCTCTCGAGAAATGAAACAAGAGTCTAATGATGCAAGTCCTTGTTTTGTATTTGGTTGTTTGGCTTGATTGACTGGTTTTTAATATCTTATTTTTATCTTTTACATTTTAAGATGTCATGTCAATATATCTCTATATTTTAGTTTTAATTATTTTGGGTCCCGATAAAAAACTACCAGTTTCTTGAACTAAACAACCAAATAGTTTCATTAATGATAAATGGCTTCATTCATGATAAATGATTCCATTTCTCCTTGTTTTTGGGTCCTTTGTGACTGATGGGATTTGTTGTTACTCTTATTTGATTTTGCTTCTTATGGTTTGGTTCGACATTGTCTGCCACTAGGTTTGAATTTCAAAGTGAAAGACACCTGTATATATAAATTTTCTAAGAGCATTTATCATCTAGCTACTACCTAGAAATTATCTAGCAAGAGTAAGTAACTATCTTAACACTTTTCATCAACACATCATAGGAGGAAATGATTGATTTTCAAGAATCTAATTTCTACATAAGAGTGTATCAATTGAGACATATTCTACTAGTTAACCTATTATTGGGTTTGAGGCATGAGGGAAAATCATAGGACAAGGGATATAGTTTGCATGCATAAATGTACCACACATAAGGAGAACTATATGGAGTTTGAAATGAAATGTGATGCTCGGTCGAAATCAATTGGGGTTGGCTAAAAAGGTCAGTCCAAGTCAGGCACTAACCTTATCTATTATATCTAATGTTTGTTTAAACATGGTTACATGAAGCTAGGGTTTCACAAATATATGTGTAGATGTGAGGTTCACAAGGCATGTTAACATACCAATAGTTTATGCAAATAAAGGTGAAGTAACCTAAAAAACCAAAAACACACCAGTAACGGGTATAGAATCACTAGTTAGACATAAAACCACTAAACAGTTCAATACATATTCAACAGTTTAGTCACGAGGTACATACAGATATAATTACATAATGAGCATCTACCTATATCAACGTATAACACCGCTATATTACCTTTTAAATCAGCTAAGTGATCTCTCCAACCCTAATTACACATATACTTTTTTGTTGAATGTTTGTGCTTGTACCCTAGTCTTTAATTCTATAAAATAATGTATATGATCTCATTATTCATTTATTCCTATGAAAATATAATCCTAGATTGGTAATATTACATCTTGTTAATTGTAGGGTGCAATCACTAGGTTTAGCTATTTTGGTGAGATTGATCTCTCATGTGTAAGTAGTTTATACTATGAGTATTATGAAACGCTTTAATAAGCAACCAAAACTTTCTAGAGTTGTAATTATTTATGTTTTCTAATGTTACAATTTGAATAGTTCTTAAAGTGGACTATTTAGTTCCTTTTAACCATAAAATGGAAAGTTGATGTATTCCAAATGCAAGGGGGTTCTCTAGCAATAGATGCAGACTTAAGTCCCTAAGGATATCAATAAGAATTCATCTCTACTGAGGTTTCCCTACTTTCTCCCTATTATATAATGTATACCTTAGAATTACAATTACAAATAGATAATTTAGTTAACACATTGAAATCATTAGAATTATTTTCTTTATTCATATAATAACAAAACGAGTTACTTTAGGGTTATCACCCTACCTACTAAAAGAGCACAACTTTTGGTATAAAATTAATGATACTAAAAAATATCTTAATAAGCTAAAAGAGAGTTAATGCTTTATACTTTCATTAAAATTGATTCCTATCATTATTTTACACTTTAATCAAGATAAGTTCATAATAAGGCAACTTCCTCTCCCTAAAGATCAATTGCATTGTCATTAATCTCTATCTACCATTATTTATCCAATCCTTAATTCACATTTCCTTTATCACATATATACAAGAGTGTTATTATATTGATGATAGCTCATCCGTCTACTTAATACCAATTATGTTTCATCTAGAATGAAAAGTGATTAGTATGCAAATATAGTAAGAAATATATTGCCATATGTATGTTCTATCACTTTTCCTTCTACCACTTTTAATCACTATTGTGTAATTCTATCAATATAGACATAATAATGAGATCTTAATATGCAAAAGTAAGTCAATAATCCTCAAAGAAAATGATATCTTACACAAGGTATGATAAAATTAAGGAAAACACAAATGACCAATATTTCTATAAGTTTCTTCAAGATTATCAGGTACAACCATGAATCCATATCTATTTGTAGACACCTAAGTTTAACAATTAATCACTTGATAATGTTAATATTTGCTCAATCCATAAATCAAGATTTACACACCTGTTATGGGCGTAATTTCTATATTCCTAGTCCTATTGTAAGACTTGTTTTCCTCATTACACCATTCCATCAAGTATCGAAATCTTACAATAGGCCAAAGTAATTTACTAGCCACAATTATCATGCACAAAACTTTATAGCTTTGCAAACCCTTCCTGGGATAAACTACCAAACAAGGACCAAACCGCTAGTTAGTTTGATCCAAAACTGACAATTTTGTCCCATCCCTTCCAACAATAATTTTCTCAAATCGATATCTTTCAAGGATCATTACTTTGCTCATGGGTCAACCTTATTACAAAATTATATCTACAAGACCTTATATAAGCAAGTTAAATGTACTCATTTACTCACATGGAAATCACCTAGCACACTCAAGTTCGTATCATTCAAAAGGAATTCAAAGATCTCCAAAATATCCCTAAAATAGTCTAAAACATCAAGACCACACCTCACACAAGTTTTAAGCACTCCAAACTAGGTTTTAGAGTAAAATTCCTAAGCCAAGTCAAAAACTAAACAAACAAGTCATTGCAAACATTATCAAACAATCAAATTGTTAAATATATTTGAATCTGTATAGATATCATGTCTCTGGGGGAAGAACTGCGTGCATTCTAAGACCTCTTTAGAGTAGTACCAATGTAGAAGGTGTATGGATTACACTTCAACCCAATATTAACCTTTTATAGGGGTTTCACCTATGTTTAGGGTTTTGAATCTTTTTGGTTGATTACAAAGGGTTTCACACATTTTTGAGACCTAATATATTACAATGAAGCATATCATAATCAGTTGTAATGACATATAAAGTTGTAGAATGCCAACACCTTCTTGGATGGAATTTCCAGTTAGGGACGGAAGTGCCATATGTTTTAGCCTATGTTTAACAGTTTGGTCCAAGCATATTCTACACTCCCAGAAATAGAGATGAAGCTTTTGCAGGACATTTCCACTCTAATCATCACTTTTCCACACCTATATCAACTTCTAGTCAACCCAGACATCTAATTGAACTTATTTTTTCATACTTTATCGTATTTATTACATGTTCTAATTGATCTATCTTGAAATTTTCTATATATGTTAATTTTTATATGAGTGCTTAATTAATAATATGAATACACATCATGTTTCTAATCCTGATCCATAATTTAAATATGAATTCACACTTATTTAATTTTTGTGAACAAATCATTTCGTAAACCCACTTATTAATTGAATCCTCAACCTATTTGGCTTGTGTCACCTAATTCTAAATCAAGATTTATGTTGCGAATCCCTAGAGTTTTAATTTAGTTTTGTGCATTGATCTTATTGAACACTGTGGATTTATAATTTCTCTCTACTAACATACTTATGAAAACTTTTATTTCCCAAGGAGAACATTCCTATTTGATTATAATCCTCCTCCTGTAAGCCTTTCAGAATTTTAAAAGGTCAATCCCCAATACATTGATAATCTATTTTATATAGCACAAGATGAAAAAAAACACTTAGTTGTATCTAATTTCCCTATACGGAATATTCTCGAATCTACTACGGTTTCATTTGTTATCCCTACATATATTATTGCTACATCAATTGTGCATATATCTATGAGAGCATTCACTTCTGACCTTTAAAGTGTTACAATGTTTATTCTTACGACTACTGTTATTCCTGACACCTATTTTGTGCACATATACTATGCGAATTATTAACTCTGCATCTAATAAATATGCACCTTTGAGTATATTATAAATGATTTGTAAAGCTAAAGTATTACAATTTAGAGTAAGGTACATCAAGAGTCTTATAATGCCATAAACTCTATAATCAATTACCTCATAATGCACTCACACCTGAAGGGGCGACCTATTTCCCTTTTCCTATAGGTTTTTTGTCACCTAAGTTTCCTTTTTATGAGGTTAAAGGTGATCCTAAACAATGTCTTCCACTCTTTTCTATGTTTACTTTCTTAGACTATGTTTATAATTACAAATTTCTCTCTAATGCTTTTTCCTGTAAGTCTTAGGTATTTTGCTTTGACATAGGTTCTATGATTTGCACATATTCAATATGTCAAAGTATTTCAAGCCATTTAGCCTATACAATATACGTTCCTAATGCCTCTCCAGTCAACATTGGTGATAAGGTATTTTATGCTCAAATTTCTAAAATGTGATAATGCTCTCAATAAACCCATAAATGAATGTATGTCTTGGCATTATAAGATCAATGCTTACTAAAATGAACAATATAATTTTATATAATGAGACTTTAATATCTATTTACTCGAAGTATCCTATATCCTTTGCAATAATGTATTATGTTTCAAAAAAATTGATCCTCTAATGAGCTATTTCATACTTTTTAAAGTACGAGAGGTTAAGATTATAGTATTGAACAAGCTTATAGTATGTGTTTACCTAACCCAATGTATTTGTATCTAAATTCTAAAGTAAGTCTAATTATAAAGGAAAAATTAATGAAAACAATATATGAAGCTAAAGTGACTATTAATGTTACATCTCAGCCTAAAAAACCTTCAACTACAAGTGGATAGCTCCTAAAAGGCAATTCATACGATTTTCCATCTCCTCTGATATGTGATGTTACAAAAGTTACTGTGACTATAACCTTCATATCTCTTCCTCCCTCTATTGAGGTTGATACTGAGAAATTCTTAACAGTAAATTACTTTCTAACTTTAATTCCTATTGTGACTATCATAGATGTATTTGGAACTCTAGTAACAAATGCTTCAAGCTTAGACATGCTATCCAATATCTAATTGATACCAATGTTATTGAATTATGATTTTCCTCCTAAGAAATTCTAGTTGCATGAGTCAATGATAATATCTATTCGTCACTATATTCAATGGTCCACTTCATAATCATTCAAAATTTTGACCATGTAAGAGTAACTTGGAGGTGCATCATGCATACATGGCCCAAAACCCATCTTGATACATATGATCATCGACGTCAATTCTCTTATTATTAAAATTACCTCTTCTTCATCCTCCTAAGTCCTATAATTGTGTTTGATGATAATGGCCTGTCTGACGATGATGGAAAATTAGTTCTAATACAGCTTTATATTCAATTATATTGTCAATAAGTATCCCTATCCATAAATGTCTTGGTTGATAGTTGGTATTGGGGAAAACATGTGCACTGCTCTTCATTTCTCACCTCTTTAGGCTATACTAGGGAACATGTCCAATTCAATGCATGATCTCTTAATCAATTTGTTAGATACAATGTTATTCACTTTAAGAGTGGGATAATCCCTACACATCTCTTAGTTATTGACACTCTTGGGACATGTGACATGCTTCTAGAACACCCTTGAATTTATATGCTTCAAGTTATTCCTTCTATTCTTTATCGATATGTACAACACACATATGACAATCGGATTATTACAATTCAAGGTATCCCTTACGAGGATCCTTTACCTATACTTTCTTCTATAAGAGTACCAGATTCTATGCCAACACCTATCAAAGGTACCCATGTTGTCTCTACAAGTTCTATCTCACACAAGCATTTTCCTACATTAAATGGTTTCTCCCTTTACCCTCCTGGCCCTATCATAAGGTAGTCTTTGATACAAATATATTCTAAAAAAACATTCAAATATATTCTAAAAAAATCAAAAACATTAAATACGTTAATAATCCAAAAAGATGCAAATATTTAAAAAATACAAAATCAAGGACTGAACATGGCTTGATCTACCGGTTTTATACTTTAGATGTGTTATTTTTCACATGGTTTGATGGATATCATATTTCATACTCTTTACACACATGTATTTCATGAGGAATATGAGCTTGATGTATGATACACAACTATCTACAATGCTTATAGATGTTGGATCTCTCCTCTTACCCAGTGGCCATGTAACAACTCAAAGTATCTACTACATCATCAAGTGTTATTGTTTCATTACATAATGTTATTTCTCATCCTAGTTATGTGTATATTACTTACTATGACATATATTACTTATCTGGATATTTGAGACTAATACATGTGGACTATGTAGGATTATTATATCATATTCCATGTACCCATTAGATAGTGTCTACTTTCATCATCATATATTTACATGCTTGCTTGATTGTATTGTGTATGAAACCTTTGACCTTCTCTATATGTGTGCGATAACTATGTGTCCCATTTTTGTGGCCTTCATTATCTTTTCTTATGTGGCCACTTGTCCTTGATTGTGTGTGATACTATTATGTCCCTTGTATGTGGCCTTGGCCTTCTATATGACCAACTGTGTGACATTTATTGTTATATGTGTATGCTTATATGCTCATATAATTATATTATCTTTATCTGTGTTATCTCTGTGTGCCATGGTTTTTACCATGCACTCTTTTGCAATGTATGGTTCTAAATGGTGGCCACCTATAACTAGCTTCTATGTTATCCAACAATAAATATATGATACATCTAACATGGACACATTTCTAAAATTTTGAGTTGAGTGATCTACATAATATCACACTCACCTTAAAAGAGGAGGAATTTAGTGTGGTTATCATATGAACATCAATGCAATTCATGCACATAAACAAATTATAGAATAAAGAATATAGAATACAAAGGAACACAAGAACATGAACAAACATAAATTATATATAGCATTTAAACATGGATAAAACCATCCAAGAGGGATGAAATACATATATGTTACTATGCAAATGGATGGTACATTCATGGGTGGCTCTCTAACATCCAAATCAAAATTTCTAGAACATACATGCTTTTACAAGTTTATGATATAGGTTCAGGGACATATTACATAATTTAAATTAAAAAAATCTATATTTTGGTATAGGATATGGGGGCCATGTATACTTCACTCCCTTTCACATTGTGCGCCTCAAAATAACAAGCACTTATACAATGCAATGTATGGGGGTATGAGTGTTGCTTCATTCCCATTCAACTTTGCACATTTGGTGCATCAATACTATTACAATATATGGTTGGAGCATGAGACTACTTCATTTCCTTACGAATTTATATTGCTTTACATATTTTAGACCTAGATCCACTTTCAACAATGTGGTTCCATGGGTGGAAGATTTGAGGGGCAGCTAGATGAATTATGACACTCTTCCTCTCTTTTTCAAGATTTAAGGGAAGACTAGACACCTCTCTCTCTCTCTCTCTAGATTTAAGGGGCATCTAAATGTATTGCGACACCCATATTTGGTGTATTGAGAAACTCATTTCCATTCCAATAAAGTGCTAAAGTTCAGTTCTTTTATGTAGACATTAACTACACTCGATGTTATGGATTCTCACATCTAAGATTTTGTAACCACCTCAAGCATCTTAAGTATTCAAGTAAAATTTTGATAAAAGAGAAAGTGTGTTTATACACTTAGGTATTTGATTTAATCTAAATTTTATCAAACCTTAATTTCAGAGTAACTTACTGTAACTAATGATGTATATGTAATAAAATACAGTAGTGTCCAAGCAATTTTAACAATGTGGTTCCATGGGTGGAAGTGAAATTATGACCAAGCGTTGCACTACATCTCAAACTCCAAATAGTTTTATGTCTATGTGTTTGTTGAGGGGCAGCTAGATGAATTATGACACACCCTCTCTCTCTCTCTCTCTCTCTCTCTCTCCCGATCTCTCGTGTTAGATTTTTTAATAAAATATGTCTCTCTATCTCTCTCTCTCTCTCTCTCTCTCTCTCTATCTCAAGGATTTAAGGGGCATTTAAATGTATTACGACACCCATATTTGGTGTATTGTAAAACTCATTTCCCTTCATGGTATTGTAGAGTGATCACCCCCAATCCAATCCTCAAATGCCATTGTTTCAATCTCTCTCTTAAGTGTTTCGAAAAGGGAAATCTTGTTTTGACAAGGTAAAATATTGTATTGCTTCCCTACTTTGTTCTCTTTCAATCTTTAAAATCTTCACATTCAATTTCAATAAAGTGCTAAAGTTCAGTTCTTTTATGTGGACATTAACTACACTCGATGTTATGGATTCTCACATCTAAGATTTTGTAACCACCTCAAGCATCTTAAGTATTCAAGTAAAATTTTGATAAAAGAGAAAGTGTGTTTATACACTTAGGTATTTGATTTAATCTAAATTTTATCAAACCTTAATTTCAGAGTAACTTACTGTAACTAATGATGTATATGTAATAAAATACAGTAGTGTCCAGGCAATAAGTATTTGACAATGTATAACCATAAGAAAATGAGAGGGAAAAGTGACTTAGCTGATTCTGTGTGATCCGGGAGTGATCTGGACTGAGTATCTACTGGAATAGGTTAACAACATTATAAAGGCTTGAAAAAGATTCAGAAGTACATAAATATGCAGAAAAAAATGTCCACACGAGGACAGAAGCAGTAGGCACTATTTTCTGATCTAGGCGCTAGTTTTCACTTAGATGCTCATGTTATGAATTTTTCTAGGTTTGAAGGTGTTCGACCCAATATTTGTTTTATCGTTCTGACTTTGTTATTAGGGTTATAATCACACCTATAACCTAGAAAATAGATAACTAGCTATGCATGTCCATAAACCACATCAAATCTAATAAAAAAGATGTAAAATGTGGAGTCATACTGACCCCAACGGTCACCCAAAGAGTGAAATTACGACCAAGCATTGCACTACATCTCATACTCCATATAGTTTTGTGTCTATGTGTGTGTAATGATGCCCTAGGCTACCCTCATGCAAGTTGCACTATGACAGTGGGCTAGATCTAGAATGTAGAAAGTATGAAATATGTGTGTGATGAATTAAATTGAACTCCCCTCCTATGTTGTGTATGTAGGGTGATGCATCCCTTGTCCCTTGTATAAGTGTGCTAGATGTATGCCTTGTAATGTTCGTACACCTGTGTGCAAGCTTAGGTGATGATAGATAATGCTTAGTGCTTGGATCCTTGATTTAGAAGAAGTAACTAAGTATATATATGATTACCTTGTTTGAATTTCGTAATCTACAACTAAAAGGCTAACCCAAAGTGTTGAAAGGTGAATAAGAAGTAAAAGAGACCCAAAATAGTAAAAAGAGGAAAGAGAGGGACAAGAGTGCCTTGAAGGGATAGGAGCGCTTGGTGCTACTATCCTAACTGGGCAATAGTGTCTGAGGACATAAAAGATAATTTAGTAAATTTCTGACAGAGCTGTAAGGTATGTAAGGCCAATAAATGTGCAAGATATAAAACAAAAGGCCCTAAATAAGTTGTCAACCACTAGTTTTCTTACTTAGGAATCATGTATACATTAGTATGCTTTAGGACCTAAAAATGTACCCAAGTGCATATATTTTGTGTCTGTGGTATTATTTTCTTGTAAGCATGCAACTTTCATTTCCTATCTTAAAGGGGGGAATGTAGACACCTAAATTTGGAAATTAATCACTTGATAATGTCAATATTGGCTTAATCCCTAAATCATGACTTACACACCTACTTTGGTCCTAATTTTTATATCCCTATTCCTATTGCAAGATTTAAAATCCTTGTTGCACTACTTAATGGCTCACAAAATATATTATATTAATCCAAATAAGTCTCTCAATTGCAATTAGTATGCACAAAACTTTCTAGCACTATACACCCTTTATGGACCAAACTACTAAACATGGAACAAACCACTAAATGGTTTAGTCTAAAACTAGTAGTTTTGTTCCAACCCTTCCAATAATAATTTTAATTCTATATCTTTCATAGGCAAAATTATACCTCTGAAAATCAATATAATAAAGTCAACTACACTCATTCACTCACCTAGAAATCACCTAACACTCTCAGGATCAAATCATTCAAAAAGAAGTTAGAGATCTCCTAAATCTCCCTAAAGCAACAAAACACATTAAAACATCTCCTACACAAGTCTAAAACACTCCGACATAGGTTTTAGAGTCAAAGTTTCCCAAGCCAAAGATCACCAAAACCTAGTTAAGCACTAAGCAAACAAGCTATTGTAAACATTATTAAGTGGTTGCATTGTCGAATCTAGTTACATCTATATATATATCACATCTCTAGGTGTAGAAATATGTGAAATTTTGGGCCTCTTTGGAGTATTTCCAACATAGGTAGTGTACAAATTATACTTCAACTTAAGTATTAACCTTGATGCAGGGTTTTCACCCATGGTTAGGGTTTTGGGCCTTTTTCGGGTGATTATAGAGGATTTCACACATTTGTGAGACCTAATATTTTACATGAAGCATATCACACTTAGTTAAAAGGGCATGTAAATTTGTAGAATTCCAACACCTTTGTAGATGGAAATGCCAATTAAGGATGAAAATTGTCAAATGGTTTGGTAAAACTACAATGTGCACTCCCATAATAGAGATGAAGCAGTTGTATAACATTTAGAGTTTTTTCATCACTTTTTCACATCCATATCATCTTCCAGCCAGGAAAATTAGCTACGAGCGCTAAATTTTTTGTTCTTTAATATATTAAGCACATATTCTAATTGATTTATCTCATTAATTGTTATATATGTATATTTTGATCTTAATACTTAATCAATAATTTGAATATTCATCTTGTTTCCAACCCTGATCTAGAATTTAAATAATAATTCAAAAAAATCATTTTTGGGTTAAATCACTACTACAATAACAAACTAATTATATAGAGAAATACTCTAATACTTGATAAGCTACGATGTGTAGTAACATATATGCCATAAAAAATGTAACACAAACCAAGCACCTTGATTTAACATGTTAACTACCTCCATAAACTATATGCCTATGATAATCTATGAATAATAGTTACAAAATGAATCATTTCATAAGGTGATACACATTATAACTTAATGTGCAACCCAAAGCTCTTTATACCATGTTAATCATTGCAAGGTGCATTAACTCATGCAAGGTAACAATATGCAAGAGTTAACTATCATAAAAATAATTATACGTGTATATATAATTACTATTGACTAGGGTTTGTAACCCTAACCTTTTCGTATAGCATAGTCAAACATGCAACAAGCATGCTCATTGAATGATAAGAAACTTGTATTCCTGAATTCCATTACAAAATACACATGTTGAAGCAATTCTACATACATCTACGAAAAACCTAAATATTTCAAGTAAAATTAGATCGTCAAGGTCTCGTCCATGTGCCTTGAATCTCATCTAAATAAGAAACCTTGGTTATTATACACATTCCATCCCAAACTCATCATACATTGATTACAAATTTGATAGTTTGTATAGATCTACCTGGTTTAACACAAAACAAAGTTACAAAATGCAAATATATTTAAAATATTATTTATTGCTAATGAAATATAAATGTTCCTAGATCCCCAAGAGCCTCTCCAGGAACAAATTTCAAGAAAATTAAAATAGTCATTAATGTAAACACCTATAATTTTGTTTACATGATCTTATTACTAAGATCATACTAACTATCTTAGTCTCGTGTTAATTTACTACACTATGCTAGTAAAATACCCTTTATAACCACTTCTAAACCCCCTAAACCATGTTAATCCCTCTCTAACCAGCTTTTATAAGCTTGTTTCCCTTTAATTAACATTGTTTAGGTTAATTAACCCTCTTATTGACTTTCTAAAAAGGATTTGACATTCTAAACAAATATCCTGCCTTTCCAAATAGCCACTTAGCTTACGAAAATCCTGTTCACACCTCCAAATATGTTTTTCTAAAAATCAACTTTTTGACCCCTTTTTAGTCCCACATGCATCCAAAACATCCTTTCCTCAAATCAAAAAACTATAAATAGAGGGATACCCCTCCCACCTTTTCCTAAGAACACTCTCTCTCTCTTATTTCTGATTTAAGCCATTTTAGGTCTCTTAGAGTTATTTCATAGTTTATTTGAGCTATTTTCTTATTATTTGCTAATCCATTTCAAATATTTAGGTAAATGGGAGAAGCCATTAATGGTGAGCTTTCATTCTTAAGCTTTTAAAACATCAACAATCACAAAACTGATTGCTAAAGCTTTAATAGGTTCATTTATTAATAGCTTTCTCTAGTCATGTTTAGAGGTTGATTGTTTGTTTCAAGCTTTATATATGCATGCAAATAAGTAGCTCTTGCTTATCTCTAATCTGATGGTCATTAAGTTCTTTGTTTAAATATTTCGGGGCCTCTTTTGTGTTCTTACCCCATTTTATAAGCTTTTGCAAATTTTTCATTGCACACATTGGCATGCTCGGTGGGACTAACCCCATATTCCTTTTGAAATCATTTCTAAGCTTTGTATGTCCATTTTTTACTCATTTTAGAGCTTTCTAGGGTTAAAGGGGGTGTTTTTTAATAGATTTCATGTTTTAAGCAAGCTAAATCTCCCTTTTAGTTAAACATTTAATGGGTTCAAGTTAGAAATAGTTTTCCATAATCAACAACTAACTTGTTTTCTTCTTAAAAAAATTCATTTCCGTGAGTTTTCAGGTATTTACAAGGGTACGTGCAAGTGTCCTAGATCAACGCGTCTCCGTCGAAATAGACGCACACCTATCAAACTGGTTACGCATCTGTTTGGTTGTATTTTACACTGTCAAGTCATTTACAAAGGGCCTCGTACATGTTGAAATGTCGGCATGTCCATTGACTATCATGTGTATCCATGTCTTTGGACGTGCAGGTGTATTTTTACATACTGTGTTGATTCATTTTTTTAGCTTGCAGGTATATCCTTCACGAAGGAGGCATCTCTATCGAAACCCTAACGTACATGTCTTTCTAGACGCGCGCAGGTGTTGGACCTCACTGTCATAAATTGCTGCCATGCTCACACATCAAACCGGGCACATATCTGCTAGTTGGGACGTGTATGCATCTTTCTAGGCGTGATGGTGGTTGAGTTAAAAATTGAAATTTCTTTTCGAGATGTAAGATCAAGATTTTTGGGTTTTTCTGATTGTTTGCAGGTTTTACAAGGTAGTTGCAGAGTTCTTTTTGGTTTTGTTTGACTAAATTAGTTTAAGTGTTTCATTTTTCTTAGTTAAGAGATATTTTCGAAGTGTGTATGTTCTTCCCTTGTACCTTCTAGGTGATCTTGGGAACCAAAAGCAATTTTAGAACCTTCTTATTACTTTCAAAAACACTTACCTTGCGCTTCCTAATGGATCAATCTTTCAAAATTGGTTAAAACAAACTCAAACTTTTGCAAAAAACTTAAAATATTTTCCATAAACTCGTTTTAGTTAAGTTTCCATGTTGTGTATACTCTTCTTCATGCCTTTTTGGTGATCTTAGGAATCAAAAGCAACACACAAACTCTCTTTTTGATATCATGATATTTTGTGTAAAATTACTAACCATTTACGTATAAGACCAAAACGCTTGTTGAAGAAAGAAGTTACAGAAACAAAACCTCTAATACGTGTGTCCATACATGTTTTCAAAGGGTGTGCTACTTAAAACCACATTAAGCTAAGCAGCATAAAAAAACACACCATGAAAATAACATTGTATTGTAGGTTTCAGAAAAGGATACGTCCTTATCCACTTAATTGGAACATAACCCCTTTGGCATAACACCTTAAGCTACAAAAATGGGGATGGTTCTAAGAACCCTAAAGTAATCCACAGTTGAGTAACCTCGTGGATGAAATAGGAAGCACTCCGCTTACCCACTTGACTAGTCATACATTATGAGTTTAGAGTCAAAGTTGTCTGTATCGCGAATCCAGTGATGATAAAAATGAACGCACTAGTTGCTCATTGTATCAGAAGGGGGTAAATTAAAGTCGAGATACTCCTTGGGAAACCTAGGAAAATCAAGCTCACATTTAGACAAATTGCTGACACCTAGTTGAGTGATCTACTTAGGAAAGCTATTTTTTCATGGAGCCCACTTTACTAGTCCATTATCGTGTCTTTGCCATCACGAAGTGATAACTTGTTTGGATTCAAATCCTTATTTTTTGAACATGGTAATGAATCCACTTAAAGTTTTATCTAAGTGTCACTCATCACGAGATTTACGACGTAGCACTTAGCTTAGTTTCTTTCTCGCCTTAGGACAAGGTGAAACTCTGCCTAAGTGACGCTTAGTTTATTTCCTCCTCATTTGGTCTATACCCTTGCATTCTTGTTGCCCATTTGGGACAAGAAAGATGCACACCTCGCAAGTGTTATCATAGACAGTGTTCACCACTTTTTTGTCTGTTTACGCACATCCATGTTTGCGGCTGGGTTGTTACACGTCTAAAGTGTGTGAGTACGTATGTACGTCTTTGATAGTCCTTTGATCTTGATTTCAATATCATCCTCATAGCTAGGATTTTGTTTCATCACTATTTCCCCTTGAGTTGTTATTTTTGCTCGCATTTTAGCTATACAATTATGGTACTTACATCTTGTTTTCATTTTTGAGAACTTGATAAAAGTTTCTTTATTGTATCGTTACACTGCTCGCACGGATAATAAATTTTGGCTATACTTGTATTGAATTCCAACATCATCTAAGTCTTTTGAGAGTGTTGATACCACTTTGTTTATATCGCGATGATATCATCTTGATACTAACACCTTGTTTTCTTGGTTAACGTATCAAAATAGTGTTATTATGATATCCACATTCGCAACTTCCATTATCAAAAACTTATGTTTTATTAGCATTTGAACTTATCATAATATATCTTGTGGAGAGATTGCGTCAATATCACTTTGGTACTTAGGTCTTGTTGGAATTCTAACTCGACCTATTTAATGATAGGGTATTTTCACTATCTATCTTGCGCCCATCATTGAGATCATAGCTTAGAGTATAGTCTTTTTAAAAAAACAATTTGAGTGATTGTTTGGTTTGCTAGGGTATTTGTGTGTTTGTTCCTAGAATAATAATAGTTACATAACATTACATTTGGGACACAATAGGATATTTAGACTTCAGACGACTTACATAATGTACACCTAGTAATGCCAAAACATTACTAGTATAAATTTTGACTAGTAATGCCAAGAATCATGAAAATGGCATCTAAACCAAATGAGCGTGATTTAGAAGAAAATATTTTTACATCCTTCCCATTCAATGGTAATAACTTAGCACCTCTCTTTTCATAGGTCAAAGACACAGAACCGTTCGTCGATCATAGCGGAGAAGAATCTGATTCTTCCGAAGAACAACATAAGTTAGACCTAGTTCGATTCAACTAGCTCCTTTATTATAACATAGGTCAAGTACTCACAAGAGTTCTTGAGTTAGAAGCTAAGATTCTGTAGGAACGCAAAACAAAGGATAATATTATTAACCATAAAATAGAAAAGTGACCATCCCTCTTAGACATGGATAATCCCTTTGACGTAGAGAATGCTTCTACTTCTGGACAACATAACAAAAATGTCAAAGAAGACCCATCAAAACCAATTGGTGATTCACGAATACCTTATTATAAGGCTTCACATAAATAAAAAGTTAAGCATGAGTGCAAAGGCTTATTGCCTCCCAAGTTTGATGAGGAAGACAATCCCTTGGTTTAAGAAGAGATCCTCCAAAAACAAATATTGAAAATCAGTCAAAAGTTAGCAAACTTAGGCTCCTCGAGTAGAAATGTGCCTAAAGATAAACTCAAGACAAAATCTAGTGAGTTTCACTTTGACCCATCTGATGACGCAACTTTTAAATTTGCTAATGTAAATAGACCAATATCACGTACAAAGGAACAACTCATTCAACATGAGTTACAATCAATGAAGAACACACTTACTATGCTACAAGAAAGTAACATAGGGCACAGTAAGAAGTACTTATATGAAGAACTACGCCCTTACCCCATTGATAAGGACATGTTGCGACAACCATTTCCGAAACATTTCACCATTCCCAAGTTTGACAAATATAAGAACAAAGGTGATCCTTGGGATCACATCAAAGACTTCTACATGGCTTGTCAAGAAGTCACATACAATGATAATTTATTAATACGATTATTCCCTTGCAGCTTAGGAGCATTGGCATTAGAATGGTATTTTAGTATACCCAAGGGATCTATCATGACATGGCCCACACTAGCTGAAAATTTCGTGCGACATTACTCCTTCAATATAGAGAGTGATATCATGATGAATGACCTTTACAACACAAAAAAATCCTAACAAGATATTTGCGGGCTTCTTACAACGATGGCATGGATTGACAAGCCATTTCCCTTGTGCCCTGTTGGAAAAACAACTAGTGAGAATTTTCATTCCTAACCTAAACCCGGAGATAACCTTTCATTTATAAATGCACTACGGCTCTAACTTCAAAGAAGTTATAGGGAAGGGTAGTCAAATCAAAAAGGCTCTCATCGCGAAGGGCACACTTAAACCAGTCATCAAGGGAAAAAACAAAACAAAACTCTCAGATAAACCAAAATTCTTCAACAAAAATAAACATGTCGTACATACTCCAAAAGAGTCCAAACTGTACAAATTGTCCCATTTCTAAAGATTTCACAAATACCTCATCCAAAGGCACCTACAAAATGTACATTTTTTCCGCTAACTGAATCACTATCTTTCATACTTAAACAGTTAGATGTAATGAACATGGTGTAGTACCCAACCACGACAGTACCATATCTAGAAGATGCTCCAAAATTGGGTTGGTTTAAAGAGCATGAGTATTGTGATTTCCATCGTGTCAAAGGACAAAAATATGATAGGTACTCGAGACTGTGACATTATATACAAGACCTCATCGAAGAGGGAAAAATCATCGTAGATTCACCCCTTGACTCAGGACAGGGTCCTAACGAGAAAATGGGTATATTCAAAGAGCCCTTTCCTAACAATGCAGATAAAAAATAGAAGCCAGATCAACGACAATCTTACAATAACTATAAGATTGTTGCCTATGTTTATCCAACTAATGATAATCCCTTTGATTCCCTTATAGGTTGTATCCGTTCATTTGATGAACAGGTTAATACTATTAGGATTTTAGAAAAGAGTTGTGTCGTAGGAACATGACGTGCTTGTTAAATCATACCAGATCCCGTACCTATTCCTTAGGAAGGTTAGTAAAATCTAATAGAATAGTTAGAGAATACACCCACCAGGATATTGTGTTTAGATATCCTCAAAATATCTATTGCTCATAAAAACATATTATATAAAACATTGCAGAGTTCATGAGTCTCCATGGATGTAGATCCCGCGTATCTTCAAACTTGATCGCACTACAATCCTGCGTAATGACCAAGAGTACAACCTACCCTTATACCTAGAAGTAGTTGTTACACATCGTAAGACCAAGAGAGTGTTTGTGGATGGTGGATCTGGTTTAAATATTTGCACTTTAAAGTTGGTTGAGCAGTTGGGGCATTCAAAAATAGATCTAGGGGCTAAAACTATTACAATCGCGACTTATAATAATGAGGAACGTGAGCCAACAGGTACTATAGTAGTTCCTATGGAAGTGGGGCCAACATGACACGATATGACTTTCTATGTCCTTGACCTAGATCTTCTGTTTAACATGCTCTTGGGGTACTCATGGATTCACGCCATGAAGGTTATTCCCTCCACCTTCCATAAGTGTATCAAGATGTGCTTTGGAGGACAGATAATCATCATTCAGGGTGATCTAGAACCATTCACACATTATAGGGCATTACACAGTTTTTCTCGTGTAGCTTATGAATGTCCTTCTACATATATTGTTGTTCCCTTACAAACAGAGGCCATAAGGGAACGTGTGGATCTAGATACACTCACTCCTTGTAATCAGAACTTTCCTTCATTGGTAAACCCTTTCTCATCATGGGAGGAAATGTCGGCAAAGTATGGCCCAGGTGAGCAATTTACTCTTCAACAGGCCTTACTGATATCAAATCTTTCAGTATCACCCAGGACATGGGGAAAACCTTAATTTCAATTCAAAAGCACTAGAGATAGATGCCCTGAACCCTTTGAGAGATTCATCCCTAATGGTCTCTTGTCTAAGGAAAAGATGTTAGAAGATCCCAAGAAGTGTGTCTTTAGCATTTTTTCAGGGAAGCTCTTAGGTTTCATCATTTTATAGAGAGGAATAGAGGTGGATCCTGTAAAAGTTACAACTATCATAGAAATTCCTCCACCTACGAATCTCAAACAACTAAGAAGTTTACAAGGAAAGATTCAGGTGATTTTTCGTTTCATTTCATAGCTTGTGGATAAGTGTCATCCATTCACACATCTCCTCAAGAAGGATGTTACATTCAACTAAGGACCAGATTGTCAAAAGGTGTTTGCACTACTTAAACAATACCTTATCACCCACATGTACTCATGCTGCCTACCCTAGGTGAACCTCTGCTATTGTATATTTCAGCTACCCAATTTTCTATTGGTGCCCTGCTTGCCCACTACAACTTAGACCACATAGAAAGGGTAGTTTATTACCTTAGTCGCACCTTGATTGCCTATGAATTGAATTACCTGCATATTGAAAAGGCCTGCCTAGTAGTTGTCTTCACCTTTCAGAAACTACATCATTATCTCCTTAATAATAAAACCAAGCTAATATCCAAAGTTGACCCTCTCGAGTACCTTTTATCCAAATCCGCCCTTATAGGATGAATGGCTAATTAGATCATCCTCATGAGTGAATTTGATATATTGATTTTGTTAACCAGAAGTTTTTGAAAGGACGTGTATTGGCCGATCAGATGGAAGAAGCTCCCCTACCAGGAATGGAACCATTATATCTGGATCTACCAGATGCATCCATGATGTATGTTGAAGAGTCTATCAAATAGTAATTCCATTTTGATGGATCATTCAGCTTTCCATGGATCAGGAGCAGGAGTCGTAATCATCACTTCCATAGGGGAGGTTATTCTAAGGACATTTCATTTAGGATTCCCTTGCACTAATAACATTGCAAAACATGTAGGCACTCATTACTGGCCTTATAGTTGGCTATCACTTGGAATATCAGACAGCTACGAGTCATTCTTGACTCCCAACTTATTATTGAAAAATTTAATGATGAGTATAATGTTAAAGATGAAAAGCTCATTCCATACAAGAAATTGGTTGAAACCTTGAAAGAATATTTTGTGTAGGTTATCTTTGAATAAAAACCAAGGTCACACAATATATCGAGTGGATGTCATGGCTACCATAAGATCACTATTATGCATTCCACCTCACGTAAGTAAAATTTCATTCTTTGTATAGAATTTATGAGTGCCTCACATATGACATGCCAGAGTCAGGTTTGGCATGTGAAATTATTGATCCCTTCTCCCCTTGGTATGACCTTATATTAAAATACCTACAAGATGGTACACGTTCCCCCTGAACATTACCCATTCCGAGAAGAAAGCCCTTATCCAATGTATAGCATATTATACCCTCATAGGAGGAACTCTCTGTCATCGTGGTTATGAAGGGAATCTACTTCGCTGTTTGGATGTTACTGAATTGGTCCATGGTATTAAAGAAGTGCACAAAGGTATTTGTGGAGCACACACTAGCGGCATGGTATTAGATAAAAAAAATCTTAAGCGTAGGCTATTATTGGCCAACAATGGAAGTAGAATATTATAATTTTGTAAAGAAGTGTGAGTTGTGTCGAAAAGTACATACCACTTGATAGATGTGTCGGAACACCGGCATTGTACAGCCTATTGCAATACTTTGGCTGTTTTCTAGGTGGGGACTAGATTTCATAGGGAAGCTCTATCCTACTTCATCATATGGTCATACCCACATTATTAACACCACTGATTATTTTACTAAATTGGTAGAGGTTGTACCTCTTACTTATGTCATTGGTGCCCAAATTTCCAAGTTCATTATGAATCACCTCATTTGTCGCTACGGCATCCTTTCTGCCATTATAACCGATAATGGTAAGTCCTTCAAGAATAAAATGGTCAAAGTGTTATGTCAACACTTTCAGATCTCAACTCAAGTGGTCCACCCTGTATTACCCTCAAGGTAATGTACAAGCCGAGGCCACCAATAAAACTCTTGTACGGTATCATGGAGAAAATGGTAAGTAAGACTGGCCGCAATTGACACTTACAAATACATCATGCCCTCTGGGCCTATCAAACGTCCATCCACACTCCTACTAGTGTGACCCCATATTCCCTAGTCTATGGAATTGAAGCCATAATACCCTTTTAAGTGGAGCTTCAACCATAAGAATATATCTCCAGGACTATCTTAATAAGGATGAAGACTATAAAGTTACTCGGCTAGCAGAGATAGAGCTGTTGGATGAGAAGTGTATGTGAGTGCTTAATCACCTGAATGGTTTACCATAATCCAAAGTGTTAAGAGGATATAACAAGTGGATCATTCATTTTGAATTTGATATAGGTGATCTTTTTCTAATAGAAATTCATAAGAAACACTTGTCAAGGACATAGAAAAGAAAGGTAAATTTGAGGCTAACTGGTTAGGGCCTTATGTACTGGTTGTTAAATATGGATCAAAGCTTATAAACTTGCATATTCATATGGTGAAGAGCTTCTAGAACCCATGTGAATTCCATGCATCTCAAACAGTTCTACACTTAAGTATGGTGTAGATATCAAAAAATAACTAAAAAAGTAGAAAATGAAAGAAAAAACAAGCAAAACTAATTTAAAAAATCAAGAAAACAATAAAGAAAAAACAGGTTATCCAAGAGTGAAAATAACACAATTATGGGCACATTGGATTGGTCATTGGGTGAAAACTGGTTTCCAATGCTCAAGGAGGGTTTTTTTTTCACAAGTTACTCTTACACTTGGACACGTAGCTATTACTTCTGTGTAAGAATGGTTCCCCTTATCAAGTCTAGGAACCTTTCCCTTGAATCTTCTTCGCCAAGTCGTGATTTGGCTTGTTTGTTCTTATATCTGCGTGAAGGAGTTGCCTTCGTATATTCCCATATAATGTTGGGAAAACCTTCACATTTCACCTTCTTGAATATACACGCATGGAATTATACCTTTTGTAACATTCTCATCTATCATTGGAGGCATCCACATTTCTTTGTCATTGTACATTTCTTCCAAACAAACCTTAGAAAACACAAAACATTCAGAAAAGAGATATACAAAAAACTAAACATTCAGAATATCCTCTTCTAGGGACGATGCTACATCTGTTAGAATAACATTTTCTTTAGGAAACCCCAAAAACAATGTGACAATAGCCTTGAAAATTTATCTTTCACGATGACACCAAAAACAATAGAAAACATATCAAAAATATTCCGTAAAAACATAGTTCGAGTTTGCTTGCTTTTATTGTTGTTTTGGTTTGATTGCTTTGTTTTAGTTTGTCAGATTTTGATTACATTTTATACATTGGATTCATTTTCTTAGGTTAAGTTTTACTTAGCTATTGCATTTAGTTTGTTTTAGCATGTATGCTTGTTTATACTTGTATTGTTTTCGTTCATTTTTGTTTCCATTTCATTATGTGGTATGTTTACAAGATTGAGTTCAATTTCTTACTTTAGTTGAGTCTTTACTTAGGTAATTGCATAAGATTCATTTTACACACTTGTGATTATTTGTAGTATGTTAGTTTGTATTAGGTTGTGTCTTGTAAATTGATTGTACAAATTGTTGTCATCATTACATATATCACATCTATCATCTATCATCATCACATATAACACCATCAAAATACATCATATATATAAAAAAATGCTAAGTTTTACATCATGCATGTATACTAAGCTAATCATCACATATCGTATCATCAATGGGGGAAAGAGGGGTTGTGCATGATCACAAATCTATCCCCCCACACCAATATCATCTATATCATCCCGTGTACTAACATCTACCAAAGTATCTCATGTACAAAACATATGATATTATCTAAGGATACATCATCAATCTACAACATATGATATAAGATCATCAAATCTATCATGATACATACATGAGAAATGAAATCATACAACATATGGATATACTCATCATACATCTATAAACATGAATCATCATCATAAAGCATATAAAAAAATGACAATATATAACATCGAATGTCCATATATACATGTGTAAATATCTGTCTCAAAATAAGATACATCATTGATACAACATCTGCCATCAAAAGGGCATGAATCAAAACCAAACCTTCATCACGAGGCATAATAAAAAATGATACATCAGTACATACATCAATCAAAATCAACCTTAATAAGAGGCATGTATACATACATATATTAGTACAAAAAGAGAGAGTCAACCATGACTCTCGCCCTCTCTTGGGCTGCCTGGTTTGTGGCCTGGAGGATGAAACAACAACTAATGCAGATGGGTCAGCTCCAGGTGCACCACCCTACTGTCTAGCTGGTTGTTGTACCAATCTAACTGATTATCTTGACCTCTATGATCTAGAGCCTATCCTACTCACATCTAACTGATCAAAGGGTGTAACCCGCTGCCCTGCTGGAAGTACTCAGTAGTAGGTGGCCTTGTAATATGAGGCCTTTCCACTAGCTCTCATAATGTCTTGAATCGTCTCTGTATCCCCAAAAGTTGTGGTTGTATGTACCGCAAAAATTGGTCCCCTATCAATCTACCAATATCATCCTGAGCCTATCTCAGAGCCACGACCTACTGATCCCTATCCCTTGTAATAGTCTAGACCTAGCCCATGCTTGATCTCTATAGATAGTAATACCCTACACCTGCATCTAGTCTTGGTCCCATGTATAATGACACCCTGTGCATGTGTCTGTACCTAATGTAGGAGGCTCAATATCTGAGCACCTATGTGCTATAGATGCCTAATCTGCTGCAGCCATGCTCCTCCATCCACACCACTGAGGCATGGCCTCTCACCTAGTCTCTCTCTACTGTCATGACTTATAATTATGCTCTAGCCTGATCTCTCTCTATTGTTACCTGTAACTGAACAAGCTATCACTGCATGTAATTGTTGTTGAAGCATAGCTAACTTCCTATCATCTCTACCTCCACCTGAAGAATGAGGTGGTACCCTACTGACACCTACTATAATGGAATTTACACCCCCGCTAGAATGCCTAATGGAGGAAACTATATATCGAGAGCTTGGGGAACCTCTCTCTATCTATGCCTAAGCCCCTAGGCCATGTGGTTGCTCTAGTGGAGGACCCTGTCCCCCACCCCCATCATAACACAAGCCATCGAAAGGATCATCATCCTCATCATCATCTCATCATCACTCATTGGCTAGGAGGCCCCACTAGAGGTGCTCTCACTCCTTCATCCCATGTCTGCTCTAGGAATCATCAAATGATGAGGTATAACTATATCGTACCATGGGGCATACTCTGTTATACAACTCAGATCCCTGACCTGTCTCAAAGGTACCCACTGAACAAACACCATCTGTAAATAGTTGGCCATCACTATGTCTCTAAAGATCTGTGGCCCCATGTTAAAATACTCTCAAGCCCTACGAGCATACCACATATCTGGCCCTGGTATATCTTGTGTAATGCAAAACTATCTCTGGCACCGATCAACTCTATAAAAACTCTCACATATAACTACGGATGCCCAAACATAAAGTGCTCCACAGTCACTATACTCATATCTAAGCCATCCTCAGGCCACTAGAAATGTCTATATGGCCTCCATACTACTGTGACCTGATGTAAGTCATCCAACTCTTGGCGGTAATGGTAGCTATCTCCTATGTTCAGCCGCACATCATCACCAATCGAACCGTAACCCATAGTAGAAGGCTCCTCTAGAGCTTGGACCCTCAGTACACATGTGGGATGACCAATAGCAATATGGTCCCACACCCAAATCTTAAGCAATCTAGCAGGTCCCATCATCTTCTGATGGTAGTATGTGATCAAGTGAAGGTCCCAGTATAAATGTGCTAGTATGCACTAGCCCCAATAGTATGTCTGGCCATCAAGCAAAGTGCGTATCACTCCAATGAAACCAAGTGGAAATGAATCTCTGGTCTTGTTAGGGAGTAAAACTCCACTAAAAAAGGCCATCAGGTATACTACAACTCAATGAAGCTCAAGGATCTGCTATACATGATGATAATCTCACTGTCATCTCATGGGCGGTATATCTGGAATACAAATAACTCTAGAATACAATGATCAATATCAAGTTGATGACTCATGTACTGGATCAACTCACCCTGGATGGGGAATCACATAATATGCCATAATTCCTCCAAGGTAATAGTAATCTCACCAGTGGGGAGTTGGAAGCACTGACTCTCACTATGCCACCACTTGGCTATGGCTATCAAAAGGCCATGGTCTAGTGTGATTTGTGGCATATCAGCCATATAGGCTAGCCCAATAACATATAAAAGGATATCCAATATCCTCTGCTCATCCTCATCAAATTATTCCTCTATCAGAGCTAAGCAACTATATCTCTCTATGGTATGAAGGATAGGTAGTATTCTCTATACACAACAAATGATACACATGTTAGGGTTACATTCCTATCTACTTATATCGACTTTTCTAATATATTCTTCTTTTAAATATCTTTGAGGGAACTAATTTTCACTTTCTTCTATAAAAATATAGTCTATTTTCATCTATACTTATCTTTTTTTTTACAAAAAATTGGTTAGGTATTTTCTCCTGCACGCATGCATGCTTGTTTCAACACTTACAGACCCAGCACACATGCACTTCCTTTTCAATGCCTACACACCCATATCGGCATATACACTCCCCCCTTCAGACACCTAAATAACACTATTTGCATAGGATGCATCCACCCCAGTCCAATGCCTACATCTGTCAATCGACTCATGCATGTGCATTTCTGTTTTCCCCCCTCGATGCATGTGCATCCCCTTTGAAGGATATGTGTTTGCATGTACCCATATTTTTGTAGGTACGCCTTCGCGTACCTATGTTTTTTACACATATGCATGTACATGCATCAAATTCTTCCTAAACTAACCTAAAATGTGCTAAAACACAGATTAAATGTATAAATGACTAAGAAGGGATAGAGCAATCATGTAGGGTCCGTCCGCTACATCCCAAAGATACTCCTGGATGTGGTTTTCATCACCTCCTCCTCCTCGGAAGCCTCGTCATCTCACTCAAATTCTCTCGTACTCACTTAAGGTAAAAATTTGCAAGAGCTCTGCTACAAATGAACTGATTCGTGATTGATTTACCCCCCCGGTGGGTATATTAGGCTTCAACGATACCTCTGGGGCATGTTTTCCCCATGTGATCACTCTAATACTTTTTTCTCTTCACTAAAATGATTATTTTTATTAAATAATTATTTTTTTCGTTACGTTGGGGCACTATTTGCCACCTAGCGCTTATCTCTTCACCCTCAAATTTTTTTAAATATTTATAAGTACTATTTGTCATTTTATTTCTTCTATTTTTATCTATCGCCATGATTATTTTGGCTCATTTTTCTTTTGGTCGGGCATACTTATTGCTACCCAATGCCCATTCTCCTCACTCTAGAGCATGTTTTACATGCTTATAGAAGATCTTCCATTTCTTAAATTCTTCTGACCATCAAAAAATTTAAAAATTATAAAATCATTCAAAAATCCAAAAAAATCGTAAAACTTTGAAAATGGACTAAAATTGGTAACAAGCTCATTTGCAGCTGAAATTTGTGTCTCTCACACAACATTCATCTCATAACTTGTTGGCATTTCCATGTGTATTGAGACAACGACCCATCTGATCCTCTAAATCTCCAAATCATTTACAAAAGCTATGTTGCTTACTTCGTCGATACTCTGGGGCACGAGTTGTTTGGTATTGTTTCGATGTGCACACTGATTTTTCATCAAACCTAAGTGTCCTCCATCCTTTCCCTTAAATGTACTTGGGACATCATTTTAATTTATTTATCAAAACATTTGGGATCGTAGCTCAATAACAAAATATTTGTGCAACTATCTTAAATGTTGTTGGTTTGAGTATGTGTGATTGTACTTATTTCCCTATTAGATGAGTTTGTTTGCTTCTCGTATTACATTGCATTCGTGTATGTTGCATGGAGTTGGTCGTTTTTAGCAATGAAAAGTTATTTGTATCTTTGATTTTCATGTCATTTTACGTAGCTATTCGTATGCTCATATTTTAATAAGGACCGATGATGAAGATTACTAGCAATATGATGAATAGAATTGTTTCTATAGCACTGGTTTGCAGATAGCTCAAAATCCCTTTTCTTGTATTTTCTTCATTCTCACCTTCCTTCTCTTCACATTATTATTTATTTTGTTATCTTTTCGATCGTCAATTGAGTTCCTCCATCACCCCATTAACACTCAAGGGGGCATCCTTCATCCTACTAATTTTTCTTCTATCCCTTCAAAATTTTCTACTTGTTTATGTTTGTCTACTTTCTTTGAAGTGACGTTTCATACATCACCTCAAAGAGGGGAAAATGTAGACACCTATAATTTGGTCTACATGATCTTATTACTAAGATCATACTAATTATCCTAATCTCGTGTTAATTTACTACACTATGCTAGTAAATACCCTTTCTAAACTCTTATAAACCCCCTAAACCATGTTAATCCCTCTCTAACCAGCTTCTATAAGATTATTTCCCTTTAATTAACCTTGTTTAGGTTAATTAACCCTCTTATTGACTTTCTAAATAGGATTTTACTCTCTAAACAAATATCTTACCTTTCCAAATAGCCACTTATCTTCCTAAAATCTTTTTTACACCTCCAAATATGTTTTTCTAAAATTCAACTTTTTGACCCCTTTTTAGTCCCACATGCATCCAAAACATCCTTTTCTCAAATCCAAAAACTATAAATAGAGTGATAGCCCTCCCACCTTTTCCTAAGAACACTTTCTCTCTCTTATTTATGATTTAATCCATTTTAGCTCTCTTAGAGTTATTTCATAGTTTATTTGAGCTATTTTTTTGTTATTTTCTAATCCATTTCAAAGCTTTAGGTAAATGGGAGAAGACATTGATGGTGAGATTCCATGCTTAATCTTTTAAAACATCAACAATCACAAAAATTATTGCTAGAGCTTTAATAGGTTCATTTATTGATAGCTTTCATGGAGTAGAGAACTAATATAGTCATGTTTAGAGGTTGATGGTTTGTTTCAAGCTTTATATATGCATACAAATAGGTGGCTCTTGCTTATCAGATAATATGTAGCTTCGAGGGAAAGTAATTCTCGTCAAATTATAGAAATATAATTTAAAAAATTATGCATTTCTAACTCAAACATCATTTTTAAAACATTATCTCATAACTTTGAGAAAGCTAACATTGAGAGCTCAATAAAATTTTGAAATGAACTTATTTATTCTCATTTAAGCAGAGAATTGAATACAAGTATTGGTTGGGCTCTAGGATGTTACCCAACTGTGTAAGATAATAATAAATTAGATAATTCAATCTAAATTAGATCTTTCCTTTAATCCTACATAATGACAAATTACAAATCATATAGATGAGTCACTAATAATGTATACACCAGCTTCGAGATAGATTTCATAAACCTTTGTTTGTAATATATTAGTATAAGAACCCTATTTTATAACAATGATTATAAGATTTCAATGCCCTATAAAATATTCAATCTCTTAACTATAACCCGATCACAACTCATCTCTATTGATGGGATACATTCAAGAAACCAATTTCTCTATTCATATAAATGCAATGAACTAAGCTTAAGAGATGAATCTACAACTACGCATCCACCTTCTAAGAAAAAAGTGAAGGGATCATTGAACCCTCCATAGGTGGGCACTATCCACCTACCAAAGATCAACATTAATGACGTAGGTGGGCATCTCAAGTGGGTAAGAGCATACAAAAAGGGAGTCAAGTAACAAACAACCTTCACAAAATTTTCTCAACAACCACAATAATAATGCATATGGAAAAACAAGAGATCTCTTATATTCCCTAGTTTCCATCATGCCATATAAGGGTAGGATCGTTGTTACTTCTAAAGGCTAATAAAAATGTTCCGCTAAGGCCTGATAATATAAAAAAGTGATCATGCATGATATCTCAGATTCATGATTCAATAAATCATGTACATATTAAAAAAACCAAGACCCTCATATTTTTGCCTTTCCATATCTAGATAAACCTCAATAACAAGGCACCCTTACTCTACATTAATGAGTTATAACATTCATAAGTCCATAACATGCTTAAGGGAGACAACTAGAGGAATCGCACCAGGTAGGGCCACCAATCATGCATAAAAGACAAAGATAGTGGATTATAGGTTGACCACCTCCCTCAGCAAAGGGGGGTGCTCCAATGTAACTCCTAAATTACAAAGAAAACCAATGTGCTTGCCTAATAAAAAAATATCATTTCCTCATTTTCCCTTATTTTGAATATAATAATGCAAAGAGATAGAAAAATGAACTTACTTATGATTATTCACTTCCAAAACTCCTCAATTTTTTCTATGGGAGTTTAAAAATCTCTTTCTCTCTCTTACATGTAACACATGACAACCTACATTGTGTATTTTCATCTTTCTTTACTCTTTTCTTACACTTTTATGTTTCCTTCCCTTTGTTCTACAAGTGGACAATGCCACTCCAAGACTGTAAAAATATCTTGTAAGTTTATAAAATCCTTAAGCTTCTCATTTTCACCATGTGGTTTTCTCCACAATTTGAGACAAACTATATGATTCAGATGAGTCAAATCAAGCATGATGAGACATATCTAGATGACTTTGAGAAACAAATAAAACACTCGATGGTGTCTTATGAAATTCTTAAGGAAAAATATTGAAACTCTAGGACATTCTAAATTAAATGATGACATTTTATGGAATTTCAAGAAATAATTACGATATTCAATATCACTTTGAGGAAAACACGATATATTTAAGGCACAAATTTCATCCAAATATAACATTCATTTTTACATTCAAATATCAATGAGGAGAAATTGGTATTGCCTCACACCTTTGGATTTATATCCATCTACAGAGGATAATCCAACCTTCGTGGATCTATTTTTGGGGTCCGCATTTAGGATAAATTAGAACAACCTTGTCAATTTTTTTGTAAAGAGGAGGAAAATGCTAATCAAAATTTAATATATAAAGAGGGTCATTTGAGGCTCATGGAATTTACACTCTTCAAATCTACATGAGTGCATTTTAGTGGCATGTTTGGTTCACATACTATCAAATGTGGTTATTCCTTAGCATTTCAATTTTACAGAGGTTCAAAATATTTGCAAATTTTCTTCATGAAAATACATCAATACATTTATGTTTTCTCATAGATTTCACATAAAGTAAATGACACATTCTGAAAAACATGTCAGCACCGAATGTTGTTATATTAAATACCAAATTTATACTACTAATTTTAATTTGGCATTTTTAATATTAGATTAAAAGTGCAAAATTTGTAGACACCTAAATTTGGTCTTTAGTGATTTAGCAACATCAACTTTCGTATATTTTGGCACATAAAGCCCATATTTTTTACTCTAGTACACTTTGCCTCCAGTAGTCTACTTTTATTTTGTATTAGACACTTTTATCTACTAAATATATCCATCTTAGCTCAACTTAGCCTACATAAGAACACATTGAAATTATAAATGTACATTCTCCATAGTCAAAACCACAATTTTACACTATCAGAACACTTTTGATAAAGACCGACTATTTAGGTCTATCGCGGGCATCACCTCTTAATGGTATTTTTTTATTGATAAAATGGGTTGATGGGACCTTTAAAATTGAGGAGAAATACCCCAAAATTATTTCAAACACTGTTGGGCCTATAACCCCCGATTACAAACCTACGACACTTTACTGAACCAAACAACCAAATATAGACTATTTCCTAACCAGGGATAGAAAAAAGTCCTCAATATTACTCATTCGACCTTTTTTATTTTTCCCATTCTTTACTTCTTGCCACTTACCATTCCCTACTGTAATTGCTAGCGAAAGATCACTAGGATTCGTTGAAGCCATCCGATTCTCCGATAAGGACTCTTGATCCAAATTTGATTTGGTAGGAGAATGCCCCCTTTACGTTCCGCTAACCACAATAATCCCCTAAGAATCCTGAACTGTATCCAAATTTTCTTTTTCCACACTTTCCTATGCCTTATTTTTAGGACTGGAATTGCAAGGCTCCTCCTTAAATATCGCCACATCCGCGAATTCTGGATCCAAAGATCCTCATCCTCTGGTCGAGGCCGAATTGCTCTTCTTAGCTGGTTTCTTATTCTCGGGACATGATGCTTTCAAATGACCAGGGTTTCTGCAATTTGTACGCCAGAATCTTGTATTTTCATAATCTAAAGGTTGTGAGTGCTAAATATTTCCAAATTTTAAATTAATTTGATCTAGCAACCCTTTACTCAAGTCAACTTCCACATATATACGAGTGAAGGAGCACAAGCCTGCATGAGTTCTGTCTAGATCTTCTTTTAAAAACCTACCTAAAACATTACCGATATCTTCCAGTGTATACTAAAGGTGTAGAGGAAGATTGGGAAGTCTCACCCACACTGGAATTTTGGAAATCGAAAGAGTATTGGGATCAAATTCTGGGAACCAAGGAGTCAAAAATAGACCCGCGTTACCCCAAAACCACGGCCCGTCAACCAAGCACCGTTGGTAATCCTCAACTTATCTAAAGTGAATCAAAAAAACCTCAGGAACAGAGGAAAATTTCATATTTATCTATCCAGTTTTGAAAGATCCATTGGTACAAATCTGTAGAGGAAGGCCATAAGCCATTGAAGTGGCCTATTATGACATCCCAAGAATGATTTTGATAATATTCCTCCACCTCCTGAACTTCAATGATCAGCGATGAGATTTCTTCAGCTAGATCAACCAAATACGCTTGATTTCCTAGATTATTTCCATTGGTTTTACCCATGGCATCTTTGAATGAAACCCTATGGTTAGAATTCCCACTTCCCTTAGCTCTGCCCCAGGAATTACTTTTAGACACTCCGCTGAAACCCCCTGAAGTATGCCTAGCTACCAACTTGAGTTTTTCATTGCCAGGTTATGGGTTAGGGCACAAATTTCACCTTTCTCCGTGAGTTACTCTACCTTCCATGGGAACCTGAATCCCTCCAAGGGCTCCACCTTCTTATTGAGCATGCTCCCCATGAGACCTGCGCTCCTCATCACTATACCTATTTGTTGTTTCAGTCTTCACATTTTTACCCTTAGTCGCCATCGCTCGCCCTTTTTCCACCATTCATCACCTCTTAATGGTATTGTTTGTGTATCTTCAATGATTAGTTTTTAAGCTACATAGTCATCATTAGGTTGGCCTAGACATGTTTCCTGGGTTGGATATGGCTAAAATTAATGAAGTTACCTATACATATAAAACAACCTTAAGGTCATTACTCACCCTTCTCACCTCTAAGACACCCATGGATGTACCTAGAGTACTCTCGTTACATTGAGGATCACTACCAATAATGAATAAAACCTATAATCTATCGAGAAGTAGCTCTAGAGAAGTCATAGAGATAAATCTAAAAATCAAAGAGGTCAAATTTGCATGATGCCAAATGTCAAAGTCTAAAGGAAACTCAATTGTTTGAACATAAATTCACATAGTTTCACCTAGGTGGGAGAAGTACATGAGTCTAAGATCTCTTTAAAGTATTTATACATAGGAACCATTCATCCATTGTGATGGTTGGGGTTATATTGAATCAAAATGCTAACTCTTTTTGAAGGGTATCTTATCTCTTACAAACATAATTATGGTTTTAAAGAAGAAGAATATAAACAAATAGTAACACATAATATCAAAGATCTCATATTATAAGTGAAGAGGATAAAGTGATGAAGCATATCTAGAAGTGATTGAGCCTCAAAGTAATCCATCTGCATCCAATTACCTTGTTCCTTACGTAAGATCAACAAGCTTCTGTGTGTTATTTTGAATCACAAATTGATATTCAACATCCATGACATCTTTATAAGGTTTAGATTGTATAGCTTTCTGAACTATAGAGGGCTCAAAAAATTCAACAACTTTATTCATTAACGAAAAATTTACCTCATCTCAAGTCTTATTGCAAGTCCATGGTCTAGGTGTGGATGTGTTTGGGAGACCATCCAATTTGGCATCTTGTATTACATTAGTATACCATTTAGGCATTTGTTGATTTGTTCTCATGGGTGGTGATCCTCTCAAATCATAATCGTCATACCCATCATCACTTTATTCATAAGAGGGAATATCAACATTTGTTATCACAACAGGACTGAGTTGATCATCAGGTGAGCTTTTGGAAAGATCTTTCTTATTGAAAAAATCAACATCCCTACTTGTGTAAACTCTTCTAGTTTTTGGATCCATCGATTTGTAACTAAGAGATTCTTCACTATACCCTATGAGATATTTATTGCAGCTTTCATATAAAAAAAAATTCTCCTCTAAGGAATGTACATACTCACTTTACATCCATAAACTTTAAGATGTGAAATAGATGGATTTCATTGTGACTAATATTTTTGTGGTGTTACCCCATCAAGAAAAATAGTGGGAAGTCTATTTAGCAAGTAAACTGCCATTTTGGTTGATTCTACCTAATATGCCTTTGTTAAGCCAGAATCATTGATCATACATCAAACCATCTCCATGATAGTATGATTTATCCATTCAACAACACCAGTTTTCTATTGTGTATATGGAGGATCCATTTGTCAATGAATTCCATGAGTTTCTAAGAATGCTTTGAACTTGTTGTTGATGTATTCCCCCTTGATATGAGTGGAGTGTTTTGATTTTACAACCATACTTGGTTTTAACAACATATTTGAACTTCTTGAAATTATCAAAAGCTTCATATTTAATACAAAGACAATATATCCTCATTTTTCTTAAAAAACATCAACACAAAACATAAAATATTAAAAATCAACATGAATAGGTCCCATATGTCCACAAAGGTCAGTATGCACCAAATCAATCTTACTTGGAGCTCAAAATGTACTCTTTTAGAATGGTACTTTAAGTTTTTTTCCTACCAAACAATGTTGGCACTTGTCTATGTCCTTTTTGAGAGGTGACAGTCCTCTCACCATATTTGTTGAGAGGAGGAAATGGTTATGTACTAGCCATGTGCGGAGGATAGACACCGTGTGAAAGAGATGTGCGAAGGGACGTGCACATATAGGAAGGTTCAGTGTGCGAAGGTTCACACATGGGCATACAGGGTTCAGGAATTAGCCAATTTCCCATAGTCTGGTTAAAAATAGTAAAGCAGAGATGGAGTGGTGATCAAACAAGGATCCAAAAATAGAAAAGAGAAAGATAGCTTGAGATGCACACAAAGGAGCTATAAACAGGAAAAATACATGTAAAGCAAGGATAAAGAACACACATGGATTAGGCTAATAATAGGATTAAAAGCATGTGATCCATTTATAGCCCAATTTAATGTTAGCCTGAGTTATAGAAAAGCGTGTAAGATCTAGTTAAAGCACACATATTATTAGGAAGGGTGCATGAAGGCGATGAAGGAAAGTCCACACCCCTTATATATACTTGTAGTGCATTATGTAATAGGGATCATTAAGAGTTATCAGTGAGGCATTCAAGTGCTAGTAGTTTTGAGTGATCTTTTGGGATATGTAGCTAGACTTTGTATGCTTACATGGACAAATGGTGATTGTAAGCAATATATGATGTAATTAGCAGATTTATTATGCAATGAATTAATGTTCTACCATGGATAATTGTATATGGGCTGCTACGTTGACTAGGTCTGAGTATGGAATATGAGAATTCAGATTTGGTTCATTATTCTTTATGTTGAGCGAACTTCTTTGTTGTATGTGTTGCCAATCATTTATGGTGTGATAAATTTTCTTGCATGAATGGATGTTATAGTTGTTATGGTTATGATTAATGAATATGCATGTCTAACATCTTGATTGAACAAACAAAGGAGGGACCTGGTAGTTGTGCGCGCTTACAGTGATCTTCCAGACTAGTCTAAATGAGGTGCCAACGTGCATAGCTATATTGGGTAAATAAAAGAATACATTTTGGTTCCGTTGTTGGGACCTCTTGTATGTTTGTTCATTAGGATGTTGCATGCTCATGGCATTCTGACTATCATCAAAGAATATTGAGAACTGGGTATATAACGTCCAAGATGCGTTTACTGAGAGATATAGCATTGAACCTGATTTCAATGAGCGCAAGTGGGTGGATGACAATCTCTGTGACTTTTTGTATGAGAAATTTTTTAGCTTCTTCCCAGTAGATGTGTACAAGTGGTTGGAAGCTTGTGGGTAGAACAGAGGCATTCAGATTAGTAAAAAGCAAGTGTGGAGACAAGAAGACTACTAAGCACTCTCTGATTTGGACGAGTCATGGACTAGAGTTATAGATTGGTGAGAAGGTGTGTAACACAATTATACCTCAAGGTACATAATTTTTACATACTTGTGCCTAAAGGAAGTAGAGTTTTGGTTTTTACACGATCCAAGAGGATCCTATTTGCGCATGACACCATTAGCCATCAAGATCTTGATGATTGAGTTCGGAATGGAGAACCTACCCATGGAAGGCTAAAACTCCACCGCATGCAGGGGAAAGAGATAGGTTTAGGAAGGATGGTGTTGGCTTGAAAGAAGAAGAAATAGAAATAGAGGAGAGACTTTACAGGTATACCAATGCGCGATAAAGGACAATTGATGAGGCACTGAGGTCGAGGGAAATGATGTCTGGAAGAGATGTTGATAACCTCTTAGCTAGCAAGGGAATGAAGGATATTATCCTCCCCTCTTTGGTTAATCACATAGGTCCCCATCGACATCCTATGAGAGTGAGTTTGAGGAGATAATAAGTTTTGTCGGCGTGCATCTAACCCCACCTAGACACCTTGGCCATGTGCATGGTGTTTAGAATTCAGAGGTAGTACTAGAATATCATCATAATGATGGTGAGTAGGAAGGTAATAGAGGATCACTACATTAGGAAGGAGATACATGTAGGCATATACTTATTTCATCTTAAGAAGCATAATAGGTCAAGAATGTGCATATGGTTGCACATTAAGTGCTCGTATTTGGATAAGGTTTTTTTGCGATAGGTTTGCTAGGTGCATCATCAGAACAAAGCAACGACGCTCTACTAGTTTGAAGTAGCACTCTTGGAAGTGTTATAAGACTAAAAATTGGTATGCAATTCAACATGACCACATGAACATGGTGTAGATATACAACATGACCTCAGGTCATGGTGGGAGGCTTAGAAGGTTTAGGGTAGCTACCCCATGGAGGTAGTATGGGTGGAGGATCATGTTCAGGATCTTTTCCCACTCCAGGATAGGGTCCACAACAAACTCAACAAACACAACAATAGAATCCTCAAGTTTTCTTTGATATTTAATTCTATTTGCTAGAATATAGAGGAGTTGAAGATGTAGTTGAACATGTGCATACATGTGAATTATTATGGAGAGCTAAGAGCATAATAGTTTATGATAGAAAAGAAATTTAGTTTGCTACCACATTACAAGGGCACACACACATCTATTATAGGAAATATGACCTGTACCAGACTGCGGTTGATTATGATGCATTGCACACAACATTTTTGGTTGAGTTCCACATACCATAGTTTGAGTAATAGAGCATCAGTGTGCTAAAGGACATCAAACAAGGTTTGTCAGAAAGTGTGAGAGAGTACAATGTGATATTCAAGACTTTACTATCTAAAATCTCACATGAATTTTATAAGAGTCTTCATGCATAGTGGTTCATAAGCGGCTTGTTGACACCATTCAGGAGAGCATTGTCACATAAGACATTAACAGATCTGTACAAGGCCTTAGAAGAAGCGTTGAACACTGAAGCAATGAGAAGTGTTGATACATGTGTGAGCCCATTCCCCGAGGTTCAAATTATAGCCATGACTTCTCAGCTGGAAAATATCTCTGTGAATTCATCCCATGAGACGTACAATGGTTTATGGTGCATGGAATGTGAAGTGGAAGGTCATAATAAGGAAATTCATCTGCGCAAGAATGTGCACACATTGTTGACGTCTTGTGATATTTTCCACAAGAATCATGATGTTCATAATTGTCCAATTTTACAGTGTGCAAAACAAAACAATTTCTCTATGTATTATAAGATATGTAATGTGCATACTCATAACATAGTTGACTACCATTTGATTGATCATATCCATGAAGCAATGGAAACAAGGTTATGCCAGACAAGTATGGTAAGTGGCTCGAAGCAGTAAGAAGGGCAGAAAAATGAAGGGCACAACAATAATATTAGAGGCTTCAAAGGTGGGTTCCTAAGCAGAGGTTGTGGCGGTGGTAGAGAAAGGTTCAAGCAAGGGAAGTGATACACATGTGGATCACATGATCATTATCAGCGTGAGTGTCTTAAGAACCAGGTTTGCGTGTACTATAGAAAGGCACATAAAGTTGAGGATTTCCTGAACCTCTATGCTCATATGTGTAAAAATAGTAAGAAAGATAAAGGTGCATGTATGATCAAGGTAGAGTGTGCAAGGAGTGAATAGTGAACACCTAAGAAGGTTGATCTAGAGCTTTAACCTATACTAGTTATCACTCGCATAGAAGCGATGCACACATGGGAGTATATAAAGGTAAAACCATTGATCATGCGTAAAGAGTTCATATATGTTAAATATCCAGACGTTGCCCATCCTGGAAGGAGGTGTATCAGGAAACCATAGGAGTTGTTAGATAATTGCAAGGGGAGATTCAACACTTGAAAGAGCAAGCACGCGAGAGGGAATGCGCAAGGGGAACTATACTTCCACAGATCGATGTTGATGATTTGAAGGAACTATGTAGAATAGTAAGGCAGGAAAACATCATTCCTTTATTACGAGAATGGTTGCAAGAAAAGGTTTTGTACGCAGGGATTGAATGAGAGTGCCAGATTTTTCATGCAAATCTACCATCACAGGACCATGAGTATGATAAGGAGATCACATTGGATGCAGTAATTAATGGTTTGATGGTAAGTAACATTATCATTGCCATAAGCACAAAATTCAATCTCCTCTCTTTGGATGCTTGGAATCAGATGGGAAGACCAGAGCTACAACCATATTCCAATGTGTTATACATGGCAAATAAAACAAGCGCCATGCCCATTGGAGTACTTAAACATGCCTTAATCACTATTTAAGGTGCCAAATTTACATATTATTTTGAGGCATTAGAACTTTTAGAGGCAGACACCTTCCTGGTGATTTTGGGATGGCCATGGTGTTATGTCAATAATGCAGATCTACGCTTTAACAAGAGATACATCAGTTTTGAGAACAAGGATGAGCATGTTGTCATATTATTGGATGAAAAGAAGGTTGCACCTTATATAGATCCTATCGGTGAGGAGGACCTTAACAGGATCTAAGCGTTTATGGTGCACAATGTAGAATATGTTGAACCATCTAAATAAGGCATACTTCATTGGGAGGACACGCACTCAATCAGTGGTACTTCCAGTGTGGCATTTGATAACTAGGCCCATAGTACTTATGAAATGGTCGGTCGCAAGGTACAGGGACATGTTACCAGGATGATAAGGCTGCACATGATTAGACATTTAGGAAAGGGTAAATTACTAAGGTACACTAGAGAAGAGAAGCCTAACTCTTTCTCGTGGACATTGGAATACTAGTGGTAGAACGAGGGAAATAGAAGGAATATGATGGTCTATAAATTATGCGGGACAACAACACACTGCTGGACAACACATTGGGACAATCTATTGGGTTGGCTCGAGGTCGTAGTAGCCTTTCTAACAAGGTTTATGAGGAGTAACACACCTACTTTGATAAAAGAGTATGATGGGAAAATTTCTCCCTTGTCTCGTGTCCAAAGTTGTGAGAGAACTTGGGCGCAAGGACCAGAAGCTTTACCACTATCTCTTTGGGCTTAAAATTTTTACTCCCCTTTGCATGGATGCGCATGTGCATGGCATGTGCACATGGAATTAAAAAAATAAACTGCAAGTTGACATGACCTGATAGAAGGTATGGTTCACACTTTTGATTATTTTTCTAATAAACCACCAGTTCAAGAGGCCTTATAGATCATGAGGCACATTATATTGGGGGATAATGCAAAGGCAAAGAACTTATAATTTATTTGTTGGGAGAGCCTAAGACTGAGGCTTGCGAAGATGAAGAAGAACCAGAAGAGATATAGTTGGGGCGTGCGTGGAAAGAAAAAGAGAAAGGCAAGATGGTCTACCTCATAGATGATGAGGAAGTTAAGAACTTGGATATTCCACACATAGAGGGTACGCGCGAGGTGATGGATTATGCAGATGAGCAAGCACACGTATACCATGTGTCATTAAAAACAAAGAAGGTAAACATCAGTATTGAGGATGAACCTAATGAGGCTATTATTGGATATTATTGGTCTTAAATAGAAGTTGTGAATATTATTGAATTACTGTGTGACTTCCAGGATATGTTTCTTACGGGATACCATGAATTGAAAGGTGTGCATCCACCATTGAGAGAGATGAGAATTAAGTTGAATGAAGGAATGTACCCGATTCAAAAGATGCCTTGTAGGATGAATCTAAACCTGCGAGTAAAGGTAAAAGAGGAGATAACCAAGATGCTCAAGTTAGGAATCATTGAGCCCATTGATGAATCTAAGTAGATCAACCCCATGGTAATTAGCATCAAGAAGGATGGTAGGATCAAGATCTATGTGGAATACATGGTACTCAATTCTTCATGTGTCATAGACCCTTTTCCTACCCCTTTCACTGAAGATATCTTGGAAGATGTTACTTGGTGCGAGATCTATTCATTTATGGATGGATTTTCATGGTACCATCAAGTACGTATTTTGCATGAAGATCAAGAGAAGACAACCTTTGCAATTAGTTGGGGAAGTTTTGCATACATAGTCATGCCCTTTGGGTTGAAGAATGTGTCAGTTGTGTTCTCGCGCATAGTGGGTCAAGCCTTCCAGGACTTCATTCACAATTTTTTGCAAGTATACTTGGATGAATGGACTATGTATGGTCTAGTAAAAGACCACTGTGACAATTGAAGGTTGATGTTCAAGAGATGCAGAAACCTAAGTATTTCATTGAACATCAAGAAGTGCATCTTTGCGACCCCCTTTGGCACTTTGCTTAGTCATATTATTTGCAAGGAAGGATTATTCGTAGACCTAACTAAGGTTGTGGTAATTTTGGGGCTTGATAAACCTACCAACCAAAGTGAAGTGTGTGGTTACTTGGCACACTGGTTGCTACAAAAAAATTATCAAAGGGTATGCCAAGATTGTTGTGCCCCTTACATAATTGTTAAAGGTTAAAGGAAAGTTTTATTAGGGGACACGCTACAATGGGTGTTTAATACCTTAAAGGAGAAGCTAACCAACCCACCAATTTTGTGCTTTCCTTCTTGGAATAAACCCTTTCATGTACATGTGGTAACCTCTGGCATGACTATTAGCACAATCTTAGGAGAACCAGGAAAGAGGAATGTGGACCATCCCATATGCTTTGCAAGTAGGAATTTGACACTAGTGGAACAAAAATATACCATCACAGAGTGTGAGGTGTTATATATGATCTACACAATCCAAAAATTTAGACAATACTTATTGGCCACACCATTTATCTTCTATACAGATTATATGGCATTAAATTACTTGGTAAACAAACCAGTCTTGCAAGGGTGCATCTTCCGGTGGATACTTCTCTTTTAGGAATTTGACTTCACAGTCATAGTCAAGCCTAGTAAGAGCGACTTGGGATCTGATCATCTATCTAGAATCAACTTTGGAGAAGACGTGCAGAGCATCGAAGACAATATGGCTGATGCATAATTGTTTATATTAAATTATACATGAATGTAATTAGAAGATATTGCAATGTTATTGTGCACTGGATTTCTGCTAGAGGGCATGAAGGCTTTCGAAAAGAAACAACTTGTTATCCGCGTGACTCCATACCATTTGATTGGTGGAGATTTGTACAAAATGGGACGAGATGAGGTTTTGCGTAGGTGTGTTCTGGAGTATAAGTACGAGGTAATTATGGAGGAAGCTCATTGAGGCATCACATGAGGACACTATGTAGGGGAAGTGACCGTGTTCAAGATCCTTTTAACAGGTCTATGGTGGAAGACACTATACAAGGATACTAAACATTTTGTCAAAGCATGTGATCAATGTTAGAGAATTGGAAAGCCTAGAAACAAAGATGAAATGCCATTACACCCCATAACAAGCGCATAACCTTTTTTAAAATGGGCAATTGACTTTATATGACCTATTACACCACCCACGTGTAAGACATGTGTGTGCTACATCATCACATGTATTGACTACTTAACAAGGTGGGTAGAGGTTGTGCCTACAAATTATTGCACTGTAACAACCACAACAAGGTTCCTTTGGGAGAATATCATCAATATGTATGGATCTCTATTAATCCTAACAAGTGATAAAGGGACTCATTTTCTAAATGAGATTATCAAATTTTTACTAGCATATTTCATGGTGGCGCACCACAAAACCACACCTTATCACCCTTAGGCTAATGGCATTGTTGATGCTTTCAACAAGATCTTGGGACATACACTAACGAAGATATGTAATGTTGGAAGAAAGGATTGGGATGATAAGGTATCAACTATTCTTCGGGCATACAAGACCACTTACAAATGGTTGAACAAGGCCACACATTTTCAGTTTTTGTTTGGCACAAAAGCCATCTTACCTATGGAGTTTATGTTAGCATCCTTGCGTATTGTGCATGCATGTGGCTTGGATGATGCACAAGATATTGATGAGTGCATTGACAATTTAATGTAGCGGGATGAGTGGTGCACCATTATGTGTTGGATTCAAAAGATAGAGAAGGCATGACATGATAGGCATATCAAAAACAAGTCCATTACTATGGGAAAGATGGTACTTCTGTATGACTTTAAGTTTACGCGTCATCTTGGAAAATTGAAAGTTCATTGGTTGGGATCCTTTGTAGTAACAAAGATACTAGACTCAGGTGCACTTAAATTACAGGTGTTGGATGGTACCATGTTTCCCAATTACTTCAATGGGATTAGGTTGAATCCCTACTATAAATAAGCGTCTTTTGTGTTTTTAATAAGGTAGTATTACCACCTAGATTAGATATCCCTTTCATGTTTATTTTTCTTGTTTGGTTATATAGGTGTGATCATGCACAAGAATTGATTACTATCTAATAATTTGATGTGTAGAGGACCGTGCATACTTTTAGTGTGGGATTAAACATGTGCGCGTGCGTGAAAAATAGGCTATGAAATGTTGGTACGACTATTGGAGTTAGTCAAGGGGTACGAGTGGATATGAAATAGGTGTGTGGAAGAAAAATTATGGTGTGTATGATAACGTGAAAATAAAATACGTGCTTAATGGGATAGATATTGCTCAGACTAACAACCACGCGAATGGGAAGCCGTACAATGTAACATGAGGGAGGTAGTAATATATTAGACTACTTGGCAAGTGGCGCGGAGGAAGCTGGTGTGTGGTGCAGGGAGTTGTGTGTAAGGAAGACCATGGCCTAGGAAGAAGTGACGTGCCTGAGGGTTATGACTAACGTGCATGGAAGCGTAAAGCAAAAAGTGTATTAAAAATGAAAAGATGTTTTAAAACAAAAAGTGTGAGAAAATTAAAAAACGTGTTTTAAAGCCAAAAGCTATTGTCGGTGGAATAAATAAATTTGGAAAAATCTATTAAAAGGAGACAAGTGAGTTCATTGTTACCTTGCATTGGAAGTGATTTGTGTGTTTGAAGAGCTAAACGACTACGTGCTAAGAGAAAAGTGTGAAGAAGTGAACCAAAGAGCTAAGATGAACTAGTGACTGAGTACAAGAAGCCTTTAGTGGTAGAGCTCCTTCAAGAAGAGGAAGTGGAAGCTTTAAGAAGAGTGAGGGAGCGAGTTAATATTCACGGAGTTGGAGCTAGGGTTCACAAGATTCAAAGATTGAGTGGCTAAGGCACAAAGGTAGGGCACACAGAACATAGGGAGGATTGAACCCATGAAATTAAGGCAAGTACGTTACTTTCTGCATTTAGGGAACAATTCAGGAAATTCACGGGTTGAGTTGAGAAAAGCAATGACACCATGAAGGGGAAGAACAAGAAGGGTGTAGAGGAACCACATGAGAATTAGTTCTCAGAAATGTAGTACCCACAAGAGATTATTTTAGGGAAATAATGGAGCTCACAACTTAAAAAATGTAATATTAACCAATATAATTATAGGGCATTAGGACATGAGGTCGATTTGAATAAAGATGAGTTACGGGAATCACCCACGAGGATTGCAGAAGACCAAGTGGTCATGGATGAATTGGTACGGAAGAGCCTTGAAAAGGTGGGGGTCCTCCAGTTGTTTGAATTTCCCTTCTTTGGAAGGCCTACACACCTCTTCAAGTAGTTGGTTTCACAGGTGCAAGAAGACTATTTCTATTTCATTAGATGGAGGATGAGGCTCACAACTTGTTTGTTTAGGAGAGTGACCGGGTTGTGGGATACTAGCGATGACCTTGACCTAGATCTAAGAAATGAGACAAATATTGAGGAGTTGGCCACAAAATTGCAATTTGACAGGGGGAACCAAGCCATGAATGTGGATAAGATTGTGACCCTGCAACCAGAGTAGCGGCTCATTTGGTGAGTTGCAAACTTAGGGCCTCAGAACGTTGGGGAGAAGTGAATAGAAAGTTCCTCTATGTTGCACACAAAACTCAATATAATATTGTGAAATACATTATTGATGGAATTATAGAAGAGGCCAAGATTCAAATGGAAAAGGGTGACAAGATAACATGGGGTTCTATCTTGCTGCTAATTTTCTTTGTGGAGATTGGTCTTCCAGATGGGCCATACAACAATATATGGATACATCCAACATAAGACAAGTCCCCTGCATAACGCTTTTCCAATTTCACGTGAGAAGGTGTCATCAAGAATACATACAAGGGATGATTAGAGAAGTGGTATAAGAGGATGTGCATGGCCTTTGAGAATGAGTGACACGTGCTGAGAGAATTTCCAAGTGTATTAGACCAACAGGAAAAGTATGTAGTTATACAACACTTTAGCCTTGCATGATTTATGATGAACAATCGTGAGATGGGGTAGTGGTGCAAACTACCATTTACATTCACCGCTAAGTGTTTCAAGTACACAATTAACATGATAAAATATTTTCATAAGATGGTGTTCTACGCGGAGAAGGTTGACTCAGATTGGCACAATTTGTGTAAGACTTTTAAATATGCTTCCAGGCCTACGTACTTAGAAACAATGGAGCCTAACAATTTGGATCTTAGTCTCATTATAAACTTGATGCTCGACAGAATGATATGCATGGTATTTGTCAACTTACGGTCAAAGATTAAGGATGACAAGGAGATCAAGGTGTGTGACTCCCATATGCCTTGACAACTAAAGAAGAGTACTTCTAGGATTCTCTAAAGGAGGTGAGAGGAGACTCCACCTCAGTATGAGAAAGAAGAGAGGAGGAGAGGAAGAAGAGAAAGAGGAAGAAGAAGAGGATGATGTGCTAGATCAGAGCCATAGAAAAGAAATGTAGGATAAGAGAGGGGATGAAAGCAAGGGTGCAAGTTCCTCACAGAGATTCAATGGGTCTTCTTCAACAACAATGGCCAAGGTAAGTCCATTACAGACAAATGAGGGTAACAAGAGGCCTTGGGTCATCTCCAATGATGAAGAGGATGAGGAAAAAGAGAGGTTTAGAGAAGAAAAGTATGAGGAGTCTGTGTGTGAGGAACAAGGAGGCGAAGAATAACCAATGCATATTGAAAAAAACCTGGAGAAGGACATGAACGAAGGTGAGGGTGGGCATAATGGAAGCCTACGTAAAGAAGAAGCAAATGTACGTGGTGAGACAAGGTACGACATGTAAGAGGAAGATCCCAAGGAAGATAAAGGAAAATGTAAGCAAGAATATATCAAGGAAGATAAAAGCTGATTTTAACAGGAAACGCCAAGGAAAGTACGAACAAAGAAAAATGTGGTAAGACAATAATGATCCCCTCACTCACCTCATATGACATATGTTGATGATCAACCCAAGGTACAGAGGGGTAGGCTATAAAGTATTGTGAAAAAAGAGAATATTTAGATGGGACCTATTTAATGAACAAGGAGGGTTGTCACACACCAAGAATATTCTCTCATGGAGCATGCATACACATGAAGAAGAACTAGATTTCGAGGTTAGCAAAAAGTCCTACTCCAAATTAAAGATAAGGAAAAAGCTAGGGACCATGTATAGTATTGTTAACCCCATAAAGCTAACTGACGAGAAAGCTTGCAATGCCTTGAATAAAATGACAGTTGAGGTCGTGCACATGAACTTAGATAAGGGGATTACCATGAGGGTCATGATAAAAGATAAAAAGAAGAAAGAAAGGAAGAACCAACTACTCACATAGGATCTTAGATCATAAAATAAGCACACCACTGAAGCATATGACAAGGTCATGTAATTAGTGAAGCAGATTACAAGCGTTTGCCCAAAACTGGTGACTCATGCCAAAATAGATTATACTACAGAGATGGAGTATCTTGAAGACCTGGTTTGGATGTTGTTTCACAATATAAAGAGTGGCACAGGGAAATTAGAAGCAGGAGTCATCCAAGGCCAAAAATAATAATAAAGAGGCAATGGAGGCCAAAATAGTAGAGTATGAAGCACTGGTCACCAAGGCCAAGGATGTCATTACAAAGGCTGAATTGGCATTTGATATATGCCAAAAGTGTGATCTCATTTTGAGCATGCATGTTGTAAATGAGGAGGCAGAGCTAAAGGAAATCTAGAAAAAAATAAAGAGTAATAAGCTTGAGCGAGAAAAATTCATGGCAGAGACACCAATACAAAGGGACGTAATTAAAGCCATGAAGGAGACACTTGAATTGTAGATCAAGGAAGTTTAATGCATGGTCATGAAAAGCATGGATGTTATGGAAGGAGTGACCATATAAATGGATGTGGTGATAAAGGATCTTAAGGATAAATTTGATGAGCTAGCACTTGATCAAATATATGGTATTTTTGAGACCGCGTCAGGGAAAGTTGTAGAGGAGCTCGCGATGTGGGAAGAGTTGGAAAATGAATTGGGTAAGGAGTTCCCAGAGATGCTCCAGTTGCTTGAAACTTAAGTATTGATGCTCACATGTTAGTGGATTATTTTATTCATGAAGTGTTGTTGCCCTTATTCGTTATTCTCTAGGATTCTTTGATTGATTTATTCATTAGAGAAGTAAGGTTGATGAAACATTGTTGAGGACGGGCAATAAATTCAATGTGGGGTGATGTTGACTAGAGGAAATGGATAAGTATTAGCCATGCATGGAGGATGAACACCATGTGCAAAGGATGTGTGAAGGGACACACACATATAAGAAAGGTGAGCACGCGAAGGTTTGTGCATAGGCATATAGGGTTTGAGACTTAGCCAATTTCCTAGAGTCTGGCTAAAATTAGTAAAGCAGAGATGGAGTGGTGATCAAGCAAGGATACAAAAATAGACAAGAGCAGGATAGATTGGGATGTACACGAAGGAGATATCAACAATAAAAACACATGCAAAGCAAGGATAAAGAACACACATGGATTAAGCTAATAACAAGATTAAAAGCATGTAAGGATCTGATATATTTATACCCTAATCTAATGTTAGCTTAAGTTATATAAAAGCATGTTGGATGTAATTAAAGCACACATATTACTAGCAAGGGTGTATGAAGGTGGTGAACGGAAAGTCCCCACCCCTTGTAAATACATGTAGTGCATTCTGTAATAGGGATCATGAAGAGTTATTAGTGAGGAGTTTGAGTGCTAGTAGTATTGAGTGATCTTTTGGGGTATGTAGTCAGAATTTGTACGCATATATGGACAATTGGCGATTGTAAGCAATATATGATGTAATCAATGGATTTATTATGTAATCAATTAATGTTTTACCATGGACAATTGTATATGGGTTGCTAAGTTGATTAGATCTAAGTATGGAATATGGGAATTCAGATCTAGTTAATTATTCTTTATGTTAAATGAACTTATTTATTGTATATGGTGTCAATCATTTATGTTGCGATAAATCTTTTTACATTAATGGATGTTATGGTTGTTATGGTTATGATTAACGAATATGCATGTCTAACATCTTGATTGAGCAAACAAAGGAGGGACCTAGTAGTTGGGAGTGCTTTGGGTGATCTTTCAGACCTTTCTGGATGAGGTACTAGAGTGCATAGCTGTATTGAAAAAATAAAAGACTAATATCATATTGACAGAGTATGTTGAGATATCCAAAACTAACGTGGCTAAGCCTTTTATGCCACAACTATGTGTTAGGAAAATAATTATTAATGTTTACATTATAAATATTAGGTTTGAAGAATATATTGTTTCAACAATATATTATTCATGGAGTTTTGTTGTACCCGTATGTTTATAAACGGGTAAGTTGTTCCTATTTTATAGGAAGAGGTTTGTCTATTATATTGGCTATATATTAGCCTAATGTATTGCACAGGTTTGTGGGACAGTAAATATAATAATACAGTGTGAAGATTATATTTCTGTGTTATTTTGCTGCGATGGCCTGAATCCTGCTCTATATTTGGTATCAGAGCGGGCTGTTATTAGAATTGGAAAATGGTCTGTTAAATATGCGAAGGGGAAAATCCGTTGATTGTCGTGGTTGCCCCTGTGAATGAGAAGCCAGTGTTGAGTTATGGTAACTGCGTAGTTTTTTGTGGTATTTTCATTGTGGAGTGTTTTTTATTTGTTGGCCATCCCGTTATCAGTTGTCCATATTATTTTATACAAGATTGATTTGGTATAAGACATGCGTCATTAAACACCCTCACGCCCTCATGGATCATTGCAAAGATTACGGACCAGTGAAGACCTGTGTGAAGAAACTACCAAGAGACCTGCAGCCCAGCGGATGCTAAACACGTGTTCCTCAGAGAAGGAGATTTGTGGGAAATGCACCAGGATTTGTCTTCATTTTGCATCAGACTATGCTGAACCGTCCAACTTATACTGCCAGGATCGTATCAAATATTGAACCTGCTATCGATTTAATCACCATTTATATTAGTTTGGACATTTGATAATTGTGTGAATCGATCCAAACACTCTGCAGTTAGGCTTCAGGACCCGTCTCTTCTCCTGTCAGATCCAAGATATTCGAATGCCAGGCTCAATCCACATACACAGAATCGTGTAGATGTCACACAGCCATGAATGGAGAAAATAGGTCGGTTTTGTTAATTGTGAGTCTTATTTAGTTTTTGTTTTCATAGTTTTGTGATCTAATTCATTCTGCCCACGTGGAGCAAGTTTTTTGAAAATTTATTAAAAAGGCATGTAAATGTTTTCAATAGTGGTTAGGATTACTCTATGTCAACGAGAGAGCCGAGTATAGGTGTCATTAGTATTATTTTAGTCATTATTTTATGTCAAAGTCTATTTTAAGATATTAGTAGTATTGTTTTATTGTTTAAATCCAAAATTCATAGTTAAGTTTTTGTGTCGGTCAAAGTTAATAATAAAAAGTTCATTGTGTTCTAGTAATTTTGTCAAAGTCATGTAATTGTAAAAATCAAATAGGTGATTTTAGGTGGTGTCAAGAGTCTTGTCAAAAATGCATTGTGAGTTAGAGTTAAAAGTCCAAAAATAAAAAAATTGTCTCATAGACGCATTTTCGGTAGAATCCGACGTCTATATTGTGTGAAAATGAATAAGTTGAGTCACATTGAAAAATTTGAAGGAAAAGATTTTCATACCTGGCAAGTGCGGACTCAATTATTCCTAATCAACAAAGACTTATGGGATATTGTTGATGGAAAAGAAAAAAAACCGACAAATGCAGATGAAGCAATAAAATGGGACAGCAGAGATCGAAAGGCTACAGCAATCATTGGATTGGGTCTATCAGATGCTTATCTACATCATATAGACTTAAAAAAGTCCTCTCATACAATCTGGGTGACATTGAACAAATTGTTTGGATCACAAATGGGAAGCGCAGTGATATCCTTAAAGCAAAGATTATTCGGCCTTAAGATGGAAGAAGGTGAGAGCATGGTGGAGCATATCAGTAAGTTTCGATCTATCTGTAATCAACTTGCTGGCATAAAAGTAGATGTACCTGATGATGATGCTAAAGCAGTATTACTTAATAGCATGCCTTCATGTTATTCTAATATGGTCTTTACATTAAGCAAAATAAATCCAAGTCTAGAAGAACTTATTTCTTCTTTGTTAGATGAAGAAAAAAGAATTATGGTTGTTGAACCAGAGGAGACTGCAATGTTTGGCAGAAACAAGAAAGCATTTGGTAAGAAAATGCCCAAATACGGTTCAACCTCTAAAGGACCGAAAAAACAATTTACATGCTACTATTGTAAACAACCTGGTCATATATCTAACAATTGCAGAAAAAGAGCACAAGACTTACTTGATGGGAAACTACAAGATAATGCCATGATTGTTGATGAAGAAGGAGAAAATGAAGAGGAAGAAAATACCGCACATCAAAGTGATGAAGATTTTCTCTTCTAGAAGATCTTTGACTGGAGGATGGAGGCACAGGAGGCTGGAGGTCATCCAGCGACCTCTCGTCAGTCGCCAACGACGGGGCCGCATGAAGTTGTGGTGACAGTGTGTGTGAGTTTTCTTTCATTTCTGAATTTCAGTTTGTTGTGTGCAGTATGATTTCAGAGTTCCTGTTTTGAATTGAATAAGTGAAATGTTCACATTGAGGGGGGGAACATGGTCTCATTGTTCCATTTCCATTATGTTTTATTGTTCAGTTTGGGTAGCAATATTTCCTACATGATTCCCTTTTGTAGTGACATTGTATAATATTGATCAAAAGTATTGTAGCAATCATGATGTAAGGTTTTTGGTAAACCTGCAAAAACCAATTGTGTAAGGTTTTTGGTAAACCTGTAAAAACCAATTGTGTAAGGTTTTTGGTAATCCTTCAAACCAAGTGTGAAAGGTTTTTGGTACACCTGCAAAACCAATTGGTAAGGTTGTTGGTAGAAGCCGGAGAAAACCATCAGTGGAAGAAATGTGCGTTGGCACATGTTCAAGTTTTGTGCAAGCCCAATGCTGCACATTTGCGGAGTTGATCATGAGCACACAGAGGTGGCAGGCTACAATCAGTGAACGAGATATGTTGTACCATGTAAACATTAAGGGGGGAATGTTAGGAAAATAATTATTAATGTTTACATTATAAATATTAGGTTTGAAGAATATATTGTTTCAACAATATATTATTCATGGAGTTTTGTTGTACCCGTATGTTTATAAACGGGTGAGTTGTTCCTATTTTATAGGAAGAGGTTTGTCTATTATATTGGCTATATATTAGCCTAATGTATTGCACAGGTTTGTGGGACAGTAAATATAATAATACAGTGTGAAGATTATATTTCTGTGTTATTTTGCTGCGATGGCCTGAATCCTGCTCTATACTATGTTGATTGTGTCTTGCAAGTGTTGTTTTTAAACTAATGCTAATGTAAACAAAGACTAACACCTAAATAGTCTTAATTAACAAGAATTAAACAACATTATAAACACCATCATGATAAGAATTAATCAAGGGTTAGATGCTAACAATTATCAATACAAAACTATGAAATCAACTATGTTAAGCACCTAAATATCCTCTATTCTCTAACAACATATAAATGAAGGAACCTAGGTAGGTACCATGGCTATCAAAAACAGTTGTCCTTAATGTTCCAAGAACCTAGGAATGGGGGCTAATCAAAGTTGGGCTACAAGACCCTTTTGACACCTCCCATATGACCCAAGCACTTTAAGAAAGAGGCTTAACTCTTCAAGATGATGAACTCTCAAGAAAACAAGGTGCAAGCTCTTAGTCTCTTTGCTATATGCTTTGCATTTGCTCTCTAAGGAGTTTAGGTGTAGGTATAAAGGTAGAAGGAGGGCTCCTTATATAGCCCAATGGATAAAGGAAACACTTCATCCCTTTGCATGTGGGATAAAGGTAAAACATGATTAGGAATGGATAAGGTTGCTTTATTAAAGGTAACCTTACTTTAGAAGGGTTTAATTTATGTTTAGCAAGTCATGGGAGTTGGGGGGTGTTTTAATTAATCAAAGGTGATTAACTAATAGGTAGATGTAAGCTTATAGAAGATAATTAGAGGAATATTAGTACGATTTAGGCTATTAGAAGGGGATTAAATCAATTAAATATTGATTTATTGGTTAAATGGAAGGGAAAGCTAATTAATTAATAATAATTAATTAGTCTAGGTAGAAGGGGTGATTTATTAACAGAAGGTTGTTAATTAGGGTATTTGTTGGATATGAAACTTAATTAATTAGCTTAGTGTAATTAATTAATGATGATATGAGGGAAAATGAGTGCTTTTGACGATATGTCATCGATTTGTGAGAAAGGGGATAATTAGCGCAATTTAAGTATTTAAATTGCTTGGGCGTAATTATGGGTGTCTACATTTGCCCCTCTTTGGGGTGGCGTAAGTGACACCACTTCAAAGATAGTAGACAGGTGGAATTTTGAAGGGATAGAAGAAAAATTAGTAGGAGGGAGAGATGCCCCCTCGAGTGTCGATGGGGTGATGAAAGAAGACAATCGACGATCGAAAAAGGTGAGAGATAGATAGAAGAATGGGAAGAGGCAAGATGCCCCGGTAAGATTGAAGAATAGGGGTGAGAGGAAAGTGATGTAGAATGAATATGGAGGAGGGGAGAGAAGAGCTTAGCCTCTAGCCACTGTGTATTGGAACAATTTTGGTGTCATCATATTGCCATAAGAGCTACGTCATCGGTCCTTATGAAAAATATAAGCATACGACAAAGGTAGAACGACATGAAAAGCCATACTACGAATGATTGTCCATTGCTGAAAACACCAACTCCATGCAACATACAAAATGCAATGCAATATGAGAAAGTGAAAGATGCCTAACTCCATGCAACATACAAAATGTAATGCAATACGAGAAAGTAAACAAGCTAAACTAACAGAGAAACATAATATAATGTTTTTATTATCGAGCTTCAGTTACGACCTGTGTAAATTAACGACAAGGGTTGATGATGGTGCCCCAAGCAAGGATACATGTGAGGGGAATAACGGAGGACACTTGGGTCTGATGGAAAAGCAATGTGCACTACGAAATAGTACCAGGCAACTCGTTGTGCCCCAGAGTATGGATGAAGTAAGCAGCCTAGCTTTTGTTGATGGAGGTAGATCAAGATGATCCGCAAGTCACACACATGAACAAGTGAGAACCAAAGAGTGACGTTTTGTAGGATGATTTTCAATTTTTAGAAGTTTTCTTAAACATATTTGAATGTTTTTGATGATTTTTTTCTCTAACATATTTGAATGTTTTGGTTGATTTTAAAATTTTAATGAAAATATGTACAGGAAGAAAAGAAAGCATGGATGCCCCCAGCGATAGATGGGATGTACAAGGGCATAAGGCCACGTGCGTACCAGAAAGGTGAAGATGCAAAAATTCCCCAACAATTAGGTGGGAGTATTCAAAGGTAAACTCTTCACAGGTAGAAGCGGGACCCAAGGCCATTATGGATAGGTTCAACATGATGGTGAACATAAACCAATGAAGTGCTGGGAAGAAGCAAGGATGCCCCAGCGTAAGTTGGCCTAAAAGCACATGATAGAAAGGAAGGAGAAGATTATTTTTGTGGAAGGGCACAAAGGTTTCCACAAACATGGAAAACAAGTAATCTTATACACATGGATGTTCTGAACGAAGTAGAAGAACGATGTGAATGATATGAATGTAGCTTAGAAGCCTCGCGATGAAGAAGTGATTAGCCAAAGGCATAAATCGTGAGATGAGATATGGACTAGAGTAAGAGTCTGAACAAGGTCCAAAAAAGACACTTGGTAACATACTAATCCTGTTTACTCATAGAGATCCAGTGTGTGCACGTGGATTTTATTACCTCTTGAAGTGAAGATTTAATAGACAACAAGTGAAGAGACCCTAGCCAATGTGTAGGAATGATTTATTTTGATAAGTGATTTTGTGAATGGAGGGTGAAAGGATAGCCGTACATTGCTCCGCTGCCAGCCAAGCGTCCATAGCCCCGACGAAGATGTATTTGATTCTAATCACAACATTGCTCTACTGCCAGTCAGGCGTCCATAGCCCCGATAGAGATTATTGGAAATACCCCAAGAGAGAGTTATATATTAATTTGCTTTTGCTTTGTAGCTTTTAGCTTTTGAGTTTTGATTGATTTTGATTCTTTTGCTTTCTGAAAACTTATTTCAGCTCTCTTGTTTGACAAGGGGTTAAGAACCACTGATGGCTTGATGGAAGGAGGTGGAAGTGATTATGATGATGACATTGGCTAGTGTCAACAAATATGTCCAAAATTTCTTCACAACAAGTTTATTAGATGTTGAATGTGATAGGATCTCCATGAGGTCAGTCGTTCTTTAATTTACCAAGGTGATAAAAGACCAGGGGCAAACAGATACCATAGAGATAAATGTCACAAAATGCGTGCGAATAAGCTAACCAAAATATCACCGAAGGGATGAAAATGGTAGGAAGACTTGCAGAAGAATAGCAAGGAAGGGAAGAAAGAAATATCCATGTGTACGCAACACCTGATTGCAATGTTTGATCTTTGTACCTTTGATTTTTGTTGTTTTTTTTCATGTTTTTTTGTATTTTTGTATTTTTGCATTGTTTTTTATTTTTAGATTTTTTTTATTTTTGATTTTTGATATTTTTTTTGAACCGTTGTTACTAACAAAGTCACTCTGTGTGATAGGATCCAACAACGATGTTTGTGACTTCCTTGATAAGGGAGACTAAGCATGTTTGTTTATCAAGAGTCATGTTTTCCCCAATCTCGATGATCGTGGTGAGTTCACACTCAACAAAGGACTGTGATTTATCCTGAAACATGGATTTTGTATGTGGGAGCTTGAGTTCCCTATCCAGAGGTTTATGCACTTTGCACCATACTTGATGGTTATGTTGATGTGCATTCTTGAATCATGCTTGATTTACAACTTTGAGATTGTTCCAGTTGTTGGGGGATTTTGAGCTCTTGGAAGTTTTGACCTGAGCTTGATAATGAACCTGTTTGGGTTTCTTATAAGCTGACGCTTGAATTTTCTGACCTCGAGAAGGAGAAGAATGCAAACATTTACGATTGATGATAGGAACGATAGAAATGGTAGTGGGCTTGCCACAACCATTGATAGAAGAAATATGTGATAGATGAAAAGGATACGGTCCAAGAATTGAAGAGGATGGGCTACCAGGAGGTGAGCCACGGATAGAAGGTGAAAGGCTACTAGGATGTGGCCCAAGAATAGAAGAAGAAGGGCTACTAGGACGTGACCCATAAATAGAAGATGAAGGGCTACTAGGATGTGGCCCAAGAATAGAAGAAGAAGGGCTACTAGGACGTGACCCATAGATGTAAGATGATGGACTACCAGGATGTGGCCCAAGAATAGAAGATGATGGACTACCCGGGGGTGATCCATACATAGAAGATAAGGGGCTAGTTGGACGTGCCCCAATAATCGAAGATAGTGGGCTACTCGAAAATGTCCCACAAATAGAAGAGGGAGGGCTACTAGAAGGTGACCCACACCTAGATGAAGATGAAGGGCTACTTGGCGCTGACCCCACAAGAGATTGTGATTGAGGAATTATGATAGACGAAGAGTTATTGGGTGATGAGAAGATAGGCCATGGATCTATGCAAGACCAAGGAGTTTCATCACATAATGAAGAATGTGAAGATGGAAGAATAAGAGGAGGATCAAGTTGCATGATCTGAGGCTCTTCCTCCATTTCTTGATCAAAGGAATCAACCTTTTCCTCACAATATGCAGACGCATCAAAGTCTAAAGAGAATCCTTTTTTGTAATCTACTAAAGCAATATCTTCATATGCCCCTATAAATGCCCTGATTGTTTCTTCATTCTGAAAGAGATCAATCGGTATGAGTTGTTGATTGATCCCTAGGGGTTTATTGGAAGAAATAGGTTCACTTGGTGTGGAAGACTTAGAAGATGTTTGATGATTATTGATAGAAGAAGATGATGTGGGGGACGAAGAATATGTGTAGCTAGATGTCTCAGGAGTAGAAGAAGGTGGTGTGGACCTACCTATACAATGGTATGTCATATGTAAAATAGTAGGATTAAGTCCAAAGTCTGTAGATTGCGACACATGGGTCGATTCAGATGTTTGTCTCGAAGGACTTTGAGTCACACGAATCTTCACAGAAGGAAGATTCTGTGGGGGTGATTGATGAAGAAGGTCCTGCAAAGAAGGGGAGGACTGTGATTCAAGCATCACATTAGATGAATGATGACAAGGGTCCTGCGAAGAAAGAGAGGACCGTGATTCAAGAATTGTATTATACTTCTGATTGGAGGGATTTGGAGTCACGTGTATCTTCAAAGGAAGAAGACGTCATTGGGGCGACTGATAAAAGGGGTCCTGCGAAGAAAGGGAGGACCGCGACATAAGAGTCACATTAGATGATTGATGAAGAGGATCCTACAAAGAAAGGGAGGACTGTGATTCAAGCATCACATTAGATGAATGATGACAAGGGTCCTACAAAGAAAGAGAGGACCGCGATTCAAGAATTGTATTATACTTCTGATTGGAGGGATTTGGAGTCGCGTGTATCTTCAAAGGAAGAAGACGTCATTAGGGGCGACTGATAAAAGGGGTCCTGCGAAGAAAGGGAGGACCGTGACATAAGAGTCGCATTAGATGATTGATGAAGAGGATCTTGCAAAGAAAGGGAGGACCATGACTTAGGATTTGAATTAGATGAATCTGAATAGTAGTTTGGATCTGAATCCTCAGAAGAGTCAGAGGAAATATTTGGATTGGAATCCTCAGAAGAAGAGGAAATGTTTGGATTAGAATTAGAAGAAGAGTGGGGGGAACTCGAATAATAATTTGGATCAGACGTGTCCAAATCATACCACCGACTATGAGATGAAGGTGGGGAACGAGTTACCCGGATGGGTTCTCTAGCGCGAAGAACCAATCGAGGTTTGGTCATGATGGGCGTCCTTTGATGTGAATGCCGAAAGTTGGATTCCTTATTGTCGTAAGCGTGAGGAACCGCACGATAATCAGTCATCTCTTGTGTCATTTAAGCACAAATGTCTAGACCTAGATAGTGCGATCAAACTTCTTCAAAGTGAAGAAGGCTCCATGCCGATTTGGGCAGCACAATGGCAGCCAACTAGACATTCATTATGTACGGAGATGCGTGTGTGATTTTTCGAAGGGGGGCTAAGGAAAATAAACATCGTGATGACGCAATCTCGATGAGATCAAAAGGGATTGTCCTAGAAAACAAGTTTTCTGAATGAATAATCATAAAGAACAATCACGAAAGTGTGAAACACAAAGCCAATCAACAAGGAACTACTCCCTATGTAAAATGCATGTGCAAAGTGATAGTCTGATGCAAAAATGATCAACACAATGGCAATATTTACGTCAAGCTCAAAATGAACAAGGCGTAAATATTAACAAAGGGTAGATGTGACTCCCAATCAAAGGATACCATGACAAGTTTAACAACCAACAAGGCCTAAATGTTAAAGGGTGAGGATTACAAACGTAAGCCACGTAACCACACCAATTGGACACGTTAATCAAGCTTTACGAAGAAGCGAGATATTAGTGTCAAAGTGGTATCGAAACGACACAAACAAAGTAAGCGACACTCTTCAAGATTTTGGACAATGTTTGAAGCCAAACCAAGTCAAGGTATACTGAGGATGTGTTAAAATGTGCGCAGCGTAACGCCACAATGCAGATACTTAGATCACATTTATGAAAAACATGACATAAGTATCTTAATTGTGTCGAGACAATGCACACAAGGTAACACGTCAAAGGGAGATCAAATGATGAATTAATCTGAACTATGATGATGATCTTGACGTGGGTATCAAGATCACAAAGGCTACCAATGATATAAATACACCTCCGCACACTTTAGACGTTTAACTTACCCAGCCGCAAACATGGATGGGCGTAAACGGACAAAAAAGTGGCAGAGACAATCGATTGGTAACACAAAGGTAGTCACTCTCCTTCTGATCAACAAAGTGTCAAAAGAATGTGAAGGAAACAAATCAAAAGAATGACGAAAAATGCTAGCTTCACTTCGGCAGAGTTTCGCCTCACCCTAAGGCAAGTAAAAACTAGGTGAAAGTAACGCGCCACACGTTTCTCAATGAAAATATGATTCACAACTCAACACTGTTTTAGATTGGTCAAAGTGGGCTCCTGGCCAAAGTATATTCTCCTAGGTGGTTCTCTCACCCTAGGTGTTACAAAGTTGCCACGAGCGAGCGCGATTTACCCAAAAAGTCACACTGACTAGTTTGGGAGTATCTCAGCTTTACTTTACCCCCTTCAAGAATAGTAGGCAACTAGTGCATCTACGTGTACTATCACTGGGGTCGCCACAACGGACAACCTGTAACGCTATCTCACAAAGGAATCACTAGTCAAGTAGGTAGTGCAGGAGCACTTCCCGTTTCATCCACAAGGTTCCCTCTTGCATGGACTACTTTGGGGTTCCTGGAACCACCCCCATTGTTGTAGCTTAAGGCGTTATGCCAAAGGGGTTATGTTCCAGTTGAGCGGAGAGGGACGTACCCTTTTCCGAAACCTGCAATACAGTGTTTTGAATATGTTGTTCTTTTTATCTTGTTTAATTAGGTGTGGTTTGGTTGAACACCTTTTGAAAACCTGTATAACAAATGTATTAGTAGTTTTTGACTTCATTTTGATTCCTCCTTTCTTTGACAAGAATTTTTAGGTCCTTCACTCAAGTGTTAGTAGTTCTCCAAGAAATTCACATTATTTTAAAGAGGATTAAGAGTTGCTTTTGATTCTCAAGATCATCCAAGGATGCAAGAGAAGAGCATACACAACAAATAATCCAACTAAAAAGTAAAGAAAATCTTTTCAATCAATGAACCATACAAAATTCTTGATAAATGTTCATTCCCTTAAACCAAAAGTGAAAGATGAAGTTTCCAATTTACCAAATGTTATAAAATGAAGACTAAAGTTGCTTTTGATTCTCAAGATCACCCTAAGGTGCAAGAGAAGAGCATACACAAACTTTATCCCAACTATATAGAAATGGAAAACTTCAAATCAAAGGACCATTGAAAAATGCTTTGTAAAAGGTTCATTCCTTTAAGCAAAATGAATAATCAAATTTCCAAGTTTAATCCCAATGTTAAAAAGATAGAGATCAAAGTTGTTTTTGATTCTCAAGATCACCAAAAGGTGCAAGAGAAGAGCATACACACGCTTTGGTCTAAATCGAGTAAGCATGGAAATACAACATTCATCAAAACATTAGACATGTTAGAAAATGACCAGTTTTAAACTAACAGAAAAATCTAAAATTTCTGTAAGTATAAATCCCAAATTTATGTTTTCATTGCATAGTTAACTTCAATACCTTTCCAACGCAAAAAAAATGGATTCATTTCGAGTTCGGGAGAAAAAGTTATGGCCTTCGGAAGATGGGTTACGCATATGCTCTTATGCTCACATGTATGCACTTGACATGCACTGAAAAAATGTCAAAAAAACGTCTCTTAATCTGTAAAATGGGAAATTTATTTTCCAACCAAGATTCAATTTTGACAAAAACCCATCACATCAATATATGAATAGAAGACTCAACGCTATCAAACATTAACATACATGCTCAAGAATTTAAAATTTTCAAGAAATTGACAAAACTAAAGAATGATGAAAAAGTAAGCTCTAAAAATGAAAACATGATGAAATCTTGAAATTTTCTCACCAAGATTAAATTTTGACAAACCCACCACATTAATATGTAAATAGAAGACTCAGCACTATCAAACATAACCTACATGCTCAAGAATTTAAAATTTTCAAGAAATTGACAAAACTAGAAATTCTAAAAATGAAAACATGATGAAATTTGAAATTTTCTCACCAAGATTAAATTTTGACAGCAACCCACCACATTAATATGTAAATAGAAGACTCAACACTATCAAACACTAACCTACATGCTCAAGAATTTAAAATTTTCAAGAAATTGACAAAACTAGCATGTAGAATGTTGAAAAAGTAAGCTCTAAAAATGAAAACATGGAGAAATCTTGAAATTTTCCCATCAATTCCAATTTTGACAGCACTTCACCTCCTTTATACCTACAAGGAAGACTCAACACATGCAAACTCAACAAAACAAGTTAAGAAAAACAAGTTAGATCAACATGTGTAAAAGAGGGTTAGTAACCAAAAATGAAACTTAACTACAAAAACTTGAAATTAAGTGCAAAGGACAATGGAGTAAGTCCCACCGGGCATGCCAAATGTGTGCAAGTGTTGTTTTTAAACTAATGCTAATGTAAACAAAGACTAACACCTAAATAGTCTTAATTAACAAGAATTAAACAACATTATAAACACCATCATGATAAGAATTAATCAAGGGTTAGATGCTACAAAACTATGAAATCAACTATGTTAAGCACCTAAATATCCTCTATTCTCTAACAACATATAAATGAAGGAACCTAGGTAGGTACCATGGCTATCAAAAATAGTTGTCCTTAATGTTCCAAGAACCTAGGAATGGGGGCTAATCAAAGTTGGGCTACAAGACCCTTTTGACACCTCCCATATGACCCAAGCACTTTAAGAAAGAGGCTTAACTCTTCAAGATGATGAACTCTCAAGAAAACAAGGTGCAAGCTCTTAGTCTCTTTGCTATATGCTTTGCATTTGCTCTCTAAGGAGTTTAGGTGTAGGTATAAAGGTAGAAGGAGGGCTCCTTATATAGCCCAATGGATAAAGGAAACAATTCATCCCTTTGCATGTGGGATAAAGGTAAAACATGATTAGGAATGGATAAGGTTGCTTTATTAAAGGTAACCTTACTTTAGAAGGGTTTAATTTATGCTTAGCAAGTCATGGGAGTTGGGGGGTGTTTTAATTAATCAAAGGTGATTAACTAATAGGTAGATGTAAGCTTATAGAAGATAATTAGAGGAATATTAGTACGATTTAGGCTATTAGAAGGGGATTAAATCAATTAAATATTGATTTATTGGTTAAATGGAAGGGAAAGCTAATTAATTAATAATAATTAATTAGTCTAGGTAGAAGGGGTGATTTATTAACGGAAGGTCGTTAATTAGGGTATTTGTTGGATAGGCAACTTAATTAATTAGCTTAGTGTAATTAATTAGTGATGATATGAGGGAAAATGAGTGCTTTTACAATAATGTGTACCAATGGGTAAAGAAACACTTCCAATACCTTGGACACTATAGGAGCTATCATCACCCAAAAAAACATGGTTTTTGGTGGGGTTATCACTCAAAGTGAAGAACGAGTCCTTATGTCTAGTCATGTGTTGGGTTGCACCGGAATCGACATACCAGATAACATTGTGGGAAAACAATTATTCATGTGACTGAGTAAAATATAGGAAGTCTCTATCATCATTGTGATCTTCATGTTCAACAGCATTACCTTGTTTTTGGGGCTTCGTCTTCTAATTGCCCTTGTACTGCCCTTATTTCTTGTTTTGTTATCCTTGATGTAATTGTTGGTTATTTTTCTTCTTACCATTGAAGGATCCCTACTGGAATACATTACACCAAAAATATTTTGGTTTGTGGTCATTTTTATCACAAATCAAGCATTGCTTCTATTATTTGTTTCTTTATTGATTTTGATAACTACTTTGATTTTGAGATTTCTTAGAAAATTTGAATGGTCTCTTCCCTTTCTAGTGCAAATCCAGAGCATGTTCTTCATCTTCTTTTGTTGTGTGTATGGACTCTTGTTGCAGCATGTTTACAAACTTTTCAAATGGTGGTCCTATGACATTCAAAGTGATCACAAAGATCTAGTAAGAGGGGGGAGTGCTCTCAATATGATAGGCACAAGAGAGTTGTTTGTTAAGTCATCTTCTAATGCTTGGAGATAAGCTCACAATGTCGCAACACGATGAAGAAAAACCTCAATTTTGTCACCAATTTTTAGTTTGAGACTATGCAATTGAATCTAAAAGTGCAAAACGATGTTTCTATTTTTGGTCTCATAAACTGTGCTCAATATTCCCACGCTTATTTGGCCATTTTGGCATCTTGTATGTGTGGTTGCACTTCATCTGAGACTCCAAACAAGATGATCAACTTTGCCTTTTGATTAGAATGGTAAAACTACCTTTGACCATTTGCATCATTTTCAAGTTGTGTAAGAGCTCCATCAATTACATTCCACGTGTCCTCAAATTCAAGCTGACTCTTAATTTTGCTCTTCCATGCCACATAGTTGTTTCTTCACAGGAGTTGGGAATCTGGCAGGAAAAATTTGGGAGTATTTTCAACCATTGTGGAAGAGTGTCACAAAAAAAGGCTCCCTTCTCAATGAATCGCTAGTCCAGAATATAATATAATAAAAAATATTCCTTTTCTTAGAAAAAAATTCAAGCAATTTTTTTTGTTTTGGGCTCTTTTTGATAACCCTCTTTGTTAAAAAATGTACAAAAATGTTTATAAGGGTTTTATGGACTCTTTTGCAAGTTTCCAATGTCCCACTTTTCAATTTTGCAAACAAAAAAAATCTGCCCCAAGTAGGAAATTTTCCTCTAAATGGTTTAAAGGTCCTCTAAACAGGTTTAGAGGGGGTTCTAAAGGGGTTGGACCTTTAAAAATAATAGCAGGTCCACTTAAAATTTTCTTACCAAAATGCAAGGTTTATGGGATTCAACCCTAAGACTTCAAGCATAATGGGAATGTGATACAAAGTATAGAGATCAACTCCTCCATAACACACTCAAATAATATATCACATTGCAATGGATTTCTACTCTATGAAACAATGGTTTCTACACTACAAATCAAGTAAAGTTTTTTTATACAATAAAAGGAGGAGGTCGGGTTGGTTTAAACATGCTACCTCACCTATGGAGGAAAATAACAATAACCAAGCATGTGGTTAGGGATTTTAAAAGAACAAGTCTAAATCTACTATATATTACCTCATTCAAGAGAACATAAAGTAAAAAAAACCATCTTCTTTTCTAGGGGTTGACATATTTTTGGTTGGACATAGGAAGGGTCCCAGGTAGGGAAACACCTAGCTCACAGTTTTGTTGTAGGTCACAATTTGGAAAGATATACTTAGAAGTGCAAAGAAATAACTTAGATTTTAACTTGGCCAAATGAATCTTGAACTTGTCAAGCATAGTTTCGCATAGCTCCTTGACAGTTCCTCCATATATGAGGACTTAGGCCAAATTTAGTCAGAGGTAAAGGGGGTCTCCAAATTTAGAGACAAAACCCCTGAAACTTAACTTTTTTTTCTTTTGATTTTTTTAATTTTTTTTAATTAGGTGTAACCTTCTACAAGTTGATTTATGCTACCAATATTGGGTATCAATTACTTGGGTGTGGACAAGGGTTGGGACCGAAAGGAGGTAGGAAGCTCCATGTCTTTGTGACTACTCAAACCTTTCATGAATAGATCCTAAACTCTCCTATTGATTCCCTCCACCTTTCCCAGGGTCAAAGTCTCCATGATTTGATACCAAACGTTAACCCAGAACCAAACTATGATGTATTTTATTGATAAAAACTCCAATTATATTCAAAGGTGAAGGCTACAATATGTGTGTGTGCGTGTATTACACAACCATAACAAGCTTAACAAATCTTATTATATGGGTTTAACAAACCCAACAAAAAGAAAGAAAATATAATATGATAATACTATTCCCAAAAACATACAGACAATATTAACAAATATTGTTAGTAAAATAATAAAAAATAGCTATGGGAAAATTACCATGCATAATTACCTTTATATCTACAATTTTACCTAACATTGCCACACCTTATAGCCTCGAGTGCAAATCTAGAGTTAGTTTTTAAAAGTATCAAGTTTGTTGCACAAAAGGCACTTAGGATGAATAATTCCAATGTGAATGAGCCTCTCAACTAGAGGCATACACCACCTAACTAAACACTAAATAAGAAGTGATAAATTTTAGGCTTAAACTTAAAATTTTAAATTCAATTAATGTGGGCAAGCCACATTTTAGGTGAAGAGTTAAGACTCCACCGAATGCTCCAATTTCTCCGAGTTAAGGAGAAGCGACTCATAATTTGATAAATCAACCTAAGTGAGTATCATTTAAAAGGAGTATCACACTTCTATTGCCAATATTTCCAACAAGAAACATGAGGTTGAAGCCCTAAATTATGCATTGTGACATTTGACATAACATTTTGAATGTGAATGATAGAGGGAATGTGAGAAGCTGTATTTTTCCACAAGACAAGTTAAAACCACAAGAAGAAATGAGATCTCTTATTGCACAAATACCTTTCTTGAAGAGACAAAGAATCTTAATTATTAGAGTTTCAACCATAGAAAGGTTGTTGTTAGAAGCTATGATGGACCACCACAAGTTTGACCATCGAAAGAAAGGCTAGAATGAAACCCAACACCAAATCATTTGATAAACAATTTAAATGTATCAAGAGGGGTTTTATCCATAATATACCCATTAATTTTGATAGGGGTTGAGGTGATGATAAAGTCTGAAAAATAATATTCTTTTAAGAGGTTTTCCTACAAGGTGAACCTATAATGATGTAGTATGGGAGAAAAAATATTCTACGCTTTGTGGCCTTTAATTTAACATGAAGAGAAATGGTCTACCTTTATATAATGACGGTACACATGCCTCCTTTATCATGTAAGAAACCAAAAACTCTATAGGTATCATATGGAAACCTCATGTTTGTTTGGTGTTAGTTGAGAGAAAGTCTCTAAGCAGTTTGAAAAAAATTCTCTTAAATGAACTTTTAAGACACCTAACAAGAAGCATAACATACATTTGTTTGTCAAAACCTTGGTGCAAAGATCAATATCTTCTCTACAAGTGGAAAGGATATAAAAATCCACAATGCAATCTTTTTTTCAACTTTATCCAAAACATATTACCATAAATTGAAGGATGGATAGTCATAGGTAAAATCAATACTAAAGAAATGAAATGTGCCCATTTATTGGTCCACTTCCCTTGGAAGGTAGATACCCAAATTGACACTGACATAATTTTTTATAAAAAAACACTGAGTTTTAGGCCACTAGAAGCTAGGTCCTAGAGCTTTACAAAAGGTGTTGAGACATAAATTCATAAAATAAAGTTTCATTGTTGGTGAGATTAAATATGGATTTTTCAAAAAATGGCCATTGATAAGCCAACTCTTCTTACTAGGAAGCTGTAGACACAAAATCACGCACTTGGGTACATTTCTAGGTCCTAAAAGAAGACTTGAATTCATATGATTCCTAAGTGAGAAAAATAGTAATTTACAACCTTTTGGCCTCTTTTTTTTTTGTTTCTTGTTTTCTTTCTGGTCTTTTACACCCAACATCCTAGTGGGAGCTTTACATGTTTATCTTTTATGACTTCAAACACTAGTGCCTAGCCAGGACACCGGCGCCCTCATCCCCTCTGGGTGCCCCTGACCTCTTTCCACCTTAATCACTCTTTTTGGGCCTCTTTTGTCTTTTGGGCATCCTATTTTCTTATGGGTCGACCTTCTAGTTGTCAATTACGAAATTCAACCTAAGGAAATATAAATACAAAGTTGTGTGACCAAAATAAAGGAAAAAGCTTTAAACATTATTACTATCACCCAAGCTTGCACTCAAAAGGCACCTAAAGCACTTCAAAGCATCTATTTGGCATTCAATCGAGGGATAAGGGACTACATTTTTCTGCATATATTGTATAGGAAGAGGAAGTTCATTATTCCATCCACACATCCATCTATACTGGTACATCTAGTTATTGCCCACTATCAAGTGCACTTGCACAAGGGCTTCCTATGGGATGATTCTTTCACACACTCAGAAGAACTACATGGAGTCTTAGATGTAGTGCAACGCTTACTCATAAGTTCATTCTGTCGGGTGATCGCCAATGTCATTTTGACTCTCCATATCGCATCTTTCTTTTTTTGGATTTGATGTGGTATTGTGGGTTTTGCATGTGATTCTTTGTCTTGCATGTCATAGTAACATCGACGATCATATTCCAACATATAGGCGACCAATATAGAATATTTGTGACACTTGTGCAACATAATTAAGATCATGTTCTGAACTTTTTCGTAGTCACAGTCTTCCAACAGAGGTCACCAGTGCCTAGGCACCCTTGTCCTACCCCAAGCACTCGTGTCCTGGATCATTCCTATAGTTTGAAATTTATCTATAGAATTTGAAACAATATCCCCTTTTTGTTCATCAATCTTCACAGTTCATAACATCTTGGGATCAAGCATGAATCAGCTAAGTCCATTCCTTTCTCCCTTACACTTAGGGTTTCATATTTTATCAACTTATTGCTTGTGTCAAATATGTATTCTAGAATTTATTTATCATATGTGACTCTACAATTAGGATTTAGCATTAAAACCCAATCGTTCACATGCTTAATGAAAAAGGACACTAAATTTTTCTAGGACGACCATTACCAAAGGGCATTCAATCCTATTAAAGTATATCTCTTAAATCATCTTATCCTAGTACCTCCCACGACTGAGTGGCCTTTCTTGTCATAAATTTATGCTATACTCCATGCATTGGGGGAAATTCTAGCACAACATGATGATTCTCAATGTGAAAGAGTTTTCTATTACATTAGATAATCTTTACTCTCTTATGAATGCAATTACAATTACATTGAGAAATTGTGCCTTGGCAGCATCTTTGTGGCAGACAAGTTACGACACCACCTCCTTAATAATGTGGTTCATATCATTACTAAGGTAGATCCTCTAGGATACCTTTTATCTTGCACACATATTTTGGGACGTCTTACACGATGGGTCATGCTATTTAAAAAGTTTGACTTCAAATTCATTCCATAAAAATAAATCAAAGGCCAAGTTATTGTTGATCAATTAGTTGACGCACCTCTTCCATATGCATCACCTGTTTGTGATTCTTTTCGAGATGATTTCATTTCTTACACCGTTGACATTGACACTTGGACTATGTACTTTGATGGGTCCCGTTGTCTCTCAGGAGCAGGCACTGGAATTGTGTTCATTACTCCATATGGAGATCATCTCCCCTTTGTGTATCGTTTAGGGTTCTCATGTACGAATAACATTACTGAGTATGAGGCCCTCATTCTTGGCCTCACCGTCGCACGTAAACTTCTTATTCACAATATCTACATACATGGTGATTCACAACTTATTATAGATCAAGTTAACGATACATATCAAAGAAAAGAGGAGCGTTTTGTCCCATATAATAACTTGGTAAAAACAATCTTAGCTACATTTAATTCCTACTCTCTCTCTCTGTCATTCCACACAAAGACAATCTTCATACACATGTTATGGCTAGTGTTGCATCGTAACATCCCCCAAGATATCACTAATAAGCAGGCCACATTCATCATTTTACACTTACGACAACCATCTACTGAAATTACACATTTTGAAGCATGTGTTATCACACGTAGCAATGATCGCCCTGAATGTTTTACTCAAATTTATAACTTTCCATATTGACAGGCCTTTCCCGAAGGCTTTCAACCTCATGAAGCTCATTGTTTGTGATGCAAGGCCATATGATATGTCATAATCGGTGCTTCGTCATTCAAAATATACTTCAATGGTTGTTTGTGGCATTGTTTAGGGCTCGACAACATCCCCACTACTATTTCTCATGTTCGTGATAATCTATGTGGTGGTCACTTCTCAGGAAAAACTATGTCACACAAGCTTCTATGTTAGGGCTACGATTGGCCTACTATGAAGCATAATTGTTTAGAATATGCCAAACGTTATAACAAGGGTCAAAAACATAACAACCTCCATCATGCACCTGCATATGACCTCTAACCTATTTCTCCCTCATTGTCATTTTCCTTATGGGGTTTTGATTATGTTGGAAAAATTAATCCTGAATCAATTGGCGGTCATAAGTTTATCACTACTACAACATAATACTTTATTAAATGGGTCAAATATGCACCCTTACAAACTACCACTCGTCTTGACATTTTTCATTTTATTACTACACACATCATTACATGCTTTGGCATTCCCTCTGTCATTATCATCGATAATGGCTCTCCTTTTAAAAATAAGGATGTTAAGCACATATGTGCCAAATTAAAGATCAAGAAAACATTCTCCACTCCTTATTATCGATAGGGAAATTCCCAAGTTGAAGCCACAAATAAGACAATTGTTAAAATATTACGCAAGACTGTTGATGCTAGTGGTGACAATTGACACAATCAAATTCTATATGCCCTTTGGGATTACCACACTAGTGTGTGTACCCCCACAAATTCTATGCCCTTTTCACTCGAGTACAAGACTGAAGAAGTAATGCCCTTAGAGCTAGAAATATCATCCTTACGGGTATCACTCAGAGGCATTCTCAAAGGCAACAAATATCATGAAAAATGGCTCCATGAGCTTGATATACTTGACTCTCGCCACTTGCAAGATCTCTAACATCTCTGAGTATATTAGGCTCTCATTTCACAAACTTATAATAACAAGCTTTGCCCACGTGAATTCGATATCGGTGACCTTGTATTAAAGGAAAATTAGAAAAACACAACAGTCGAAGCCCATATAAAAGGAAAATTCAAGCCATGCAAGGGGGTTGAATCTGTAGACACAAAATCATGCACTTTAGACATTATTTAGTCTCGGTATCAAAGTAATATTTAGAAGGTTTTTGAGTGAAAAAATTACGAATTAACTCCCGTCTTTTCGCCATCTTATTTTATTTTATTTTATCATTCCTGACCTTTTACACCCACATGAGCACTTTGTTTCAGTCATCTTCTATTATTTTAGCCTCGATTGGGGCACCCATGGGTGCTCTAGTCCCACCAGGGGCACCTCGATCCTATTTTAATTTTCCTACCACTTTTTGGCTCTTTCTAGCCATTTGAGGTCTTTATCTGTCTGGTGGTCATCCATTTTCGGGTTAATTACAAAATTAGATCAAGAGAACCCTATAAATATAAAGTTATGAGACCATAATGAGGGACAAAGCACTAGTCACTACTATCATCCATCTAGAGTTGCATCCATCTATTGTATTGGAGATCACTTGCATCCACATAGCTCCATCACAAAGGCACAAGGCTAGGACATCTACATCACACAACATAGGGGGGATTATATTCTATTCCATACACTCATTCTATTACATTTTATACATCTAGTTATTGCTCGCTACTTCACAAAGTGCGATTGGCAGAAGAGTACCTAGGGAAAATTATGCACACACTCACCAGAACTACATTTGGGTTTGAAATGTAGTGCAATGCTCAGTTAGTAAGCCCATTGTTGTGGTAGTTGAGGTCAGTCTGACCCATTCATTTGCATTCTTTTTTTTAGGGTTTTGATACTTATCTTTGGTCTTTTGCAGGTCTTCTATTCATCTTGGAATATCAGAGACATCTGAAGTAGTACAACGAACTTGATGTGATTGATAGCGAGGGTTTTGGACAATCTACCGAACCAGTAAAGATCAGTTCCAGAGATTTTACATAGACCAGGGCACCCATTTTGCAGACCAAAGCACTCGTAGGTGTCCCAGTCCCTCTCCAGGCACTCGAGTCTAAATAGACAACCCAGATCCATTCTTTTTGGGGCTTCTACACAATTTTTTCATGTTTCCAAATTCTCTAGTCACCTCTGTGACATAGTCTTGCGAGTATCTTCTATTCAACTAAGTTATATCCTCTTCTCTCTCACACATTAGGGTTAGCATTTACTTTTTCATAGTTGTTTGGATCATTTACATACTTCTTTGCTGCATTTACAGTTGTTCATAACTTAGATTAACGAGAAGGAGTATTCCACATTTTATTTAATCAACGTATATTGTCTCACAACTCTCCTTAGAAATCCACTTAAGAACCCACTCAATTTAATGCATCTGAAAAAATACTATGCATAAACATATTCACTACCCTATGATGCATTTTTTTGGTTAAGGTTTGAACTTGACTCTTGAGGGCATACTACATCAATGAACCTCACACACCACATTTCACGCTCTGTGTTTCACAATATGACTTTCCAGCATTCTATTCTCACACATCATACTACCCTATGACACACTCTAGTTCCACAGCTCATACTTGATTGATGAGGGTATGAATCTAAAATGAGCCTCACATTATTCACTCTTCACACTCTACACTTCATGTTCTATTCTATCTAGCACACATTTCAATCCATTTCCTGATGACGCACTCTTGTTCTATGGTTCATTCTTGATTGGTGAGGGGTCTTTTATAAATGAACCTCATCTCATGTTCATCCACATTTGTTGGGGGCACCCTGATCATATCTCATTCACACTTTTATATTCCATACCAGCTCACTCATACACTACATCTTGCATATCTTGGTTGCACATACTCTTGCTCGCATATGCTAGTCATATGTTGTATTTTTATTACTATGTTACATGGATGTCTAGTATGTCATTATATTCTTTATATACACATGCGTGTTCATTTGTTCTTTAGTTGTGAATGCAGACTTTTTAAATATATTTACACGTAACAATGATGCTTGGCACTGTACCTCTTACTAGTCAAATTGAGGCTCCTGTGGGAATCTACATTTACTACTCTGACACTTCACATGTGTTATTGTTTCATTATTTGCTACTTCTTATTACTAGCAAATTACATTATATCAATACACACACATCTTGACATACTTTTTATATTTATAACATGCTAACAGGTGCTTCATGTGCAAAATTTTCTTTACAGGACTATTTGCTACTATGATTGTCTATTAAATCTTTCTTGACCTTTGTCTTCTATTGTATGTTATTGTTTGTGGGATATGCCCTTTGTCTTGTATGCACACTGTATGCTTTTGGTTGCTTCGTCCTGGATTGTCTTGCGTTATTGTGAGGAATGTCCCATGTATGAAAACCACTTTTCACAGTCTATTTTGTCTTCTTGTTTGTTTGATTGCACATTGTATTCTACTTGCATACTAGCTTTGATTATACTAACACATGTTTCTAGCCATCTTGTTTGTATGTGCTTTGGTTTTTACCATGCACATCCCCTTCCCCTTGTAGTGTCTCCACTATAGATTAGTTTCGGGTCCTCCCCTTTGGACCACATTCTCCTATTAACATCACATGTGCCCCAAACAAGGGGGGAATACATTGGGTGAATCAGTCACCCCATACAAAAGCTCAAAGCTACAATACATGCCTTCATAATACAAGAAGAAAAAAATCGTAGTTACAGATATGGCTCAGAATCTGACTTGGGTATTCAGTTCAGCATAGATGTCAGCTCCCAAATACAGATACTAGCACCTGGGCGCTCTTGACCTCGCATGTGTTCCTATGTACTAGGGCCATATATAGTTACTTTCTGAGATAAGCACAGTTCATAACAGTTTCACAGTACATGCATAGTCCTCTAGTAATTAGAATGTATTCTATCTCCATTTTCAATATGTTCAGAATAAATCAGGATCACACCATCTGCAGTGGTGATAAATTGGGAAGCAATCATGGATGGGGAGTAACACTAGACCTCTCTCCCCAACACTCTTCTATCATGGCATGAGATCACCAAAAAAACTCCCATTTGGTGTGAGTTTGCCCAAAAAACTCACATTTGGCATGAGATCGCCCAAAAAACTCACTCTCGGTGTGAGAACACCCAAAAAAATCACTCTTACTTGAAATTTCCCAAAAAATCGCTCTGCATAGGATTTTCAAGACATCTTTCTATCCTTTTTTACACTCATGTTTATCAGGTGCACACTTTCCTTTTACTACTTTTTACGCATTTACACACTTTTACCCGCTTTTACAGAGTTTTCATAATACATGACCTTGATTACTCTTTCGCTCTTCTTTTTCATGTTTTTCCTTAATACACAACAAGAAAGAACCCTACATCAAGCACAACAGAAGGTACTACATGGTATAACACAATAAGCTCACCCTGAGGGTCACTTCCTCTTTCTTAGCTTTCACACTTAATTTTTATCACTCCCCATGCTTTAAATTTTCTCTTTGGCATGCTTTTTCCATCACATTCTACACGGTTATCAGGTACACATCTTCTTATCTAATTTATGTTATTGAGTATTCACTCAACAACATAAAATGGGGGCAAATATAGAAACAAAATCATGCACTTGGGTACATTTCTATGTCCTAATCAGCATAATTATATTCATATCATTCCATAAGTGATAAAACTAGTAAGTTAACAGTTATCTTTAGGCCTTTTTTCTTTGGTTCTAGTCTTCCTTCGGGTATTTTACACCCTGTATCCTAGTCTGAGCTATTCATTTCTTTTATCTTTCTATAACTTCTAGACACTAGCACCCAGCCAGGATGTCAGCATCCTTGACACACTCATCCTTCTAGGTGCCCCTGACCTCTTTCCACCTTAATCACTCTTTTTGGGCCTCTTTTATCTTTTGGGCATCTTATTTTCTTATGGGTCGACCTTCCAATTATCAATTACAAAATTCAACCTAAGGAATCGTAAAAATACAAAGTTGTGTGACCAAAATAAATGACCAAGCTTTAAGCATTATTACTCACCCAAGCTTGCACTCAAAAGACACCTAAAGCACTTCAAAGCATTTATTTGGCATTCAATTGAGGAACAAAGGACTGCATTTTCTACATAAAATTCATAGGAAGGGGAAGTTCATTATTTAATCCACGCATCTATCTACATTGGTACATCTAGTTATCATCCGCTATCAAGTGCACTTGTACAAGGGCTTCCTAAGGCATGCTTATTTCAAACACTCACAAGAATTACATAAAGTCTGAGATGTAGTGCAATGCTCAGTTGTAAGTTCACTCTGTCTGGTAACCATCGGGGTCAGTATGACTCCCCATATTGCATCTTTCATTTTTTGGATTTGATGTGGTATTTTAGGTTTTATAGGTGATTATTTGTCTCGTTGGTTACAAGAACATCGACGATAATATTGCGACATATAGGTGACTAAAAAAAATATTTGTGACACTTGTGCTACATAGTGAAGATAAAGTTCTGACCATTTTCACAGTCATAGGTGCCCAACATAGGTCACCAACGCCTAGGCGCCCCTGTCTTGCTCCAAGTGCCTATGTCCTAGCTCATTCATGCAGTTTACAATTTATTTGGAGTATTTGCGACAGAGTTCCCTTTCTGTTCATCAGTCTTCATCGTTCAAAACATCTCGAGATCAAGCATAAATCAACTAAGTCCATTCCTCTCTCTCTCTCTTGCACTTAGGGTCAAAAATTTTACTCACTTGCTTGTGTCAAATATGTATTCTAGCATTTATTTATCATATGTGACTCTACAATTAAGATTCGACATTAAATATATTTTTGTTAAATCAGAAGCATGATTCCTTTAATAAGATCTTTCTTAGCTTTGTGAGCCAGAAGATGACAAAATCTTTCTCAAAATCTAGTTTGAGAAAAAAAATTCATTGTTAAGAGGCATGAGCCCATCAAGGAAAATTTTAGTTGCAATTTTTATTAATTAGGTGAATAATAAAGATTTCCAAACATGCATTTGGCTATTTGGAACATTGTATGGCCACCAAAAATTAGCCAAAAAAATCACAAACATTATTGTTTCCTGTTTACATTGCCAAATGATTTATAATCTCAATATTTTTTATGGACTGCCTTCAACTTGGTAATCCAGGATTTTAAAACATGTTTAGATCACCATGTATTTTATGGGCCCTTAGATCGCACTCGTCACATTTTTCAAGGAAATTATGAAATTAAATTAATTTCAACACTTATTACCGAAAAACCCAACCCACAAATATATATGTGTGTGTATGATTTAATCTAATTTGAATTAAACCTTATTTCAGAGTAACTACAATAACAAATGATATACAAGTGATAAAATACAATAATGGACAAGCACCAAACATGCAAAGATATGAAACCCTAAGCAAATGCAAGAGGGAAGATGATTTAGTTGATTTCATGCAACCTAGGAGTGACCTGGATAGAGAAACTACTCAAACAGATTAGGAAGAGTGTCTTCAAGGTTTATCGAGGCTTCTGAAACTCAGAACTACACAAGACAGAAGCACCCACGAGAGGACAACAACACCTGGGCGCTAGTGATTGAAGTGGGCGCTAATGTGAACTCAAATGCTCAAGTTCTGATCTTTTTTGGGCTGGAGGAGTTTAGCTGTTGATCTTCATTTATAGCTATGATTTTTCTCCAATGTCACTGGTCATACTTGTAACCTAAAAAATAGATAACTAGTTATACATGCCCACAAACCACATCAAACCTAATAAGCAAGATGTATAATGAGGAGTTGGAGTGACCGCGACGGTCACTTGAAGAGTGATCTTACAATCGAGCGTTGCACTACATCTCAGATTCTATATAGTTTTGTGTATATGTTTGTGTAATGGTGCACTAGGTTACTCTTGTGTAATATGAACTACGACAGTGGGCTAGATCTAGATTGCTCCAAGTATGAAAATGTGTGTAATGGAATAAAATAGACTTTCCATCTTATGTCGTGTATGCAGAGTGATATAACCCTTGTCCCTTATCTGAGTGTACTAGATGAATGCTTTGTAATGCTCTTGTTCCTTTGATGTAAGTTGAGGTGATAATAGATAATGCTTAGTACTTGGCCCTAGATTTAGAAGAAGTAACTAAGTATATATATGATTCCCTTGTTTGAATTTCGTAATTAACAATTGAAAGGCCGACCCAAAGTACTAAAAGATGACTAAGAATTAAAAGAGACCCAAAAGAGTAAGAATAAGTAAGAGAGGGACATGAATGCCCAGAAGGGATAAGAGCACTTGGGCGCTACTGTCCTAAATGGGCGCTAGTGTCTGAAGCCATAAAAGATAAATCACTAAAGTTCCGACAAAGTTGTAAGGTATGTGTTATCCATATTTCGCACCCCAGGCCAAATATCGGATCAGCTACGAGCCCGCATAGAAAGAACAAAAAGTGAGAAAACTCGTTCAGATCTGTAAATAGGTCACAGAGGGAATTCAACAATTGGAATAACAAGGGGTAAAAGACAAGAAGGGGCAGTGCCGCAGAAGGAACCAGGAGCAAGAAAGGGGAAGAAACTACAAAGATACGAAGTCCTCAGGTTCAAAACAGTTTCAAGAAAGGTCTGAAATCGACTAAGTATGGAGGAGGCAGTGGAAAGAACCATTTGTCCTAATGACGCTTCTCCAAGGATGAATCCAAAAAGGGAAGCCCAAACGAGCGCCAGGTTGCCGCGTGGCCCTGGTAGGTGGAATGGAGGAAACGTCTTTAGGCTTTCAATGTAGAATATTCTTGCCTCAAGAACCAGATCATATTTGATCTATTCCCCCATTTCCTCTTCTTTCAAGGTGCCGAACCAAGGATTGATGTAGTAAAGACGGATTTGGGGGTAGATTTTATCTGAACATTAACAACAGTGGTTGAACTTCAACCTACTTTTCCCACTTCTCTCTCTCTTCCTTCTGTCTGATTGAATCTATAAATATGGGGGCATGATTCATTATAAAGGGTTGGACATTCCTTGTTTTGTAGGCTCCCTTTTTCTTCTAGCAAAAGAATTTGTGGAATTTTAGGCCTTCCATCAAAGTTGCAATATATTTCTTGCCTCCTGGATGTTTTGTAATGTATTGTATAAATCTGTAGAGCAATAAAACACGTTTGTGATCGATTCTAGATCCTTTTTGTCTCTTTTGCTCACATCTGGTCTTTCGTTATAAATTCGGTTATCTGTGTTTGATTATTGCATGTATTTGTTGGTTTGTGTCTATTAGCAAAACTAGTGGTCATCATTCCTTTGGTGAATCGCCTTGTAGTTTAGTTATTGTTTATTTCTTGTACCCCTTTCTTATCCCTGTCACCTTGGAAAGTTTTAGATAAGGTATAGAGATAGATCCTCTGCAAGTTCTCACGTATGCATCTAAACAGAGGAATAAGGAACCAACCTTTAATCTGGAGAGCTTTCCCATTTTGCAAGGTCCCACACCTTAGGGAAAGTTCAATGTTATGCAATCACACCAAATGAGTCTACCTTAGAAAAGCAGATATCCATAACTCATTTGGGGGTGTTGTGATTTCGCACTAACAGTTTTGGCACGCCCGGTGGGACAGAGAAGTATCCATCTTATTACAGTAAGAATTGATGTACACTTGTTGTGATTCTAGCTTTTAAGAAGTCTTAAAATTGTACATCTGGCGACTCCAAAAGAAACAAGTCCATTAGTTTTGGCAGTCCAAGCAAGTTTATGAGAAAAACCCAGTCTAAAGCAAGGAAAGAAGGTATATTTGAATACTTGTGTCTATCCCCAAGGAGAGGAAGAAGAGTTCAGAGGTCTCCATCTCCACCAAGCAGAAGCTTGTCAACACCTCCACCTGCAAGGCCTTTCCTTCATTCTATAAGGGTTCTTAGGCCAATCATAATGGCACAACCAAATCCATATGCCAACTTAACTGGCAGCAGCCCACTCACCTTGAATGCACAAAATCCAGTCCCAATAGCAGCGTTAAAGAGCATCTCGTATTTCACTGGGGAAAACTAGACTTCCCCTAGTGATCATGTCCAAGATATTGTGAATGTCTGTACAATCCACAAAATCCATGAGATGGACATTGCAGTCAAGCTGCTCACCTCTTCATTCAAAGGGAAAGCTTCCAAATGGTTCACGAGCCTTGAGGCAGGCTCTATCCAAAATTGGAAATAGCTGTGCACAGCTCTTCACAACCAGTTTGGAGAAAAGGGTGATAACTAGTCTTTGTTGGAGCAACAGACAACAATCAAAAGAGCCCCGAATGAACAACTAACAGATTTCAACCTCAGATTTCAATGGACCTGGGAAAAGATTCCAACATCAGTAAATCCCACTAACGAAGGTGCCTTCTTATACTTTCTTAGGGCTTTGAATTTTGATATTTCTTTGATGATTCAGTCAATGGGGGACACAACCTTACCTGCAGCCTATAGCATTTCCATAGGGGCTGAGAACCATTTGATTCAGGTTGGAAAAATCACTCCTAGGCCATCCATGCCTCTATACCCTGAGTTAAGAAGCCTAGATACTAGCCAAATGCCTACATTATCTCCTATACCCACCCCTAGGAGTCAAAGCTCAGCTGAAGCCTCCACTTCATCATCTAACAACTCCAAGGAACTCTAGGAAGTCATGAAACAACTTTAGAACCTGGGGAATGAGCTAGTAACCATCAAAAGACAACAGACTCAAAGTTCTAGGCTATATCAGCCTCAGGCTCAGTATCATGCCAGACCCCCATATTAACAAAATAGACCACCAGACCAGGCTATAAATCAGAGTCAACACCAAGGACAACCTCAAGCTGCTAGACCTTTCAGGCCATATGATCTAAGTACAACTTAAACATCAAGGGAATTGGTTCTGGCACAAAATAACATGGCACAAGAATATGATTAGTGTTTCCCATGTAGTTAGCCACATAATCAGTTGATGTGCTTCAATGGTGCATTAAATCAGGCTCTGATGGTGCAAACCGTTTGTGTGTCACAAGAACTTGACCACGAAGAAAGTCAACAGTAAGGAGCTCAACAAGAGGGACCTCCAAACAAAAATATGCTTGTCAGTTCACAGGCTGAAGACTTTTGTGGAATGAATCAAACTCCTTCTCAAAGTATAGCTACCAATACACGGTCTAAGAAGAGAAATATTGGAGAAGGACATTCGCCAAGCTCAGGTGATCCTCAACCCTCCATCGCTCAACAAGGTGTTGGCATTCAAAATACAACTCCCAGTGTGTAAATTCAATCCAAGCCACCTTCCAGACCTACTCAGGCATCGGTTGTAACAACCTAGGTGCAAGAGAAAAATGTGTTTGGGAAGGGGCAACAAAAGGATAGCTCATTCAACATCATCGAGCAAATGAAGAGGAAAAGTGTGAACATTTCACTATGGGAGTCACTGGCCATTTTGGGGCAGAGGGATCTGTTGTAGATTGCCATACAAAATTAGTCAAGTTCAAATCAACCCCCTAACTAGCAAGAGAGAGCGCTTGCCAATGCAATTCAACCTAGGAGGAACCAAGGAGAACAACAAGGTAAGAGCCTGAGACCTCCTCCATTCTACGTCTCATTGATTATTAGAGACAAATTGGTGCATAATTGTATGATTGATTCTGGGGCTAGTAGTTCTTTGATGCCCAGGAAAATAGCTAATCAGCTGGGTCTCCAATATGAAGTCATCTCTAGAGGGATAGTGAAATTAGATGGGACAACATTTACAACTATTGGAATCATGGAGGATATGAGCCTCACTCTGTATGCCTACCCCAATGTGACTATTTTGTAAAACGTGTCCATCATAGATTTTCCACCACATTTTGCTTTGTGTCTGTCCAGGGGCTTCACTGCCGAAATTGGAAGCTACCTGTCTGCTGATTGGTCACACATGCTCTTTAGGAAAAGGTATGGGGCAAAGGCCATAATCAGATCTGAACCCATTGTTGATTATCATATTGAATCATATATGCCTAGCCCAATCAATGCCAACTACACAGCTTTTGATCAAGAAGACCTCCTAGTCACTTGTGAACCAAATACCAAGGTGGGGTGTATCCCAAACTTGACTCTCAATGAGTGTGCCAACAAAATTCATGCTTTTGACCCCTATAAGGAGATGGAAGAATTTGAGATATGTGTCTACTTCCTACATGAAGAAAATCATCCTCTTCCTAACCTAATTAAGCCAGAATACAATGATGACAATGAGGTATGGTAATTGTTCTTTAATGGCTCAAGGAGTAGACAAGGAGTTGGAGGAGGAGCTATGATTGTGTCCCCCAAAGGTATGAAATATTATTCAACCTTTAGATTCCATTTTTCTTGCTCAAATAACACTGTTGAATATGAGGCTTTGGTCCAAGGTCTTCATTGGGCAAGGAAGCAAGGAATAAAGAACTTGCAAGTGTTTGGTGACAATGAACCGGTTGTCAATCAAGTCAGAGGACTTAATGCTGTCAAAAATGACCTGCTCAAGAACTACAAGAGTAGGGTATGGGATCTCATGGAGGATTTCGAGGCCTTCATCATTGTGTCCATACCCAAGAAGGAGAACTACTGATAGACTTGCAGCAGTTGGAGCAAAATTTAATGTGGTTGACACCATCAAGAGGGACAGAGAATAACCACATATCCATGTAGTTGTGAGGCCAGCAATGTCGGATAATAATACATGTTGGCAGGTGTTTGAGAATGATTAATAGATCATTAACTTTTTGCAAGAAGAAGCTGAATTCTCAGCTATAAACCAAAGCATACTAGAGCAGCAATACGAGAATCAAATAGTACAACTACATAAAAACAAGCTTCCCAAAGGCTTAGTGACACTGGAATCTATTTTCAATCCAAACGATCAGTTTAGAAAAGAGAATGCTAACTTATAGATCAAAGGAGAATATTTAGAGTCAATCCCAGTTAGAGAAGACAAAGCACTTCAAATTGGCAAAGTGGCTACCAAACAAGAAAGGTATGAATTCATACAACTTTTCCAAGAATTTCTCGATGTGTTTTCTTGGAGCTATGAATACCTAAAAGGGTTCAATCCAAAGCTAACACAACACATAATCAAACTAGATCCAGTTGCTCAGCCCATCAGGCAAAAGTAGAGACCGATAAATCCACACATTGAGCCTCTGATGAAAAAAGAGTTGAACAAGCTGATAGAGGCGAGTATCATATTTCCAATTAAACACTCAAGTTGGGTTGCAAACTTGGTCCCATATATAAAGAAGAATGGAGAGATTAGGTTGTGTGTTGAGTTCAGAGATTTGAACAGAGCATCTCTCAGGGATCACTACCCACTCCCCTCGGTGGAGCAGATTTTGCAAGTGCTGTCAGGATTAGAGAGGTTTTCTCTCCTAGATGGTTATTCAGGATATAATCAGATCATGGTGAAATAAGATGATCAGTTCAAAACAATTTTCACCACCAAATGGGGCACCTATGCCTATAGAAAAATGCCATTTAGATTGTCCAATGTTGGAGCCACTTTTCAAAGGGCAATAGATATGGCATTCAAAGGACTAATCAACAAAATAGTACTGATCTATTTGGATGACATTATGATATTTTCCAAAAATGCAGTAGACCATCTTTTCCACCTAAGGCAGGTATTCCAAAGATGCAGGAGTTTTGGGGTGTCATTGAACCCTAAGAAATGCATATTCTTGGCCCATAAAGGCAAGCTGCTAGGCCATATTGTATCAAAGGAAGGATTGGCAATTGACCCAGAGACATTTTAAGCAATAAGAGCATTGTCATTGCCAAGTCACAAGAAGGCTCTTCAAAGCTTCTTGGGAAAAATCACTTTTGTCCATAAGTTTGTTCCAAACTTTGTTGCCCTTGTTAAGCTAATACCGTTGATGCTAAAAAAGAGCTTAGCATTTAGGTGGATAGCTAAAGGAAAAGCTAGCTTTGAGGCTATCAAAGAAGCCATATCATGAGCCCCGACTCTTGTGAATCCAGATTTTTCCAAAGACTTCATATTGTATGACTTTGGTGGCAGTGACACGATTTCTGCAATCTTGGTTCAGAAGAACAAAGAAGGTACATAATAGCCAACAGCTTTCTTTAGCCAGAGTCTGGAAGATTATGAGGTGAGGTACTTCTTCATTGAGAAGCAGGTCCTAGTGGTGATCAGAGGATTGAAGAAGTTTAAACATTTGATTTCAAACAACAAAATCCAACTATTGGTCTCTCATGCAGGAGTTAAGGGATTCCTTCTCAGCAAGGACTTGAATGAAAAACATGCAGGATGGATCACTCGTGTCATGGAATATGACATTGAGATCAAGGTCACTAAGTTGGTCCATGGGAAGGGCTTGTGTGAAAAACTAGCCTCATGTCAACAAGATGAAACAAATAGTGAAAAGGAGGTTGTTTTTGTTCTATAAGATGATCAAGAAGAAGGGAGAGATGATGTACCTGCTCCTTGTTGGACCTAAGACATGGTGCAATTCCTTCAAACAGGCCTGTGTCCTCATGGGATGAGTAAAACAAAGAGGAGAAATTTTAGGTTACAGGCCATCCCATATGTTCTTATTGATGGTGTCTTGTTCAAAAGAGACATCAATGGCATTCTGCTGAGATGCATTGAGACATATCAGGTGGATAGAGTGCTACAAGAATTCCATGTTGAAGCAGTTGGATGCCATTTTGCTCCAAGAGTGACAGCACTCAAAATCATGAAAGCAAGTTATTATTGGCCCAGAGTGTTTAGTGACTGCTACGCATGGATCAAAAGGTGCAAGCATTGTGCATTATTCAAAGGCAAGGAAAGGCTAACAACACTTCCATTGCACCCAATCTCAGTCAACCAACCTTTTATGCAATGGGGATTGGACTTCATTGGAGTCATCAATCCAAATTCAAGCTAAGGCCATAAATAGATTCTGACATCGACAGATTATTTCACCAAGTGGACCAAGGCAGTGGCACTCAAAGAAGCCAATGAGTCTAGTATCCTAGATTTCTATGAAGGGATAATGACCAGATTTGGAGTGCCAACCACCATCATATCAGATAATGTATTAGCATTCATACGTTCCAAGATCACAAGATAGGCTACTGAGAATGGGACTTACTTGAGCACTTCATCAAACTATTACCCCCAAGGTAATGGCCAGGCCGAGTCCACAAACAAGAACCTGCTAAAGATCATCAGAAGAACTCTTTATGAGAATCAGAGGACCTGGCATACAAAGCTCAAAATGGCCTTATGGGCTGATAGAATAACACCTAAGAGATCTACAGGTAGCTCTCCATTCAAACTTATCTATGGGAAAGAAGAAGTGTTGCATAAATCACTTGAGTTGCCAGCATTGGAGCTCGTAAAGCTACTAGAGATGTTTGAATTTGAACCAATGGAGGCCAGGTATGTGGACCTGGTAGAATTAGAAGAAATCAGAGAGTATGCTCTCCAAGTAATAGAGAAGAATCATGCTTCAATCAAGAAATTCTTTGACAAGAAGGCAAAAGCAAGGACCTTCCAGGAAGGGGACCTAGTTTTGAAATGGGATGCAGATCGAGCAAAACCAGGAAGGCATTCCAAATTTGACACCCTCTGGAGTGGCCCCTATATGATCACAAGATGCAAAAGTAGCAATGCTTTCCAATTGTCTACATTGGAGGGTGAAGAGTTGCAAATTCCAGTGAACGTGATCTATCTTAAGCACTGCTACTAAAAGGAAAGTCTTGCCCTGTACATATTAGTTTAATTTCTCTTTCCTCTAAGTGCTTGTACACATCGCATTGTTGTAGTGTAGGTTGCTTTTCTCCTAAGTGCTTTGTACATGCTCTGCATGTTCTATTTAGAGCACGTATGATTTCAAATTTTGTAGATAGTTGTGGTACTTTTTTTTGCTCTTGTGCAGTCCATTCGGAGAAACAGATGAAGCCCCGGGTCAAAACAATTTTCTACTCTCAGAAACCTTCATTTCAAGATTTCTTATGAAAATTGAGAGTGCAAACAACCGGGCTTGTGAATCAGAGGCAGAATCAGTATCAGACTGTCATTCTCGACTCCATGCCCAACGGATATGACAAGGTAATTGGTCTTTTCATCTAGCAGGAAAATACCCCTGTGAGTCACAAAATTGTTATCCATATTCCGCCTCCCATGCCAAATATCAGATCAGCTACGACCCCACATAGAAAGAACCTGAGAAAACTCGTTTAGATCTATGAATAGGCCACAGAGGGATCAAAAATGGAATAGCAGGGGCAGACAAGAATGGGCAGTGCTGTAGAGGAACCATGAGCAAGAAATGGGAAGAAACGACAAAGATATGAAGTCCTCGGGTTCAAAACAGTTCAAGAAAGGTCTGAAATCGACTAAGTATGGAGGAGGCAGTAGAAAGAACCATGTGTTCTAACGACGCTTCTCCAAGGATGAATCCAAAAAGGGAAGCCCAAATGAGTGTCAGGCTACCACGTGGCCCTGGTAGGTGGAATGGAGGAAACATCTTCGGGCTTTCAATGCAGAATCTTCTTGCCTCAATGACCAGATTAGATTTGATCTATTCCGATGTTTCTTCTTCTTTCTAGGCGCCGAACCAAGGATTGATGCAGTAAAGACGATTTGGGGGCAGATTTTATCTGAGCATTAACAACAGTGGTTGAACTTCAACCTACTTTTCCTGCTTCTCTCTCTCTTCCTTCTGTCTGATTGAATCTATAAATACGGGGGCAGGATTCGTTGTATAGGGTTGGACATTCCTTGTTTTGCAGGCTCCCTTTTTCTTCTAGCAAAAGAATTTGTGGAATTTAAGGCCTTCCATCAAAGTTGCAATATATTTCTTGCCTCCTGGCTATTTTGTAATGTATTGTATCAATCTGTAGAGCAATAAAACACGTTTGTGATCGATTCTAGATCCTTTCTGTCTCTTTTACTCGCATCTGGTCTTTTGTTATAAATCTAGTTATCTATGTTTAATCATTGCATGTATTTGTTGGTTTGTGTCTATTAGAAAAACTAGTGTTCATCATTCCTTCGGTGCATCACCTTGTAGTTTAGTTATTGTTTATTTCTTGTACCCCTTTCTTATCCCTGTCACCTTAGAAAGTTTTAGATTAGGTATAGAGATAGATCCTCTGCAAGTTCTCACGTATGCATCTAAACAAAGGAATAAGGAACCAACCTTTAATCTGGAGAGCTTTCCCATTTTGCAAGGTCCCACACCTTGGGGAAAGTTCAATGTTATGCAATCACACCAAATGAGTCTGCCTTAGAAAAGCAAATATCCATAACTCATTTGGGGGTGCTGTGATTTCACACTAACATTATGTAAGGCCAATAAAAGTGCAAGAGATAAAGCAAAAGGTCTAAAATAAGTTGTCAACCACTAGTTTTCTTGCTTGGGAATTGTGTATACATTAATATGCTTTAGGACCTAGAAATGTACCCAAGTGCATGGATTTTGTGTCTATAATGTATACACATACATATACACTATTTGTGTGTTTATGTATACACACATGATGTATATTTATACAGACACACACACACACATATATATGTATATATGTATGCCTATATGTATGTATGTATGTGTATACATATTAGATATATGTATGTGTATGTGTATATATATGTATGTATTAGAAATTAAACGTTATTATTATCTTTTATAAATGGTGAATTTATTACTTGGGCATTGTTCGGAGCATAAAAATATTCATTGTAGTGCATATGAATAAATAAAATTCTTGCAACATTGCAATTTGTAACCTACAAGTAAATCTATTGGTCCAATTTTAAAACATGTTTGTGATCATGTCACATTGATTTTAAAATTTGTTATGTTTTTCAAAATTGGGAACTAATCTCTTCATCTAACTGAGGTATTATTTAACATTTCTAGTTTTATTATTTTTTGAAGTTGGCGACACTTATGATTTATTGCATAACAATCTAGAACTCTTGCTAAGGCCACTTCATACCACGACTTAATGTAGCAATCCACGAAAAATTATGCTAATCCATAATACTTTGGTTGGACTGTGATGTACCTATTTTTTTTGCATTTTATATCTTGTGTATTCCAGTATCCCATGCATCGCTAAATCATCCCAACATACCACTCCCAAATACCTTCTCCTCTTTCACATATCATCTTTTAGTCTTCCCCTTATCTTACTTTATTCCCATCTAATTCTTTAATAGTAAACAAAAAATGTCCTTAAAGGAAAATGATAGGTACAAATAGGAAATCTTGTGAAAGAAAACAAGTGTAACATTTTGTAGTTATATGAGATGAAGCATTACATCTTATTTTAAGAAACCACCTATGAAATCTCATCCATCCCCACCACTATCAATGGATCATGATTATGTTCAAAATGAATTTCATAATGATAATTTCATGATTAACATTATCATTGACGATGTAAATGAAATGCATCCCCTTGAAAATATACCATTGTATGAACTTGAATTTACATCAATGGAAGCATTCAATTCCAACTCTAGTGTTGGGATAGAAACACCTACATTATTGAATGTTGGAATTTAAAATTCTTGTAGTCAAGAAAACCGTGCCACACCAAATGCTCTAGGGACACCTCTTTTTGCCATATTAAGAAAGCAAACAAAATGGGACTTGGGAAGGAGTTTCGGGTTATAGTTGGTTTTCAAGTTTTCATACATTGAACCCATTGAAAATGAAAATAAAAATTATCCTACCAAGGAATACAAATGTATACTTTGTAGCTATAATTTATGAAGGGAAAAGCCAATGCAGCTTAATTATGATATTATTTAAAAGCATGTAAGAAAGATATACAAAAAGTAAATTGTAGATGGAGTTGTGAAGAATGTTGCCAAATGGAAAACTACGAATTACTATTTATATATGAGGATAACATGAGAAATCAAATAACACTTGCTGAAAACAGAGGGACAATTACATCTCAAATCAACAAGGTCATTCAACTCTTAAAAGAGGCCATCCTATAACGGATGTTTTATTTTTCAGTGTCCCACACTTTTCTCATACTCATTGCTCTGAAATTAGTGGTTGGTAATGGGCGAAATGCTTATCTATGGTTGAGAAAGAAAACTTGAAAGAGAAACTTAATGTGTAGTGTATGTGTCATTGTTCATTAATGAGGTTTCAACAGTCGATAATACTTATTAGGTCTATATGCATGTTTAAACAAATAAGTATCATGTGAGACAACCTCTCTTACTTGTTATTCACAAGCTAAAAGAAACTCTAATGTTTAAAACTCCCGCGAATTGGTAATAAGAAGTTTCAAGGAGATTGGTGGCGTAGATGATTCTATAATTGCAACAAAGATGGTAAATGTTAGAGTAGATTGGGCATCTGTAATGCAAGGTAATAGTAATGGTCTATGTGTACGAATATAAACATACCATTTCTTGTATATGCTTGTCATTCATTGTATGGCTCATATAATGAGTTTAGCATATAAAATAATCAACTTGAATATAAACATATAGTAAAAGTTGAAGAAATTATTCAAGAAGTGCATGCTTATTCTTGTCGTAGTCCTAAAAGGTTCATGAAATTCCAAAACTTTGCATAAGGACTAACAAATGGGAATGAATTGTTAAAATATGTCAACACTGGCTAGATTTCATTGTATCAACTAGTGCATGAGGTGTATGATGCATATTGATCCTTATTAAGAGTAATTTGGTATAATTGCATAAAATTGGACAAGATTCAAGATTTGATCCATTGTTTGGGTGATATAGATACATTTTTATGTTGCGTGGTCTCCATCCCATGTTAGATGAAATGCATTGTTTAATTAGAAAAAACCAAGAAAGAACTCTATATATTGTTGATTTTACAAGTTTGAGGAAACATGTTTGTTTGGCTATAGAATTTTTTTCCCCAACCAACAAACTGCTACTTCAAGTCCAAAGTTTGAGAGTTATAACACTTTGATAAACATTCAAAGTCAAAGTTAACAAGGAGAAAGTTAAGAGAAATTGTAACTTCCATAGTAGGAGAAATAAGGGAACATTTTAGTATGGATGTTTTGCTTGAAGCAATGGATGCACTAAATCCTACCTATTGCAATAATGCCCAAAATTTGAAATTATTTACAGGAAGACTACCACAAAAGATTGACTATATTGATTTAACATTTTTGTAAGCTTTTTGATATCAGTGGAATGAATATTCTAGGATTTTTAAATAAGAATATGTTGATTGATCAATCCCCAAAAATACTTATATACTGCTTTATATCAATTCAAATTATTGGATAATCCCTCTAAATGTGGAACAATAATTCAGTTATGGAAAAAAATGGTTTTAGCAATAGTTTGCAGCAAAACATGACCGAGTTTTTTCACTAGTTGATCTATGTCAAACAATGAGTTTGGGTTGACTTGAAGACGAGAGAGTTTTCAACGTCTTGTCCTTTATAAAGTCAACATTACGAAACAAGCTTGACGAAAAATTGGAAAAGTGTTTGAGACTTTACACATCATAGTACATAGCAAATAAATTCCCCTGTGTCAGGGCTTTGGCAAATTGGAATTTGATTATTGAAAGGAGAGGGGTTGATAATAATATCACCAACACATCAAATGACCTTGTTGAAAAAATTGATGCATCTATTGTGCTAGTTAAATGTAAAGGAAGATAGAGAAATGGTTAAGCAAATGATAGAAAATGGTCAAACATAAACAAATAGGAAACTTTCATTTATTTATATGTGACGTTCTATTAATAATTTAGAATTGAACGAATAAGAATGGAGTTCTATTTGAGTTTGTTTGAATTATATGTGACGTTCTATTAATAATTTAGAATTGAACGAATAAGAATGGAGTTCTATTTGAGTTTGTTTGAATTAAAAAATGATTTGAATAGATTTGGTTGTAATTTGTAGCCAATATGATGAATATGAATAAAATATCATATTTTTAAGCTAGTGGATATAAAATTGGTTTATACTCTTTATAATGATGTGAAAGTCTATCAAATTTCTATTTAGTTAAATTAGATGTCATCTTTTATCAAATTTCTATTTCACATTTCATTTAAAAAAATTCTTTTTAGTATCATCTCTTGAAATATTGCAGCGCGCCATCAAATTTTTATGTTATGAGTTTACTTTTACTACAGATTCTCTTATAATTACCATTAAAAAAAACTTAAATGTACACAAAACATTAACATGGGATCAAAATTCTCTCTCTCTCATAGAGAGGGAGGGGGGAGAGAGATCATTGGTTTACATTCACATATATAAATTGATTACAAATGCCTCATTGTTTATGAGGATGTTTTTTTTATAATTTGGCAAACCTTACGGTGAGCATCTTTTGGAAACCATCCTTATTTTCAATCAACCATTTGAGTCCCTATATCTTAGGTAGGTGGGATGGTGATGTCATTCCATCACAAAAATTTGAATGATACTCGTGGAAAGAAATCGTCTCTAAACTAACTCACCCCTTGTTGTAGATACTTGGCAAGACAAGTGTTTAATTTCTAGTCAAATTATTTCCAACTTGTCGTTTGTGCCACAAATTTATGCTCCAACTGTTGTAAGGCTATATTTTGGATGATGATATCTTTTAGCTTTGTAGGTATCAAATTCTGCAAAATATTACCCATTTTTTCTCAAGTGTTGTTGTAACATTCTTCATAATCCCTACTTATATATTCACCAAGTTCCCATATTCATCCTTATCATTTATGGTTCTTGCTCCAGTCACTTACTTATTTTGATATTTATCCCTTGGTGATACCAATCTTAGTCATTCCACACCTATTGGATCTGCTTTGATATCATATGTGGTAGAAGCATGTGTTAGTTCTTATTCAATGGAATCAAGTTCTTGCTTCTTCTTTTAGGTTGTGGCCAACCACCCCACTAAATATGTGAAGTAGGTTGTTGTGTCTCCTAAAGCTTTTAAGAGCTCTTAGATTTGTTTCAAATTTATCTCTCTCTGGTTTGTATTCTCCTGCACAAGTGGAATGTATTGTGATGTTTTGTAGTTTATTATGGTTGTATCGCAAACTTGTTGATCATGGGCCTCATTTGGTGTAATATGATGTAAAAGGTCTGACGTCATTTTTGCCAACTACTTCTCAACCGACCAAGTGGTATTTTCTTCATACTGCAACATAAATTTGTTGATATCATAGATCAATTTCTCCATTGTATCCTCTAGCGTTATGTACCTTCTTATCTAATATTTTTGTGCACTACCTTAGGTGATATTTCCCAATCATGTTTTCTACAAGGGTGAAATTTTACCCAGATCAACAATGAAACCTATATCCATTTTTTCTATGACACCTTCATTCGATTGTACTTGGGCTATGTGTGTCCTTTGGACCAGGATGTTATTGATTATGCTTAAGGAGTCCATTGTGGTAATTGTATAGGTGGCCATGGTTCCTAGAGGTGTTGTTGTTTGTGGGAATTATCCTCTAATTTATTTTACTTTCGTGACATCCTCAACCTATTTATTTTCTCCCTCCACTCTACCTTTCTCTACGGATTTTCACTTTCTCTCTCTTTTCTTCTTTTACCTTCAACTTGGCCGCATTCTGGGTGACTCGTTTTGTTTGTTTCGTTTCCATTTCCTATTTAACTCTCATGACCTTACATTGCGTTGTTTTCATGCTAGCTCTGCCTACCTTTTAGAGACCCCCTTTACAAACATTTTTATTTGTCTTTCCTCTTTCTCTTCCCCCGCCATATTTTTTTATTTTCTTCTTCCACAAATTCTTTTTATTTTATCTTTTTGGCCATCAATTTTTCAGGAACATAGGAAAAAAACTTATAGAAAGGGTGGCGAATCTTGCTGAAGCAGGATTCATTGGGTTGGAAAACCTTGCTGAAGCAAGATTTCTTAGGATGGCGAATCTTGCAAAACTGTGCATATTGACTACAACGAAAATGAAAAAAATCATAAAAAATGGTTGTGGATATAAAGGTGAATCTTGCTTTATTTATCTAATTTTAAAAAATATTTTGGCGAATTTCAATTGTCCTCTCCACGCCATATTTTTGGTGGGAAAATAGAGCCTAACTTGAAATGAAAGTAAATCCCTCACCTGGTTTCCAATGTGATTTAAAATGATTTTTTTGAAGTGTTACATAATCTTAAATTAATGCTACATTGCACACGGTTAGAAGTAAATTAACAAGCCTTATATTGATTATTAGTCGGATTGGGCCGTCACATCCTGTAAATACATGACTAAAACTCTGATTATTTATTAGTTCTCTTTTTTGTTATCCATCGCAAAAGAGCCACTCTTTTGAGGCCATCTTTAGAAGTGTAGATATTAGCTAGACCAAGAGAACAATCTTTAATGTTAAATATGACCCGCACTACATTATGCATCAAATATTCCCTCAAGTTGATAGTTGAAGGTGCAAATATAGGGAAATTAGAATGTTGGCACCATCATGGCCATCCTCGTGTTATGTGAAGTAATGTGTAACATCCAACCAAATATTATTAAGCGAAACATGTAGAAGAAAATTGGAATTTTTAACTTTTTGTAGACAAACAATATCTAAGGCACCAAGCTTGTAAAAAGTAGATCATAAGGGAATTTTTGAGATGATTGTATGAGACCTCATATATTCCACGAGATAATATTCATAAGGAGGAACCTTCCATATGCAATTCCCCTTGTCCAGCTTTAAACACTTCATTGGTATCTATCACTGCAAACTCGTTACTCAACATAGGATGTTGGTTTGACAAACTAAAATCATTCAACACAATGGAGCAACACTTAGCCATGTTATCTCCCCTTAATGAATCACCATTATTGTGAGGTAAGGCGCACTACTTAAGTGCTTGGAGGGTAGAGCTTGGACATGAATGTTCGGGCATTCAAAGTAATAGTTTGACAAAAACGAACAAAAAAATCTTGATTCTATGATGTAGGGCTAGGAAGAGGGGGCCTTGATTCACTTTTGTACCATTAGCGACAAGCTTAAGGTTAATGAAATGGTTAACAACTGCAGGGTTTTGATTCTAGATGATAGGTTACTTGTAATTAACTATCATTCAACCATTAGACCATTGATTACTTGTTGCTGACTATTGTTCAACTATCACTATTTTTAAGTATTTGTCACTTTTTTAATTGATGACTTAGGTTTTAGATGATCCCTGAGTGGACATCACAAATGTTATGGTTGAGGGGTTGATAATGAAAACAAGTGATGAACAAATTGAGGTAAATCGATTTATGCGCAAAATGCTCAAAACCCATTTGAATCTCTAAAGAATCTTTCAATTATTTCACGAGGTCAACATCAACGCATATTCACTTGTTCGACTAAGGCAAGTAAAAAATGTTCAATTTCTGACATATCACATGCTTTATGGGTTGGACTATTTGGTCTAGAAAGGCCCACATCAAGACCGATAACCCAAGGCGTTCCTCCTTAATATGAATTTTAATTGAGTCTTGCTAATAGCCTTGGAGTCTCAAGTCCATCACGAAAATAACATAAAGGTGTTGCACATGAGCCAACAATTAGACTTGACAAGTGGGACTTACACACATATGTTGCATGTTTTACAAAAAAGAAAGAAAAGAAAACCTTAACCTTTGATAAGGTTTCTAATCCCTCCTAAATTAATGCCATAGTTTTCTAATAATATTTGACAAAAACCTAAATATAATCCACATAATAAATCATAAAACCTCTAGGAATGCAAGACGCTTTTCACCGGATCAAAGGGCAACCTAGAGACCGGTAACCTAGGTAAACAAAAGATTCCCACTAAAGGAAAGTAGAAAAAGACCATTGAGTACACACCACTCAACATAACGCCTTTAGATAGTGGGGAGGTCCACCATGCTTTCGACACGACTAAAGCAAAGTCATATCTAACTTTATTTAAAGATGGCAAAAAGCCTGCCATCATAGCTTTTATGGACTATAGAGGACACTGGGACCATCGTCGTCGTCAGATGAGCTGGAAGATTCTTCCCACTCTTGTCTTTCCGCAAAGTAGATATCACGGGTATTCCTTTCATACCATAATCTGGATATGGATGCAATTCCATCAATATCTCTATTGAGGTGTCTTCTTGTCAGAAAAAGATAGTGGTCAGGAATCCTTAAGAATTGACTAGGTGCAGGAGGTGGCACATTCATCGTATGATGGAGGAAGATCTTTCTCCAAAGTTGTCCATTAGGATGAGCATGATGTCCTTATTCAGGATTAGTCCTAACATAATAGCAGACCTTTACATACCATGGAATTTTACAATTTATCAAAATATTTCTAACAGTGTCAGGATCTATATTCAACAATGGACTGTTAGAAAGCTTTGTAGGCAGAAATCTAGAAAGAAAATACTTAAAATGATTTGCGATATACTGCCTATCTCCAGGAGTACTGGGCCGGTTCCACGCATCGTTCTCCAGAGGATGTCCTTCAGGCCAAAGTCTGGAAAATTCAAATCTCCAGAGAGTATTAGGTCTAGGAACTAATTGCCTTAACCGACGCCCTTCAACAGAAATATCGTCAGCAGGTGGCTCTACATATCTGGAGTGTCTCCACTGCAATTTTAAAGTGCAGAATACTATTGGATCTTACCTGGAGTGGAATTTTGTTGTTGGAGTTTCTGGATCAACAAATCTGCAAGCTACTTCAGTAGTTTGATAGGGAGAAACTGAAATAATTCCCTGAGAGAGAAGCAAATGTTGAGCTTCATAAGACATCTCATTATCATTTCTTTTGAGTGATTCCAGATAATTCTGACAGGTAGAAGTATTCCAAATACATTCAACAAATTCATGCGACACCTGAGTAATATTCACCTTCTTTGATTGATTTAGTTCTCTGCTGGCAAAATCGACAAGAGAATTTTCTTTTCCCTTGACGTGTTCGACTTTAAAGTTGAAATTATTGAACCATATGCCCCAACGCTGCAACCTATTAAATGCAGTTTTATTTGCAGGGTCACCATTACTTAGTCTGGCTTTAAAATCTTTCAAGTCAGAGTGGAGAATGAAAAGCAAGAAAGCTTTGATGGCTTTATTAGTAGCTAAAATCTCCTTATGAGTAGAATGATAATTTAATTCAGAACATTGGAAGGAGCTAGATGCATACCTACAAATTTTCTCTTTACCAATGTCTGTCTTTTCTTTTAGGACAACACCCCAGCAATGCTCACTGACATCTGTTTCAATTATCTTTAATCCTTGACCAGGCAAGGACATAGTAGGAAGATTCACAACTTGTTTCTTTATTCTTTTTACAGCTTGTGTCATCTCTTCAGACCAGGCAGGTGAATTCTTCTTCAATCTCATATTGAGAAGATTTTTGTCAGCAGCTATATCTTTGTAAAAACCAACAACATAATTAACACATCCCAAAAACCTCTGTAATTGTTCTTTCTCTGAAATTTGGTCTGGGAATTCCTCAATTTTGGACACAATGTGACCTTGCATCTCTATAGATCCATCTTTTATCTTAATCCCTAAAAAATTCATCTCATCCTTGAAAATTTCCATTTTAGTAGGAGACAAACACAAACCATTCTGATAGACTGTCTCAATTTTTTTTTCAAGGTGATCTATATGATCTTTTGGTGATTTAGAGAAGATTAGTATATCATCAATATATACTATCAAAAATTCAGACAACTCACCAAAAATTGAATCCATTTTTTTCTGGAAGATGGAAGGTGCAGTTTTCAACCCAAAAGGAAGGACTTGCCATTCATACTGTCCTCCTGGTACCACAAATGTTGTTTTGAACGTGTCTTCAGGCTTTAGAAATATTTGCCAAAAACCACTTTTCAAATTAGATTTACTATATACTTTAGAACCTTTGATTCGGGCTAACAGATCATCTTTGGCAGGGATCGGATTTTGGACTGTTGTGATAAACTTGTTCAAAGGCTTATAATCCACAACAAGCCTTTTCTTCTGTCTAATCTGCTCACTCCTTTTATTTACATAAAATGCAGCACAAGCCCAAGGAGAGTTGGATTCTTTTATAAATCCTCTTTGAATAAATTTCTTTATCTCTTCTTGGCACTCTTTCCTTTCAGAGGGAATCATTCCCCTGTGATGAGCTTTAAATTTAGGAATGCCCTCATTCTCTTTATCATCTTTCACAAGCTGCAAGTCAAGTGAACAAACATGCTTTCTTCTAGCTATGAAAGCATGAGGATTGTCAGAACAAAGATCCTTTTTAATCTTTGTTATAATATCATCAATATTACTCTTACAAAGATCAATTGACTTATGAATCCATTCATTGTTGGATTCTTTTCTAGACTCTGGTAGAGGGATGACTGTCTTGAATGAGTAATTTCTTGGGATTCAGACATCTGGGTTAAATAAAGATATAAAATCTTTATTAAGACTAAATGTACCACATTCTTGTAAGGCATCAACTCCTATTAGGCAGTCGTATGAAAGCATATCATGCTGGTAAAACTACAAGGTTCTCTCATAACCTTCTATTCTAATAGGAACATAGGCTGTAAACCTATAAATGACTTCTTTTTTTATCAAAATTTATTTTGAGATATGTCTCAGTCCAGCAGTCAGGAGGTATAGCTTTGGACCTTAGTAAACTTATATCAGCTCCAGTATCAATCATGGCATCAATAGAATATGGCTTGATATTGGGAATGCAGAATGTGATTGAAATAAAAGGATTTTGAGCTCCTTTTATCGTACATACCTCAATGTTGGGTTCTTCAACTGAGACTAATGCTCGTGCATCTTGGTGCAGATAAGCTTCTTCAAGATCTTCTTCATCTTCAGCTTCTTTCTTGTCTCTGTTCTCTTCTTCAATGAGACGCTTGTATTCATTAGTGGCTTTTGCAATAACCCTCTGAAGACATTCTATCATGTTCCTTCTCCATGTTTTCATAGTTTCAGGATTAGGAATCATAACATCAGTACTATGAATAGTAGGTACCTGAAACTCTTCTTCTGGATTCTCTTCAGGAAACAAAAATGGGAAACTTCTCCTAGGAGGAGAATATCTTCCACCTCTTCCATGACCTCTTCCTCTATAAGGAGTCTGTCTTTGCCGGACACATCCTTGAAATGGAGGCCTTGAAGGGACTGATGATCTTTCCTGAGAATAGCATTTCTGTTTTTCATCTTCTTCCTCTTTTATTTCTCTGAACTCCTGTTCAGATCTTACTTGCTGAGAATATTTTCTTTCTAATTTTCTACCTTCTGTGACAAAAATATTTTCTTTACAGTGTCCTAGGGGGGACAGTCTTCAAACTCACTCTGCCTTAATTCCAATTGCTTGAGAAGAAGTTTAGAAGACATGGGCATCATTGGATGAGGGAAACTTGCAATCATATTTACAAATGATGGCAAAGTATCATATCCTGAATCAGTACTGTCTGAACCAGTATCTGAATACTGAATAACATTTACTTGAAATTCTTCACTGGAAGAATTATAAGAAATATCTGATGAATAGTTATTATAATCACTAACTAAACAATACTCTTTATCTGTTATGCCTTTAGCAATAAGAGTATTTATTTTGGCCTTTCCTTTATTTGTTTCTCTTTGCGAGCACTCATTTGCATAGTGCTTCCCTTTACAGATAAAGCATGTAGGAATAAACTTCTTCTTCTTACCCATATACTTCTTTTTTCTGAAGTATGATTTTCTATATGGGACTTTACTCTCATAAGAATCTTTATTTCTTTTCTCGAACTTGCTGTATTTTCTATATTTACCCTGACCCTTCCCCTTTGAAAAAGATGAGCAATCATGACATACCTTCTTTTTGTGAGACGAATGTGGGGATTGGCAACCAAAAGGGTCAACATCGATCATCTGACAAAATTTAGTACCTAAGGATTTTTGGGCCTTAACAACTTCTTTGCGATCCTGTTTTTCTTGACAAAGCCGAGCATTTGTTTCATCAATTATCTGATTGATGGCTCCAAGGCTTAACTCTTTAGGGAGCTTTCCATGCATAGCTTTTTTGTATTCTGTAGAAAAATAAGCGGGGAAAGATTCTATATATCTGACTCTCATTGTAGGATCATTGATGTTGCCAGAATTATAATACAACTTTTGCATATAGCATTGATACTCTTTAATTCTACTCATATCACATAGCCTTGCTCTTAAGAATAGAGAAGTATTATTAAGTTTATCACTATTTACAGTACCAATCAATTCTTTGATTAAAGCAACAGTCAATGCAGAATATCCTCCACTTAAAATATCTTCTTTGTGTGGGTGAGCATCCCACCATTCTCTAACTATTCCAACAAAACCATTAGCTAGCATTTCAACAATCTGATGCGGATCTTTTCTATACAGAAGTAATTGAGAATTGACCAACCGATCATTCCATGAATCATCTCTTTTACTTGAGCAGTAGAATGACAATCTAACTTATACCAGTTAGGCTGTAATCTCTGAGTTCTTGCAGTAGTATGCAGTGGTTCAGCTGATGTGGTAGATGATTCTCCTAAGAACATGCTCTCGGCTTCTTCAGGCATGATTTTTACCATGCTAATTGATCTTTTACTAGCATCCTTTTTATCTGAGAGGAATAGTGTCTATGTTTTGACAGAACAACTTTATGCTGAGAAGAAGTTCCTGAAAGTTCTGAAACTTCTTTCCAGGATACTTTTTGTGACCAATCAGGTTCTATTTCTTTGGGCTTCTTAGTATTCTTTAAGGTTTGTTCTATTTGAGGAACCACGACAGGTATAGGATTAACAGCTTCATGTACAAGATCTACCTTGTGGCCTATTTCAACAGTAGACTCATTTAACTGATGCTGACTACTTTGGACAAGCTTAGGGGTTGTTCCTAACTTAGAGGAAACATCTTTTTTGATATCCTCAGTATGGACAACAAGAGGTTGAACAATATCTACAACATTTTTGGTTATAATCTTAGGTATATCAGGACATGTAGACACATATGCAGAAGTATTTTTAACATTCCTATCTACTTTTTTTACATAAGTATTGACATCATCTATCTTAATATTCAACAACTTAATAACAGAAGTAACATATCCTTTTTGATGCAATTCAATAGCCTTTAGAGTTTTCTCCATTTCGGCCAGAATAGACTCTTGTGATTGAAGTCTATCATGGACGTTTTTGACAGCCTTGTTAGTCCAGTTTAGCATTTTAGAGGACTCAGATGGATCTATGTGCATGTCAACAAATCTTTGATACCAAAACACAACTTTTTGGGACTCATCTGGGGACAAGACTTCTGTACTGTCAAGGGACGGAAAAGAGGAGGAAACATGAGATGCTCTCGAGGCCATACTAATGGTTGGACCATTAGAGGGAACATATTTCTGCTTAATAAGTTGTTCACAGTCTTTACACCACAAATAGTCAGTATTTGGGTCATGAACTAGACTGTTATGACTACATATATATGTATGTTCTTTTACATATTTTCTCGAGGGTTCTCCTAGCGAGAAGACAGACAAATCAGATATGAATGAACTAGATCTAGGCAAATCAGATAAAAACTTTTAGATCTAAAGAATAAAGTAACATTAGACTTTGATTCATTAACTGCAGTGGCATTTTCCAACTTGGGCTGACTTTTTTCAAGAAACTTTTTCGATAGAGTCCATTCCTTGGGGACTTTGATTTGTGACCAAGAGATCAACTTAGGTTCAATCTTTTGACTTTCCAAACTGGCATGACTCACCACACTATTGCCTTTGGAAATACCATGTTTAACAGCTGGATGCATGGTATTGACAAGTCTATAAATGATTTTATAGTGGATAGCAAGAGGACAAGCACTGGGCTTCATGTGCAGACCAGTAGTGGCAAGATGTAAGCGTAGGACTTGTTTAAGCAAGTCTTCTTTTTGCAAAATGACATGATAGTTTGGATAAACTTCAAAAGAAATAGGGCCATTGTGTAGACCGGTTTGAATAGTAGCTAACAATGAATCTTTAAAACTTTCAAATCGTAAATCCATGAGACAACACAAGACAAAGGCATTAAGACCTCGACGGAACAAAGGAGTAATACCTATTTGTACACAACCTATATGGGCAAACTTAAAAGTTTTTTGCTTTTTTAAAGACTGAATATCAACAGGATCTATTAAGAGAATATTATACTCATGGGAAGACGTCAAAGAAACTTGAATAACAGACTCTCTAGTTTTTAACGTAGTAGCAACAATAAGATGAAATCTAGTCAACTTATCATATACACATCTATAAAAATATTAACTCATCATAAACTTTAGATACACACTCCTAAACTCATTGGTGCCATGCTCCCTCGGATATTAATTACAACTGGAATGTTTACATCCCTGGATGATGATATGGCATTTTGTTAGTTTGAAATTGGTTGGCCTTTTATCCAAGTCAGCACTTGTTTGACAGGGTTGGATAAGATAATCTCTCTACTTAAAAGACTCGAAAGAAGCAGCTCTGTTTATGTTGTGCCACCAAATTACAATGTCTTGCTCGATTCATCAGCCCTGCTCATGGCCGTGTTCTTACGCGACCCCTCTGCCCAAGGTTTTGGGTTCTTCTTCAAACCCTAAATTTAAGAACAGAGTACGCTGTACAATTACAGGTATGTAACAAATACATTATAATTTTTCTCATACCCATCTTCTTAATTATAGAGTAATGCGACAATTTTCTCATACCCATTGTATGTGTGCTGTTTCGTTTCTCCTGTATTTGAACCAGTGACTTCTCGTTACTGAAAAATCAAAGGCCCGCAGTTTATTTTGCCGAATTATCATCAGGCGTGGTTGATTATTTGTAGAAGAGAGAAAACGTTGAGTGGATAGATTTGAGAAATTCGCTGCATTAATGCATGTTTTAATGGTTCAATTGGAGATCGGACGTGTCAAATTTGGGTTAGCCGGTGAATCTTTAGTTAAGATATCCTCTGGAGTAGCGTCATATTATGATTTTAGCTTAGAACATGATTTTTTTGGCTGTCATATTATGATTTTAGCTTAGAACAAGATTTTTTGGCTCTGCTTTGTTGAAATTTTACTCCTCAAGGACGGATTGTGCGTTGAGGGTATTTGAGGCAATCTACATTGATCTGGCGCGGGTTTTGTCTGAATTGATTATCTGAATTGAGTTTTTTCGCTTCCTTTTTGGTCCAGTTAGGGTTTTGGACTCAATTCGCATTGAGTTGAAATGGGGTTTTGGCTTAATTTGTTTACTTAATTCAGGTTTTTGGAGGCAATTAAATGGGGTTTGGCATAATTATTTTACTGAGTTTTTTGTGGGACTTTGTGTTGTAATTGTTTTGAAGGCAAATTTACATTCATCTGGTATGGATTTCGGTTTTAATTGTGTCCCTCATCTGAGCAATTCCTTTTTGGCCTGGTACATCTTGGGTAAGATAATGGAATGCTGTGTTACTCGAATCATGCTTAAATGTACCCCTTTCAACTCTTACAACACAACATTATCACATGTCCAATGGAGTTACGGGCCTCCTTATTGCACTGAAGGGGGTTTAAACTCGGGTTATGCTCTTAAAATGCTTTCCATTACTATTACATCACAACCCACAATTTTTCTTTTTTTTGAAGATTGAAAGACTAAAAAGATATTTTATAATTGATCCCTCTGGGGCAAAAGTAACATTCTTGGTGTTGTCCAAACTAATTGTAGATGCATCGATTTTGTAAATTGGTCTCACCACAATCGTTACAACTCTGCCCATTGGCCTACAATGTCTTAGCAGCAAACTGCATCTTGTTTCCTCAGTTGCTTCTGATCCAGATCCGAGGAGGTCCGGGGACAACGCTTTAAACAAGGATTTAGGTGTGTTATTCCATATGCACAAGCAATATGAAACCGATTTAGAATAGAGAAAATAATAGAATTGGAAAAAAGTTTTTATTAAATTATTTGTTCTGTACTTGGCATACTCTTGAGGGATATATATTGTTGTTTATCTTCTACTATCTAGTTGCTATTTAATGCTATAAATATGTTTACATGGATTAAAAGCTGCAAAAGGCTTTTGTTAGTTGAAATGGTTGATCTCTTTGTTTGTCTCTTCACCTTTTGATGGTTGCATGGTTTGACTGCCACGTGTGTGGTACACTAAGAGATGTGCTCATATGACATGAGCCCCCTAAGTCCACCTGGCATCGCAGTGTGACACAGAGTGTCTATGTGGCCATTTTATATTTTGGATGTTTTGCATAGGGGCTAAGCTGCATGGTTTGGTTGCAGGTGCTGCACAGATGTTTGATTATGTGTAGGGATTGCATGCATGATGTGGATTGGTGCAATGTTGTGTTGGCTGTGTGGAATGTGATGATGAGGTTTTGTGTTTGTTGCAAAGTTGTGTTGGATGGTGGTGAGGTTGATCATCAAAATCTAGCCTGTAGGGTGTTGCCCCTCGATCCTGCAAGGGAAACCCTCGATTCATAGTGGGACTCTGTGCCATTGGGTGTGAAGGAAGCAATGTTGTCTTTTAAGTTGCACAATATGTAAATCAGCGCTGTATGAAATGAATATGGTGCATGGAATTGCGTGGAGATGCTTGAATCACGTAGTTGCACGTATGGCACTCAATGTGAGAGTGCATACCAGCTGGGTTGTGCTTAGATCATATTCCCTTTTCTGAGCAGCAATTGTCTTGATTGTTTTAATTCTAGGTAGCATGTGTGGGATCTTGGATTCTAGCTGATTTTTGGTGAAATATTTGCCTTGGTGATTGTTTTGACCTGTCCTAACAACTTTCCATTCTGGCATAAAAAAGTTCTGGGTGTACATGGTTTCTAGGATCTGATTTCTTTCTACATGCTAAGGTTTTGATGCTATAGGGGTGATTATGACATGATGGTCTCAGGAGTTCGCATGATATGATAAGAGCAGGAAATTGCTTCAGGAATCCAATATCTATTATTACTCACTGATACGGCAATACTCCGAGGATTGGCTATGCACACATCTTAGCGGCTATGCATTTATGCACGCCCAAGGATTATACAAAATCATCAATTCATGCTACATCGCAAGCTAGCTCCTCTTTGAAAGGATGTATTGCATATGAGAAACGACTTTTTTTGAGTGATATGTATTCCCTTGGTGTTGCAGGAGGTGAACCATCTCAAATTGTAGGAACATGGATGAGGCATGGTGGGCAGATTTTGTTACTTGACTGTTGCTTTAAAGATGAGATTTTTCATGCTACCACCATTAATCAAAAAATCCAGTTGTTGCCTAGGATCCAGACCTGTGAATGGAATAGGCATTTTACTTCAATAATTGCGCTATTGGTGTAACTGATGTGCTAAGGCAAGCAATTTTTGGATCCATGTATATTGCTTCTAGTGCTGGTTGGACTTTTGGATCCTCTGTTCCTATGTGCACAAGCTAATTTGTTGCACATGTCTCTCTGAGTTTGAGTGGGTTCTGGTTTAGTGTTTATCACATCATTTACTTGTCTTAGATGATTTGTAGTTGTCTAGACAAGATGTCTTCTTTGGCATGAATATGTGTACCGCTTGCCCCTCATATTTGAATCTTTCTCAATGATTGCTGCAAAGTGATAGGTTTAATCTAATGTCTCGGCCTTACCCAACTTCATTTTGGACTGAATGAATGGTCATAGGCAGCTAGAGTACTCGAGAACTCTATGCTCCCTTGCTTTGAAAGGCATCAATTGAGGCCGAGATTGACTAGGCATGACTTTGGCGTAATTGTTGCCACTAAATATAATGTCATCATAGACATCTTTAGGATAGTATTCAAACCTTTAAGGCTTCCATGAAATGTTCCCCGGCTGGTTTAGATTCTTGTTCTATTTGGTCTTTCTCCCATAGCATATGGGCTTGCTGCCACTTCTTGATGCGTGAAGAAACTTTTGGAAGTGCAACCTTGATCTTTTCTTCATAAAAAAAGTCACTCATAAAAAATATGATTAATTGATCTAGCTAGTTACGCATCTGCAATTAATTTTCCCTCAAACACCGGAATGTCTAAATTTACTTGAAACTTAAAGGGCCTCGACCATCAGATGGAACCATGCATTTGAGGACTTCAATGAACTGGTTGTACGAAAATGTCTTTTCCTCTTGGAGAGCCTATGCAAGCTCATTCTTGATTCTGTGCGGACTTCGTTTTTGCTTCGTTATATCTATCCATATGATTTTTCTTACAGGGGCTTGGTAGTACATAATCTGAGGGATCTTGTGGTTTGATGTTGAGATTTTTATACTTTGACCTTGTAAACCCAAGATGAACTACCCTAATGCCAATGGTTTAGATCCCTGGAGGTATGGTGGGACAACACTCTAAATGAGAATTTAAATGTGGTATATGCTTATGCAGAAGCAATATGAAACAAGATTATAAATAGAGAAAATAATAGAACCGGAATATAAAGTTTTATTAATCTTTGTGTTTTGTACATGGCATATTGTCAAGGTAGACGTACGGCTGGTTATCTTCTACTATTTGATTGCCATGAAATGCTACAAATAGGTATACATAAATTACAAAGCCGCAAAAGTCTTAAAGAAGCGTTATGGAAGTTGGAATGGTTGAAGATCCATGTGTGACTCTTCACCTTCCAATGGTTGTGTGGCTTGATTGGCTGATGTGTTGTCATGATGCAAGCTTTGGAAGTGCCTCTTGGCATGGTGCAATGTCCATGTGGTCATTGTGGGTTTTGGATGTTTGCGTAAGGACTAAGTTGTGTGGTTTAGTTGTGGGTGTTGCATGAACGCCCAATGTTGTGTAAAGGTTGTCCACATGGTGCAGATTGGTGCAATGTTGTTTAGGTTGTGGGGAATGCATTGATGCGGCTCTGTGCTGATTGCGGAGTTGCATTGAATGACTCTGAGGATGATCATTGAAATTTGGCCTGCGGGCAACACTATGGGGGCATTGCCCCTTGATCCTGCTAAGGGAGCCCCTTGACTCATATTGGGATTACGTCCCATTTCAGATGAAGGGAGCAATCTGTCTTTTGAGTTGTGCAATGTGTATCTTGGTGCTGTGTGGAATGCACAGAATTTGTTAACTGTGTGGAGGTGCTTGAAGTGCAGAGTTACGTGAAGTTATGCAAATGTTTAAAGCAGTTAATGTGAGAGCGTGTACTGGCGGGGTTGCATTTGAATCAATTACAAAAGTGTAAAATAAAAATGTTTAAAAGACAGGGTCCTATGAAAGAATATTTGTTTCCACATTACTGTATTCAAGATGATTAAGTTATCATAGACCCACGAGTCCAAGTTTAATTTCATAACATAATTTTAATAACAAGATGGATAGAATTGGAACTATGAAATTCAAAGCTATTATTCCCGAACATTGGGCTAAGATGTTTACTCAAATACAAATATTGTAATCATGCAATTTCATGTTTGTTAGCCACCTATGTACCTTTGCACTTAATGTTGATTTGTCTCTTTTCTACGCAATTATATCCGAACTATGTGCTATAAGATTTGTGATATTGACAACTCAGGGTAACTTTGAGCTGGTTGATATTCTTAGAAGTTAGGATAAACTTCATCAGAAAATTTATGTCAATGTAAAGAAAAGTAAATTCTGATAAATTAATTAAATCAGGCTGTGCGCTACTTTACTATTTAAAAAATTTCAGTTGAATTGAGTCAAATTAATTAAATCAATGGATTTCTCTGTGACAATCCAAAATTATGGATCTTCTGCCAATTCAGCCCAATCGGTCCACCATTTTGAATACACCCTTAGAGTTTTATGTCTAGTTTTTTAGAGATATTCTTAGCTATCTGCACCTAGCCTATCAGTATCATACCCAAGTATTTCATCCTATTCAATACTTCTAAAACCAAAGTAATTTTTTTTACACAATACTCTTACTATACGGGAACAAAAATCAGTTTACATTCACAGTACTATGCATGTACAACTCGCCACACAGACATTATTGTGTTGATTGCAAATTTAGTTCATTTCATTGACTCCATCTAATAAATTTTTAAATCCCTTGTTAGGGACAATGATATCATGAAGCTTCATTCTCACTTGACCACCTTAATATACGACAACAATTGATTTAGTTTGTTTCGCAACATTACATCATTAACAGTCATATTAGCACTAGCTTCTCAAAGAGCCAATTAATTTACATAATAGGGGAAAACTTTATTTCTGGTCTAATATTTTGTTTTACATAACATTTAAGGTATATAAGACAATAGACACAAGTGTCCAAGTTATGGGGTTCCATTTATGTTTAATGTGTTTCTCGTAGAGAAACACCTCACTCTTATCTTTACTAGGTAACCCAAGGTTTGACAATAATCTTTAAGAGGGCTAGGTAAGTATTCCCTAAACATGGGTGTTTTCCTCTAGGAGATTACACAGTTCAACTTAGATGATTAAATTCACGTTCTCTAATGGAACCAAGAGAGAAAGGTAACGTAACATCCGAGGTCAGGTGTTCTCCTCTAGGAGATTATGCGGTTCAACTTAGATGATTAAACTCACGTTCTCTAATGGAACCAAGAGAGAAAGGTAACATAACCTCCAAGGTCAATCTCTTTCAACCACTACCATGAATTCTTACTGTTAAAAAAAACATTATAAGAGCCCTTCCACAAGCTCTCTATTGGGTTGTTCTAGGAATAGGCTTGTTCTTATGAGGAAGCATTGAGCTCCAACTTCCAAGCAAGATACTAAATACAACTAACTCATGACCGCTTGCTACACTTAATATATCTTTTGTTACACATAGATACATGCGTAGGGTTACCCCCTAGGATTGAAAGTACAATTACAAACATATCGAATTCAAATTTATCCACAATGAATTTTAGAAATGCGACACCCAAGGGTACGAAGTTACTCACCCTAGGCATGATAGAAGTACGTAATGTAGACGTACCTTAGGCATGGTCACTCAAGGAAGGGGAATGGTCTCATTGTAAACCCTTGTATGCATATGACCGGATAACGACTTGTGGGAATTCTAAGTCTTCTCATATGATGCTAAGGTCTAACAATCTAGACACAACTTGGTTGAGAGAAGACATGACGAAGAAGGCTTAGAGAACTAGTTCCATTTCAACAAATTATGTGTTTTACTTACAACCATATATTGTGTAGTTTTTACTAAGGAAGCTGTAATAATAATCAAGATAACAAATGATTCGAAGTGACTAATTCATATAAGTACATCACACATTTACAGTTCCCTATCAATCACAATGCATACATGGTATAATTAAACATCTTTCAAATGGTACATAAGGTATAACTATACATAACAACAATACAGTTTTATTCTAGCAATGTGAACATGTTACTATGAATATACAATTCCAAGTATTCAGATAACATCATTCATTTCTATTTTTTGCCGCGTTACCCGCAACTTGTGACAACATGTAATCATGGGTCAACATAAGAGCTGACATGGATCCCACCCCTCCCATCTAGCAAAGCTATCAAAACTTGTAACAACAATGAAGAGAGAAAAACCCAAATTACTATTTCCCACGACATGTCAATTCAAAACTACATTTTTGAGTTTTATAGAGAGAAAATCCTTCATTTTCTTCATGCAAGCAATTAATTTATTCAAATAACCAAAATGGGATGAGAGGGATATAAGTCAAGTCTTTTTCACACAACTTTTAAAGTGAATCAAACTTATAGTTTGGAAGAGTTATTCGATTTCAACACAGCTCTCGTTTTTACTACCACTAAGGAGGTTCAACTAGGTAGCACAATATTTCATGCAAAACTAAAATTTGCAGTTACCTTTTGTATTAAAGTGCGTAAATAGGCTAATTATGGTTATAATATATATTTCCAAACAATAATTTGGTGTTACCCGTTGGGAGTGTCTCAAAAGTCAAAATCGGGTCTTTAGGGCTTAGTTGCTCTATTGTGCAAACTAGCCCAAATGGCTACATAATGGCCTTGCCAAAAGATCACTAAACACCGAAACAGAATGTCTAGCACTCCTATCCTATTCTCTACCATACAGAGAATATTTAGGAATTGTCGACACTCAAAATCGATAACTAGGGTTCATTTTGGAGATAGCTGGGAGAATTTGCAGTTTGTACTTAAAGCAGTTTAAGCCAAGGTGGCTCTCAAAATGGGCATGAAATAAGCGCTTTCCGATGGGATCGGGAAAAACCAAAAGTATTGCGCAATTCTTTGTATAACAACAATGAGGTTTACGATGGCATATTTTATTTTTCGGGATTCATAGGTATTTAAAATAGTGTGATTCTGAAGGGGTTTCGCAACGTCGAATGGTTGCCTCATACAACCAACTCTTTAAGTTGCTTCCGAAACCCGCTTCGCAAATCGTTGAAAGAATGTTTTAATGTGGTTTAAAGATTGCACGGAGATCGTTATCTAACAGAGATTGAGTCTCAAGGGTTTAAAGGTAGGTGAGAGGTTTAGAGACGCTTTTTGCGCGTCAATTTTGGAAGACATTTGGCATGTTTGGAAGGGCTGTTTTAACATTGCAAGTTTATATTTTTGATCTTGTTTATTATTCCAAGTTGAATACACACTACACAACTTTGTTGGTAAACACGTTTTCAGTTTATTTTAGGCAAGATCCAGCTCAAGTATTTTGTTGCACTGCCCATGGTGGCTGTTTTTCGACATTGGTTCATCTTGGTACGGAAACTATTTGCACATCTAGTTTAATAATGAAACGAGGACTGAACATTTTAAAAAGTAGATTTAACACTTTCTTTCTCTACTCAAATTGACAATGCAATATTCTAAAAGCAAGTTAGGGGAAGGAAAAAGAGTCCATGCTTGGAAGTAATGTGGTGAAAGGCACGAGGTTTGTCCCTAACTCTTCTTGCACATATCCAGAGATCCCCACATGCCATGAGGCCATATCCTTTCAGCATCCTACCCAAGCAATCCACGTGCTTTATAAGCACCCAACACCCAAGAAGAACACCTTGGCCATCTTATACGACAAACCAACACCAGCCGCAACATAATAAACAAAAAAAACATGATGTTATTATATGTGTGACACTTGCAAATCTCTAAGAAGAATAGTCCATCCATCATGCTCCAAAGTGTGTCCGTATTTTGCTCTAAAAGTGCGATTTTGGAATAAAACTCTACCTTAAATTTGACGTCCAAATGGCTGTCATACAACACTCTTAGAAGCCTATGGTGACACTCATTTGACTGTCAAATTTAACCTAGTCAAATTTCATCTGTGTGAACAAAATAGCGATTTTTTTCCAGCTCCATAAAAATGTCTTCCTCTCTGAATACCCTCTGACACGGCTAGGAGGATGATGGCAAAGGCGTTAGACAATAGCTGGGCGTTTTCAAGGTGCTTTTAAGAATCCCATTGCATGCATACCCAACACTTATTGAAATCCATGAGACCATATATCTTTCAGGCATATTGTCAAACTATTCTCGTGCCTTGACTAAACCTCCAACTTGCAAACATGTTTAACAGACCAACTTTCTGTGAATGATGAATGATTGGAGATTTTCCCCCCAACTTTTGAAAGCACACTTTGGGAGTGCAGGTCTGTAATAGTTGAAGATATATTGAGAAGTCTTCAGGGAAAGTAGTGCGCAGAAGAAGAATTTTTTGGTACCCCCTTCAACCAACCATCTCTACATAATGCTGCAAAATTGAGATTGGTAACGGATACATTGGCATTGAATGAATTAATTAGAGCATTAGATCTGCCAAAATGCATAAGTTTCCAATGCATTTTCATCAAACTCATTTTGTGCAGGTCCTGCAATCCATGCATCCTTTGAGACATTTTATCACCCTCAACATCCACAGAGGCCAACTCTAAAATTCTTGTAAGGGATTCAGTGGTATAGGAGGGCCTATAACCTGAAATAGTAGTGCTTTCAGGAGGAAAATCTCTCTCTGGGTAAAATTCTCCTCAGAAGATGGAGTTGTGTTAGATGTAGATTCTTCCTGCAAGAGCAAATTTTATCTACAATCATTTGACCGTCAGCACCATCAATATAATTTGCATTACTACTCCTCAAAGGCATTTGAGGCCCAAAAACAAAGTGTGGCTGAGTGAAGCTAGAAAAATGGTGGAGTTTGCCAGCGAAGGTGAAATTATTGGGCTATAAAGAGATCCTCCTCTCCACTATGCCCATTTCAATGCATTCATGGTTGATAGGAAATTGCACTAATGCACGATAAAACTCTTTCCATTATGTTGATGGATCTTCGTGCCTGATTTCCCCCTTCCCAACCACTGCCATATTTCAGCACTCCACCCAATTTTCTTCACCAACCTCCCTTAACTCGTCCAACCACTTCACTTTTTCCAATACAGGATGCTTATTTATTTATTTATCTTGTTATAATTTACAAACTTAAATTTGCAATTTATTTCATATAAGTTAAATTATCATTTCTTCTAAAACTTACCTTTTTATATTATTGATATGTATTACTTTGCTATATTGTTTTTAATTCTTTTATTTATTATTTGTTATTTTAAAGTATTTATCATCATCATTATTGCTATATGTGCCTGTGCACACACACAAAATTTATCCCCTTATTACTGTTTATTATTATTAATATTTTTAATTAGCATTCATTATATTCTCCTAATTCCCTGCATAGAGAGGACCTTTATAATTTCACAAGGGTTTGGATACTTGCGAACAAAACAAATGCCACTCTCACACTCCAATTCAGGATGCACAAAAAGGCACTTACGAATTTCAACTTGAGGAGAGCTTGCTCAAATGGAGTTCAAGCAAACTCAGTATAACATGCCATATTTGATGAGGACACTGACTTGGATCAAACACTCGCTAGGGTAAGCCCACATCGACCACCATTCAAGGTGAGGTGGCATAGGCATTACAACCAGTGTAACTTGAATTGAATAGTCAAATTTAGTATTGACATTCTTGGAAATAGTATAAACTTTCCTGCAGAAATATACCCGGGCCAACAGAAAAACCTTGGGTACTTTCCAGCTCACATGTATGAACATCATTTGTCTATCTTGTCTACATGTTCTGCAAAGCCTTGCTTACCCTGGCAACAATCTGCACCATAATTAGCTGATCAACCACCTAATTGAATACACTCTGTCAATTCTCTTGCTTTTTGGCAGAGACACTCCAGTTTTCAGGAGCGAGCCTTCTATTTTCCAGGTAACTTTCGGATTACCAAATTGTACTCCCCTTTCATATTTAAAGGCTAAGTCACAAGGTTTGAGTTCAAGTTCATGTTCAACGAGGATAAAGTTTGGTTCAAGCTCACCAATGGATTAAATTTGAAAAAAAATGTCTTCAAGTTCAAACAAAAGATTATTTTGGATCATTTTAATTTTCTAAAAAAATGCGTAAAAATGTTAGAGGAACAAAGTAGAGAGAACTTTCTGCTGTGCTGTCACTCGATATATGTATATATACACATTCATAAAATTGTGCAAAAGCTTGTAAAAAACTTCTCATGTAAAAATAATGGATAAAATTTAATTTCATGTTCGACAAGGATAAAATTTGGTAAAGTTCGAACACTTGCATAAAATTCGGTTGTGACGTAGATTAAAGGAAAGCCTAACCTCTTGCAGGACTCCAAGCTTTCTATCACTGTCATGTATTCAGCTTCATTATCAGAGGCCTCCCTCGTCAAAAGAAATGGAGAGCATCAATGTGATTTATATGGCTCTACATGCATACATCTGCTCCAGCCCTGTCTTGGTTACTTCTAGATGCTCCATTGAAATTTAACTCATGTTATCTGTCTTCATGATCCCAATTATTTTTGGAGTCTCATCTTTTTTCCATGCTGAAGTTTGTTTGATTGATCCCAATTAGCGACATTTGTTCAGTGGATCCCAATCAGTGAAGTTTGATTGGTGGATCCCAATTAGCTAGGATAAATCCTAATCCTGGCTGCTGTAGTTGCTTCTGGTTCGTGTTTGTCTTAATTATCCATAGAAGTAATCAATGCCTGAATCAATCAGAGTGTGGAGGCCAGTGTATAAGTGCTTTACAGATCGATCAATGTTATATCTTCTGAAGTAAAAAAGATTATTGTTATTGCTCAGATCAATATGACAGGATTATGTTTACTGCTTAGATCAAAATGAGAGCTCATCATAGTTCCTAAGGAGTTTAATGTTATTTGAATAGTATTGGTTGAAGGCATATTTTGGTTTTATTTATGCTTAAACAAATGCCCTATTGAGTTATTGGCAAATATAACCTTGAACTTTGATAGAAATTAATAGCTATTTTACTTTTTGTATTCACATCTAAGCTAAATTGCTTTACTATGACGATACAAGTGATCAACTTTTGTAAATTTTACGCGAACTTATATTCAACATATAATTAATGAAAAAAAACAGTTTCTGCTTAGCATTTATTCAAGGCTAATTACACAGTCGACAAGTTGATCTCCCTAGTAAAGAATCGGATAGTGAATCTTCTGGATGTATGGAAAATTCAAAGTTTAATGGTGCCCTTGTCATGTACCTCCAAGATTTCACGAAGGTTTTTTATTTGTAATAGATCCTGAATATCCCCTTGCAGTAATGCTGCTCTCTTTAGCTGCTATTTTTGGATGTTCTGCAGCTGTTAGGACTGTTCTGTTAGAATATATCCTTAGGCTATGCTAAGCTTGCAATGGCTAATTGTGTGCACGCCTTTGAGTTTCTCTTGTTTTTACACAATGTTTTATTTACAAAGGATATTCCAGTTTATAAATAGTTGGTAAATGATAAGTGTAAGATACGAGAATGCTATCATTAAATGTGGTTTTTGCAATCTTTTAAAAATTTTAAAACTTTTTTTCTTTGCACTATTTATCAAAAGTTTCTTGGGACAGCTTACATTCTTTTCCTGTTCCTTGTGATGCTCATCCTGGCATCGCATAGAGTCTGTTGCAGAACCAAGCCCTACTAGTACAGTTGAACCACTCCTCCTTCGTGCAGTTCGGGGAGAAACTGTGGATAGGCCTCCTGTTTGGCTTATGAGACAAGCTGGAAGATATATGAAGGCAGGTTATGCCCGTCTGTTTTATTCCATTGTTTCAATAAGTGTTCCTTTCCTCACTGTGTAGTGGAAAGTATATGGCCATGCATAAGGCTTCATATTCTTTTTTAAAGGTAGAATGTTATTTCTTGCACGGAATTCCTAAGATATTAATTTTGAATGTGCATGCATTTGCTGTGAAGATAGGTTCAAGATGTCATTTTTTCCTTTATAATCAATCACACACATTTAAAGTATGTTCAGGACTAAGAAAAAATCTTAATATGATATTGAGTCACAAATGCAAATGCAAATTATAGGTTATTTGAAAAATTAATATGTTGATCATTATGCTATTGACACTTAAGTTAGTCGTGAATGGTTATGATTTGACTCTTATGAGTCTTATGACAAATCACTTTACTTTATTCTTAACTGGATTCACATTATACTATAGTATCTCATTTTCATGTCCATCCCCCTAGGTTTCATTCATATTTTGATTGGATTCGTTTAAGTTCAATTCTTGTTAGAAAATTTATTTCAGGAAGTAATGAAGTTTTCTCTAAAAATTTAGTGCATGGAAGGGTAGTTGGCATTTCATAAAGTGAAACTCATTGTGTGCATTCACCTTTATTCATCCGCAGTGCACTCTTTCTACAAGGGCTATGCTACCTTAAATACACTTGAGCCTGTATGATTGTAACACATGTTGATAACAAACAGCACAAGCATATATCATAGATTAATTTTTTATTTTATTTTTTTGGGGGTGGGGGGTGGAGGGGAAATGAATGAATATGGCCTTCTAGCAAATCCACGAGGATTAGTATGGAGAATGTCTTGTACCAAGTCTATCAATAAAGAGGCATTTCTTGACGTTTATCTTTGTACTTCTGAGTCCCGTTAGAACTTGGGCTTATAATCTGGAGCTCCATCTAATTTGCCACATCCATCCTTACCTTCGTAGATCAGTGGTGTTTGAATGGCCCTGTAGCAGCCTCTTCAACATAGCAAAGAGCTTGGGTGTTGTAAACTTTCAATTATCCTCTCTGATATGGCATATAGGTTGGCGGCCCCAAATCAGCCTCTATGATGTAACAAATATCCAATGGCCCTGAAGTCAGATACTGGTGCAGAATTTATAATTCATCTGTGCAAATCATAAAATCTATTCATAATTTCAACAAATGTAAAATTCAATGAAGAGTGTACCCAAAGATGTCTGTTATATTCAGATTTCTTGCACCCATTAAAGAACATGATTATCAATATTCACCTGCTGCCATGTGCAATCAACTTATTATGGTATATTAACTTTTAAGTCTTTAGGGATGAATGTGGCTTTCAATGATGTTATGGAGGGTTCCTGATTTCCATGACTTGCTTTGGTGGTCAAGATCCTATGTCATTAGAAAATACCTGCAGCTGCTTGAATTTCGTTCGCTAGTGAATATCCTCGTAGAATTAGATTTGACTCTGATCTAATGACCTTTGCTGGTCAAAATCCTCACTAAAAATGTCTGCAACTCTTCTCTCCAATTCAGATTTCTAGGTGTATTGTAGATTGATGAAGTCAGGGTTGCTGATTTGATATATCGAAGGCTGACAATTTAGACCAGCTATAAATCCTCCACAGCTGCCAGTTATAAGATTACAACTCATTCTTAGAAGTTATATGGGCACTCGTTTCTAGGGGAAATTTTCCAATCAATGATGATGAAAATGACAAGGTGTTTTTGTATACCTATTGTAATAAATTCTCATAAATTCATTATGTAAGTTGGTTGCAACTAAGAATGTCTTGAAAAATAGGTTAAATTAGCCTTAAAATATGTTTTAAATGTTTTTTTTTAACATTAACATATTTTTATCATAATTTATTCAAATATGGACATATCATATATCTTTGAAATGCAATCAATCCATGCTTTCCAATTGTATGGTTCATTGATAAATAAGATTTTGGAGGAAAATTGATAGAAAATGGAATAGATTGATGTTTCGGGCTACATCTTGTGACCATCATTAGGATGAATGATAAGATTAAAGATCGGAGCTCCTTATATAATTCCAATTACATCATAAGTTAGGGATCCACTACAAACACAATAATTTGAATAATGCAAATTAAAATCGTTTGTAATAGCCTAATAGGCATTAATTATTTTGTTAGAGCTCTAGAGTTTGTGAATGACGGGTTTCAACGAGTCGCTAAGTTCCCATCCATAGTCTCTATTCAGGTAATTAGGACGCTTCTTAAATTTTGTAGCTTCTCTTAGCGGCATCTTCATGAAGCAGTCCTCTTTTACCAAAAATTTCCCCCCTTCATTACAAATATCACGAGTAGATGAATGAGAGTGTTCTATTAATGCTGAGCTCTTTCTGCGTCCACATTGATGGTATATTTCTTATTTCAAGATTCTATTATGAATATCATCTTTACTTAATTTTCCCTTTTAACATCTATTGTTGGATATGTTATCGCCAAATTTGTAATACCTTTAACAAATTCGAGGGACACTATTGAACTTTATTCCTTCAGAGTTTCTCATGTCTTTTACTTGAATCTCGTTCCAAAGTCCTTAGAATTTTTCAAGGTCTTCTTGTGTGTCACTCCGTCAGGTTTTTGCTTGTCATTTGCTCAAGAACTTCATAATGGATTTTCCTTATAATTCTTCCCTTAGATTTTTTTCCTAATGTATTTTGTCGGGAATGTGATATGTCCTTGCATCCTTTGCACTCTGCGAGCATGCTTGATTTACAATTTTTTCTGACTCAGATAGCTCTGGTAAACTTTACAAGACATGGTTGGAAGTGTCCTACTTTCTTGCATGTCATGCACCATGCAAAGGTGCTTTCACTTTTCTACTTCCCGACCCAAAATGATCAAGTATTTTTCAGCAGTGTACTATGTTGGGGTGTTTAGAGTTTGACACACCTCATGTGGTATGCAAGGACACATGGTGATCCTGCAAGCCTAACTCATTTCCTTGTGGTAAAATTTTCAATGCATGTTGTCCTAGAAATTGGATTTTGAAGCCTCTCCTGCTTGAGGCAAAGTTGCAAACGCTCTTTGAGAGTTTGAGGAAATACAAAAAATGTTTCTCCTAGCAGATTTTATAGAGATAATTTGACCATGTTGCATCCAATGAAACATCCATTGTTGCACACTCTTTCCGATTTCCTGACTTATCCTTGTAAATGAAAAATACTTCCCTCAAGTCCTAACAAGAGCAATAAATAAAAGTTCTAAGCATAATCATTGGGAAGGGAAGACTCCCAAGTCTCACATGCACCATGCAAACATGCATTATCCTTTGCAATTTTTGACCGAATACAAAATGGTTTCCAGAAATCCAAATAAAAATAAAAGTGAAGAAATGCAAAAGCCCTAGCGTGCCCCAATCACATTTAATGTGCCAACTACCCTTTACCCCTCCTTCCTATAAACCCTGCACAACCCCTCAATTTTTCCTACATTCCTCCTAGACCTTCCCCTGACTTCACTAAAATCCTCCACTTTTCCACCTGGTTTTTGTTTTTCCCACTATTATCGCCACTCTCAAGCTTTGGCTGTCTCTACATTTTTCCATCCTCATCCATGAAATCCAAATCCCCTCCAACTCACATGAAATACAAATTCTAGGGGCTTTGTTAGGACCCCTTTGTCCCAACTCGCTTTTTCACGTTAATTGTTGTAACAAAAGCTTTAGATGCATATGCTTTGTAAACATCCCTTCAGCTATTTGTTATTCATGTATGAGGAGTAGTAGGTGCCTTACTTAGATTAGTTTAAACAAAGAGCTTGTGTAAGAGGAAAGGACATCTACTAAATATTTGTATTAAGCTTGCTCAAAAGGTGGTTGCCTCCTTGAAGAGGCCTGGGAAACTGTAGTGCAATTATGATATTTTAATGTAATAAAGATTCTCTACATTTTTGCAGCATATTTTCTCAATATTTCAATATTGATTTAATCTGATTGTAGGAAGTTTCATAACATCTGGTATTAGAGCTCCTTCCAGGTTGAATTTCGCTGTAGCTTTAGTGGTTTGGCGCTCCCCACGACTATCCATTACAAGCTCTCATCTTGCCTAAGCTGATCTGGGTGATTCGAAAGTGGTGCACTAAGTTTTTGGCCCCAAATCTACCTTTTTTACCTTTTCTTTCTAAGGTGATAAACTGTGTACTGGCATTTTAAAAACTCATACAAGGCTTTTTTCTGGGCTAAGCCGTTATCAGTTTAACCTGATTCCGTGAAGTTAGTGGATACACCCCGATACTCAAGCCATTAGATAGTGTTGTATGCGGACTTGAGCTTCCATACACCTTTGGGTATATCAGAACACCCCCTAGTTGTTTTTGAAGCTTAGCCATAAGAAATCGTCGGTAGTTTGTTATTTGTGGTGCATCGTTAAGCGTTTACCTCTAGGGATTTACTCACAACCAATCTCAGAGACAGGATATTCGGCTATGGGAATAGTCTACCCTTTGCAATTAGTCTTTTGAAACATCGGGAAAACACTATTTACGAGGATGATAAGTGTGAGTGCGAGCCCACAAACTAGACACACTCGGTACAACTCTACCATTTCCACCTGATTGTGTTTAACCTTGGTGACCTGGAGTTGGCATAAACCACCACTGAAGGATCTCTCCTTGAACAACAATTAAATCAGTTTCCACAAAGTACAAAACAAAGATACTATCTGTAGAGTGCCAGTTTATAGTAGTGTTGGGACAGGGGGTCAGAAAAGTGCTAGAGAATATTATTGGCCAGTTATTTTCCAAATGGTTACAAATCCAACATTTTTGAGCGCATTTTCTCTCAAAGGGTTGCTTTCCAAATAAAAAAGAAAAAAGTATGGAATTTTTTCTCTTGGAATAATTATACAGTTGTGATCATCTCGTCAAGCTAATCGTTTTTTACATACAACTCCTATAAGCTTTTTCCTTAGCCTTGAAACCTTGGTAATGATGGTGGCAACCCAATCTGACACCAAGAACATGGAATAGCAAGGTTCTGACTTGTGATTCATTGTCATGGATTTATAACAAAGGATACATGGCCTTAATGCGCAAAACACAAAACTCACAAACACATTCAATGGTGATAGGATTTTTTGAGAAGAGTTTCTCATCAAGCAACATGCCACGTGGCTCAAAATTGGACTTTCTCAAATTTTATGGTACAAACCATACCAATTAGATCTATCGTGTAGAACGATATTTCAACCTACATGACACATTTGGGGTAAACAAAGTACCTATCAACTCTTTCCACTTGGAAAAAGTTCTCCAATGGTACTAGTGGTACCAAAAATGTGATCTGGAACCAACTTGGGAGCAATTTGTTCAACTTTTGATGGTCCGATGCAGTCCCAACGCCTATGATAACTTCACAGGAGCTGTTGCCAAACTCAGGAAATCTAGAAGGGCTTGCGATTACTTCACAGGAGCTGTTGCCAAACTCAGGAAATCTAGAAGGGCTTGCGATTACCAAAATGAATTTGAGAAAGTTTGGCCTATTTTGTCAACCCGACGGCCAAAGGAAAAATATAAGGGTGGCTTAAGTTATATTTAATTATTATAAAGTGCCATTAATAAAAGAAAAAAATATATAAAACACTTATAATAATTTATATGACTTAATAATTATTAAATCAAGGATGGAAAAGGCCCAAATATAAATTGTTATCCATCCTAGGTGAAAAGGCGACTTGCCCTTAGAAGGGGGAATGGGAACATAGAAAGGATAAATGCCCATTTTACTATGTATGTCCCTTAGAAAAATGTGACTTGAATTAAGAGAGAAAAAGTTGTTGGAAAAAACATTTAATATGGGAAAATATTAAATGCTTGCATAGGGAAAATCCTTGGGAACTAATTGGATATTGTAAAGGTTGTTTTGGGTCTCTTCTTCCTTTATAAGGAGAAGTCGACTTGAAGGGAAAAATATTCCATATCATTTGATATTTTCTAATTTGTGTCTTAAGCTTGTAGCTTATGCATATTCTTTCATGTGCAACTGCTGTTTGCAAATATCTAGCTTGTGGAGTAAGATCCCACATGAACCCTAGCTTCGGTGGTGAGAGATCCATCTCTAGCTGCAGGGCATTCTTCGGTAGTGAGAGATCTACCCTAGCTTGTCAAGTTTGGAGCTGAATTGATGCCCTAAATGTGTTGGGCGACCTACTTTTTAGGGAAAAATTAGGGTTTTGTGTTTGCTGTGCGAAAACTATTTTTGGAATATTATTCTTCATATTTTTGTGGCCCAAGATCCAAAGTTTCAGTTCTTGTGGACTTCTCTAGCAAAAGATATTAATTTTAGAAGTTTTTCAGTTGTTTAGGGCATGCTGTAAATTTCTGGCAGCATTTTGTTATTTGAAAAATTCCAAAAATAGTTCTATGATGTCTGTTATTGTATTAGCAAGCTCCATTTAAAATTTCAAGAGATTTGAGGAAGTATTTTTGGAGTTATCCATTTTTTTATGTTCGCTGCCCTAGATTTAATTTTCTGCAAAAATCAGATTTCTGTTTGGTTGCAATTTGTCTGTATTTTGCATATTTAAAGTTGGGATTGCCTAAAATCCGTTTAGGGGTAAAATAATGTCCATTGGGGACATTACAATTTCTCACAAACATTGACCTTGGTCTTCTGCTTTGATACTGTTGCTGGTCTTTGAGCGATGACATATAATTGAAAGAAGAAACAGATGATAAACAAACACTTGTATCAAGGACTCAACAAACACTTACATCAAGGACTTACCAAACACTTTTTGCTTCTAATTTTGAAATCATAAATAATTAAGTGTTTTTTAATTTGTTCAATTTTGCTCCATGTTTCCCAAGATATTCTTCCACCTAAATCCTGACAACCATAGAGGGTCATATGAGGCCAGAGTTTGTTTTTAATTTATAGACTTGGCCTCCTGGGGCCAATGGGAACTTACCTTTTGTGTTGGGGTTGACCCAATGCCAAAGTTCAACTATCTTTGCAATGGTTTTCCACATTGTAATATGCTTTCCATCCCACAATTTTTTTTTTCAATACTGTGGTTCCAATGTAGCTTATGATCGAGATCAATAATTAAGCATTTATAACAAGGAACCATTTATTGTTTTTTGAAGAAATGGAAACCATTGACTACACGGGTTGTTATATGTTGAAGGTACTCAGTTTAGGATTTGTTGATTTCATTAGATTTGATAATCATGATTTTGAATTTAACAACATTAAGGTTAAGGCAGATGTGTTAGCAAATGCTTGGAGGACACTTGGTTTTTTCTCTAAGTCTACAAGGTGTTTGGCTAGGACAATGTTGTCAATGTGTAGCATAGATAAATACACACTCGAGGGTAACAACTTCAAAATGGCACAAACAACCTCAATCATTTGTCATTCTTGTGTCCCTTGGAGTAGATGATGACCTCAAGGTAAACTTGTGTTTGTTGGGAGGGATGAAGTCCCTTGATGCAATTTCCGCTAGATGCTACCTTTTTTGCAATTGTCTTACCGGCCCTATTATCATCACCAATCTTTGGGACACCTTTTGCAGGACTACCATGTAAAAGGCGCAACGGTTTTAATTTTCATAACTGCAAATTAGCCTTCAAATTGGAGTTTTACTCTAATCCATGTTGGTATTCATGCCTCTACGCTTCTCCCATTTTTTCCAATCAAATCTACGGGGCATTCCTTAGTCTTATTGCTTGCCATCATAGGATTCCACATCTAGGAAATTTTGCAACATCTCAAGCTGTAATGGCCTACTTCCATGACGACCCAACTGAACAAATGAGTTGGGTTGTGTACCATCTGCCATAGTCTCCTTTGGTTCGTTTGAATTCTTCATGACATTTGTCTTGTAATAGCAATACACTTTGAAGGATCATGTGTAGCTGATTCACAAACTTGACACCAATAATTAACAATGACTTTTACACATTCGAAGTTTCATGAAAAACTACTCACAAGGATGAAATCTACATGAAGGGCCTTGGTATGGTCACAAGCATGACCATCTCTGTGCACACCTTGCCAAAGGACCAAGGTGCAGATGGGTGTGGCCTTCCGCATCTGGCAATTTAGACACAATAAACCAAACTTCTTCTTTGGTCGATGCCTCCATGTTCACAAAACTTCACGTCTAGCAACTTTGTTGTGAACTTCTTCGAAACTTGCACCTCCAAATGAGAGCCAATATTGTGTGGATTTCTCTTACTACAACCTTATAAGCACCTCTTTGAAAGTTGCAAATTTACATCGAACCAACTCACTCCTATAGGTGATTAGGTCCTTAGAAGGCAATAAACTAATATGGATGTCAGGGATGGATTATAAGTTGTGAGATAAGTTTCATCGAAATGATCGTTAAACCTTTGATCATATGACGACACAAATTCATTGGTCAGTGATTGTTGGATCTTTGTTAATGCAGCAATAGTCTTTAAATGAGAGCCAATACCTTGTGGATTTCTCTTATACCCTACCACCTCTTTCAAAGTTGCAAATTTACATTGAACCAACTCACTCTATACGTGATTAGCCAAGAAGGCAATAAACTAAGTTGGATGTAGAGATGGATCTAAGTTGTGAGATAAGTTTCCCTAATGATTTTTAAACCTTTGATCATATGACCACACAAATTCACATAGGGATTGCTGGATCTTTATTGATGTAATGTGCACTTTTCATAATTAATTAATTCTGCATATCTGAGCCTATTCTTATTGTTTTCCATAGGCTAAGTAGGAAATTAAAGAGGGAATAAATTAATTTAAGTGGTACAAGGGTACTTTTATATTTTAATTGGAAAAAGGACAATTAAATTATATTATTAATAAAAAAAAGTAGAAAAAGAGTAAAATAATAATAGAATGACGAACTTCTATTACGGGGCGCTAAAGATAGAATAATGATTAAATAAAGCATTCTATTATGGGGCACCAAAGATAGAATGGGCTGCATGAGCATCAAGATCCTATTTTTAGGATGGAGAGGATAAAACAATTTATATTATTTATTGATATTCTTATTTTTAGGTTGAAGCGCTGACATGGGAGAGCGGGTAAAACAATTTTATATTGTTTATTCCTATTTTTAGGGGGGGCGACAATTTTGGAGAGGGCCTTGGAAGTTATAAAGGCAGATTTGGGGTTTATTATTAAAACATCTTGGAACTTTATCAACTACTTCATTGTCTGCAAGTAGCTTTTGCTTTTGCATCAACAATAGAGAATGAAATACCTCATTTGCATATAGATTTGAGGACGAAATCCTTCACATCTGAGCTTGACAATTCCATCCAGGGGTTGTAGTGGTCATTCAAGGTACAAGTTTTCCTCCAATGCAGCTAGGGCACACTTTTCAGACTTAATTTTACATTTAGAACAACAAGTACAGCTATAATTGATTGTGAGAAAATAATTGTATTCATAAATGCTGGTATTTCTTTTATTGTAGCTGAAATCAATAAATAAAAGTTTGTTTTGGCACCTTGAGGCTTGCTGTTTTTTAATTTAAAAGCTAGATTGTCGTTGCTATCATAAAAGGAAATTTTTTATACTAATGTCCTCTGGGTTTTTGACAAAAATATTCAGATTTATCCAAAGTATTTTCAAGGATATCACATTAGCTAAGAGGGAAATAAACTAATCTAGATGTAGAGATGGGTCTAAGTTGTGAGATAAATTTTCCAAATGATTTTCAAACCTTTGATCATATGACCACACAAATTCACGCAGGGATTGCTGGATCTTTGTCTAATGCAGCAATAGTCTGATGTTTAAGCTCAAGGTATTCAAATTCATCCAAAAATCCTCTCTTGATCTCTTCCAAATAATTGTGTACTGTTGCAGAATCAAATTTGGTATACCAGTCTTGGGGGGCATCCACTTAGTGTATTTGCAAATAGCTGAATCTTCCTCATTTGACATGGAAGGCTCCCAAGGATATAATCATCCTGAAGAAAACATACATGCAACCTGCACTTGCACCTCCTCCCTCATCCTATAGAAGAGTGACCTGGTTTGTCTCCTTTAGGTCATTTGTTCCAATCTCTTGCTTTGTGGTTATGATTCTTCCTCAATGGTGTTCACTCACGGCTGTCCCATGATGATATCTCTTTTTGGCACTCTTCTCTGATGATGCCCCATGATGTTGGAGCTGATTTTTTCATCTTCCTCCTCAATGAAAGAGTGATGAGATGCTCTTCTGATTTTTTAATTCCTCTCCCCATCAAAGTGATCTGTTGTGCTACATATGTTAGCTGAAATTTACATATCACAACCTCCTTGTGATACCAAAACATGCTAATGGTTGCTATGTTCAATTTTCATTCGTTTTTTGTACAACTCATTGCTCTAGAGGAAACATACACTGTACAATGCATTGTCATTGTCAATGTTATCGATATGTGTATGCCATCCTGCTGTTACATAAAAATCCTGCTGTCATATAAAAATCAGATTTGAATCCTTTTGCAATCATGTCCAATGTGAATACAACCACTGAAATATGCATGCTTTATTAACCCATATTTAATATAGCTCCTTATGTGCATGCCTTATATACTACATACCTGCTGACAACATACTCCGACAATCCTTGTGATATCCATAAACATACGAAAACTGTATGATGCTAAAATCAGACCTATACATCAATCTTGCAATTATTGAAGTGTTCCTATGCATGATTCAACAACTGAATGCTGCTGAAACGAACTCGTCTCCATGATACAAACATGTCCCGTTTGCATTTACAACTCTGGTGGTGAGAGAGAATGTACAAGATATGACAATGGAAAAAATATGAATCAACTTATCATCCATTGTTGTGATGCTTTCATTGCAAGAAGTTGCTGCCAAACGTCATGCTTTGGATGCTTGCTCTTTTGGAGTGAATCTCTTTCTCCTTCCTCCTTGCTATGCACAAGTGGTTAGTGATAAGAACTGAAATCATGCTATTTGGTTGTCCCTTCTTGTTATTCCCAAGTGGATTTGCTGCTCCATGCTCCTGCCGCTAAGTTGAATAAGAATCAGTGCAGTTCTTTTTGTTCTGTTACAGTCCTATATATATTAATAGACTCATGAATTAAGTACATCCTCATTTCTTTTTTTATCTTTTGAAGCTGACCAACTGTTGAATTTAGAAATCTGACTTCTCTTACTGCTGTCAACAGAGCTACCGAGAATTATGTGAGAAGTACCCCAGGTTTCGTGAGAGGTCAGAAAATGTGGAGCTTGCAGTCAAAATATCTTTGCAACCTTGGAAAGCTTTCAAACCAGACGGAGTAAGTGTTATGGCTGTTTGATGAAGTAGCAAAATCAATGAGATGTTTGGAGTCCTGTTTTTGTGTGTTGACCTACCTTCTGATACCGCTTGATGTGAATATTGAGATCTGGTAATACAGATGTACTTGATACTTTCCAAAAGCCATCACCATCTATTAATTTCCCAGCCATCCTGTTTTTCATGGATGCTGATATTGTAAGTCTACTTAAGGGATAACTTGGATGGAAGATGTTTTGAAACTACATTTTTTAGTTCTCAATAAAGAAATGCCTAGCATGCACATGGTCCCTGAAAGGAGTTATCATTATCTACAATTGTAAATCTTGTGTGTAATTTATGAAGTGACAAACAATCGGTTCATGTAATTTAAGCCTTATAGAATAATTATCATTACTAATCAGGCCATTGGAAGTACATCATTTCAAGTCAACAAATTGTCTTTCTCCGGTCTTAGTGAGTAATTCAGATTAAATGCTGATTGAATCTTCTGAATGCTTTGATGAACGAACTAGCAGGTCTTCTGGAAAATATTGTCATTCCATTCTAATAGCAAAATAGAAGAGCACAATGAAACCCACTAGAAGATGCGTTAAGAATCTGCATATTTCTGAGAAGTTATATAAATGAACATCAGTTGTAGAATGTAGATCTAAAGATCAAGCTCGAGTTGGAGTGTCTAGCTGTTCTGAAAAATCATTCTTTTTTAAAACCTGACACTTCATTTTAAAACGGTTTCGTTTTAGAATGGGAGAGAAAGAAGGAATGATATTAATGTCCACAGATGACCAAAGAAGGTCAGCAGGACTGAAAATGTTCATTCAGTTACAATAGAAAAATACTTGGGTTAAAAAATATAAACATTCTAAGCACTAAAGCAATGCGAACATAACAAGAGGGGTAAAGTAAACTGGTCAAAAATAACGAGGTTAAACTGCAGGAAGGATGCATCCAATATAGTGTTTTTCTACGTTGAGGATTATGAAGTTTTCCCCAAAAGTTAGAGAAAACAGCATTTCTTGTAAAATGAGCTCTTTAGCCATGGTTACAAGCAGGCAGGTCCAAGGTGTTGAAGTTTAAAATCCTTCAATTTTGATCCAAACACAAGCTGCAGCCAAGACATTACAATAATATATATGAATGAGCAAACTAGGTCAATGGGACTCAAAAGTACATCAAGGTACAATAGCAAGCTGACATGTTAAAAACACAAATCAACTACACTGAATAAAAGAATAACTAAAACTTATAACGGAAAAGATGCTAACTAGAGAGGGTTAACCCAATATAGGTAAAATCTAGACAAGTCAGAAAAGGCAAAGCCATATAAATTATAATACAAATAAGTTAATAACCATGTGAAAGGAAGGCCTCTTGCCAATAAAATAACTATTAGATCTAAGAGAAGGGGGCTGGTTGTTAAAATATGTACTGCAGTCCATAGAATGAAAGGGCCAACATCCTCATTGATCGTCTCAAAGGCACCAACATCCTTATCAATCACAACAAAAGGGCCAACATCCTCACCAATCACCATAAAAGGGCCAGTGCAGTTTCTGATGATGCACGTAGGAGACTGGCCTATGCTAAGAGGGTTGACTGGAATATTGGAGGAAGAATTAGGGTACATGTCCCAGAGCCTATCCTAACATGCATGGCAATGATCCTCAAAAAGGAGGGAGAAAATTAGTAATTCGTGCCTGTCCCCTTAGCTTGGACTGTGAGCGAGGGAAGTAGCTGACTCTCCATGCCTAGTGCAAGAATAGAAAGATTGGGGTACCTTAGTGGCTGCTTACAAAGCGGGACACCTCACTGATCCATCATCTATTTTTGTGTAAGAAAATGCAGTATCCAAAGGGCAGTTGACACCTCCAACAGCTGGAATAAGTTGAAAGGAGTTAATCAATCTGGTAGGTATGTCGGGAATAAAAGTTGCGAGCATTTCTTATATGCTTTATTGGTTACAGAAAGATTCCGAGGTGGAGAAAAGAAGTACCATAATAGGGAAAACTTTAGTTGAAGTGGATTTATGCCTTGTAGAGAAAAAATGAACTTCTATTAAGCGGAGGAGGCATATCGGATTCTTTGAATTTGAATGAAAGGATACACTCATAATAGTATATTTGATTTATTTAAAGCCATGACTGATGGAAAGAAAAGTTCTATAAAATTATTTATGGGCGTCTTATCCATCATTGGGATTGGTTTTCACAAGGCTAAATTGTGAATTGGGGAGCGTATAAAACACCTTTGACCCAAAAACAACAAATAATAGTCATCAAGAAGATGCAAGGTATTACAACTCAATTCGTCTTCCATAAAAATTGGATCCCTTATCCACGCAACCAATGTAGTGTTTAAAATCATTAATGACGATTTAGATGGGGAAAAAGCCAAGTCAGCCTTAGAAGCCCCCTCATAGGTCAATTAATCATTCTACATTCCCCGTTTGATTCTGCAGGCCGACCGCATGGACAACTTAGCCAAAAATGTCTCCAGAAGGCTGAGGTTGACGAGCAGTGTTAGACAGTAGGGCCTTTTATCCAGAGATTCAAGGGTTCTCCTGCATCCCATTGGGGTTGGGGGGTGGGCGTGGGTGGAATGGGTGGTTTGGTCCCCAGTCAGAGCCACCTTTAGACCCAATTTATGCCCTTGGGAAAACTGAAATATCCCTTGTTGGGATCTTACAAAAAATTGACAAAATACAGAAATTTGCAGCAAATACTAAATCTGATTTTTTTCTGATTTTATGCAGAAAATTACAGCTAGGGCAGCGAACAGTAAAATATGAATAACTCCCAAAATATCCGCTCAAATCACTTGAAATTTTAAAGAGAACTAGATAATAATATAAAGAACACAAAGGAAATATTTTTGGAATTTTTCAGTCAATATAACGCTGCCAGAAATTTACAGCGTGCCTAAAATAGCCGAAAACTTCTAAAATTAATATCTTTTGCTAAAGAAGTCCAAATGAGCTGAAATTTTGGATCTTGGGCCACAAAAATATGAAGAATAATATTCCAAAATTAGTTTTCGCACAGCAAACACGAAACCCTAATTTTGTCCTAAAAAGTAGGTCGCCCAACACATTTAGGGCATCAATTCAGCTCCAAACTTCTAAAATTCATATATTTCCGATTACAAGTGCAAAAAATATGAAACTTGGGAAATAACATATATAAATATAGTAGATGACTTTCCAACCTTCAGATCTAAAAACGGCCAACTGGAAACCCTAAAAATTAGGGCTGCAATCTCCCAAACAAGTCGCCCTCCTTGGTAGATGACCAAAACCCTTGTGAAAAGTTCTGTAGATGATGCCAAACCCTTCCTTTATTGCTGCCGTAGGTCTGATCCGAAAACCAGCTAAAAATCTCCACTCAAACTCACCAAAACCTTCAAAACCCTATCTCTGAAAACCCTAAAAATACCTCTGGAAAACAGCCCTGAAATCAGCTTCAAATGACAAGCTAGGGTAGATCTCTCACTACCGAAGAATGCCCTGCTAGCTAGGGATGGATCTCTCACCACCGAAGCTAGGGTTCCCGTGGGATCTTACTCCGCAAGCTAAAAAGTTGCAAACAACAGTTGCACATGAAAGAAATATAAGTGTATGCATGAGTGATCTCCCACTACACCCTCCATCTCCTTATATAGCTTTTTATGAGCCCCAATGAAGAAATATAACATTTAATGCAATACATATCCCCTCAAGTCGCCAAAAAGGGACTTTAAGTGGCCCCAACGAAGAAACATAACATAAAATGCCAAAAGTGTCCACTTAAGTTATCCCAACGACAAAATAGAACACAAAGGGCCCATTAGACCCTCCCAACGCCCAAAATATAACAAAAACATAGTAGGAAATCAGACAACCATCCCCAATAACCTCCAAAGTCGTTAGTCCCTTGGGAATGACCAGGGCTAAGACCAAAATAGGGCCGTTAGGCCAACTGCTCGGAATTGGGGACATTACAAAAACATGGGTCTCAGTCATGTTTTAGATGGGGGAGGGAGATTGGTTTGGTCCCCAGTCAGAGCCTCCTTTAGCCCCAATTTATGCCCTTGGAAAAACATTGGTCTAAGTCCCATTTGTATTTTTATTTGGACACAAATGGGTCCATATGTGCAGAGTTGCTATTCAAGTTAAGAGCAGATACATGTAATATCTATGGTATAAAGTGCAAAGCACGGAGCGAGATGATGTTATGTAATAAATTTATGTGCCCTAGATCTTGTATATCATGAAATTATATACTCTTGTCATGTGTTAGTGTTCACAAAGTGCAGGCATTAGAGCTTATAATTCAAATTTGATCATTTGTAAAAGAACAAAGTGAAGTGATGAATGTCACATATGAATTGATTGAATAGGTAAAGAGTTATGAATTGATTATGTGACTACTGCTTGAGTTGGCATTGTATAAAATAGAGAAGAAATGAATGAATCAAGGTTCCTTCTCTGGGCCTGTGCAAATTATATTCTTGTAATGGTTTGCACAATAATATTTTTGGTAAGGAGTTGATACTTATGAACTAATTATGTAACTACTGCTTGAGTTGGCATTGTATACAAAAGAGAAGAAATGAATGAATCAAGGTTCCTTCCTTTGGCCTGTGCAAATTATATTCTTGTAATGGTTTGCACAACATTCCTTTTGGTAGACAGCGATGCAGCATTTCGACATCTGTCAAACTGCACTTCGGGATTGGATTGTACACTGAAATGCTCCATATGCGTGGATTGTTAGTTGGGGATGAATATTTTTTTATAAATAGAATAATACTTGTGGATTTCGCAGACTTTGCCTTGCAAACTGGTTTGTGCATCACTTGTTTCCAATTAAATCAATGTAGTATTAGACACGAAAATGGGATTTTCACTAACTTTGAGTCTCTTGAGTTCTATGTGAACTAGGTGTCATGGATGTCAAGTGAAATATTCTGGTCGAGTTGTAGCCTTGAAAAAGTATTATCTTTTCCGTACAGTATCATATTTTCACACTTTGCATTTTGCCACTTGCCGGAACAAGTCATATTTCATTATATGCTTTTCTCGGTTTTCTCTGGGAATTTCGTAGCCAATTTGTCTTACTTCAGGGTTACCATTTTTCCGTGTTCAGCCTTATTCAAATTTTTTCACATGCTTCCTTTTGTTATTAACATTCAAAGGGAGAGAGAATGAAGAGATATGGAAGGTACATTGATATACTTGTGTGTTCATCTGTCATCATTTATCAACCAAATAATAAGTTACATATTTAGGTGAGGAAGTTATACGTGAATAACTAATATACATTAACTAATAGTTAAGTAGTTAATATTATATTTTTTTTTGATTGATAAAGCGGGTTGATGGGACCCGTTCCCAATAAAAAACTTAGCTTAAATACCCCGAAAAGATTTTCTAGAGCTATTGGGCCTATACCCCCTGATTACAAGCCTACGACACTTTATTTAACCGAACAACCAAATACAGGCTATTTCCCATTCAGAGACGGAAACAAGTCCTCAATATTACTCATTCGGCCTTTTTTATTTTTCCTATTCTTTACTTCTTGCCACTTACCATACCCTGCTGTAATAGCTAGCGAAAATTCACCAGGATTCGCAGAAGCCATCCGATTATCCGACATGGCTTCCTGATCCGAATCCGACTTGGCAGGGGAAAGCTCCCTTTTCGTTCGGCTAACCACAATAATCCCCTGAGAATCCTGAACTGTATCTAACTTTTCTTTTTCCGCATTTTCCTCTGCCTTATTCTTAGTACTGGAATTGCAAGGCTCCTCCTTAAATATCGCAACATCCACCAATTCTAGATCCAAAGGTCCCCATCCTCTGGTCGAGGCTGAGCCACTCTTCTTTGCCGGTTTCTTAATCACTGGACATGAAGCTTGCAGATGACCAGGGTTTCTACAATTTCTTCACCGGAATGCCGTGTTTTCGTAATCTAAAGGTTGTGAATGCTGAAAATTTCCAAATTTTAAATTTATTCGATCCGACAACCCTTTACTCAAGTCGACTTCCACACATATACGAGCAAAGGAGCATAAGCCCGCATGCGTTTTGTCCACGTCTTCTTTTAAAAACCTCCCCAAGGCATTACCAATATCCTCTAGTGCATACCATAGGTGCAGAGGAAGATTGGGAAGTCTCACCCAAATTGGTGTTTTGGAGATCGAAAGAGAATTGGGATCGAATTCTGGGAACGAAGGAGTTAAAAATAGACCAGCGTTACCCCAGAACCACGACCCATCAGCCAGGCACCGCTGGTAATCCACCGCTTCTCTAAAATGAACCACGAAAAAGCCTCTGGAACAGAGGAAAATTTCTCATTTATCTGTCTAGTTTTGGAATATCCACTGGTACAAATCTGTAGAGGAAGGCCAAAGACCATTGAAGCGGCCTATTATGGCATCCCGGGAGAGATTTTGATAATATTCCTCCACCTCCTGAACATCAATGACCAGCAATGGAATTTCTTCATCGACCAGATACGCCTAATTTCTTGGAATATTACCGTCTGTTTTACCCAGAGCAATTTTGAATGAGACCCTAGATTTAGGATTCCCACTGCCCTGAGTGCCTCACCCTATATTTTCCTTGGCCGCTCCATTGAAACCCCTGAAAGCAATCCCAACCGCCGCCTTGATTTTTTCTTTGCCAGGTTGTGGATTAGGGCACGAATTTCGCCCTTCCCTGGTATCTGAAGTGTCTTCCACGGGATCCCGATTCCTATTAGAAGCTCCACCTCCACGCCATGCAGACCCCCCCTTCGGTCTTCGCTCCTCATCTTCGGACAGAGTCACAGTCATCTTCACATTATTTCCATTATTGGCCATTGCTTCGCTTCGCACCCCACGACATGTTTCAACAGAATTCAAAAGATATCTGGTTAGCTAGATCCGGCCCAAAAATAAATTTATTGTCAAAAACTTTGGATGGTAAACGCTTTTTATTATACCAGAGCTATGAACTGGAGTGTTGGAGGAGCACTTTCTCTAAGTGGGAGATGGAGGTGGGCTTGGGTCTTTAATGTCCGCTGTGCGATCCGCATTCGGAGCACCCCGCTATGTTCTGCTTGGTCCATATGGAGAAGTTCTACCCCTACCTCAAGGTGTCCCCATGGCCACCTATTGAAAGCGTCCAACGAACTCAATGAGAATGGAACTTGGGTTGATGATTACAAACTACTTGTAACTCACCAATAGCCAAAGACCTTGAGTTCAGTAGTTAATGTTATATTGATAATGTTAATATCTCCCTTTAATGGCTGAACTAAAGACTACTCCATGTTTGTCCTGAAATTTCACAAATAAAATGGAACCAAGAGGTTTGATCATTACATCTGCAGGCTGCTCCTTAGAGGCATAGTCGCGAAGAGAAGTATCATCTTAATCAACCAACCGTCGGATATAGTGATTATGTATCTCAATGTGTCTGGTGTGAGCATGATATACTTGATTTTTACCATCTTCAATACACCTTGATTGTCATAGAAAATAGAAAGTGGAGGTGTAGTTTGAGGAAGTTGAAGATCAATCAAAATCCGATGTAGCCAAACTGCTTCACAACTGGCACTGATCGCCGCCTTGTACTCTGCTTTGGTGGAAGATGAAGCCACAGTGTGCTGAAGCTTCCTCTGCCAGTGAACCGAAGGAAAATATGCACTTGGTGGAGGACCTTCGAGGATCTATTGATCCTTCCCAATCAAAGTTTGTGTAACATGCTAATTTGAAATCTACCATTCTTTGATATAGATGCCAAAGTTAGAGTTCCTTTGAAATATCAGAAAAATCATTTTGCTTCTCTCCAATGTATGAGCTTCGGTTAAGACAAAAACCAAGAAAGATATCTAACAACAAACACAGATCTGGTCATGTGAACATAACATACATCAGGCTGCCCACCAGGCTGACTTGAGACTGGTAATGAATCATCATGGATTGACAACGTCAACCCTATCCCCATAGGCATAGAATAGGGATTGCAATCTGCCAACCGAAACTTCTTCAAGAGGCTCATGACATACTTGATGTGAGCTATGAAAATGAGATGGTCTTCTTGTCCGAATTCTACACCTAAGTGTAGGAGGCCTAGATTGGTCATTCCTCAAGCAATACACATCTGATTTTACTCGCTGGATTGTAATGGCTCTCACTACCTGTGATGGCAGGATGGTCAACATAGTACAATAAGAATCATAATATCAATCGCCATCACTTTTGACATAAAGATTCAAATCATAAAGACTCTGTCTAAATCTAGAATCTTGGAAGATGCTGATCAATTTTAATATACTAGGCTCTTAGAGCCTGCTGAAGTCAATGCATAGAGACTTAATCAACCTGCAAACTCGATGATCACTGACCAAGTACTCAAAAACCATAAGGCTGCACCATGTAGACCTCCTTGTCCAAATCTCTGTTTAAGAAGGTGATCTTTACATCCATCCAAAACACCTTCCAACCATACTAAGCTGCTTTGGAGAGAAGTAACCTAAATGTGACCATCGTTAGTTGTAGGAGAAAAAGTCTCCTCATGGTCTATTTCCTTCCATGTTGTGAAAAACCTTTTCGCAACAAGCCCTAGCCTTGTACTTGTCCAATGTACCATTGGACTGTGGCATTTGACCTTGAACGCCCATTTGCATTGAATGGGTTGTTTACCTGGAGGTAATTCCACCAACTCCCAAGTATGAATCTTCATCACGGTGTCATATTCTAGCTTGCATTGCATTTTCCCATGTTCAGTTTTTTTTTTTGTTTTAGAAAATTACTGTGGTTCGGGTATCCATAAAAAGATCTGAAGCGAGAGAGCAAATGCCAAAATGCTCAGCTGAATCGACAACCTTCTTTCCAGTTCTCCGAGTTTGTGCATTTGATTGAGGAATTTCACCCTTCCACACATCATGTATAGTGGAGTAAAACCACTTAGGCCTTTCCATTGCACCTAAGAAACCCGGTGATAGCCGAATCTCAATTGGATTGTTGACCAACACAGGTTGGCGTTGTTAATAGACCAATGGAGTATTAGAAATATCAACCATGGTCTACCATGGGCATTAGTGTACTTGAATCCATCTAGGAGTACCAGATGGACTGGATTCTTCATCTTTCAAAGGAACCACAACACTAGAGTCTGGTACCTCAAAGATTGCTTATTGGTTACAAACACCGAAGGATTCTATCTCCTCCACATCAACATCTCGAGAAACGATTATCTTGTTAGTGGGAATATCAATAAGTCATAGGCCTTAGATTGGCCACTATAGCGAGCAAAGAAATATCTTTTAATTTTGGAACCTAGTTTGCTCCTTTGTCTATAAAGAACCAAAGTATATATAGTGAAACCAAAAACAAAAAAAGTTGTTACCTCAACTGGTTGATTGCTGAATCAAGCTTCCTTCAGGCGTGACTATCCTGCAAAGCTTTGCAATTACTCCTATTTAGGATACACATTACAATGTATTACCTACGTGGCCCCAGTATTTGTACAACACTACCCTTAATGTGCATCATACACTGGAGCCATCGCCATGATAGTTCTGTTATCACCTCTCAACCACCTCATTCTATTGTGGAGTGTACAGGTTGAAAATTGCAGTTGAATATCTTGCTGCAGTAGTCCTGAACTGCTTGGAAGTGAGTTCACCCCATTGTCGGATCTCAGTGTTTTGATTCATCTACTTGTTTGGTTTTCTAGTAACACTTTGAATTTTTCAAATGATGTGAAACAGTCAAACTTCATCTTCAAGAAGTAGACCCACATTTTTCTAAAGAAACCATCTACCAACAATAGAAAATACCTTCTCATTGAGGATTGTAGGTGATTTCCAGGATGGCTCGCAAACATCTACGTGGGCCAGATCTAAGAGCCCCTTTGCATGCCAAGCACATTAAGTCAGAAATGGCTTCCGCTTCTACTTGCTAGCGAAACAACTTGCATGACATATCCTATGTTTCTCTAGGATAGCCAGCAAACCAAGAAAACCAAGTTAACCATGTTGGCTCTATTATGTTCGGCTAAGTACTAAAGGATGAGATGTATAAATCTCTCATGCCAAAAAATGTTGGTATTACCCTCCTTAACTAATGCATGTAAGTTGATAGTGGTAGGATCAACAAGCCTATGCAATACACTTTCCGCAATACCTAGGGAAACTAATTTTAGATCAGATACTACACTTTTTCCTAGAGAAATTCATGGTGATGTTGGGATTTTTAGTTATCTGACTAATATACAATATGTTTTTATCTATATCACACCAAATATCTTGGACGCGGGGACACGTTTCCAGGACAGATTTTTTGGGAGGGAATTTTTTAGGGGATGACTATTAAAAAATAAAGATTTTGTTTTAAAATATAGGAAATTTCAAATATTCATATGATAACATTGATAAGGCACCTCGTATACATTATAGAATCTTAATACCTAACATTAAAGTTGAATTGAGATTTCACACAAGTCGACATGCAAATTAACAAAATTAAAGTCTCATTGCTTTCATTGTCAATATTCATATATATTATATAAAAAATTACAACGAAAAGCCCAAAGGCTGCAAGTTTCAACTACAAAATGATAAAAACATAGAAAATTTGCCGCTGCCCCTATTCATCATCTAATAATACTGCATCAAAATCAGAGTTTGAGTTGCTACCACTATGAGGGACTGCCTCATCCAATGGAAATGAGAACTATTACTTGCGCTGTCATCATGTTTGCTAATGAGCTCTAAACAATAGAATAAATCCATAAATATTAGCAGGATTTTTTTGATCTAGGTTTAGTAGAACATAAAATTGGAGGACAAGGGGAGCAAAAACAATTACCATGAACACAATCACATTAGTGAATGTACTGCCACTTTATTGATTAGTTTGGGTTACCTCCCGTTGTGGGGCAGCAATTTGCAGATTGTGATGATTCTAATTATGATTATGACTTCAATTTTTTTATTAATTGGAATGCATCATATATAAATCAATTGATCAAAGAGAGATAGAATACAAGTGGTTACAGTAAAAAAGTGGCTGGTTGCTGTTCATGGGCTGATATCCACGCTGAAAAAAGCATGGCTTAAAAAGCCTGACAATATGTCAGCTAAACACGACTATACAATAATAGTATCAAAATAGCATATCAAAACACAAATGACAATGTCAAAGTCTAGCACAAGCAACACCACTAGAGGGAGGTGGCGGCATATCATCTCTTGGAGGAAGAGCACTCCAAGAAGAAGGCTCTTCTAAATTAATATCCAGGGAAACCCACTTGTCTTGAGTATTCTTTGGAGGAGCCAAAGGCATTATGATGCACCACCTGAGAGGCAAAGATGTCACCATTTTTTGGATAACACCCGACATCGACAAAAATCATCGAGACGGCCCAATAGGGGATTTTCTGCGAGGCTGCATTCTCGAACCCCCCACCGAGCAGTGGAGAAGTAGTTGTGGTTGGGAGGAGTGGAGAACCGGATGGAAGAGTGGCTCCACCATCACTTGGCGGCCATAGGAGGTGAGTCGTGCAACGAGGATCTAAAGGCACCCGTTTCATGGTGGAGGGCATACTCCCCAAGTGGTTGAGCAGCTCTTGGAGATACTGAAACTTAAGAGCAATTTTTTCTACCTGGGCCTAAATTTGTAGGCAAGTAGAAGTGACAGCGATATCGCTAAGTGATAATTATCTATGAGAGAAGCTCATTCTTGAAAATAGTTACATTTCTAGCACGAGGGCAAGTCCAAAAGAGATTTTTGAAAGACTCAGATCTAGCACAAATAGGACACTTAGGATTAGCAACTCCCCTGTGCTTGAGCATCTCCCCAAGTGGAAGACCATGGTGGACAAGACGACAATGAAAATAGGCATTTTTGGGCTCCAATTTACAATTCCAGACATGCTTGAGTCAAGCAAGCCACATTTGAGGGGAAGAATTTAAACCCGAGCAATTGTCTAGCTTCCCAAAAGCAAGGGAGAAATGGCATATTAACTGATAGAGCAGACATGGAGGGTAGTGTTTGAAAGTGGTGTCATAATTCTATTGCCAACCCCTCCACTAGACAATCAATGGTTGTAGACCATGCTTGTGTAACATGACATCTAACAAAAGCTCTTGAATGCACAAAAGGGAGGGTAAGTGTAAAGCTGGAAGTTTGAATTTTCTTTGCATTATAGGCCATGAAATCCAATTCCTAAAGGAGACATGATCATGATCTTAAAAATCGAAGGGTTTTGATTCTCGAGTCACCGCACGCTTCAAACAATTATTGGAAATGATAGAGGACCACTATAAATTGTGAATCATTAAAAGAGAGACCAGACCTAAACTTGTCTCCAATGCATTTAAGATAAAGTTCGACAACTTCAAATGCTCAACATATATTTTCACCCACGAAGGATCTTTCAATTTTAACAGGATTGGAGGTGATGAACAAGGTATGAAACCCTATATTTTCTAGCAGGTTTTGCGATAAGGAGATCCTACAATGATACAATATCTTAACAAAATCTTCTAAGCTTCACTGCCTTTAATAGCACAAACCACCCATTTAGTGCAGACAACCATGCTTTGCATGTGAATGCCAATGATACGTATACCACCCTTTTATCCCTTGGAAGACAACAAACCTCCTAGGTCATTCGATGAAACCCTTTGGTTAGCTTAGCATTAGTCCTTAGAAAATCTCTGAGTACCTTGGCTAACTTATTGTAGGAATCTTTAGAAGGAGCCCAATGTGAAGAGTTATAAACATGAGTAGCAACAAGAATTTTGTTGCAAACCTGAAATGTACTAGGGTTTGGTGATCCAATATCTAATTTTCTTTTCGAATCTTATAAGAACATGTTGCCATACATCAAAGGCAAAGGAATGTCGAGGAATCTGAATTTCTCCCCTTGTGTGCTCCACTTCCATTGCTAGTCTTTAAGCTACTTCAACAAGCACACCATTCTTTGTCTGAAGCATTGAGTCTTGGCCTACTATAGATAGACCTCGAAGCTTTGCAAAAAATATTGAGGTAGCGTAGAGCTTTCTTAAAAGAAGCCACTCTCTCTGCAAGCATGTGGAAAGAGTCATCAATGAAGTGGCCATTGATAAGTTGAGTTTTCCAATTAGAAAGCACAATTCCTTGAAGCTTTGCTCTCCACAATCATGTGAAAAGATTCATCAGTGAAGTGGCCATTGATAAGTTGAGTTTTCCTATTAGAAAGCACAATTCCTTGAATAAGCCCGCTTTTTGTTTTGTGGGCAAGGAGATAACCAAAAGCTTTAGTTGTAAGAATATAAAGTGTTGGAGCCAAAGGATAACGCTGTTGGATAGAGCAGAAAAGATTGAAGTTTTCAAACTTTGCCATTGATGGTTAGGAAAGTTGAGGCATTTGAGAAGAGACTTTTTATAACCAAGAGAAAATTCACCAAATCTGAAAGCCTTTACCACGGCGAGGATAAAGGGCCATTCAATCCAATCATAAGCTTTTTTAAAATCAAGCTTGAGAAATATGGTTCTTTGTCGAGAGGCACAAGTCCATTCCACACCTTCACAGACAACAATAATATTGTCAAGAATATACTGACTAATAATAAAACTTGTTTTCTCTGGTCTAATGATTGCAGGTAGGATGTGATGAAGGGAGAGAGCTAAAGATTTTGCTATAATCTTGTAAGACACATTCAACAAAATGATAGGTATCCTGCTAGAAATAAGCGCTGTATTTATTCCTTTTCCAACTTTAGGAATTCATTTAACGTTGCCATTGTTTATAATTTTCCCTAAGGACTAACTAGTGAAAGCTTTATGATAGACTTGCAACAAATCAAGATCCACAAACTGCCATGTGACTTTGTAGAATTCACAAAGAAAACCATCAACTCTAGGAGACTTATCGTTGGCCATACATAACACCGCCGCATGAAGCTCCTCCAAAGTGAGTAGGGCATCACGTTCTCTTTGCACCGAGCGACTTAGCCTGCAAGGGATAACATCCAAACATTCTTGTAGGGATTGATCTCATGCCTCTGTAAGCTCATGGGATTGGAACACCATGTTTTAGTTATCCAAGAATGTCTAGGAGATTTTAGGAAAACTCATGAGGCAGATGTGAGTAGTCTAGATAGCCTTAATTATCTCTTTGGCTTGCTTGGCTCATAGAGACTCGATAAAATACTTGGAGGTTTGATTGCCAATTTTGAGCTAATAAGATGGGCCGAAAAGAGCCTCTGACAGTGTGGTACTACACAAGCTTGAGCTTGTGTTTAAGCCTCACAACCATGGATTGCACTTGGAGATCAAAGGGATTAAGCACAAGTTGTGATGAGAGTCTCCAAAGTTCTTTGTCTAATGTGCAATCAACTTGCTTTCGACCTTGCGCCTCCTACTTTCCTAAGTGCTGGAGGAAGGAGGAGGTGGAATTGATCACATCATTCCACCTCTCAATCAAGCTAGCAACATAAGGCAGACGTGGCTCTAAGTTCCAATTTTTGGTAATGAGATGGACAGTCCCCTTGTGGGTGAGGAGTGCCCTGTTGAGGAGGCTTGCGTGCGAGGGATTTTCGTAGACCACATCCCCATTCCCACTAGAAAGTGATGGGACTGACTGGAGAAAACAAACTTTGGTTGGCTGGTGGCCTGCCAAAAATTTGAAGGTAGAACATGTGTTGCCCAACGAGTGTGACACAATCGAGCTGCTTAAGAACATGCTTGGTATCAAACTAGAAATCGGACCATGTAAACCAAGGTTGGGGAGTTAAATATTGCTGCTGGAATGGAGGGTCCAATAACTCACAAGGGTTTTTACAATAGAACCATGCTTCATGCTCCTTAAGTTCCATTGCATTGGCATCACCCTCTTTATCTTCGGGAGATTCAATCATGTTAAACTTAAAGTCATTGCAAATGAGCCGATATAGTAAAGGAAAACAACTAACCAACCATTGCCATAATGCAGCTCTTTTTGGGCCATCATTGGGTGCATAGACATTTAAGAGGTCAAGAGAACACTCATCATTATCAAGGGTAACCCAAACAACTTGATGTGGCGGGTCTTCTCTTGATGTAACAAGTAAGGGGGAAACTTTTGGAGGAATCAAAATACTGGCATATATCAAGGTGGAGTATTGTGTAGCATTTGAGAAAATGCTCTTTGGGAAAGTTTACAACAAACTTGAAACCTTAAATTCCCGTAAACACACAAAGTCTAAAACTCCAAGGCGCTAACAAGTAGATCACAAAGAGAATCTTCATGAGGACTTTTTGAGACCTCGTACATTTCAAGAGAGAACATTCATGAAGAACAAACCTACATGTGAGGTTCTCCCTACCCATCTTGTAACCCTTCCTTAGAACCCAAAGCTGCAAATTGCTTGCATAAGAGAGGTTGTTGGATTAGTAAAATGAAATCTTATAGTGAAATGGAGTGGTGCTTAGTTCCATTTTTCTCCCATGGTGAGTTGTCGCCGTTGCTAGGCAGACTGTGCATGTTGAGAGGTTGGAGAAAATGTTGAGGAGGCTCTAGCACTTGAGCCAACTAGTTGGAAGGAGTTTTCTTGAGAAACTTGACTATTAGGGATAGACGAAGGGCCTTGAACGTAGGGGAAAAGAAAAGGTGGAGGGAGAACGTTCTCAATCTTTCTCACATATTGTAGAGGTTTTCCATTGGAAGTGGTGTTGTCAAACCGTCATTTTTTCTACAGCTGCTTGCTCAACAAACTGTTTGAAGTGGGTAATAAGGAGACAATCATGAATCCAATGGTCGGGGGCTTGGCACCTGCAACATGTAATGTCCCCAAATGGGACACTTTGACCTCAAGTTGAATTTTCAACCAATCCCAATACAGATTTACAAGGTGAAAGTAATTAAGTGTAATGCAGATCAGAATGGTTTTAAGGAATGGCGACTAGGGCAGATTGGAAAAACACTTGAAATCAGCAATGACAATTATATCTTTCCATCTAAAACTGATTTACTGATTTTAGACAGCCCATACATAGACTAAAATTCAGATTTTCAGGGGAATAATAGGCTGCAATAACTCAGAAAAAATCTGCACTTAAAAATGACTGAAAATAACACTTTTTCCCATCCAAAAATTCTAAAAATGGAGTGATTCAGTTTCTAAAAACCAGCTGTATTATTGGCTTCCAAAATCAGATCTGTAACAACATGCAAACATACCAGATCTGCCTAGAGATAGGTCGCTCCACATAAAAAAAAAAGAAATACACAGCTGCAATTTCCCTTCCAACCCCCTGCCAATCTGCAACTTATTGATCTTCAACTGCTGGAAAATAACTACAAATCTGTGCAAAGCTCAATGGGATTCCTTGTGTAGAAATTCCTCACATGCTCTAAGGGGGTTTTTGTCGTCTAGAGGTAATTCCTAAGGGTTTTCGTCCTTGGAATATTTTTGGCAAAAGCTCCAAGCTTCAAAACAATTCAGAAATTATAAAATGATTATAGTATGCCTTCCTACAAGTTGACCTCTCCTTATAAAGAAAGGAGACCCAAAACAACCTCCAAAATATCCAACCAGCATACAATGATTTTTTCTATGCATTTTCCATTCTCCATCCTTTCTATGCCAAGTCGCATTTTCCTTGGGAGGATAACTTTTGACCCATGATCTTTTGCCTTTTCTAAATTTTTAATCCTCCTTGGGCTAGTCGCACTTTTCCTTTAGAAATACAATTTTTATAAGTGCTTTTACCTTTTGTGCACTTTTCTATGTCTATTTTAATATTAAGTCTATTAATAATTTATTATAAGTGCTTTATAATGTTTTATTTTTATTTTTTGCACTTAATAATAAAATATTAGACTTAAGTCTCCCTTTTAAAAATCCTCCTTAGCCGTCAGGAAGACATAATAGTCTAAGGGTCTTCGATTGGGAAGGGGATATTACACAACATGTGTTAAGAAGTTGATATATGCTACCTTCTGCATAAAGTGTTTAGTTCCTATTCAAATGTTGATAGACTTTTAAGTCTTTTGATAGGTCAACCTCAACAGTGACACATTTGTTCGGTCACGCAGAGTAGAAGTGATCAATCTCATTACAAATTACATGCCCAATGGGTTTGACAATTTTGGGTATGAAATACACCACAAAGGGATCAGGAGATAGGATAGCTCAACCCAGACAGGGACTTTGAGGGCAGCTTGCTTGGTGACTCTAAAATCTTGAGACCAGCTAGACAACATCATGAAGGTATTTTGCTAGAACCAACAATTTGACTTGTTGAACAATGTTTGCACTTGCAAAGGCTCGTTAATTGAAAATAGAAAACACCCTTGGTGAGGTTGCCGACCTCAGTCACATGGATCCCATGGGGTTCCCAATGGTGTTTGATTCAGGTCCGGTGAGTGTCTTCAGAGGGGATACGGCTGACATAGTAAGCTATAAGGCAATTATTTTCATACCATTTAAATATAGGTTTCAATATGTTCAATATTTAAAAGAAGATCAACAGTATGAGGAGGATTTATAGAATCATTACCTCGTTGTAGGCCTTTGGGACAAACTTTCAACCTTGTTTGGGCGCCATTCTCAGCACCGTCTATAGCGAAAGTTGCAATTGGCTGGTTGAGGGCCATTGTAATAGACATAACACATCTAAAGGGTGGTGTTTGTGCTGAATGTAATGCGAGCTGGTCTTAAAAATCCTGCAATGGCGGTATTCAATCAAGCTTGACAAGATAGGAAAATACAAGGCTGACAAACAAAACCCTAGCAGATTAAGTTTCTCCATGACTTCAATTTTTATCAGGGACATCTTTATGAATTGGATTTTATGGTTGTTCCATGATCCTTTTTTGATTGGTTTCCTGCCCTGAAAATCTGCATGGATATGACATGGAATTGAAAATTGATTGGAGCACAAGGGTATAAAAAACAATCACTGTGAATATAATTGCATTAGTGAATGTACTTCCACTTTATTGATTAGTGTAGGTTGGCTCTCATAGTGGGGTGCAATGAATAGATCATCATCACGACTTCAATTTTGATCGCGGGCGTCTTTATGGATTGGCTTTTATGGTTCCAAAATCCTTGTTTGATTGGCTTAATGTCCTGAAATTCTGCATCACTATGACATGGAAATACAATTCTTTTAAATCACCTCTATTCTTTTCCAACTATTATGTTACAGAACAACTGTAATTGTGTCTGCATTCAGGTTGACGATGGTATCAATTCAATTCCTTGTGAAGCTTAATTTTAGTCTTCGAATTCCTTCTGCGTGGAAATTTTACCCCTTTCTAGCAGTTTACTCTGACTGCACATGCATTTAGAATTTATTGCAAGCATCCACTTCTCTTTCACTTTCCATGCTCTGCTGATGTGTGTCCACATAATCCCAAACTTAAATCACTTTCTATGGCACATTATCGTTTATGAGCTTTGTCTAGAGTCATTCTATTGCTAAAACAAGTCTTGCCCCCCACCAATGGAGTCAGTCACCAATGTTCCATGTTATTAACCCCTCGTCAAAGTATCCACTTTGAAATTCTCACTACAATAACCCCATGTGAACTAATTGGAATGCGACAATGACTTTCTGCAAAAATCTTCCTTGTCCTAGAAGAAGCATATCCCCGAAAACTTTGAATACTCTGAAGTGGCTAAGTATCAGAGTGCTTTCAGTATTCTGCTAGGTTGCTACTTAGCTTGCTCCCTTGGCTTGTTGTGTCTTCCAAATCCTGCACTTAGACAATTTGCCAACACTTGGTTGCATTGCGCTCTAAAATTATGTTCCTAGCACTTCTCTTTTTGAAACTTCTGCTGTTCTGTGATTCCCATGTTCTGACAAAATGTGCAATCCTTCGCAACATTGCCCTCTGATTTTGTAACACCTTACTACCTCCACCTATATATTGCTGCAACATCCCAAAGTCCTGGACTTAGTCAACTTTACCTGTATTTCCTGACACAATTTCTCATTCTGTTATTCCCACATTCTGATAAAATGTGTGACCCTTTGCAACATTTCCATCTGATTTCATACAGCCTTGTTACCTCCACCTAAATAAAGTTACAACATCCCAAAGTCCTGGACTTTGTCAACTTTCCTGTATTTACTGACACAATTACTCAATTCAGTTATTCTTATACCAATCCAACCTTCATAGCTTGTCACTGAACAATTTACCTCCATGGATTTCATTTGTACCAATGGCTTCCACGACCTCAAAATCATATCCCAGGTAGACGATATTCCTATTATCCTTGCCAGTATCTGCACTTCTCACTTTTCCTCGGTGAGAACAGATTTGGTAATTTCCTGTGTTTTTCCCATGCGCGATTTAGAGTATATTTTTACGAGATAAAAGTTTTTGTACGAAAGATTAATGTCTTCATGACAATGCTTCAATTGGTCTCCTTGGTGCTTGATCTCTAGACTTGGTTGTCTTGGCTTTATTATCAGATTCTAGTTCCATGACATTATCAGTGTTGACCATCAACAAGACAAGTGCCACGGTGCTGCCTCCATGATGGATCATGATCTCATGTCTCTGTGAAAATGCAACCTCCACATCTTATCATCATATCTGCAACCTTGTTCCAGCAATGCTGCTTTGAGTATGGCGGTGCTCTAGTAAATGCCTTAGTTTATCAGCAGAAATTACTTATTTTGTGCTCTACGATTATCTTTTGCAGCTTCTTCTGCAACAAGCATTTTGGAGGAAATGTTTAAAAATGTTGACCTTGTATCTTTGTATGCCTAACCTCCCTCATTCTCTATATTAATGAATCAACCTCCTGTCCATTGGTTGTTATCACTTATTGTCATATCAAGAATGCTGGAGTTGATGTCTCCACATACATTGAATACACCCAATTTAATTAAATTTTCTATATATCATTGTTTAATGGTTCCTTTCTCTGCTTAGGTTCAAAAGACTCCCATTCTTTAGCCACCTTTGCACCAAGATGTCTTCATAGGTAGTCTGTATTTTCAAACATAATAATTCATTGAAAAACGTAGAAAATCACCTTTGGTATTTTCACCCTCTTTGAATCCCATTAATTTACTGTAGTTATTCATGGACATTAATATAATTATTTATTTGCTTTCTGTTGAAGGTCTTACGAGGAGAAAACTCTCTATTGGGGTCTTCCTCCTTTTTTTTGGCAATCAAGGAATGCTTTTTTGTTTTTGAGCAGAAATATTTGAGTAATATTATGTCAAATTATAAATTGTAAGATCTGACCAGCTGTCTAAGACTAAGAGCCGGTTTGTAAAAATCTGAAAGGATAGTGTTTGGAGATACTAATAAACCCTGCTCAGACAGAGATTTGGTAGACCAATGCCTGAGCCTCATTTTGAAAATGTCAAAATATCTATAAAGACTTTATTACCCTGTTGTTATGGTTATGTCACCTGTTGTGGCCATAATGTATACTGCTAAAAAGCAACACAAAAACAATTTTCTAGTATTTCTTTCTCAATAAACTATAACAATGTTTGTGGATAGGCCACTATCTGATAAAATGTAACACAATTTATAGGGTAAAAACGTCAATCTTTAAAAAGATTCGAGGTTTGAAAATCAAAACCCAATGCGAGATATTTGAAGCAATAAATGAGACCCAGCAACCAAAGACTGGTGATTTTCTCCTCTGTATAAAATATTATAATTGGGCATTATTGTTGAGTAGGCTCACTCCTTTTGCTGATCTGTGAGTAGCTACTATGCAATAGGCCCAGGGAATCTCCGATTGCTAAAGACACAGGAGAAAATCCACCAGGAAGAAGCATCTGAATGACTAAAACGGAACAAATTCTTTCCTATGTAGAATCTCAGCTTTCTTATAATTATTGAACGAAGTTTGAAGAATTACCTTGTGTAATGGACCTTGCCATGACATTCTCCTTCAAGTGCATTGTCAAATAAATTCCTTGTAAAATTGAATGAACAAGATTTGGACACGAAGAGAGTCATCAACTCCACCATCTCCATGAAGTTCAGTGTTGATATAAAGGACAAGCAATCCACCAACCGTTGATGTTTTTGAAAGCTTTCTCCAACCTATACTTTTAACTACAGGTTGGATACATGGGCATCTACAAAGGATGGGCTTGAGCAATTCCTTCACACGATTTTGGTTGGGAAGTATTTATGACCTGCAGATTGCTCACCGTTTATTACCTCTTGATTCTGACACAAGATTTCTTGTTTCTGATTGATGGATAAATTTGTGGAAGCACAAAACTTTATCAAGAATATCAAAAGCTTTGTCCCTTGTCCATATCATATAAGTAAGCCATTTCTAATGTTACTGAGTAGTATTAGCAAACCAAGATTCCTCCGGTGTACATTTTGTCAGTAGTTCAACATTTCAGACCTCTCCATGCTTTGTTTCCTCTGAATTATTTTTGTATTTCCTTTTGATCAAGTTGACTTGATGTTCACAGAGTGATAAGACTAACCATTCTGCCTTCCTGTTGCCCAACATTAGAGATATGTTCCACCAAGTCTCTGGGACAGGGACGACAGTGCACGGCGGGAATGTGTTTTTGGGACGGATCTTTTTGGAGGCCTTTTTTTAGGGGACGACTATTAAAAATTAAGGGAAAATTTTAAAATTTAGGAACTTTTAAATATTCATATGATATATTGATAAGACATTCATCCTATATATTATAGAACCTTAAAAGACTAAAAGCTAAACTTAATACATAACATTAGAGCTGAATTAAGATTTAACATAGTATTCAATGTGGATATATCATAGATTCATATATATATATTACAATGAAACGCCCATAGGCTGCAAGTTTCAACTACAAAATGACTAAAACATAGATCATCTATTATGGCCCCTAATCAAAATAATGCTATTATTGCATCAAAATCAGAGTGTGAGTTCGAGCAATTGAAACTATGAGTGATTGCCTCATCCAATGGAACCCAACCAATCCCGCTTGTGCCTCCTCATCAACTTGTGTGGCATCTTTGGGATCAACATCCCAATGTGCGGCTGGAGTTTGATGATACTCATTTGTATGTCGATTTTGAAGTCGCAAGGTACTATGCACAGCCACTAACTTCTTCGCTCGTCGAAAGGTAAGCCTATTCCTCTTAATTGACTGGATGAAGCTGTATGCAGACCAATTCCTCTCTACAGTGGAGGAAATGGCAACCCGTGAAGGGAGGAGAGTTGTGGCAAGAATCCTCAAGTCTAGTGCATCCTTCCCATGCCATGTCCACCATCCAATAGGGTTGTCTTCAGCTAATGTGGCTCTATCTGTCCTCTCCTTTGGTTTGCTAAATGTTGGCCCATGAAGATTGACAAAGGCTAGCCAAAGTAAAGTAGACTCCTCATCATTATACATCTTTTGAAGGGCCTTCGTGAGCCCCTCTTCACTTCTTCCTCATCACATGAAGACACTCTCCCAAGCCGTGCTACTTACCATTTGGGATCTAGAGCATAGGTTGCCATATGAAGTGGGGTGTTCATTATGATCCACTTCTGCGCCACAATTGGCCTGATATGCTCCTCATAGAATCCCAAATTAGGATTTTTGCTTTGAATGGCTTGCTTCAACTGCCTAAACATGTTGTCAAATGTCTCATTAATCTCTCCAAGACTAGGAGAGTCTATATTAGCATATCTTATGACCCGCACAATAGGTGAGATGATGGAGCAAATATATCTGCAAACAAGTTACAATTTTTTTAGAAAAAATTAAGAATTTAAGACTCAAATGACAAACTCAGAGTGAATACTAATACAATGAATGTAAGATTGAAATGATTTACAAGTTAGAAACATTAATAAAATAATAAAATATTAAAAGCAGCGATTTCTTACCTCATTGTGGACCACCAATCATTGTCAAGGATCTTTTGCTTCACACTTTTTCCTTCAGCCGTGTTTTCCTTTGGCCGTCGTCCCCACTCTGGATTAACCATCATTAATTGTAGAGGCTTCTTCACCTCAATCATCCTCTCGAACAAAATAAGGTAGTTGGCATGTCTAGTATCCATAGGCTTGAGGAATTCCTTCCTCGAACAAGTCTTGAATAGAGCAAGTGAATTGTGGTGGTTGTAAGTGAACTTGTGAATGTCTCTAGCTTCTGTCACCACTGTGTTCACCCAATCTATATTGCCAATATCTTTAAATGCATTGTTCAACGCATGAACACGACATGGGGTCAAAAAAATGTTCTTGTAAGCACCCTCCACCACCAAGCCAACAAAATTACATACACGGGCTGAATCAGTCACGACCTGTACAACATTTGAGGGCTCAACCTCCTCTATGACATTCTTCAAAATTTGAAATTGAAATTTTGCATCCTTCCTCTTCTTGAACAATCAATAGATCTAAGAAAATAAGAGCCAACTGGACATGTGACAATGATATTGATGAGTGGCCACTGTCTAATATCGGTCCATCCATCCATGATGATAGAGCAGCCCGCCCTTATCCAAGTTTGCCTCATCTCCTCCATCTCCACACTCACCTTAGAATACTCTTTATCAAGGAGGCTAGTGCATAGTTTATGTTCTCCAAGAGCTATAAAGGAGGAACCAACAACAATTACATCTTTGAGCATTTGTTTGAAATAGGGAGAACATGCCACATGAAATGGTATGGCATGGGCATAGAAAAATTTGGCAGTAGAGGATTCAACTACTTCTCGTGATTGCATATCGAACATCCCAACAACACTAGCTACCTTTCTCTTTCCTTTGGTAGAACCCTTTCCCTTTTGACTCTCAACATACACGGTTTGGGTAGGAGATTGCTTACTAGGTTGTGTAGTCTCTATTGGCATTCCCTTATTTCTTACCTCACCCTCCATATGCAACCTAGTCATCTTAGCCTTCTCAACTAAGGTTATGTTTGCACAACCTTTTACCCCCGTCCACTTATGCACAAAAGATGAGAGTAAAATCTTGTATAGCTGCCCCTATATTGCATGTTGTACATATGACAACCATATTTTAGGCCCCCCTATTTTTTTTCATCCTTGTCTATGGTTGTTGCAAATTGTGAAAGGGGTTTTTTAGGACTAAATGGGCCCTTTGCATAAACTTTAGGGAGTTCAAAAGGGCAATCAAATGGATTATTTGAACCCACATTCCCTACAACACTTACATTCTCAGAAGAAACCCTTGTAGCATCTCTATGGCTTCTGTGTTGAATTTGAATCTCTTCACCCCCACTGCCCTCACTGCTGCTCATTGTTTTATTGGAAACTCAAAACACAGCTGTAAGCGCAAACAACTTGGAACCAAAAAAAAACCCTCCATGAGTGACTAAAACTTTGATAAAAACACAGAGAAATTTGTACAAATGAAGAATGGATGTTAAACTTACCTCAAATGATGTCTTTCAATGCTCTCTTGCCTTCCACTCACAGTTGTTCTCTTCTCTTCTCACCACTGTTTTTCTTCTTTGTCTTAATCTTCACAAAATGCAAAATGACACAAACGAGCTTGTTTTTTAGGTTTGTTAGTTAGTGTGTTTGTTTTAGGTTTAGGTTTAGTTGAAAAGGGTGTGGCGCCCCTTGTGCCCCCCACATACCCTTTTTTTATAAGTTTTTTGAGTTAAAAAAACGTTGTTTTGAAGCTGTGCCACCTAGGGGATGGCTAACCAAACCTGGTCAGTTAGGGGGCGTCTAGATGTCCCCTAGCTGTACTGGGTATGGCCAGCCATTCCTTTCTGTACCGGAAATGTTTCCTATTTTTTTTTGGGGCACCGGGGGGACGTTTTCTACGTGTCCCTGCATCCCTGAAATTCCCTTGTAGGGGACACCCCCAAAAACATAGGGGACACATCCCCAGGGTACATTGCATCAGAGTTCTTTGGCAATTAAGCAATGTTGATTAGTATACAGCTATAGACCCAACAATAGCAAAGGTAAGAGTGACATAATTGGACTCAACTTTTTGTTTTAGGTGATTAAAAAAAATGTCTACTTCTTTGGCCACTGGAAATTATCATGGGTAATGTGTTTGTAGTTAAGAGAAATCCTAGACCCCCACTTGTGAAGAGGTTCTGTAACTTTAGCTGAGTGGCTAATTGTTGCGTAAGTAGGTTGACTTAGAACTATTGATCCATGCCAATCAAATAGAGTGAGTTAATTGAAGGGCAGTATAAAACTTTTTATTTAGACACTGATGAAGGTCTAGCTTCCACTTCTATTAAATTGCTTTAAAATACAATTTAGTTTATGATATGTGTGTGCATGTGTGTGTCTCCTATCATTCTCCTATTGGATTTCTGATTCGCTCCTTCAGTAATTGGTAGAGATAAGTAGACATTTAATACTGATAATTGATGGGTTCTAGTTCATCCCATTTATCTAAGATGTATTGCACATAAAATTAAATATTATCGATTTCAGTTATAGCCTAATAACTGCTAATCGGTGACAATTGCTTCATAGGTTTAAGTAGTACATGTTAGGTAATTTTTTTCTTCATATTTCATTTACTGCCATGTAGGAAATCTTGAAGATTTCTCATTCTTAGGTATTGTCGGCCTATATGTGTCATGAAAGTTTGAGATTGTTCACGCTGATATCTTAAAAAATTACTTTAAGTTTATTTTCAAGAGTATTTCCTGCGATAGAAAAACTATTTTATCTATGTGCAAAGTAATTCATAACCTGCATTCAAACTACGTATTTGAGTGCTTTATTATTGCTTTTATGCAACTCCATATTTTTGATTTTATAATGTCTTGCTTAAGAATATCTATTACAGGCTATACATCCTACTTGGTCAGTTCTGGTGTCTTGACATCCACTTGAGTTCATGACAGTTTGCATTGATAAGTACATTTTGTTTCAGGTGATTGCAATTAAGTAATGATCATTTCCAGAGTTTTCTGATTTTCCTTGACCTCTTTGGTACAGGTTATTTTGTTCTCAGACATTCTTACTCCTTTGTCAGGAATGAATATTCCTTTTGACATCATCAAAGGAAAAGGTCCTGTTATTTTCGATCCAATCAAGACTTCATATGATGTGGCAAAAGTGAGAGAGTTTGTCCCACAAGAATCAGTGCCATATGTTGGCGAGACACTCTCAATCTTGCGAGCACAGGTTAGAGTTCTACAACTCTTGCCCATTCACTTCATTTTGCTTTGTCTTGTACATGAAAAAATCCTGAAAACCTTTTCTGTGGCTTGAAATTGCTATTTTGTATTAGTTGTTCTTAGTTGAATAAATTCTAGTTTTTCAATTGAATGAGGTGATAAAGAATGTATTCACCTAGAAGAGCAAGCCTTATATAAGTTAAATAGAAGAGGGTATACTATATCTTTGGTGGAATATGGAGTAGCTGTAGTCAGTGAGATTACTGGCATTTTCTGTAGAGTTGAAGTGCTTGTATATTCAATCTTGGTATTGCAACAGTGACTACTAGAGCTTGAAAGATCCCCAATAGATCTTTTCGCCAAAAATGAATTTTTCTCCCCTCATAAATATAAACACATACTTTTCGATAAGCTATGACAATAAAGCTAGGGCAAATCTGATTTAAATAGAGGAAATGCGACTAGGGTTTGGATGAGAAACCAATGCAAATCACTCTCAAAAAATTATATTCTTTTCATAAGTTGATTGCCATATTTTATGAAGCCCAAATATATTAAAATCAGAATTTTTAGAAGCCACAAAATGATCAGAAATCAGGTCTGAAATCTGATTATAAAATTGCTTGAAAACCACTGTGAGAACCCTCTAAAAATTATAAAATTGTTTTGCTTCACTTCACAAAAATTTGTAGATGATTTGACAATAGAAATCAGATTTAAATACCTCAAAGAACATGCCAAATCAGTCCCAAACTGGGTTGATCCAATAGAAGAACTGCTTCTATTTATTTTCCAAAATACCCTCAAAATACACTGCTGGAAATAACTGAAAATAAGTTTGAAAATCTGATTACAATCAATGGGAATTTCAGTGGAAAACCCTCTCGAACTCTTAGGGTTTTCGTCCACAAGAGGTAGAATTCATAAGGGGTTTCGTCCTTAGAATTTTTAATGCAAAAGCTGAAGCTCTATGCAAGAGAAAATATCATATAAAAAATCTCCATTTTGGAAGAGGCAAGTCGACTTCCCTTTTAAAGGAAAAGGGCCAACAACCAACCTCCAAACTAGCCAATGAGCTCACATGATTTTCCCTATGCAAACATTTAATATTTTCCCATATTAAATGTTTTTCCCAACAACATTTCCCTCCTAGTACAAGTCGCATTTCTCTAGGGGGAATACATAAATTAATTATGTTTTTATCTTTCCTAGGCTTCATTACTCCCCTTTGGCCCAAGTCGCCATTATCTTTTCTAGGAGGAATCAAATATAATAAATCCCTTTACAATGACTTTTACACCTTAAGGCAAATCGTATTTTCCATAGGGATTACAATTTATTTTTACTAAGCTAAATAAATTAATATAAGTGCTTTAATTATTTTATTTTATTTTTTTATAGCACTTTCTAATAATTTATTGTAACTTAAGTCACCCTTATATTTTTCCTTTGGCCGTCGGGATGACAAAATGGGCCAAAGGTCTTCGATTGGAAAAAGGGGACATTACAGAGCCAAATTATGAACCTAGTTTCTTGGTAAAAATAGTAACGCTAATATGTATTAATCTTTGCCATATGGTACACCGACAGAGTTGATGCAATTGTTTGTTTTATAAAAATGATAACAAACAGTGCTTAAAGCATTCAACTTTGTTTTTGTGACTATTCAAAAGGGGTATATCGGTAAGATATTGTTTACCTTGATCATATCTAGGAACCCACAACCAACTAACAATTGTTAATGGAGTGTTAAATAGAATTAAGATTAATATATTGATGCTCCTAACAAATCCCTCTGTAAGCCTGAGTCCACTGAGCCACTTGTCTCAATATTTGTTGTGATGCAGATGGTGCACTCAAAACTGCAAATCACAACGAAATCAGGACATGTGATCCATCTCCAACCTTGTAAAAAATCACACCCACTTATAGTGTGTCCCAATCAACCATGTGCCAAAGAGCAAAAAATGGATAACTCAAGTTGGCTCTCGCGAGTAATCATGACATCAATCTCTGTCAAGCTGAAAATGTGAACCAATCTCTGTCTTCAAAGCTTTTGAATTTGGAAATATAGGGGTACGCTAACACTTAAAAACTGCCCCTTTGGCAGAAAAATGCACCAAAACTTGATATATGATGAACTAGCTCCTTGCATACTCATTGAAAATGAACTCTCATATCTGCAGTGCCAAACTCTGCAATCTACAATCTTTGAAGTCTGATGTGTCAGCAGCTGGTCAGAACATCACTCACCCAAAATTGTAATTATAAGGTTGACTACAGGTGTCTTGTTAACACCGACATGATGGACAATAAGATGTGTTACCTAAGAGTTGATTTGATTCTCTAAATGATCTATCTCTTGTCCTAACAAAGTGGCTGATTACAAAACTGCATAAATGCAGGTTGAAACCACCTACAGCACTCTGCAATCAAATCTGCCTCTTGATTTTTGTATGATCTAATATGTAAGGATAAAATTCCAATATGAATTTACTGTGCTCTGTATATATTGAGAAAATATCAATAAAATCAAGCAAAAAAGTGCACATGACAACTTCCAAGTTTTTTAGCTTCCAAAACTGCTCAGAATATAAACTAGTTTTGTTTGCCAGGTCTTTGCACCTGAACCTTGTTCAAACAAATCAAATTGTAAGTGTTACACACTTGTTTCTCGAGAAGAATACAACACATTCTTATCTCTTTGTTATTCAATCTACTTTTCAACATATGTTCAATAGGATTCACAATAGCCAAGCACATTCTTGATTAGCATCAAACACAAACAATGATCTTGCCAAAACATTAAAGTCCATTACGTAAAAACAGACTGGTCATAAGCTAAAATTGACCATCGTATGAGAAAGCTACATTGTTTTGAAATTTGACACTTGCAATATGGATTCCTTGCCAATGCCAAATCTGCAAAATGTCTTGATTTTTGAAGATCAAAACAAGTTGGTATAACATCCCGAACCTCTTGATATACGTACTCGTTGGAAAACCAAGTCTACTTTTTAGAAGGATCAATTTCATGGAAAATCCTACTATACGCAAAGTTATGGTGACAAAGATAATGTAAGGTGCACTGGTTTTTTGCAGAAAATTGATTTGACAAGTTTGTAAAACATTTCACTTTTGCACTTTTGAGACTCGAACCCAATACCTATGGGCTTTGAATGAATGTTTTAACAAAATGATATCTACCAACCCATTTACACAGCTTTATATGGGTTTTTGTTTTAAACACAAAAGATAGGTTATATGCACTTAAAAAAAGGGATTGTAAAAGTATCTTTGCACTTGATGAGGTTTGATCTCTTGACCTCCTACGCAATATCGAATGAATGTTTTAACAAATTGATATCTACCAACCCATTTACACGGCTTTATATGGGTTTTTGTTTTAAACACAAAAGATAGGTTATATGCACTTAGAAAAAGGGATTGTAAAAGTATCTTTGCACTTGTACCAGTCCCTTAAACAAGAAAAATGTTTGGATGCACCGGAGTCAATGATCGAACAATTGGTAGCACTGTCATTTGAGCATGACGTCGTAAGGCAATAAAGAGCACTCTCTCCCTCAAAATCTTGTTCATTTGCAACAGCCACCATGTTGGCCTCATCTTGTGGCTTTTTCTTCTATTGGGAAAGATTATACTGTCTCTTCTAACAATCCTTTTTGAGATTCCTAACTTTATGACAGTAATGGCATTTTACCTAGTATTTGGAAGATTCACCAGAGTGCCATTTCCATTTCCCCTTGAGATGCCTAACTTTATGCCAGTAATGACATTTAACCTGGTATCTGGAAGATTCACCAGAGTATTGTTTCCACTTCCCCTTTAATTGCGTAGTCAATGCACTCTCAGATTGTCCAAAACTGGAGTGTTTGGTTTTGTCTTCGTTCCTTTTTTAACAAAAAGGAACCGACTTTATCAAAAGTCAAAGTTTGACTTTTAGCCATCAAATGTAAGGCTTCCACAAATGACTCATACGAGGACTGCAAATTGTTCAGAACCAATGCCACCAGATAGTTGTCATCATAGTTGCCTAAGTCTCGGGGATGGGGGACAGGGAGACAAAGGGACGAGGTTTCCGAGACAGGAAAAAATTCCCTAAAGTTGGGGACGGCAAGGGGACGGCTATTAAAATATTAATATTTGAATATTTTAACTTTATTCAATGAAATTTAGGGATTTAAACTCTATTAAGGTACTTTCAAGATTATAATTTAATGTTCTTTGTAAAAATAACAACTTTTTAAAAGTAAAAACATCAAAAGTTTTTTGAAAGATTTAAAAAAAATAGGGGACGTCCCCTCCAAGTCCCCGAAATGTTTGGGAGGTCACCAAAATCTATGGGATGCGTCCCGCGTAACATTGGTTGTCATCCACCTTTTTATTAATGGAGGCGAGCTGGTCTTGGTGATCTTTCATCCGAAGTCGGTGTTCAGATAAGGACCCATCCTCTTGTATCCTTGTTGAAAACAACAAATTCTTCAAGTATAACACCCGACTTTTCTCTGAAGTCATGTATTTGTCCTTCAGAACGGTCTGTAGCTCACTAGCCACAGTGGTGTTCTGAACCTTTAGTATCAACTCATCGGATACCGACAACTTCAGCAGCAACAAGGCCTCCTCATAATCCGCAAAATTTGCATCTGGCCTTCCTTCCTCGCCAAGTATGTTTTTATTATAGTCTTGAAATTCAGAAATAGTTAGAATCTTATGACTGCAGACATTATAGTTTTTATCTGTTAGTGTCTGTGCCTCCAGTAGAATGAGTTTTTGAATATTTGCCATTTTTCACACACTATATGACTGTCCAATCCCCAAATTAATGCAACAAAACGAAAGTACTGTTTATTTTCTGAATTTTTGATGTTCGGTGTGGAAATCAATGCAACAAAAAAAAAAAAGGACAGTTAGTATTTTTGATAGCTTCTGTCACAGAAATAAATGCACATTACAGCAATACGCAGTTCTGAATAGTCTGAATGTGTATAAAACCGAGCTTTTTAAAAATTACTTACAGCATAAACCCTAAGGCATACTTGTGACTGTCAACAAGACCCTTTGCACCTCAAAAAACTGCATTTTGCCCTAACACTTCAAAATGCCCTCGAACAGATTCAAAATCTGAATTCCTTGTCGTCGAATCTTGCACATTCGACTTTGTTTTGTACGAATTTCTTCCTCTTCTTTCTTTAGCAAAATGAAGGCAAAAAAAAGTTTTTGTGCATGATTTTTGCCCTAAGTTGTGACTGTTATTTTTTTGCGTTTTTGCATGATTTTTGCTTGTAACGAACTGTTACATCAAAAGCTCAAGGCATTAGTGAATCTGCACACCAGGATCATAACATCCCACCACGCTCCGTAGCCCGGACCCCGGGCTAGATTTGCGCCCGTATAGCAGGGCCATGCATAGCCCCGGGAAACACTGCAATGTGGGCATAGCCACCCGTGTCGGGACTCGAACTTGTGTGGTCGCTTTGATACCAAATGTAACGAACGGTTACATCAAAACCTCGAGGCATTAGTGAATCCACACACCGGGATCATAACAATGCCCTAAATCATGATTGCTATTTTGTACAATTTTTGCTCTCTGTGTGCCCTAGATGACTGTATTCTTCCTTGATAGGCAAAACACTTTTGGTTTCTTAAAAAATTTCTCCTTTGATCTGATTTACAATCACGAATAACTGTATTTGCGTGCCCTTGTTTATTTTGTTGTCCTCCTTGGATTTCCCAAGGATTTGCAGGTCGACAGGACCCTTCACTGTCTTTTTTCTGATGTTCACACTCTACACTAATAGCTTCCAGAACTTTCCATCTTTCGAGCACCAATGGCTCTAATACCAATGTTAGAAGATGCGGACAGAGAAAATAATGAAGAGGAATTGGACCGCACACCAAATGAATGTGTGTCCTTCATTTTATTATGTTGGGTGTAGTTACGATGTAGTAGAAACAGTTATAGTCAGAAAACTACCAACATGTGTGTGTATATGTATATGCATTATATTCAATAAACACCTCTGGTCTGCAAAACTAAAAAAAGGTAGCAAGGGATCCTTCAAAGTCTCTGTATAGGCAATACTATATCCCTCGAATCTCGTAGTAGATAGGACGTTTAAAAATAAAGTGTTTCTTGGCTTCTCTCTTGGAGATTCACACCTTGCCCAAGGGTCTTTCAATTTTGGTGGTAAATTTATCTAAGAGTCAAACCAAATAGCTCAGTTTGCCCTGGATGCTGCTCAAGACTCTCTGCAAGCTAATGCAGACCATTTACTGCAATTGTAAACTGTAAGATGTAGCCTATCAATTACAATTACCATCACATCAAACTGCACCCAGTTTTCCATGTATTCTTCCTTACAAAAACAATTATGCAGGTATGGCAATATTCTCCCCTGTTATGAAGAATTTGTAGCACATGCCTTGAAAGCTAGACTGCCAAGATATGGTACAGGTACGAGTTTGGTACGCTGAAACGGTTTTTTTTAAAAACCCCCGGGTACGTTCGTGTATATATATATATATATATAGCAAGCTTTTAGTCTGAACAACCTATAAAATATTAGAAGCCAACAACAAGTTTATTATGAATTAGAAGCCATTTAAAGCAAGATTTCTTTGACTGAAATACAAGAAGACCACAAAACATCAAATCTATGAGTCCATCTACTAATGGGCTCACAAACATTCCACCTATTATTAAGCCCTAGGGAAAGGTTTAGGGAGAAGGCAATCTTTTCATAGAGTTGTTTGGAGGTAGCCTCTTTGAGAGGGGTGGCTTTGAGCCACCTCATAGTATCCCAAAAGTCATTCTCATCCTCCATAATTAGTCCAGTAGAGGGACCTGTGAAAGCATTTCTGAGTATTGTATGCATTATGTACCAAGATTGAGGAAGCTTATAGAAAGCTTTAAGGTCTGTTCATTCCATCCACTTTCTGAATCTGTACAAGTCATGAAATTTTTTTAATTCCTTTCTCAAACCAAAGGAGGGCAGAACAGCCTCTTGTCAAGGCAAGGATCTTGTCCTTATAGTTGAGATTCCACCAAGTTGATTTGTCGGCTTGGCACCTAGTGTCAAAGGAAGAGAAGATAGGCTGCTCAACCAGGAAACAAGTGCTTCGCTTGTTCCCATGCCTTCCAAATTGACTGAAGAATAAAGGACCCATGAGGAGCAAGTCAACCAAACGAAGTCCTTTTCATCTCTTGACCCTTGGGAGTGTATTGGCAACAATGAATCTCACACGAACTTTCCAAGGTTCAATTCCAGTCAAAGCCCTCAAGTTTTATTTAATTTTTTGCACTTAAAGAAAAAAACTGTGGGTACGTACCCACAGGGCTTGGGTACATTTTGGGTACGGTTTTTTGTACCTGGAACGTACCCAGGGCCTGTGGGTATGTACCCACAGAGTACCAGCACCGGTTTCTGTACCAGTTACGTTTCAGGCCTGGTACTGTCTGGTACTGGACGTATCAACACAAGACTATTCTTAACCAAAGAACACAGACCATACTACAGAAATGGCTAAACAATAAATACTTTATCAACATGGACTTAATGCTAACTAATTGAAGCATCGGTCCTGGAAATTTACAAAATTTTCTTTCTAGAAGTGGTACTAATTGAGGTCCCATTTTGTCTCCCGAAGTTGGGGGGAGGGCCTACAATATTCAAAGGAGTAGCCTTCATGCAAAATTAAATAATTGTTTGCAGCTTTAGTGGATTGTTATAGTAATATTAGGATCGGCAAATTCTCTAGAGCAAGAGAGTTGCATTCTAATTCATACAATATTGTTAGAAATTGTCAATGAAATCCAATTTGAAGTTCACATGTAATACGAAGATTTTGAGGGTGCAATGGGATGAGATACGTATTAAGGCGATAGTTCAATTGTAGGGAAAGCAATTGTGTCAGATGGTATGTCCTAAGCCATGATTTTCAAAAGTTGTTAAAGACGTGTCACTACATTTTTCTCTGTCCAATGATTAATATGGTGGTAATCTACAGTCATCGTTTTTTTTAGTTATGACGTAGAAAGTACTATTATAAGCTATAGGATCTTGTGATACAGATATGGCTTTCATGGTTTGACAAGGTAAAACTCAATCACAGCTGCAGTTCTAGGGTTTGTCCACTGGACCACTACATGTGTCATCCCAATTGCCTGTCCATATGTCATTTGGACCTGAAGGTGTATCTTCAAAACACTTGCAGCTATGCAACCGAGACCATCTTTCAACAATGCCAGTACATGGAAATTTCAATGGACAAACCAAGGTCACATTTCAAAAACGCATTCTAAAAATGGACACCTTAACAGATGAAGTGAACTGGTATCCTAATGCAGTATGCAACTGAATAATTAAAGCATAAAAAAGACAAGAAGTGAATGATCTTCTTAGCTAACTAGATCAATAGCCTTAATTATCAACTATAAAGGGTGACATAAAAGGTAACTCATATCCTAGCGTAATGTCTGTCAAGCTTGCGCCAGTGTACAGCGTGAGCCCATCTAAATGACCATACACCGAGACATCTTAGAATGTACTATCAAAGTAACTGTGAACCCATCTATACATCCAACTAGTTCATCATGACAAATTTGGTATATGATCTATGAAAATATTTCGTAGGCCACAACATACATAACATTTAAATGGGTCGCACTTAGTGGACTTTATTTAGATGAATGCCCCTTGATTAATTATGATCGAAAGGCTACCAGTCAATCCTTGTAAAAGTTATACACTAATTAAACATACTACCCCTAGTCACCTACTTTGATATAATGACAATTGAAGAGCATACTTGTGATGTGACTGGTTGAACAAATGTACAAAATGAGGAATAATGAGTATAAACTACGATGATAGTCAAATTAGGTTGTGGTGTTTTGACTCAAAATGAGTGGCATCTTGCAAGAACAGGACCCAGTCATCGAAATCCCCTTCACTGCAATAATGGGGCTTCATAAGTTCAAGTTGTACACTTAAGGGAGCATTCAGTCCATTAGCCATAGTTGCCTAAGTCTCGGGGACGGGGGGGACAGGGAGATGGAGGGACGGGGTTTCAAAAACGGGAAAAAAAATTTTCCCAAATTTTGGGGGAAAGCAAGGGGGACGGCTATAAAAATAATAAATAAAAAATATTAATATTTAGAATATCTTAACTTTTTTCAATGGAATTTAGGGATTGAAACTGTATTTAATGTATTATAGGCACTTTCAAGATTATAATTTAACGTTCTTGATAAAAATAACAACTTTTTAAAAGTAAAAACATCAGAAAACTTTGATTTTTTTTAAAAATTAGGGATGTCCCCTCCAAGACCCCGAGTCCCTAAAACGTTCGGGACGTCACCAAAATCTAGGGGATGTGTCCCCACAAGACACTGATTATTTCCTAGTTGGTTGAACTTTGGAAATGACCTTTTTATCAACCCATGGGAACTTCATGTCTGTTTGATCATTCTTTGTCTCAGTTTGTATATCCTCACTGATTACTCAGTTGATTTTTGTTTGGTATTCAATAGTTTTTGTTACACTTAGATAGTATTCTGAACTGTCCTACTGACGTTTTCCCATATTTAGTAAACTCTATATGGCCTCAGTTGGATTGAGGTCGCATAGAGCATTCATGAGCATCCTACTTAAGATTACTGGTCCTTGCTTGATGGTTCAAAATGTTTTTCCGTCAACATAATTAAAACTTTTTCAAAGGTCATCTGTCTGTTGTTGCTAGCTCACCAGATAGTTATATAGAATATATCTCAAGTTAAAGACAGCTGGAGAAACTTAATATGTCCTGCAAGCAATTTATACCACCATGCAAGCTTCTTGCGGGGAATGTGGTAAGGTCCTTGTATGATCCTCCAATGGATAAAAACTTAGCATTTGAAAAGCATTACCTACAAATTAAAATTCTTTCCGCCCCGATATCTATTGTGATGGGATGCTTATATGCAAATGAAAATTACTTTGCTAGAACTCCATGCATGACTGCAGATGCAATAGAGGGCATGGATGTCTATTTTCACATGAGAAAACATTCCAACAAAGATATGAAATCATTATATTCTCCTCCATTGGCCCCCATTGTTTGGAAAATTCTTCTGATGAATTTGTTGAACGATTGCAAGCTTCCAAGCAACATATTTTTCAGTAAGATTTATTATATGTCAAGTTATTACAGATTTATTCCAATATTTTATCCCTATACAGTGGGGAAAGACCATAATATAGACACATTAATTTTATATTCCTCCGATAATAAAGCAAGTTACAGGAAGATAAAACTTTATTAATTCCACAAACGGCTTGAAGCTATCAATAGGATTCAATTTCTTCATGTTTAATATATCAATCAAGAGTTTATTACATATCCATTGTGTAAAAACTATAAAGAAAATAAATATAAACCAAAATGTTGCAATGATGATGTAGAAAATAGAAGATGTAGCTAAGTGCTATGCCATTTCTTTATGATCAAGCATCATGTCTTTCATATAGTCTATTGAAATCTAATTGTGCCATATGGTGAAAGTCTGAAAAATGAGGTGTCGTACACCTTCTTGGGTGGTTGTTTATCGACTCTATGATTTATTGCTAGTTTTTTAGAAATGCTTACTTATCTGCAGTGAATCTTTTACGAGGCATTTCAGAAAATGTACAAAATGTCTATTTGTACACATTTATCAAAAGATTTTAAATCTTAATTTGTCCCATTAACCTGCAGGTTAGATTGTTTATGAAATTTAACAATCTTGCCTAACATAATTGACAGCTTTAATGAATATATAATATATTGAAAACTGCTTAAAGGTGCATAACACTGAAACTACTTTTTAACTATTTTTTTGTTGCTTTCTGCTACTATAATAGTGAATATACTGCCTTTTTTTGATAGATAAACTGGTGAACACTCTCACCCATTGTCTTTGCCATGCCCAGGGATAATGGGTTCTCAAACTTAGAATTACTGTCTGTCATAGAAACCTGCATTGAAGGATGTTTCTTTCATCAAAATTCATTTTGACTTGCACCAACCCTCATCTGTTTTGATTTGCATTATTGTGTCTTAAGTTTTAACATAACTCTGTGGGGTTTGAACCTGGTCATCATCATGGCAATTACTCCACCTTACCAGTAGGTCATAGTCTGCTGGACAGCAATATACTGCCAATAATATTCACTTATTGAATTTGAAGTTGTGCTCTAAAGGCCATGATATAATGCTGTTATATTCATGACTTACAGAGCCGTGGTCTACGCAATGTTTTAGTTGTAATTAGATTTGGTTTAAACTTTAAACTTAGTCCCATACTTGTTATAGATACTAGTGTATAGCATTGCTATACAATGTACCAATGCTAGAAGATTTATAATTCTTACCAGGATTTTGCAGAACAACCTTTCTCGGTATTCACACACACATAAATATAAAGGGAGAATAAGGGCATTAGCGAGAATTAAAAAAACAAAGAAAAAACATCTAAATATTTTTGTAAAGGATACAAGTGTGAAGAATAGTATAGTGGAAGCCTTTGGGTTAAGCTTAAGGCTGTCCCCAAAACCCTGTAGTCATCACACAGTAACTACTGGTTCCTCTTTTACTCGTTCCAGAGTTCATAACCAGGATTATATGACCAATGTTGGGACTTCTTCCAAGAGGGCTTCAACCTTGGATGCTAGGAGAACATGGACTACCATGTTATCTCTAGCGATTGTTCTACCAGCTCCTTTCAGCCCTGGCCAATTGCCGAATAACACTATGAGATGCTGTATTGTCAACTCTACAGGCCCTGTTTTGCCTACAGAACCACTCTTCCTTCTACGTATTGAGACTAGAGATTTTTTTTATCGTATCTTGCAAGGACTATATTTGTATAACTATTGGTTTGGATTTTGTAATTTTTAAGCTGTTCAGTTTTTACATTTTTTGGGAAACAGGCTTTTCATTTTTGTTTTTATTTAATTGGGTCCCTTCTTTTCTATCGGGCGATGCTTCATGCAGCACCCTCCTCTGAGATCTTTGTTATTTGTACTCTCTAGTCCTAGTGACCTATTCTGGTCACTTTTGTACATTTATTCAGTGTTACCTAAGACTTTGGGATGCTGGGATGTGGGAATGGAGTTTCCGGGACAACAAAATAATTCAAAAATTTCAGGATGGTGGGGGGACGGCTATTACAATAATATATAAAATTATAAATATTAAAAATATACAGATAAATTTTAGAAATTTTATGAATAGCAGTTCATATTTATATATCAGTCCACCATGTGTATACAGTCCACGACCAGATGTCCATATTAAAAACTCAGCAGCATGCACATAGCTATACTAATGTTATATGTTCATATAACTTTTAATATTAATATGTATGCTGCTGGTTTTCATAGTATGTTGTGCCAGTCCACCTTGTGCATTTGTGCTCGAAAATTTCTGTATTCACATTTCACTCTTGATTCTTAGTATGTCTTTGTAATACAATACAGTCGGGTTATGGTTAGCCAGTAAACGTTTTTAAAGAGAAAACAACATAGAAATTAATTAAAAAAATTTTATTTAAAAAAAAAATTAAAAAAAAATTATTTAAAAAATAAATTAAAAAAAACCAAAAAAGAAAAAACCAGAAATCCCCGAAATGTCCCCTGATATTCAGGGACGTCCCCCTTTTTTCCTGCCATTTTGGAAACTTGGGGGGGATGTTTCTCCGCCGTCCCTAGGACATACAGGATGTCCGGGACGTATGGTTTTCAGGGGGGATGCATCTCTGCGTAACACTACATTTATTCAATTTCATTTCTCCTATGATCTGACATGTCCCACTTCTCTACTAGAATAGGTAAGTGACTTTTCTGCTATTTGCTCTTATAATGTCCTGAAGTAGTTATGACTTGTTGGAAAAAACCCTGCTTGTTTGTCACTGCAAGCTATGATGCTATGTTGTTCCAATTAAAAGTCATGTAATTTCCTAATGTCACGATTGAGTCATGTTGTTTTATTACTGTCAATGGTTGCTTTATTCACTTCTCCATTTGACTGGCTTCTCTATCCATCCAAAAATCAACATGTGCTCTAATTAGCTGGTCTTCTCATGTGACATATGCAATTTGATCAATCTGTGCTTTCTTGGATTGATATTTGGGACACTTAATGGCCTTTCTTTTGCACTGGTTGAATTTTAGTCAATTTTGTTTGCTTCATCTAGTATCTACTCGGTGCTTTTTATCAATTAAATATTTATTTTTGCTAAATTAATTTGTGTGCTACCAAATTGACTTGTTTATTTTTGGCATTTTTTGAGTTTGTAGAGTTGAGAGTTACTTTCATGCGCTAGCAACACGAATTTTGTTATTGCCAGGAAATCCTGGCTATGCATTCTCAATCTTCCACCTTAGCCTCCATTTTCAGTTCGAACTTTTTACACCCTCTAGTGAGGGAACTTCTAATTTAAGAGGAAAGGATTTTTTTGCAAGAGAAACTGTTAGGGAAACTATTAATACTAGAAGAGTCAGAGTATGAAAGAAATAGAGATTATTTCATGAACTATGTTGTCTTCTTAACTGTAAAATTCTATGGCATAACTACGATAACTTGAACTTCAATTATTAATGCCATTATGGCTTACACTGATAATAATACTGAAATACATGACATTAAACGGTCTTTGTGATTGAAAATGGAAAACATGCATTATATTTGAACAGTATTGTTTTATTAAAACCTGATTTCCAATTGCCTTTCATATGCAGGTTCTCCATGCATTGCTGAAAGTTTTTGCGGAGTCTATGGCAAAATATATTCAATATCAAGCTGACACTGGAGCTCAAGTGGTCCAAATTTTTGATTCCTGGGCAACAGAGCTCAGTCCAGTGGATTTTGAAGAATTCAGTCTTCCTTACTTAAAACACATGGTAGATTCTGTTAAAAGGACCCACCCCAGCTTGCCATTAATTCTCTATGCCAGTGGATCTGGAGGATTGCTGGAAAGGCTTTCCTTATCTGGTGTTGATGTTGTTAGTTTGGATTGGACGGTTGACATGGCAGAAGCTAGGAAAAGGTTAGGAGCAAATGTTGCAGTACAGGGTAACGTGGATCCTGGTGCACTTTTTGGGTCCAAGGATTTCATCACAAAACGAATTTATGACACGGTGGCGAAGGCAGGAAAAAACAAGCATATCCTTAATCTAGGTCATGGTGTGGTAGTTGGTACACCGGAGGAGAATGTTGCACATTTTTTTGAAGTAGCAAAAGGAATTACATATTAGTTCTTTCGAGAAATAATTTTATAAAAAATATGTGTTTCATGCATGTTTCTTCTAATTCTTCCATTCTTTGTCCATGAGAAGCCAATCCGAATCCTTTTACACAGGCATTTTTGGCAAAATGGTCATGCTATTAGTGCTTGTTTGTTTGGGAATATCATTCAGAGAACAGACCTAGCATTGTAGATGATTGGGATTTTGGAAATCGAGCATCTCTTGCAGGAAAAACATGAGGAGGTGACATCTTCAGTTTTTTTTCTGCTTTTGTAACATTTTCTTGGCACTCTACTGAATCTAATAGACTCCTTGATCGTTGTACATTTCTGGTGTTTGATTTTATTTCTACAGAGGTCCAATGCTGTGGGGGTTGGAGAAAGAGGAAAGAGGAAAGTTTTCCCACTTACTGCACAATCCATATCTGTAATTGAATTTGATGTCCAGTGGCATCAACATAATCATTGTTCTATTCTCCATCCTTACTATGGATTTCTTAGGTGATAGATTTTATAAATATTTTCTTCCTTTCGCCTTCTTGTAGACCCAGAGAATCAGGGCCTTGTATGATACCCAGTTTAATTTTTTGAAAATTAGCAATGCTGAACAATTGACAAAAATGAGTTGCCCAGCATTTGCAGTTTGTTATATAAGGAGCAGTTATAGTTCTGTAATATGTTAAAAAACTCTGAAGTTGCATACGACGTTTATTGGTTGTGTTACCAAAGGAAAACATCTTTGCCCGTGTCTTCTTGTGGATATTTACTGCATAATGATGACAACAAAGTAATTGACTTGCGTTTGCACTTGACAGTTCAAAATTTTCCTAGTTTTGAAAAAAATTGACCCAAATCTTATGTGCAATTGAATTATATATATATTTCTGAAGACAACTTCAACACGGATTGATGATTCTATACACACTGGTAAAACAAAGGATGAATTTCACATTGATGAGGATGAATCTATTATAGTGACGAAACTTGTGTTTTTCTGTGAAAACTTTTGATTATATGGGAGGCTCATCTTGAATTTCCTGCAACCATTGCCTTACAAATTACAGCTCCTAATTTAAACTCGTGATTAAAAAAAAATTGCTTCGGGATACATTTTCTGCAAGGTGCTTTTTATGATTATACTCTTTGTGCTCATAGCACCACCCCTTAAATAACAAGTCATTACCATCATTGCAAATGCTTGATTAATAGATTTGCTACTCAACAGTTGTGTAATTATCTGCTCATTTCACCATCTACGTTCCATCAACCTGCGTGAAATATCAACTTTTTTCATTCTGAATGGCGATCTTCCCATTTGTATTCAAGACTCGGCATATCACTTTCAATTCAAATGGAAAATGAGTGACATTGCACATCCATACTTCTGATTGACAAGTTGATAATGGTGTAATCTTGTTTTTAGCTCTTTAGGTCCAGAAGTTTTTAAGCCTTGATCATGAATATTTGTGGCATCTCTAAAATGTTTCATGTTAGTCACAAATATGCAAGGGCATGGAATTTGGTGTATATAGAATAAGACGGCTAGAGAGGATGCAACATAGTTACCTAAGTCTCGAGGATGGAGGGACAGGGTTTTCGGGACAGCAAAAAATTTCACAAATTTTGGGGACGGCAGGGGGACGGCTTTTAAAATAATACATAAAAAGTAATATTTCAATATTTTAACTATTTCCAATGACATTTAGGGATTTAAACTGCATTTAATGTATTATAGGTACTTTCAAGATTGTAATTTGATGTTCTTGGTAACATCATAACACTTTTGAAAGATTTAAAAATCATTGGAGACGTCCCCTCCAAGTCCCCAAGTCCCTGAAATGTTTGGGATGTCACCAAAATTTAGGCGACATGTCCCCGCGTAACACTGGGATGTAAGAGATAGTTACAGATAATGGCTATTTATTAGCTTTTAACATAGTCACCAGGTGTGCGGGCACAAAATGAAATCAAAATTAACACTATAGGATTGATCTCTTTCGTTTGAGTGAATCTAAATGGTTCTTTGACTGGTTGGCGGATTTCAAATGTTTTTACAATTGTTTTGGTGATTCCAAATGGTTCTTTTGACTGATCGTGTGAAACCATGTGGTTCATTGGAAAGCGGATCTTGAATCATAGCTGCTGACATGTGTAACATACTCACCAAGTTTGGAAATCCGGATTCCTACGGGAGGAGAAAAAGCAGAATTATTAGTAAAAATGTTCAGAAAGTCTGATTAAAAACAAGCTGTATAATATAATCATGTTAAATTTTAATTGTTGGGTTCAGCAGCAAGAAAATGGGGATGCGGGTTTACAAAAAAAATAAAGGTAATTTGTGAAAAAATGAGAATCTAGAGCTAATAAAAAAATGCCCCAATGTATCCAACATTTTCAGTCAGCTGAAATCTAGATTCGATGGGGTTTGACCAGATTTAGTAACTATGTTGTGAAGATAACCGTGAACTCTAACGCTATAGCATATCTTGCTCACTCCCACTCCTATATTGTGAGGAGTGTGGGATGCATGAATGACCCCATGGAAATAGTCCGCTAAATTGATGCCCTCACTTCAATGGTGGGGAAGAATAAGCTTTTGAGGGGCATTATGGAGTGGGACTGTGATGAGGCCATATTTTGAGTAAAGAAAATATTAAATTATTATGAACTTGGAACAATTAATGAGAATGAACTTGTTTCTTCATATTAACCAAACCTTATGATTGGTGTTATGTCTAAAGACCACCATCCTCATTCAACTTAATTGACATTCGGAATAGGAGAGTCGACCTGAATAATCATATAAAAAGGTCAATGCAAGACCTAACGATCTCCATATGATACGAGAGGCAACATACATGTCTTAAAAATGGATATAGTGGTATGACTCTACATATAAATAGCAGAAACTAAGCCTCAACTACTGCAGGAGAACCTTAGTATATGGAGCCAATGATGTTGAAGAGGGATGCATGTTGTTGATGCGGCAAACTTAATGAAGATAACCCTTTTACACATAATGGGTCGAATGTAGGATTTTTTTATTCTTCTTTTTAAGAGTGATTCCGATCCTTGAAGGTTTGTGGTATAACACTCTAAATGGGGATTTATATGTGCTCTATATTTATATGGACACAATGTAATACAAGATTCAAAATAGAGAAACTAACAAAATTAAAAGTGAAAATTATATTAATGTGTGTTTTGTACATGATATACTCTCAAGGGAGATGTATGATTGCTTATCTTCTACTACTTGAATGCTATCTAATGCTACAAATAAGTATACATAGATTACAAAGTCGTGAAAGCATAAAGAACTATTATGATAGTCAAAACAATTGAGCTCCCATGTGTGACTCTTTGCCTTCCAATGGCTGAGTGGAAATGATGTCCAAAGTTGACGGATGAAAAATTCATGTTTTTTGCAAACTGCAACCCACCTTGACTGAGTGGGGGCTTTGCCTTCACTGGAATGGAGGCAACAATGAATTGGGCACTTGGTGGTACCATGTATTGTCAATTAACCTTATCAATGTGCCCTGTATAGATGTCTAGGATCCAAGGAAGCCACTGGTAAAGACTAGATAACGGTGGAGCATGCATGGATGGTGTCATGTCTAATTTGTGTTGTGCTGTCATAGAGGTGTGTGTGGCATTTGGTGGGGATGGATTGGTGATTGTAGAGCTACAACAAAATTTTGGACGTGGTTTTTGAGTACTACATACTATTGAACAAAACCAATCATCAATGAGAGCTATGCACATGGACTTGGTGGTATCATTGGAACCTTGAGGTAAGGGTCTTGTTAGCATTTCCTTTTGCAGGGGAAGCCATACTCGATCAAAACTTGAGAGGTGTTGGTGTTTGTCACGACATTGCTTGTACTTAGCATTTATGTGTTGTAAAATGGTTTGCATTTGTTGTTGAATGTGCTCAGTAAACTCATCTTTGTCAACTTCCCTTTGAGTCGAAGGAGTCGCTATTGTTGATGACAGTGTAGGATAAGCTACATTGATGGACATCTAGGTTAAATACCCAATAATACATAGAATGGGATGTGTGGTATAATTGTGCAAAGTTGTAGCCATGTTGAACGAAAGGGAGGCTTTCATCCCACGTGCACTGTACATTTTGTTTACCACTTTTGTTTATCCATCAATTTAAGGATGGAATGCGGTAGACTTGTTCAATTTTGTGTCCACAATAGGCCAAATTACTTTTTAGAAATTACCCAAGAAGTTTGTGTCCCTATTACAGATGATAGCTTTTGGTAACCCAAAGTGGACCCAAACATGTTTGGAGTACACTTGAGTTGTCTCTAGCACTAAGATGGATTTCTTATAAGGTGTAAGAATTTCCATCTTTGAGAAGCTATTTACAACTAAGTAAACACAAAAATTACTAATCCGTGGAAACACATTCCCGCTATCTAAATGGGATCAAACGAGGTGTATGCATACCTTGATTCTTGCTGACTGGTTTGGTAATTGTATATGTGGTGTAAGAGAATGTATCTATCAACATCTGATATGAGGTGTGACCACTAGAAATACTTTTGCAACATCGCAAGGGTCGTTTTGACTCCAAAGTATTATGTAACCTTGTTGAAGTGGGCTTACCATATTATTTTCTTCCTCTCTCTCCATCCAAAAGCGATCAATATGATATGTGAGTCCATCGTGTAAGTAGAAATTTGGAATTGACTTTACCACTAAGAAACTTGTGATAGATTAACACAAAGATTGAATCAAATTGGTACAATTTCAAGTTGTTAATTTATGTCTGCATGTACCAAACAAAGTGATGAGAGCTTGAACAAGAGGTCGGATGAAACAATCAACTACTCGATTGACACTTCCATTCTTATGCTTGACGGTGAGGTGGAATTGTTGAAGATAAGGAAAATATTTTTGATGTAGCCTTTGTTGCAACTTGTTCTAAGTCCACAAGACATGAAGTGACATGTGATTTATGTGGATCACAATCTCTATGCCCAAGTGATAATGCTTTCAATGCTTATATACCTGAACAAAAGCATAAATCTCGCAATCATACGTTGGCTAGTTCCTTTTTGACGAAATGAAGGTATCATCAATGTGAGCAATTGGGAAACCATTTTGAGTTAGCCTTGTAACACTCTGATTTTGTAGCGTTACCTCTGGTGAATGTGTTGAGCATACTGTTAGAGCTGTTGGAATGAAAGCAAGCAAATTATGATATACATTCATGCCTTAAGAGATTGTGTTCCTATTTTGGATTCATGCATACTGGGATTTATCGCATGTTGACAACGGATATTGTACTTAATGTGTCAATTGCTGATGTTACGTGACAGATTGTCAGCAAACCTGCTTGCTCTTGTGCTGATTCACAAGTAATACCCTGATTGAAGTCCATTGATTCACGTAAAGACCTGAGGTCCTATAACTGATTATATGTGTCGATTCACACTTGAACCGGACTAGGATTATAAAATATAATCGTGTGGCGTAGCTGGATTACAGGGCTTTGGGTAGCGTCCCACGATAATGTCCAACGACAGGGGTTCGATTCTTGAACTCCTCTACTGTCGAACTTGGGACCCTCGTGAGGCGAGAAACGCCTGGACTACGGGTCGAGGCTCGGCCCGTCATCCGAGGGACGGAACGTCCTGCTCTGCAGTTAACGTTCACGCTAGTAAGGAGCGTTGGATCACAAGTGGTTACTCGTTAGCCGTCTGAAGTGTGCACCTGTTAACCTGAACTAACCTTCTAAGGCAACTTAAAAAATGTTATCCTGAGAATAAAAATCCTAAGTGTAATTTTTAAAATTACAAAAAAAAAAGGGGGGGAAAATAAACCTAAATTCTAAAACCTAAGGTTGAATTAGGACCTAGGTTGAATACTACTTGCAACCTAAACTAATCCTAAACTAAGGGGTACGCAGACCCTTGGGAGGAAAGGGATAAGGATGGGAAGGAGGCATTCATTGGTATTTAATGAACTGTCCCTTCGTGGACGGCGCCAGTTTTGGCGGGGCAGGTAAGGAATTTAGAGGCATCTATTTTGAAATAGCCAAATTCAGTTGCATGGAAAATTTGAAATTTAGAAGCTCGCCAACCGAAGTGGCGGTGGCGTGAGAAGCAAGGAAAAAGGCAGCGCCTTAATTGCATTAATTATTTTTGGTCCTCGCAACCAGCTCGCCTTGGAAACAGCATGAGGGAATTTGATCTTTCATTGTTTCGATTTGGTTTGGCCGAAGTTGCTCTGCATTTGGTTTCTTTGGTCTGGTTCAGTCGAACCAGCTCTTGGCATTTGACATTTTCTTGGGGATTTGGAGGCTGTTGTTAAGCCGAAGAAGGAAGGAAGTGTTGGAGAGTTTGTGCTGTCGCTGTGGAAAGGAAAAACGCGGCAGACAAGGTTTTCTTCGAGTTTTGGAAGAAAGATTACAGGCATGTTAAGCCCTTCTCTTTAAAAATCTTTGCTTTGATTAAGTGTTTCATTAAAACAACCCTGCTCTTGGGTTGGATTGTGAGTTTGCGGTCGAATCGATTTGATTTGGATTTTGTTGATTCTTGCCTTCTTTTCTTTTGGAAATGATAAGAAAATGGCTCTGGTTGCTCGGCCTTGATGTGCTGTTGCTTGGATCGAGTTGGAATATGAATTACTGTTGTGGTTGCTGACAGTACTGTGGAATGAAATATACGTTTTCTTTCTCTGTACATGTTGTATGAATTGGAACCGGCTTTGTGCGTTGTTCTTCTTCTGTGCAATCGTTTCTTGCTGTTGTATTTGGAATTGCCCTTGCATGTAAAATGGAAATGGAAATACAGTCGAGTTATATTGCTATGATTTGGGTTTCCTTCTTACTTACTGTCATTTTTGGAAATAATGGGGTAAAGTCGTTCCCTTGCGGTTATGATTAATCTGTCCTTGCATTTTGATTGGTTGGAAACACTGCCACGACGTGCTGGTCTGTTGACAGCATGGTGTTGAAATAGATGTTTTTTTTTCACTGTTCGTGATGTTTGAAAATGGAACAGGTCGTGTAATCGTTCCCTGTTGTTGTGTTTGGAACTGCCTTGCTCACCTTGCATGGAACTCCTCCATGTTGTGCTGGCTATTGACTTAATATGAAATTGTGAACTGGTTATTCTTGTAAAATAGAATGTGGAACTGTACAGGCAGTATGGGTATTTTATTGCTGTACTATTGTTTTGCTGTCATCTGAACTTGTGTTATAATTGTATCGGCTGTGCGAGTTGCATGAGGTCGTTTCTTTAATGAAATTTCTTTTACAAGAGGAAATAGATCTTCTCTCTTCTGCTGTGTTTGATTAGGATGAAGACAACTTTGAATTTTGTCTGAATATAGAAAGTTTCCTTGGGAAAAGAAAAGATAACACATTATTGACTGTTCTTGCCTTTCTTGCTTAAAAGGGAAATAAGACTTCCTCTTCCTTCTGCTGTTCTGAATTATGAGGAAATGGCATCTTGTATTTTAAAAAGGGAATGGCATTAGACTTTTATATGAATGTTTATGGGAATTGGAAAAGAAATAGCTTTCCCTTCGAAATTGTAATGAGTAAGGTGATCATGCTAGGAAAGTATGATGACTTGTTATGTTGATCAATGCTGAACGGTCCTTGAGAATGAACTGTTTTGGTGGTTACGAATTAGTTTTGAATTGCTGAGCAAGGAATACATGCAATGAAATTCTGTCATGCAATGGGAGTTGCCTTGACTGTACTAAGTTCATATTTTGCCATTCTGTACGGTTATCTTAATAAAGTTAATGACGTCTGATTTTGCATTCTGGAAGTTGTGCATACTGTTACGAAACTGGAAAAATGGATTGGGTAAAATCATTGTTGGAAGGAAATCCTTCTTCTGCCTGCTGTTTTAACTTGATGAAATTCATCGTCATGTGAATAATGGACTTGCTGTAGGTAACAACAATGAATAAATGTTCTTTTGAACGGGGTACGTTCCTAAAATTAGATCATCATGTGATTAATTTACTGCTTGATTGAAATGCTGTTTCTGTTTAGCATACAGTGAAAGAAATATGGTTTCTTTTATTATGGTAGATATATGGTATGCAGCCTTATATTGTTTGACCTTGGTTGTACCTAATGTTGTACTAATCTGTTTCGGATCTTTATATGAGTCTGATTCAAAAGAAATATGGATATGAATGGTGAATTCTTCTTGATTTCATTTTAAAGCTGTTTTTAAAATGAAATTATTCTTGCTGCCGGGAAGTGAATTCCAAGTGGATTTTGTAAGTTTCACTCTGAATTGTTATCTTGAATTGATTTTCGTTTGGATTCCACTGTTAGGACAGGCATGTGGAAGTAAATAGAGATATGAATGAATGTTTTAGAGAAATGATCTTTCTTCTTTCATTCAGTTGGAAATCCGGAATTCGTGAATGATAAATTTTATAGTGCTTAGATGGGAGCTACTATATGCACTGCTGTTCGCTTTCTTGTCTGTACTTGAATGCTTTAAATTTAACATACTTCATGAACGGAAAGGAAAGTAATGGATTTATATTCAGTTAGTTTCATCCTTTGCATTGTTATTAATGAAAGGCGTGGAAAGGATAACTATATGCTATATAGGCAGCAAGCTACTTGTATTCCTAACTTACAAATATTGTAAATTGATACTTGCAATGATTATGTGGAAACGGGACAGCAGTCCCTTGGCTGATTGTGATGATATTTTTGATAGTTCAGTTGTTATGCTGATCTCTCCTTTGTGCCTATTTCGAGATTGATGTTTTGCTGTCGTTTCATAAAAGCAGGGTTCTTTTATTGAAACAGTTAGTTGAAGCATCTTATTTTAAGGATAAGTGCTTAATGTGCTCAGTTCATTGAACTGACCCGTGCAATTCATTTTGCAGATGGAATTTGATTAGAATGAAGGCATGGCTGTTTTCTGATGCATCTTGATTAGATGTAAAATAAATTGTAATTGTTGCTTTTATTCCTCCTTGAGGAGTTGTGAAAAGAAGAAAATATATTCTTCTATCCATGAGTTGTATGGATGCTTTGTATAAACTATACCCAATCAGCTGGATTGGCAAATGTACAAACTATGACTTGAAATATTGAATACAGTTACAAGTGTGATATTTTCAATAATTATATCAGTTTGATATTGTTATTTAAATTGGAAATACGATGTTATTTCTTGATTTGGAATTGTTTCATTATCCTTGGATGGATGTTGAATTGAAACTGATATCTATTCTTACTTAAATACAACTTTTAAGTTGAACGATGCAATTAGTTCATGCTTGGGTAAAGATGAATTTTTAATTGACATTAAAAGGATTAAGAAGAATATGATTTCATAATCAGAAGGTATTCAGGATTAGCGAAGGAGCTAAGGAATATCAATTCAACTTTGGAGCAATCGAACTGTACTTTCGAACTCCATTAATGATCCCGTTTGATAAAATTCAGAATAAAGGATATAGGATAAATATATCCATAACTAATGGACCTTAACTATATAACATTAAGAAGAACAAATGAATTCGTTTCTCGAAGTTTAGACCTCGTTTGAATGACGTCTAATAAGTTAATATTCTGAAATTAGTTGCAGTTGGAAACATCTTGGCTAAGTTTAATAGGTTAAACTTATCACGTCCGTCGGTACGGATTGCTTAATCCAATGATTAAGAAATAAACCAAGTAAGGAAATGTAGCCCTTCGATACGAAGGAGAAGATACATAGCAAACTAATGGACGGTTTAGTCCCTCTTAGTTATATACAACTGCAACGGAAACGAGGATCAAGGGATCAGCACGAATGTTGAAAGTTGATTTTAATTATTAACTCGTGGCTAAGTCACTTGAGCAGGATGTGTATTCTCGATGGGTGGGTTCTGCAGGACATTGGCATACGCCAGCTACAACAAGGTGTCTTCATGAAGACGGGGTCTTCATGACGACACAATGTTGCAGCTGACATATAGCAATGCCCTCCTGAATTAAAACATTTAGAATACATAGGCTGAATGTGAAGATCTTAGCAGGGGATAGGGTATGATCTGGTATACGGAGTGACTCCGGAATACTAAAGACAAATAGACACACGGAGTCGTGGGGTAACGACACCGTATGTCTGCGTATCTTTAGTTACCGGGAGTGCCTTCCTATACCCGTTCATATTACTAGCTGGAATTGAAAGTTTAAAACTGACCTTAAACGATGAGGACTGGTTGGAGCCAGGAAAGACCATTCTAGATAACAGGTGAAGTGAAGTGAAGGACGTATTCCGTAGATGTGTATCACATCCAGGAATATGATCATGCAAAGCATGTGAAAATCTTTGGCCAAAGTATTGCAATTGCTGGTTGCGTTGTCCTTATCACTTAATTTAAGATGCAGGATGTCAGATGAATATCAGTAACAGATATTCAGATAGGCTTCTTAAATGGATCACTTCGATAACCGGGGAAGGTTATGAGAACAGGTATATATAATATACTATGCAGAAACGAACATGAAGGATCGGTTGTTGCCGAGTCATGAACATGAAGGATCGGTTGTTGCCGAGTCATGAAATGAAGGATCGTTGAAACTCCGAGCCATGAAAATGGAAGATCGGCAGTTCATCGAGTCATTTACAACAGCATGTAGAATCTGTTATAAGATTGAATGGCATTGAATGTGTGTTCCATATTGTAAATATGCGAACAGGGAACATTCGTTTTAAAAATAAATTGTGTGATCCAAACTGTGTTGTTTGGGCAGAGAACAATTATTAAAACTTGAATGTGTGTTTGAATTTTATAATTCATAACAGTGAACGTTATCAAAAAAAAAAAATAAAAAAATTTCCCTTGTTCTGGTGTTCTGAAATGAGGATGTTACAAGCCTTGCTCTGAGTGGATGACTAGATGCATATGTTCCTATCTCAAAGAGTTGTTGAAGATCAGGTAACACGAGTAGTGGCACAAAACAAAGTCTGTATTTCAAATCTTAGAATGTTTTTCATTGTGAGGCTGACAAAATGAATGTTGCCTTGGGGCCACCTTTTGTAACCTGATTCAAAGCCAAGTTATGTGAGAAAAACCAAGTACACACCTCATACATAAATTTGCTAATTCCAAGAAGATGTTAAGCTTTATGAGATTATTTGATGTATACCATTATTAGATGACATTGATACATTGTATTACATGCCTTGTGTGTTTATTAGGTACCCTAGATATTGTATCTCTTGCATGGAAAATGAACATTTCTCCATGTTAACATATAGCTTATGCTACCGAAAAGTGTGGAACACTAGTTGAATATGATGCGAGTGTTCATCCCATGTTTTGTTGAAGATTAGGATGTCATCAAGTTAAACTACAACAAATGAATCTGTGAATGGATGAAGGATGTCATTCATCACCCGCATGCATGTTGTAGGTGCGTTAGTTAAATGAACGGTATAGCCAACCACTCAAACCAACCTTATGTGGTTTTAAAGGATGACTTCCATATGTTGTAGGTTCGACAAAAATCTAGTGATACCCAAACTTAAGATTGCTTTTGGTGAAGAACTTAACATCACGGAGCTGACCAAAAAGGTCTTCAATCCTTGTAAGAGGATAAGGGTTCTTCACTGTGATCTTTTTGAGAGCTCTATAATTGATACACAACCTCCATGTGTCATCCTTCTAGTGTAGGCACAATTAGGCTATTACAAGGTGATGAGTTCATGAATCTTGCATCGATCTCTTCCTTCTCAAAAAATGATCGATGCTATAAAGATACATTGAAAAGAGGTAGTTTTGAGATTGAATCAACAATATGCTTTATTGCAAAATGCATATGCACTTCCTTAGGCGATTGAAAAATATCTTTTTATTCATCTAGCATGGTGTATAACTGTTGCATTTTTGCTGAAGGAACCACAATATAAACTGGAGCCACGAGGATGTTTTTTTGGTTCAAAGATGACCACTCAAAGTAGAAACTTCTTGCTATATCTTACAAGCTTCTTTCATTGCTTTTTAGTAGTGAGTGGGACCTAAGGACTACTTGCTAAATGTGATACCTCATGTCATCAATATATAAGATGAAATTTCTTAGACTTGCTCATAGATTGCATGTTAATGATAAAGATATAGTTGACCGAGTAAAACATCTCATGCCTCTAATGTTGAAACATGACATAGGACTACATCTTGAAAAGGCTTAATTTTATAGCCCATGTGATATTGTGAGGTACGTCTCCCAGAACTTGAATTAAACCATCCAATTGAGTTTGATTGTGGGTGAGGTGTTAGTGGAAAGTTCAATCTTCAAACTACTCCATGAAAAATTAGGTTCTTTTGACTTCTATTGTCAACAATGAAGTGTACTAGTTGTCCATTGACCCACATTTGAGAATGGAATGATCCTTCCACTTTCTCTAAACCTGAGTTAGAGTAGGAATAATGTTAATGCTAACTCACATGGAATTACATTTAGACTCCATGATATTATTAACATTATTAAATGCTACGATGTTAGTATGTGCTGCTTTGAGTTGTGCAACTGGAGTTTTTCCTAGTGGGACACTTATATGTGCAGTGACTGCTCGAATTATGAATTGTAGACCACATGCAAGTCTTGGATTTCTTATTCTGATCATTTTACGACGTCGCCTTATTTTGAAGTTTGTGCAAAGATACTTTCCATTATTTAGGATTATGTTTTGTTCTAAGTTTGGAATGTTTAGATTGCAATTTGTCGTATGACTTAGATTTGTTAGCTTAAACTTTGTCTTTGAAATCACAAGAAAATATGTAGGCTTCTTCTAGAGAGGAGATGAAGAGGGAATCTATGTTATATTGAATGTATGGTATCAAGCTTGCACTATGCTTCAAGATAAGGTTTTTTTATGATTCTTGAATATTCAACTTTATGGCCAAAGTGTAAAAATTGTGTGTACCCTTAACAAATTGATTGTGGCCTTGGTACAATTGTGAAAATATGATGTAATAGCCATCATAGTTTCCCATAAGTTTCTTTTGAACGTTTCTACGAAACCATTACATGTGTCTGCTAAGAGTATAAGTTTTCATCATCCTCGTATGTAATGTGATAGTTTCCCACAATTTCCTTACAAATAGAAAAAACTTCAGAAGAGCAAATGTATTTTTTTCTCTATTATAGAATTGATTCACCATAGTATGCGCTGACAATTTTAAGTGATTTATCTTAGGCATCCACATCTATTTCGTCTTTGACCATAGGTATGTCTAGATTGACATGTATCTTGTATAAGACGTGACCACTAAAAGGTCATTATGAAGTTGTGTTGGGAGGAGTTTAAACACGCTTGAGAAGTTGTTATAATGCTTGAGAAGTTGAGAAAAGTAATCAATGATACCCACTTTCTCACATGCATGGCATTATTCCAATTAATCTGTTGATGTTGCAAATCATCCTCTATCATTTTAAAAAACATATATGAAGTTGAAATCTCTGAATATTTCTAGTCTACCATGTTAGGACATAAAGGAAGGTATTATGAAGGGTAATGTGTCTCGGGCCGTAACTTGCTACAATTAGACCTTGTATTCAAGTGGGCATACAAATAAGAGAGAGAATTAAAATGAAACTTTAATACCGAAGAGTATAATATGAGGTGAGCATATGCTCTAATACCATTGATTAGGGCTGCACGAGAGACACAATGGATAACACTCTAAACAAGGGTCCAAATGTGTTATTACAAAAAGCGTATTATGAAAGATAAAGGTTGAAGATATGTCAAAGTAATATGATGAGAGCTTAGGATCATATTTGAATGAAATAAACACTATAAATTCTTCTTTTATATCTGCATACAATTGGCTCTTTACATTATATAGAGATGCAATTTCTATAAATTAGGAAAGCCATAACCTCTCCTATAACCACTCATCACCAATTATGTAGTATTGTTGTAACTCTCAACAATACCACTAACAATCCTATTTACGTGGGTTGTATTATTAACAATTCATGCAACTCTAATAACTTATATTAGTGTATTGTTACACTAATATATTCCACACACTAGAAAGATATTAACCCATACAGTATTAATGGAGCACTGATATTCCTAACATATGAAACAAGGAGAAGAACAAAGAAAGAAAGTTGGCATCAGATGTAGAGTTAGGATTGTAGAGATATATATTCAAATTTTTGTAAAAGATTTGAAAGGTCGGATGTAGGATATCTATGTAATCCTAACTTCTTATTATCTAGTCAATAGTCTAAAAATAATATAAAAATGCATTAATATACAAAGGAAGAGGAAGCATCATTTGGACCACTACAATGGATGAAAGAACATTTGCATAATTAATCATCATTCCATCATCTTCAACTAACGTTATTACACCATTGTACAATATATTATTGATAATGTAGGAGTTATACAACATTGTAGAGAAGTTAGGACCTTATTGTATGAACAAGTGTGTGTATATGACATGATGTTGAGTCCAATGGTAAAGTTGGATCATGATACAAAGGGACACCATGTGTCGTAATGATTTGAAGTATTAGGTCCTCCAAGATTATCACCTTTTGAGATTTGAGTTGAAAAGATGACAAAAGTTGGCGATCAAAAAGTTCACATCGCCTTGTGAATGGGGGTGCTTCCCCTATATCCTATAAGAGGCACATCTTTGAATCATAGCGGGGGCTTTAACCCCACCAAAAAGGAGGTATAAATGATGTCCAATGTTGGAGGTATTGTGTAGTGTGATTTAACCTTAGTAGTGTGTCCTATAGGTGTCTATGACCTTTAGGAATCCATTGGTGAAGACTGCACAAGGTTTGTTGAGTGCATCAATGATGTCATGTATGATATGCTCATATTATGTTGGGCCACCATAGAAGTGCGTGTGGCATTTAGGGAGGTGGATTGGTGATATTAGAGGTACAAAAACCTTTGGATGTAGTTTTGGAACATTGTATACCTTTGAACATGAACCATTATTACTGCAAGCCATGAACATGGACTCGGAGGCATCATTGGAATCATTCTTAGAGGATCCATCTGGATTATTATCCTCACCTTGAAAAACATTAGTCCCAATTTTAAGTCTAGGAAGCAAGGGTGGAACCTTTCTTTTTAGATGTGCCTTAGTGAACCATTTTCCTTAGTGATTGAGTTGACATGCCATCAAAACATTATATAATTGAATAGATAGGGTTCAAATGTAAATGGTTTACAAAATATGATGTCTTTACTAGTTGATATTGTTATGGTGTAGGCAATGAAGTTATGATTACCAAATATGCATAAATAAACTATGTATTATTCTTAGGAGCTTTTATGGTATGATCATCTAGCATGGAATCACTTCACGAATATGTCATCTCTTACTTCCTACGAATATGGTAATTCTCTAAGGATTAATTGTATACACACTCTAGAGGTTGCACATGTATGAATGCCCAAGGATTATATCACAAACATGAATTGACGCTAAATCAAAAACTAGCTTTTATTTGAAAGGATGGATAATATATGAGAAATGAAATTGGTGAGTGATGTGTATACCTTTTTGTAGAAACAAAAACATCCCCATTTGTGGGAAGGAAAATGAGGCATGGTTGGTAAATTTAGTCTCTTGAAAAATTCTTTAGAGATGAGATTCTTCATGCTACCATCATTGATCATAAAATATAGTAGTTTCCCTTGCACCTATATTTGTGAAAGGTGTAAGTGTTCTTCTCTGCGATCTTGTGATGCTCATAGGGCTGGTATGTTGAGGAAAGTAGCCTCTGGGTTAGTGTCCTTGCCTTTTGGAAATATTTAGTTGTTTAGACCCTTTTTTGTGCATGCAAGAAGACTTTTCTACACATGACACTCTTGAGTTTGAATGGCTTTTGGTTTTGTTTTTGTCACACCATTTATCTATCTTGGATAAATTTTACTTGTCCAATGAAGGTGCATTTTTTGGTGCGAAGGTTGTGTTCCTCTTTTCCTTGATATTTGACTCTTCATCACTAGTTGACACAATGTGATAGGATTCTACCATCATATTAACCTACGTAATCTTTAGTTTGGAATCAATGATTGGTCGTAGGTTGCTGCGGTACTTGAGGGTTCTATGTTGATCTGACTCAAAGGAGCCAAATTTTGTATACATGTGATGAAGATATCGATGTAGGTCTGGAGTGATTGGTCATGTCCTTGCCATATTTGTTTTCATTTAATGTAGCTATCATCATAAACATTTTATGATAATATTTAATCTTGAAGGATTCTAAGATTGATATTTCTCCCACAAGTGTAGAATTGCCACCACTTCTTAATCTGTGAAGACGATTTCATAAGTTTGATTTTAATATTCTCTTCATTAGAAAAACCATTTGTAGAAATATAGGACTCCAACTAATCTAACTGGTTATCTACTACATCGACATTTAATTTTCTTAAAACATAGGGATGAATATATTCACTTAGCTTGGGGATTACAAGACCACCAAAATATGTACTTGATTTATGAGTTGATGGAAGCATCGATTTGAGGACTTCAAAAAATTGGGTGAACAAAAAATGTCTTTTTCCTTTGAAGAACCTTTGCAATCGATTGAATATTGTGTGCACTTCATCTTGTACTTCATTATCTCTCACCATCTTGAACTTTGTGGATCATGTGCCCTAGGGTTTTGTTGAGCTTTAGGTACTTTGATAGTGTTTGATGGGTCATACATAATGAACCACGTTGATATTATTGATATGAATCCCAAGGGGTATGGGGAACATAATTCTAATGAGATTTTAGATGATTTATATGTGTATGCAAAAGTAATGTGTAACAAGATTTATGATAATAAAAATAATAGAACTTAAACATTAAAATATATTAATATGGTTTCTCATCTTTTTACTATTTGATTGTTATCTAATGTTATGCATACATCAATCAGAAAACGGTGAAGGCATATACAATTTTTATTAAATCAAAACATTTGAGATCCCATATGTGACTCTTTTACTTTCGACAATTGAGATAAGACACCATTGTATGTTAAAAGTAAAAAAAATGCATTACCGCATGAATAAGGGCTCTATCCCTTGGGCTTGCAAGGGGTTCTCCCTTGAATCAATAGCGTCGTTTGTAGGTGTTTGGATAAGGGGTTCTCCCTGAGGGATCATTCCTCACCGAGACAGAGATAAAAATGTTGTTGAAATTTGGAAATATCACATTGTGTGAGTTATTATCAATAGCGTCGTTTGTAGGTGTTTGGGACCTTGAGGAAGCAAGTGGTAAATATCCTCAATAAAAAATAATAAAAAACATAAGGTTGAGGAAGCAAGTGGTAAATATCACATAAGGTTTTGTTAATGCACAAATAACACCACATTTGATCTACTTAGTATTATGCAACTGTACAAGTGTGTAAGGAATTAGGTGGAGATGATTTGGTGATCTTTGAGGTACAACAAACTTTTGAATATTCTAGAGTACCATAGACAATTGATCTAGAACAATGATTACCACAAACTATGAATATGAGATTGACAACATCATTCTAACTAATATTAGAGGATTCACATGGATCATTTGCCTCACCTTGAGAAAAACAATCTTTATTACATTAATTCTAGGAAGGTGTGGAATCCTAGATTCTAGATACGTCGTGTTAAATCATTTTCCTTGGCGAGTGATTTGACATGTTATGAAAAATCTATATAACAACATAGAAAAGTTATTAAGTATACACGGTTTCTAGATTATGATACATATTTAATGGTTGACATTGTTATATTGTAGACAATGATGTTCTAAATGTTATGGACACATAAATATACGACACTATATTCTTAAGAATTCATGTAACATGATTATAACGTGGAATCGGTTCACTAAAACTAACATCTCTCGTTTCACACTAATACGGTTACTCCAAGGATTGACTCAGTTATATGCACCCTGGTGTTATGCATGTATGAATCCCTAAGATTTTATATCACAAGCATCAACAGCTAGACAATGGCGTTGGCTATCCCATGTTCCGTTTGGGAACCGAATCACCTCCTTCGTTTCAAAGCAATTAATCAGATAAAGAGAAATCCTAATGCACACTTGGAACTGTACAACCGTTCAGTTAATTCCCTGACGAGCCGACCAAGATAAGAAAACAAAGGAGTTTCTTTTAAATCATATGTTGAACCATTCTTCAATGCTAAATGTTATGATGGACTTTTCAAGAACTAAGGGAATTGTGCATATGTTCTATTATTAGAATCTTGATGTTACCACCATCAATTAGAAAGTCCTTTAACTGCCCTTGCACCCACACTTGTAAATGTAAAATGTGTTTTGAGCTTCTTGTGAGGTTGGTGTGGTTTTTGTACTGAGGTAAGTAGCTTATGAGTTTGTGTCCTTCATTCCCCTTTGTTTTTGCATTAAAAAATAAACATTTTTGTGTATGACACTCAGGTTCATTGGTCTTTTGTTTGTCACACCATTTACTTGTCTTAGGTATTTCTTACTTGTCTAAATAAGGTGTATTCTTTGGTGTAGAGGTTGCACCCCGCTTTCCCTTCATCTTTAATTTTTCCTCAATGGTTTATGTAAGGTGTTATGCTTCTCCCATATTAGTAACCTCAAACAAATTCAACTTTAATTGAATAAATGGTTATAGGTTGATGTTGTACTTAATAACTCTACATTCCTTCGACTCAAAGCATCCCTTTTTTGCATATAGGTCATAAGAGGCATCATTGTAGGCATAGATTAATTTTTCATGTCCTTTTCATAGATTTCACCACTAAATGTAGCAATCATCATATAAATTTTCAAGATATTATTCATCTTAATTTGAAGGCTTAAAAGATTTTTTCCCAAGTCGGTCTATATTCTTCTTCTATTTGGTCTTTCTCTAATAGAATATGGGCTTTCTGTCACTTCTTGATGGGTGAAGAAACTTTAAGAAGTTAAATATTAATCATCTCTTCATTAAAGAAAATTCATAGGAAAATATGACTAAATTTTCTAACCAAGTATCTTATGTATATGCATTTTTTTTTTGCTAAACACAAGAATGTCTAGATTTACTTAAAATTTAGGGGGACTAGACCAATGAAAGATTTACATAATTTGTGAGTTAATGAACCCAATGTTTGAGGACTTCAATGAAATGGATGGTCATATATGTCTTTTGTTCTCGAAGAGGCTTTGCAATTTCACTCTTAATCATCAGGTAGACTTCATTTTGCACTTCATTGTACATCCTCATATGAACTTTAAATTGAAATGACATGATAAGTAATTTGATGAATCTCCTAGTTTGACTCCAAGATTTAAATATTTTGATCTTGTTTAATGTGAAATTAAATATGGACCACTTTGATACCAATGATCGATTTCCAAGGAGGTCCAGGGACAACACTCTAAATGGGGATTTACATATATGTTATCACATGATGAAGCAATGTGAAACAATATTCTGAATGGAGAAAATAATAGAACTAAAATAAAAAATTCTATTAATATGCATGCCTTGTATGTGACATACTCTCGGGGAGAGATATGTTTAATTATCTTCTACTATGCAATTGTACAGATATGTATACACACATTGCAAATATGTGAAGGCATAATGAATCGTTATGGAATTTGAAACAATTGAGCTCTCATATGTGACTTCTCCTTCCAACAATTGAATTGAAACAACATCAAAAGTTGACAATCAAAATATTCATGTTGACTTGCAAACAAGGGTGTCTCCCCTTGACCATGCGAGTGATATCCCTTAGCTCATAGTGTCGGCTTAGTCCCTACTAAAGTAGAGGTAACAATGGTGTCATAACATGGCAATACAACGTGGTGTGACCTAAGCTTAGTAATGTGGTTTGTATGTGTCTATGGCCCCGAGGGAAAGCCTTCGGTGAAGATTGTATATGATCGCGTATGGATGGTTCCCTAATGATATAATACGATTATGTTGCACTATTGTATCAATGTGTGTCACACCAAGTTGAGATGGGTTGGTGATCATATTGGAAGTAGAGATTATCTAGATTTAGATTTAGTATACCACAAACCATTGAACATGAACTTTCAGGACGACAAAGTTTGAACATGGACTTGGAGGTATTGCTGGAACTGATCTTGGAGGATCCAACTAGATCAAAATGTAACTAAGAATATCACTAGGCCTCAATCAATTATCTCTTTGTTAAGGGTGAAAGAGAACACCACTAGGCCTAAATCGGTTCTAAAGATGAACATGTCTTAGTCTTGAACGTGTTACTATACACATGTTTTCATTAAGTTGTGGATAGTTTTATTTTAATAAAATTTGAACTTGAACAAATATTTTTACACACGAACCACTTCACCATTGCATCATAACCTCTTAAACATAAATAGGGGAGAGGGGCCAATAGGTGAACATGGTCCAATAGTTGACATGAGTCTTGATCACACAATACCCAATAATTGTTATAGTACCACCTCATAGTTGTCATAGTACTATCTAGTGGTTATTTGTTTTTAACACAATAATTATGTAGAGTAGCCAATCACATCATGATATGTAAGACCTCTCACCCATGTACAAGTATTAAAAATTCAATATTCAAGCATTCTCACCTATGTTCAAGTATTGGTTTCCACCATGGTTGTAGTGTAACTCAAATTTATTATTTAAATCAATTTAGAATATGGCTTTCACTCCAATTAAACATTCTAAAGAAAAAATAAAAGCTAACACAAATCTGAACTACATATTGGTGAAAAATTGAGATCCCACATGATATAAACAATTAATTATGTGGACCCCCTAACTTAGGGTGTACCACTACTAGCCCCTCTCCCCTATATATACCAGTACACCACTACCTTGTGAACATAAACACAAGTATAAATACTAATACATTAATTTACCATTATACTACAATATTTTAAACTTAAACATAATTGTTTACATTTATTCATATATATATAACTCTAAATGATTGAAAATGAAAAGTGGAAAATTGTAACGCGAACATCTTATCCGTTATGAATCATTATTAAGACTTAAGTTTCACTTTTGCATTATAATTTCTTTTATTTGAGTTTCTAAAGTTTTTAGATGTCATGTTGGGAACCTTTAAATTTGTGGTGGAATATATCTCACAACACTTTTAATAGTTGATGGTTCCTTATTTTTTTAGACATTCAATGAAAAGAGTTGAGTTGTGTGGAGGTTCTTGCATTTTTCTATATAGAATATTTTCTTCTTATTACTTTCACTTTCTACATTATTATGCCAAAGGCGTGGCTAATGTGCACTTGAACCTGCACGACGATGCTATGCAACTTAAGATGCTTGTCATCCTACTCTCATGCTTGAACTGGTTGTAGATGAGTGTGTACGCGTTGCTTTTCGGTGATCTACGTGGTTGCCTTTAGATGTAGTTATCCCTATCAGTTCCTGTCAACACTTGGATATGTTCTCTGTTTGTATATTTGGTTTTTCCTGTTATGATTTGCTATTAAATTGTTTCTGGCACCCCTGCTTCGAAGCTTCCAGCATAGGTTTCTCTTGGTAATTTTCCTGCTTGCTGTTGTATTATTTTGATTATTCTCTACTGTTGGTTATCATTATTTTACTACAGTACACTGTATTGATAAGATCAAGGGGGCTATATAGTTTAATGTCTTCATTAGGAAATACCCATGTTTGTTAAGATTGATACCGTAAATTCTCGAAAACTGTTGAATAGGGTGGTCTATAATGGGACATCCAAGTCACGAAATGAATACACAGAGATCACCAGAACATTGTGCATTTATTGAAAACCCTTTAAATTATTGCCATAGTGTGATATGAAGATGGATCAATCCCTACAAACAAGTGTTCTCTATTTTACTGAATGGTTTGGTAATGTATGAAGTGAAGCCATAGTCGGCTATAAACATGGGAAAGAAAAATGGGATGAGGGTAAATTGACCAGGAACAAGCACTTAGAAGAGGTGAACTCACATTTGCACCCGAATAGGTCATTGACAACATGGATAGCCTAGGTGATCCCACAACAATTCAACCTTTGACCATATCCAAATTTAGGCTATTGATGGATGGATTGCCAGGTGTTTGACAAAATGTCGGGAAACATTTCTTTGAAATTCCAACAAATTAGGCAGTCTGATTCACAAAAACATTTAGCATTTACCCACTCTTGCAGGAGATGGTAGTATATTACGCATATGCAGATGTTATATGTTGTTACTTGTTCTTCGGATTGTGTAAAGAGTAATAATGCAACCTATTCTCAGTAAATGTTAGTTTTTTTTATTAGTGGTAAAAAGAGGGTTAAGGGGACCCTACCCCGTACATCAAGAAAGCTCCATGAGAGCAGATAAAGCCAATTATAATAACATAAAAAAACCATAGTATAAAAGTTCTTAGAATAAATGTTAGTTTTAGGTATGATCATGTATATGAATTAGAAACTGAAACACATGTAGCATTTGTGGTCGACTGGTTACTTGTTTGTATTATCTAATGGGAAAGGAATTTCTTAAAACAAAAGCAGTTATACTATTTTGTAAGTGTTATCCTAATATTTATCAAATAATTGTATTTTCCCTGCATGAATGCCCATATTTGGGCATTATAGACATACAAAATCCGCTTGCCCTTCTGTTCTCGTCAATTGTTGAGAAAAGTAGCGATCGTAGGTTGTATCTAGGGTGACACGAAGGGATATTTATATTGTTGTTTATTGTTGTGTCTTGTGCCCATTTATCTTTACCCTGCCCAACTAGCAAGCCATACAAAAGTCGTTGCTATGGACTGCTCACCCTCCTAGAGCCATTGATGCTAATATTAATACGCTCTCTGCACCCCTAAACAATACAATAAAGGAAAACCTGTTCCTTTCCATTTAGTCACCCGACAATGTGCTTAATGGGAAAAAAAGCTAAGAAATTAAAAAAAAAACATATCCGCATATAGGGTTTTAGGGCTATTTACCCACGACAACAAGAACCATTCCAAAATTACATTTCATGTTAGGAAACTAAAGAAATACTGAGCATGGTTATGAAGGCTCAAGAAGCAATCCAAAACACAAGAACAATATGTAAATCCAACTCCATAGTTTGTCATTGCGTTAGGCCTTCATAACTAATCTACCTGTGTAAAACACCGCCTTTGTTTGGTTTTTTCCGTTAGTCCTATCCCCCATTACTTGTATCCCCCATTACCTATTTCACATTCACCACATATTTAGAGCAGCCTTGCCCCGGACCAGTCAGGTAAGGTTCCCATCCTGTGTCTCCCATGTCTTTAAAATTGGTGTTGGGGTTAACACAAGGTTGTACAGATAATATATTAGATCTAAGCATACATGCAATAAAAGTGGATATTCTACCAGAAGAAATATACAAAACAAGAGATATAAATCAACACCGGATTTAACGTGGTTCACCCAGTGTGGGCTACATCCACCAAGAAACAAGCCAATCTATTATCCAAAGCTTTAACAAGATATACAATGAAGATTTACAATCTTCCACACCTCTTAAATGTACAATACTTTATTTCTATCAAGCTTTTGCTTCTTCTCCAAGAATTCTCTCTCTCACAATTATTCTCACAATAATCATCAACTTCTTCAATTATTACTTCTAAACCCTAGATTTCATGCTTATATAGGTATATACAAACTTAGGGCACTTAGCCATGTAATTAAAATCAATAGATTTGCTTTTATGCTAAAATTAGATCTAATTCATGTGAGTTAAATAAAACATCCACACACAGGTAACCAACGCCGGTTATCCCTAACCGATGTCAGTTCCTCCTTGCTTGACCGATGTCGATCATAGGTGACCGATGTCAGTCCCTCCATAACCGATGCCAGTTACTGAATTTTCCTGTAAGTTTCATTTTGCATGCTAATATGAAGTAATTGAGCTCCATAACTCAACAATCTCCCACTTGGAGATAAATTAATGCACTATACCTGTACAACATAATTCTTGGATCCTTTCCTTAGCTTTGTTTCTTCCTCTTCAAGTCTCAAATTTGAAGACCAACATAAGTGGAGTGTAACTCCAACTTCTCTTTCGCTAATGGATTTGTTAGCATATCCGCAGGGTTTTCACTCATATGAATCTTCTCCAGTATCAGCTGCCCATCGTTCAATACCTACCGTATGAAGTGACACCTAAACTGAATGTGTTTCATTCTTGAATGAAACATTGAGTTCTTTTCCAAACGAATTTCACTATGACTGTCACTGAAAAGTTTGCAATCATCTTGCTCCTTTCCCAACTCTTCCATGAACCTGCTCATCCATATCATTTTCTTGCTAGCCTCTGTAGCTGCAACATACTCTGCCTCTGTAGTATAGAAAGCCACAACCTTCTACAATCTCGAAATCCAACTAACTACCGTCCCACCTATTGTGAAAATATATCCAATAGTGCTTCTCCTACCATCCAGATCTCTAACCATATCCAAATCAACATTACCAAACTTATGCTAGATGTCTCTCTCAAATACCTAAGTATCCATTGGACTGCTTTCCAATGTTCTTTTCCTGGATTGGCCATAAATCTACTCATAACTCCTACTTCCTATGCAATGTCTGGTCTGGTAAAAACCATAACATACATGATACTCCCAATTGCTGAAGCATATGGTACTCGTGTCATGTATTTGACCTCCTCATATGATGATGGACATTGATATTTTCTCAATTTGAAGTGTCCTTCCATAGGTGTACTTACAAGTTTTGAATCTTGCATGTTAAACCTTTCCAACCCCTTATTGATATAAGCCTCATGAGACAAATACAATTTGTTGTTCTTCATGTCTTTATGTATTTGCATGCCAAAGATTATTTTTACAGCACTTAAATCCTTCATAGTAAATGTGTGAGCTAGCTTTCCTTTAAGATCACCAATGTCCTGCATACTAGATCCTATAATAAGCATATCATCCACATATAGAAACAAAATAATATAGCTCCCATTTCCAAGCTTCTTTAAATAAACACAATGATCAGATTCACATCTCAAGTAACCATGCTCATGCATAAAACTATCAAACCTCATGTACCATTACCTTGAAGCTTGCTTGAGCCCATATAGGCTCTTTTTCAACTTGCACACTAATTTCTCCTTACCCTTGAATTCATACCCAAATGACTCCTGCATATAAATATCTTCATCCAAATCACCATGAACGAAATCCGTCTTCACATTTAGTTCCTCTAAATGCAAATCATGTACTACAATTAAACTCAATACAATACGAATAGAAGTCATCTTTACAACAAGATAAAATATTTCACCAAAGTCAATACCTGTTTTCTGTGTAAATCTTTTTACTACAAGCCTTTCCTTGTACCTTTTCTGTCCACACTCTTCTTCCTTGTTCCTATAAACCCACTTGTTCTGCAATGTCCTCTTACTTACTGGCAACTTAACCAAATCCCAAATTTGGTTGTGTTCCAAGAATTCTATCTCCTCATCCATGCCATGCTCCCACTGCACGTGGGTCTTATCCTGCATTGATTCTTTAAAAATTTCTGGTTCACCATTATTAGTCAATAATAAATAAAATAGAGAAGGTGTAAATATTTTCGGAGGTTTACTTATCCTTTGTGACCTTCTCATAGAAGTTTTGGGTACCGGAGGCTCATTTTGGACCTCCTAGACATTTTCTTACAATTCTGACAGTGACCAACGCCGATCACCTGTAACCAACACCGGTTCTGCTAACCGATGTCGGTTTGGATCTTCTGTAATCGATACCGGTTCAGCTGACCGATACCAGTCAGAAGTCAACATACACTAGTTATTGTGTAACCTTGTTGGTATTATTTTTAAATCCAAGATTTCATTTTCATTCACAAACTTCTCAATCGGTTTATCCTTGGGTACCAAAATTTGATCCTTGTACATTCTCTTTTCATTCCATTCAATGTCACGAATCCTAATAATTTTAAAATTCTCTAAATCCCAAAAACGGAATCCAAAATCACCAGATCTATAGCCAATGAAAATGCATATCTTAGATTTTGCATCCAGCATTTTCCTATTTTCCTTATCAATATGCACAAAAGCTTCTGAACCAAAAAATTTAAGAAAAGAAAGATTTACCTATTTTCCGGTCCAAGCTTTCTCTAGTCTTCCTCCATCTAGTGAACTTGAAGGCCCATGGTTAATCAAATAAACCATTGTATCAATTGATTTTGCTCAAAACTGTAAGGGCAATCAAGAATGTATCCTCATACTTCTAGCACGTTCCATGATTGTCCTGTTCATTCTTTCTGTAACACCATTCTCTTGTGGTGTTCTTGGAACCATAATTTATCTACGTATTCCATTCATTGAACAATAATCATTTAAATCCTTGCTAGAGTATTCACCACCATTGTCAGATCTAAGGCACTTTAACTTTGCATTTTATTTATTCTCAACAAGGGATTTCCTTATTTTAAAGTATCAAAAACATTAGATTTTTGTTTAATACAATAAACCCATACCTTTCTTATAGCATCATCAATGAAAGTAAAATAATACTGGGATCCTCTATGATAAACTACCTAAGATGGTCCCCACACATCTGAGTAGTTGCCCCAACTTTGAGAAATCTCACTCTCTTTTGCTTTCCAAAGATACAATGCTCACAGAAATCAAGATCTAAATCTTTCAAGTCTGATAACTTACCCTTAGCCTTTAAGATTTGCATTCCTTTTTGACTCATATGGCCCAACCGAATATGCCACAAGCATGCATCTGAATATGAAGTAGATAACATAGAAAATGAATCAATAACACAGGTAGATAAATATAATGTTCCTACCTTCTTTCCTATTGCCACAACAAAATCACCCTTGGTGACTTTCCAAGAGTTTGCTGTGAATATAACCATGCAACCAACTTCACCTAGTTGCCTTGAAAAAATAAGATTCCTCTTGAGGCTTGGCACATGCCTCACATCTTTCAATGCCCAAGTATTTCCGTTATGTAATTTTAGGTGAGCTTCCACTTTACCAGTAATACTGCAAGGTTTATCATCACCCAAATAAACATGCCCAAGATTGCCCGGGACATAATTTTTGAAAAAGCCCTTATTAGGGGTTGCATGGAAAGAAACTCCTAACTTTAAAACCCATGATTCTATTCTATTATCAAAAGAAAGAATAAGAGCATCTTGTATTACCTCTACCGCAATATTTATGTCCTTATTTGAATCTCTACCTTTTTCTGGGTGTTGGTTCCCTTTATCCTTTGACCAACAATCTTTCTTTTCATGCCATTTCTTTCCTCATTTCCAATAGGTAATTCCATTACCTCTAGATTTAGATATGCCATCCCTTGACTTTGATTTCTCATTATTCTTACTCTTAGATCTCTCATTCTGCATGCCTCTGCTTTATAAATTCACAGCATTCTCAGATGATGATTCCTCTATACTTTTCCTGCGAATTTCTTCATTCAAGGTTATACTAACCACATCATCAAACTTTAAAATATTATTAGCAGATGTTGTATTACTAAAAAAAATTACCAAGTTATCCCAAATATTAGCTGAAGAACATAATAATAAAAGTGCTTTCACTTCATCATTAAACAAAACATCAACCGATTTTAACTGATTTACAATAGATTTGAAATTGTTCAAATGACTAGATGAAAATCAACCTTCATGCATCTTAGAACTAAATAGTTTTTTCATCAATAAAATTTATTTAAAGCACTAGGTTTTTCATATAAATTAGCAAGAGATTTCATTAACTCTACCGTAGATTTCGCTTCTGTAATATTAGAAGTCACGGATGCTGCCAGTTTCAATCTTATAGATCCCAAAGCCTCTCTATCAAGAATATTCCATTCTTCATCAGTCATCTTCGTAGGTTTGGAATTTTCATCCAAAGATAAGTATAACTCTCTTTGATATAGATTAGCCTCAATTTGCATCTTCCATAATTGATAATTTCGACAGTCAAATTTCTCTACCTTGTATTTGTTTTCTTCTGCCATTGTTGTAGCTCCCACTCAATCAAAAAACCCTCTGTGAGTAAATCTATCAACACACAAAACCCTCAAACAAAGATCTGATACCAGTTGTTGGGGTTAACAAAAGCTTGTACAGATAATATATCAGATCTAATCATACATGCAATAAAAGCAGATATTCCACTAGAAGAAATATATAAAACAAGAGATATAAATCAATACCAGATTTAACAAGGTTCACCCAGTGTGGGCTACATCCACCAAGAAATAAGCTAATCTATTATCCAACGCTTTCACAAGATATATAATGAATATTTAAAATCTTCCACACCTCTCAGATGTACAATACTTTATTTCTCTCAAGCTTTTGCTTCTTCTCCAAGAATTCTCTCACACACAATTATTCTCACAATAATCACCAACTTCTTCAATTCTTACTTCTCAACCCTAGATTTCATGCTTATATAGATATATACAAACTTAGGGAACTTAGCCATGCAATTACAATCAATAGATATGCTTTTATACTAAAATTAGATTTAATTCTTGTGAGTTAAATAAAACATCCATGCACAGGTAACCGACGTCAGTTAGCCCTAATCGATGCCAGTTCCTCCTTGCCTGACCGATGCTGGTCATAGGTAACTGATGTCGGTCCCTACATAACTGATGCTGGTTATTGTATCTACCTGCAAGTTTCATTTTGAATGCTAATCTGAAGTAATTGAGCTCCACAACTCAATAATTGGGAACTTTATTAATGCATTCCACACAGGGGTGTCACTTTTGTAATCTTTTTTTTGTATGCGCTTGTTTATGGCTTTACAATTTTTTTTGAACACTATATTATAAATGATTTCACTTACAATTCTCGCTTATAGTAGTATAACTATTTCGAATTCATGTACATGCAACCTTGCACCTTATTCTCTAAAAGCATACCACTATTTTACATCCTTTGTTCCCCCCCATATAGATTTTATGACTGTAACATAGGTTGGTGTATAGGAACAATACACCACCTACTTCCTTGCAATAGAAGGTTCCTGACTCTTGTTAGTTATAGGTAGATTGTCTACGACTGCCCAATACCAAAATACCAAATCTGCAACAAATAACCAAAGTTGAAACATATTCTAGCATAGACAACAAGAACAACAAATAACAATCATGGAGGCATGCACAGGTCATGTGAACTGTTTGATAAATTACTAGAAAGATATGTGGTCTCCTTAACTGTAAGGATTGAAAGATTAAAATACCCAAGACATGTCATTCATACCGTGTTACTAACCACACATGTGACGTAATATCTATATATAACCACAAATTTCACTCTTATCCTCTGCACCTATTCTAAATCACTGCTCCTTTTATAATTATCATTAGTCCTATGTTCTAAAAAGGGTTTTATACCTTTTTATCCATCTGTGCTTAAGAAGATTCTAGGCAGTCACAATCCATTAAGTTTACATAGTCTCTTAGGTTAAACATTATATCCCATTTCCCATTTCTAATATATTGGTAACAACTGATCTGCTTTCTTAGTGCCTGGTTTTGTGTAAGAAATAAATAATCCCCACCCTGATTCGGGGGTAATTCATAACACTTTGTTCCATGATGTACATGGTACTGACATCAAATTAGTTGTGTGGGACTGCTAATAGAGAGCTCTTAGCTAACAGGCTGGAGCCTTACTTATTTCATTGATTTTAGCCAACCCATAAACAAAATAACATGTAGCATGTATGGTCTTTATGTATTCTACAACATACGAGTAACATTTCGAGTAGAGTAGCCCGGACTAGAGTTACCCCAAATATATGATAGCCCATACAAAGTTATTGTTCCTATTTTACATAACTTAGACCTACGTACCCCAATTAAATCTGAAATGAACATATCTAATATTTAGGTATACTTTCAACTATATTTTAGCTACACCATATAAAGGATTTAAAATTAATGAAACTAGACCTACAATTTAATTGGAACTAAATTTTAATTTAAAGCTTGCATTAAATTTTGTTGATACATTTGGGCGGATTAGAGTAATTTGATATTTTGAAACTAAACTATAAATTATTGTAACAGCTAAATCTTATTGAAACATTCATTTAAGTTTCTTTAGGAAAAATTGAACTATAAATACATATATTACAGCTAACGCATCATTTTTGTACGTGACTTTTTCCGTGGATGCAACTACATAAGATTGTGTTTTAAGTCGTTTAAATTATTGTTTACGTTGTAATTTAGTTCTTCTCAGTTGTATATGTTCCTTACCTTTACACAATTCTTGCAGTGTTCACCTAAAATTGGTAGTAGCTGGCAACAATGGCAAATAGTGCTCCATCGGCACCGCTTGGAAGGCCAACAACTATTAACAAATTACATCCATACCATATGTCTTGGGTACTGGAAGTGAGAGTGATTCACAAAGGAACCATACATGCTTATACCAATGCAAAAGGGGAGGGGTAGTTCTTCAATTTCAATGTAATTAACGCCCTTGATGACAACATGAACGTTACATGTTTTGGCAAAGCTACAACTTATTATCGTGGAAAAATTCAGGTGGGCACAATTTACACAATCTCGAAGGGTAGCCTCAAATATGTGAAGGTAGGCTACAGAGACTCCAGCAGCCCATGGGAAGTCATTCTAAATATGGATTCTATTCTACAAATATGTACAGACCCTACCACCTTGATACCGACAATTACTTTCCATTTCACGAGAATCAGTGCAATCTAATAGGCCCCCCCTGGATACACAATGGATGTTATTGGTGTGGTTACTTCTTGTTCTGATATTTCCATGGCTACTCGAACAGATGGGAGTTTCACACAACGCTCTACAGTCACTATAAAGGACCACACCAAATATTACATAGCCATAAATTTATGGGGAGTGCTCTATGACGAGGTTGTACATATTTTATAGCCACAACATGGTCAAACTATCATCCGAATGCCAATTCTAGCTATTCGGAAAGCTAAAGCCGTAACATTTAGAGAAAAAACACTAACTACAGGGCATGCTAACGGCTATTTGTAACACCACTAGTACCAGAAATGGAGTCACTCCAAATTTGGTTAACCACAATAGAAGCATCAACTAGATCAGCTCCACTCAGTACACAGGCACCGGTGGAAAAGACGATTGTTGGTATTCATGCTTGTAGCAGCCCCAACCCTAGCCATCAAATTGTAACTGGTTCTACTATTATACATCTCAACATGGAGAACTATTGTTATTATGTTTGCTCCTAGATTGTTAATGGTAAACAATGTTAGAAAAATCTAAGTTTTGTTGTAGGCTCTACTTGGCATTGTACCAAATGCAACTTGCCCACAACTACATACGATTATAGATATGCATTACACATGATGGTCAAAGACCAGACTGGGACTATATGGGCAACAACTTTTGACGATGTGGCATTAGTGTTACTCGATGTATCTGCCAATACTATTAAAGATCAATCGAGGAGTCCAGACGAATTATGGAACATTATTAAATAGGTACTATTTCATACATACATGTTCATTTTCTTTATGTATATGTCTACCTATAAGGGCAAGGAACAACTATCTTGTATGGTACACATCATCACTGGCGTCAAGCAAGACTTAGACCATACAGAGTTAGTAGCAGCATTTCTGGAGGCCTCAGAATAAAAAACAACGCTCGTATATATTACGTATATGTATAGCTTAATAAAAACCTAGGAGCCCCTGTAATATGATGTTCATATTTATAAAGACACCCTTTTTGTACAAGCAAAAAACTATTGCTTTATGTTACCACACCACTCACTATAATGTATTTATAGTATATCCAACTTGCATTTAATCAACAACGTAACTCATACATGTAAATTACATGATTAACCATTGGACTTATAGCTACCAATGTAAATATCTCATTCTAAAAATTGATTTACCAGTGATTACAACAAACACCAATCATATATGGAATGAATACATTTGTGTAATACTAAAATTACACAAATCTCTTATTTAATTCACTTGCAATGAACACTAACTAAGATTAATGTCTATATAACAAAAAAATGGTTAGTATTGCTATTTTATGTACTACATTTATTATTTGAAATTTGGAAATTACTTGCATTTGAATTGCTCAAGTTTTGTTGCATTTTTTTTAGATCTCTCAATCTAAAATGGAGTTGTAGATACCTCCAAATGAAGTAGGTTTGATTGAGCATTGTTAAATTCTTTTTGGTGGATTGCACTTCTACAATGTGCCTGCAAATTATCCTGATAAAGTTTCACTGTAGTAGATTACATACAAATAGGTATTATACTTGTCAATATCGTAGTAAAACTGTATGCAACCTATCGTAGCTTTAACAAGGTACCTACCCTGTTGGAGCAAATGCCTGTAAAAAAAGTGCACTCTTCTAGAATGCAATGATTCATATATGGACAAAATGAGGCCTTTATAGATGAAAACATACAGAGCGTACATGATAAAAAAATAGGTTGATCCCCCACTAAAAAGAGCATAACCACCACCTTCAAAGCAGCCCCTACCAACTTAGTTCAAGCAAAAGAAATTTATGAACTTGTATTCCATACGTAGCTCCAACAATTTACCAACGACAAGAACTCACTTACAAACACCACCCCACTCAAACCAATAATATTGTGACAAAAATGTGTGAGTTCCTTACTGTTGCTACATTTTCTGAAAAAACTCATAATGTTAAAAAAAGCCTACTCTCCCAGCAATCTTCTTCCTTCTTCAAATTAGCTTATCTATTGTAATTCAGTTGCTTTTTCCAAAACTAGCAAAAAAATTACTGACTTTGCATAATTCTCTCCATTAGAACATCTTATCCAATTTTAAATAAGCTTCTACAACTTTCTAAGAACCTATTATTTGTTTAAGTGATATCCCCTCCATATTAAAGACCACATACCAAGAAACAAATGTCAATATTCCATGATATTTATTAATGCTAACCTATATTTACTAATTACAGCCTCTTATACCCCATTCATGGTTAAGCCCAATAATATTTTATGTTCCATAAAAACATGTTGACAAACACCAGAAGTTTTGTCAAAATTGTAGGTATCCCAGGGATGCTAGGCTTATAACTAAAGCATTCAGTTGCATTTTATAATTGGATGTCAAATTTCTTTTTATTATTAAATACCGACATCTTTTGTGGTGATATCTGATTGTGTATTAATGCTTGTTTTTTTGCAACGTACACGCTTAGATAAACGCATTCAACTTGAATTTCTATTCAGCCAATGCAAAATAGGTGCAAGTAGTAGTTGTTGTAAGTATTTCGTTAATAATCTAATCTAATTGGCATGGCTAAACTGTTCAACTATTTTAAGGAAAATATGTTTTCTTTCATCATCAAAATTCCCTGAAGTTTTTTAATAAACTAATGAATCTGGGTGGGCATTTTAGAAATGTAAGCATTCACCCAAAATGTGTTTGTTGACTGTGTAAATAGAGTCAGTGTTTTCGTTGAGTGTGTGTTAATGTGCAAGTAGTGTTTGACCCTTGTGTGTTCATTTGGAGCATTCATAGTATAAGTCAACTGGGAAGGAACAAACATAGAAGTATTGGTTTTCAAATTAGAATAAATAACAGTGATTTACTTCCCTTGTGCGATAGCTTCACTAGCCATGTGATTTAAATATACAATGTTCTGTTTCCAATCTTTTTTATGACCCGAACAACAAGTAGATTTATGTGAGGGTTTGGTTTAAGGCCTTAACACAACAAATTAATAAGAGAACTTGGCTAGAATTAATGTTAGGAAATAAAATCTTGGTCATTAAATTTTGATCCCAAAATTGACAAAATTCTTATAGAATTATTTCAGTTGCTATTTTCCATCCAATTCTAAATATACAAGATACAAATTATGGTATTTTTCGAGTTGACACAGGAAAAAAAAAGTCTACCTGCTTGTTTAATGTTACTTTAATTAGAAACGTTAATCAAAATGCTATAGGGAGCATCTCCCAACTCTTAATCATGGGTACTGTGTCAATTTATTATTTCTCCTTCCCATTCTTCTTTTTCTTCTATGGTCCACTAAGAAGACCTTTTGCCGTCTACTATTGTTGTAATTCTTGCTACAAGAATGTATTACGACTTGCAACTCATATTTTTAGAGCATCAAAACCAATGATACTTAAATAGATTTGACAATTTAAGCCATGAATGAAGGTAGTTGTCTCAAGGTCGGATCTATTGCAACATACCTCAATAGTTTGAGTCAATGCCCAAATTCACAAATTTGAATTGCTCTTTTCACCTCCTTGTTCTTAGTGTCTAATTGGTTTAGCCTTACGCTCCCTTCTCATGCTGCAGCCTAACAAAAACTTTATCAACAATTTCCATGCCTTCCAGGGATATGAATGAAAGGCCTAAATCATAAGGCGAGCAGTTTAAAAACTCCTCTTTGCATCATAAAGAAAATGTAAACACCAACTTAACCCAATGTATGGTCATCTATGAATTGAACAACCAGTTGCTTACTTAAGCTTCTTATACAGGAACATTATACAACCTACCAGACCCCGTCATTCTTATCCAAAAAAACTACTTAAACTATGCGACCTTAACAAACCTAATGTTTTGCCCAAAAAAAAAGCCACCTATAAACCCTCTTCCCTCAGGTACGGAAAAAAATACCACCAAACCACCATAAAAGTATGCATGCCTTCGTAAGTACATAGGTTGGCTACTAACATATATGTTCCACTACTAATTTATGTTATTAAGCACATGCTTACAATCTAATAGTTGTGTTTTGACATTACAGGTACCCACTTAGAGTAACATACATGATAAATGCTCAGCGACGGTTGGTCTGCAGCCAGAACAAAGACACAATAAATAAAAAATGACGCCAAGCTTACACTGCGCACAAAGACACTCTCAACATAGCCCACCACAGTAGACAACAAACAAATTCTATTCCCCTAGCCCAGTCTGCCCCCTATCCAAAAATCCCACCCTCCCTCCTTTTTAAAATGTTTAACACACATTTTGGGCCCACTTAGAATCCTTGCTTCTTGGCGAACCTTGTTCTATCTGCAATGAATGCTACCCAGGAATGCAAACGAGGCCTAGTCTTAGTGGAGTCAGTTGTCGTATGTGCTCCTATGAAAAAAAGGGTACCAATTTTCCTCCTGGAATAATTTGGACCCGGACCCCCAATCCGTAGAGCTAGCAATTTTAACCCAAGTTGAGGAAATGCTTATTTCTAGAGTAGCCCCGCTATTGTAAGTGACACATGCCCGTGGAGGTCAATACACGTATACTGGCCACACCATTAGCTTCCCACAAGACATTACCTCCATTTTGCGCTTCTTGCCCTGCCGCCCATAAAACCTAGACATTTTAATCCTAAAAATATTAGGTGTAGAAGGGAAATCTTATGAGTGCTTTGTGAGTAGGGATCATGTCCGAAATGCACTTTCCTACAAAATCCTACATGACCCATACTATAGTGACGTCCTTATAGATGAAGCCGCCCTTGCAAGTTTACCCATACCTACAACTAATATCTTTGACAACCTGCCCCACATACTTGACCAGACCATTTCGCCAAACCTCCCTTCAATTGAAGCACATGAGGTTGACCCCACACCATTAGAACCAAAACTTGCAACATCATTTGTTGCAATCTTCCCCCCTACCCGCATAGAGGTTACCCAAATTAGGGCCTATGCGTTAGCCACTCCACCGACCAACCCACCTTCAATTGATTGGCCCCAGATAAGTTCAACTCCCATCAATGAATATCAACAGAGGGCTTATTTTCTATGGCCTTCCCAACGCTATTCCCATCATGTACTTTTATGTTTTGCCAAGCCCGTCTCACGAAGATCGAAATGCATGAATATGATCTTCATTTACTGTGCTACCACGACAACCGATTTGGCAGCCATCCTTGGTTCAGTTACTTTTTACTGAACCTTATGAAGCGCCACAGAAGTCAAGCCATATATGATGTTTTTACAAAACAAAATATCGAATACACCATGCCTACAACAATACAAAACCTCCACACATTTTTGGAAAACTTGCCGGATGAGAAAATAACAAACAGACTCATGTGGCTTGCCTCCCACCTTAGAGGTACCCGGTCTTTCTGTACACAATGCAAAAATGAACTTTCCGACATGATTTGCCAACTAGGGACGCCAACCTTAATTTTCACCCCGAGTGTTGACAATACTAAATGGCTAGACCTGACATCATGACTCGTGTGATGCATTATGTCATGATGTCAGGGTATTTTGAGTTGAACTTATTTGACAGCCAATATTTTGATCTAACATTTGGTCAACCAATTTTCACGCATCCTCCACTCAGCCATTTTGCACATACCTTCCAAGTATTGTGTTCCATGTAACCAACGTTCTATTGCCAATTTAATTTGTCCAGCATCCTTCAAGCTGGGGAAAATGTAGAAGCTTACTAACACCAGGTAACCCAAACTGTATGAAAAAATGATAACAAATCTGCATGGTAGTGAAAAGCACGACTATCAACAAAGTTCATCACTGTATGGAAGCACACGTGGGATTGCAAGTCTAAAAGATCTGGTGATTTATCATCACTAGTGGTACCACGAGAAGAAATAACATAACCAAGCTTAGATATGCAGAGATGAACTCTAAGAAAACAATGATTAGTGAAAAAGACAGAGTCATGCCTTCACCCATGCTTTAGTTCTTCTAGATGGATTACTTCACAACTTAGAGCTGCTAACTGGCCAGGTGCTATGCTCTTTTAGTACGAGTTTTATGAGGATACTTTCTTTTAGCAATTGGGAGGAGATTTCCACAAATAAGTTAAGTGTTCTTGAATTGAAAATCTTACACCATAGTGCCCTAATATCATGATTCAACATAACCTTTGTAATTTAAGTTCACCAATTGTAATTCAATCTCACCAACTGTTTTATGAGATTGTTGATCTAGCTGTCTAGATATAAAATAAATAAATTATTTAAGCTTAGTTTGATTATTTACGAATGTAGCAAAACTATTTGGCCCCTGTAATTTGAAGAATCGAAACTGAATATTTTTTTATCCCCGACTTGATTGTTTATTATCAGTGAAAGACATTGTGGGAACTGTGATAATTGAGAGTTTTCCATACAACAAACAAACAAACTGGTACCCCACATTCCACTCCACCTCCTAATGACACACTAACAAGTAATCTTGCTCCCCTGGGAGCGACAACTAGTATTATTATTTAATTCAATTTTTTTTTTGTTTTACATGGAGCTACTGTAAAGATATTGTCTTGGACGACAACTCATGGTGAGAGGGACTCTTGTTTCAAATCCACTTGTTATTGATTTGTTCATTGCATATCAATTTTGAGTAATAAGTTTTTTAAGGCATTTATCCCAATAAATTATGGGTCGAGCAATTTTCTTATTATTTAATTTGTAAAATCCTTAGTAATATTTTATTTTATAAATAAATTATCTTATAACTTTTGAGTTTTTAAATACACTTAGTGTTTATATTTACATTATATCAATTTATGCTGGGTTTATGTATATTTGTGTATATGTATATTATTATATCAATTTATGTTGGGTTTATGTATATTTGTCTATATGTATATTTAATTTGGTTGAAATAAAGTATTTATTAAGACTTTGATAAGTTTTTAAATCTCAAAACTTCAACTTAAATTCTTTGAGATGATCTTTATTATATCTTTCTAAACCTTAGGCCCATCTATCTTCTAATTGCATTGTATATTCCTGACAACAATCTCTCCTTTTTTAAATGGATGGGTCCATCCACATATGAATTTTTTATTTTTTTTACAATTTTAGGTGTTGGAGGTTAATATGCACACTAATCTAGTCCAATTTGAATTCAATGTCACATAGATATATAAATAGTTTTGTAAATCATTTATACACTCAAACACTATTGTTAGAAATCTAACATTGAGCTATGTAATATTATTATATAAGAGACATATTTTGTGATTCCAAGTTTCCCAATAATTTTATTGTTCTACTTCGCGAGTCTTGATTGCTAGAAGATTAGTTGGTGGACACTAGACACCCAAATCCTAATGCAAGTCCCTAGTCCAAATTCCTTGATAATCTAGGTTAGATCTTTAGCTATTGCAAGTACACAACATTTGCAAACTACAAATTAAGGATAGGAAAGCAAAGAGTAGAGCTAGGTGAATAAACATAGAACGATAGTTTTTTTTCCATACACGTAAACTAAGAGTAGAAGTTTACACGCTAGACACCTGCTAGGAATGAAGTATACAATTATGGTAACTTTCTACGATCATATCTAAATTTCAAGATGAGAGTCATCAGAACTATAATCATACATTTCAAGATTTAGATCTCTGTAACAAATCTCAAATCTATAACATCTTTCATCAAGATATGCTGTTTCAATCCTTTTGGTATTCACTTTATTTTTATCCATATATTAATTAAGTATTATTTATAGAATGTGGACATGTCATAAGTGTAATTTATTTACTTAATATATACTTTACATTTTGAAAATCTCTTTAATAATATTTTATTACATATTCTTTATATTTATATTTTTATATATAATAAAATAGAGATATTATTTAAAATACAACTTTAAATATTATTTTAAAAAGGTGATATAAGAATAATGCTCCAAGTATATCAAACTAGGCCAAACCCACGGCTTATAAGAAAACAAACACAAGTAGCTCATAGGACAAACCTGGATCTGCCAAAGTTTTATAAATTAAGAAATTATGTTACAATTAAAAAAGTTCAGAGCTAGGAGGAGTACCCTAATCATTTGGAGCCAACATTCGACAAGTTCTTGCCATCAAATAAGGGATCCCATTTCATGTTTTGCATTATTTATCACCTCTGTGTTATTTTTAGCAACCTGAGAGTCCCATTTGCAATGTTTTTTTTTGGAGTAAGATTATGAGAGTTAGCAGCACATATTTATCAGGGTGAGGAGGAGGAGCCTAATCACTCCCACAATATAAACAAAGGTGAACACCTTAAAAATGTTGATTGGTGATACTAATACTAATTTAAACGAATGGCTTAAAAGTGGAGACCAACCAACACAACTCCAAAAAATGTTAGACGAAAATGACTTCTTTCCCAAGTTCTATCCATCACAAACAAGAGTGAAAGCAGAGTGAAGTGCATTGGCAATGGCATTGGCCCAACGATTCTTTATTTTTATTTTTGCTTTTGAATTTCATTGAAGATAGAATCTATTGCAATGCTTTACGAGTATGAACAGGGTAATAATTGTCATGGAATAGAATCTCAAAAGTTGATTTTCACGTTTGCTTTGATATCATGACGTCAAAATAGTATGTATCTTGTTGGAATACATTATTTTCTTTGTCGTTTCTGCATTGAACTTTAACTTTTATCATTTAAATTTTAAATTTCCTTTCGTGGAGGAAAACGGTGGACACAAAATTGATAGTTGTTAGGGTGTCTAGTTGATGGTAACACAGATACAGTTCACTTGATGATGACAAATACACTTCTACAATTAATTTATTGATTTAAAAACACACTTTCACAACTTGCAACCTACTTTCTTTATGGCTACAAATGTGACATCTCGAGGATATTACAACTTGAGTGGGGGATCAAATTGTGAATTAGTTTTTGAATAGGAAAATGATAGACAAACTTGTAGATTGAGAAGAAAGTCCTTATGTTTCAAACATTGATATATGCAACAAAGTCGTGTGATTTAATAATGAAAAACATTTTGATTTTTAAAATAAATTGTAATTATATTATATAAGAAAAACCAATCAGACTGGCATTTCATTGAAAATTTGGCTCAGTTTTAATGTCTATGGTAGGTTGAAATTGGTTTATAGAATTGAAAAAGTGTAATGTAACTTATAGAATAAGGAGCGCAAGTGCAGCTCGCACAAACTCACAAGAGAGAACATGAACTAATAAGTTTATGCATCCAAGAGGAAAAAGTGAAAATACATCATATTGTCACGTGCCTCACAAGTTTCATCATATCTACAAGCACGCTATGAGGCACTTAAAAGAAACAAGGTGGATGAAAAAAGAAATCCTGCGAATGTGAAGTGAAAGTCTCTAGCCAATCGACAAAGATCAAGCATCACTTGAAAGAAACACATTTTGAAGTATCTAGAGAGAGTTATAGGAGTCTCCGAAGAGGAAAAACAATGACTCTCAATCTCAAATTAAGGACATCATCTAATTACGAAATGATAATCTATTTCAGGTTACATGGAATAAATATGACAAATGTGGTGCCCTTGAGGAATATGGAGATTTATCTCTAAGCAGAGCTGGTGTGAACAAACTCTAATTGTGCCAATAAACCCCTCAAAATGTAGGGTAATAGGATTCTACTATTACATGGAAATTGAATGAGTCCATCCTAAAAGTGAAGGTATGTACTTTGTAGTAGTGTTGAAGCTTTGAGAAAAGAGTTTCCCAAGGCTCTAACCATGTGTACCATAGGTAGGTTTTATAGACCTCATACTTGATAACCCTAGTTATCTCCATTCTAGTAGATCTGGTGTATTATTGAAAAAATATCTGGATGACATTTGTCCATGCCAATAACTACAAGGCCTAGCTTAGAAGCCTTCACATACATTCCAAAGTAGATCCTTTGATGAGAGAGTTATATAGTAGTTTTACTTTATCATGTCCATTTAAAGTTTAAACATAACTCAATGGAGTTTGAACCTGGTCATCATGGCACTTACTCCACCTTAGCAGTAGATCATAGGTTGGTGCACAATTATATACTTTAATTATTCACTATTTAAAGTTGTGCTCTAAAGGCCATGTTATAATGCTATTATATTAATCACTTACGGACTTGTGCTCCACATAATGTTTTAGTTTTAGATAGATTTGGTTTAAACTCGTGGTGCCTATCCATCATACAGTTTCACATTCAACACTACAAACCTACGCAAAAAAGTGCCCATCCCGTCTAGCCTCGAACCAACGACCTCCACATCCCAATCCTTGTGCCCGACCATCCTACAGTGCATTCATTTTTTATCAAATAATACACTTGTTCTTTTTAAAATATCACTAACAACAATTTGATGAAAAAGGTAACAACACATTACATCGTTACTGTACGTACCCAAAATTGTAAGGTACTGTACTGCCAGAACAATGTGACACGTGCCCCAATGATGATACAGGTTTCCTCACAAGGTGTTCGGGATCCGAAAAATCTCTCCGCTCGTGTGCGTTAACATCCCGCATGCCCCGCTTAGCCCCCGCGTGCTTTATTTTTTCCTTTGCCCCTCTTTTCTTAGCCTTTTTCTCTTCAGTGACGAAACTGCTGCCCTGCCTAGGCGACAGTCTCGTGATCGCCGCCCTGCTCAAGGCGGCGGTCCTTTACGTGTTTTCCAGAAAGCTCTTTTAACACGAATCACGTAAATTCAACGTTTTACCAGCTTTTTTTCACCGCCATAAGCTTGCATTTATGATTCTGGTTCCCTGGAATAGTGTTTTGCCATTGTTTATAGTTTAAGAGTTCTAATTGGTTTTTACCTTGGGTAAATCCAAATGCTATAAATAGATGGCTTGTGCTCAAGCAAATGGCCCCTCAAATTTGCCTCTGATTTCTCTTTGCAATAGATTTAGTCTTCCTTTTGCTTAGAATGCTTGGTTTCTTTCATTGCATGCTTAGTTAGCATTGTTTTACTGTTAGTAAGCCACATATCCATCTTGTGCAAGCACTGCTGTTATTTCATTGCTGTTATTTCATCCAATCCATTGGAGTAGAATAGCTTAGGAAGCCATAAAAGTTGCAGGTTTTGCTCCTCAAATAGGATAGTTTCAGGTTCTTGATGCTTTATGTTACATGACTCGCAATAGATCCCGCTAGGAATTGCATAAGCCAAGCTCTGTACTCTTGCGCTATCCCTCTCCTACTCGCATTGTATTCAGTCAGTGTTCTGAGCTGTCTTTATCCCAATATCTACTTCTATTGATGCTAGCATTACATGCTTTTCTGGATCCACGTGAACACGAAGGAACGAGGATATCACACTGAGGGGACAAGATCACACACGTCATCGGATTCGCCACTGTTCTGCAGAATCCAGGTTCTAGCTTTCAAAGTTCTAGTTAGAATAATATCAAATAGAGTAGTTAATTACTTTATTTCAGTTAATTCTACTCTCAATATTGCCAGGGAAGCTGTGGGGATTGATAGTTTCTGAGAAACTATGATTCACTCCTCACTTCTGAGGTAGGATCGAGAGTCTTGCAAATAAATTAGATAAGCTATTTTATTGTTTAGAATAGATCTAAAAATTACACAGACAGATAGCTACACTCGGTTATTTTGTTTGTTTTAAAATTATTATATTAGTTGTCATTTCTAGATATTTTAAATAGCTGCTTTCTTAAATTCGTAAAGCTCGTCAGAAAACACAAAAAAATAAAGAAGTCATATATACTATAGATATACTTCACATAGGTAAATTTTATTTTACTGTAGCTCGCTTTACTTTGTTGCTTTTGTATGACAATCACGGGACCTAGAGAGCCCAGGGAATACATATTCGAGCCAATCGTGCCTCAGCCCAATATCATCACAGTGATAACTGATATAGATCAAAATCTTAGGGTTCAAGTCTTCCGAACAACGGTAAGCTTGCAACAAATCAATTCCCAGTTGAACAGACTAAACATAGAAGACAACCAAGCACACACGTTTTGGTCAAATCAACCGAATTATGGATTACCCTAGGTAACATTCATATGACTATAGAAGGGTTCGAAAGAGAACAAACCTTTGGTTGTGATCCTTTGGTCCCACAGCCAGATGCAGGAGACACTCTTCTAGATATAGATACCAACCTAAGAATCCAGGTCGCATGAACACCTGTAGGGTATTCTAAGAAAATCACACAGTTATTGATCCTAAATATAGAAGCTGAGAAAGCATACGATTACTGGATATTAGGGATTAGGACTTGATTTCACGAATGACCATAACAGGTCCGCAACAACTAAGAATCTATGGTTGTGACCCAAAAATCCCACAGCCCAACGAATCCATAGGAGAATTAGACATAGACACTGGCCTACACACACTAGTATTCAGATCTACCCCACTTCCACCTGTCATTATCGAACAATTATCCTTGCTAGACACAACAGCTAATAGAGCTAGGGAATTTTGGACTAGGCCAGAGAATTGTCCATAGAATTGACTATATTTACCATCCACCATATGACCCTGTCCGGAGAAATACACGAAACTATCCTGGGTCATTTTCCACGTATTCCACAACCTATAGATTGAATCACGCCAGAACTTGATATTGATTGGAGCCTTCGAGCAGTCATCCTTGCTGACCGATCTATCACACCAGTTCAAGTTAGAAGGGCCTTCTTTGCCTTAGACTCACAAATTCCGCTAGTGCGTATTGAAGACATTAAATTGCCTAACTAGTTTGTCTACATCTCGCACATATTCCATACCCACCGACTATCTCGGCATGACCTTGAGAGGTCGGGTGCGAGGAAGAGTTGCTTGTAGATTCCCACGCTCGCATGTCACTTTTCCGTTGTACAGTTACCTTTATAGGAAACAATATAATGTGTTATTACCATTTCTATAAAACTAACAATGACGCAACACAAAATTCTTTTTACTCGATCAACATAATTTGTGTGAATGTACGCGAGGGATAGGGAAATCCCCTTAAACTTAGTATCATATTGCTTAGATACCACTAACACGTATAACATTGTTATACAATGTGCCAATACTAGAAGATTTATAATGCTAAATGGGATTTTGCAGAACAACCTTAACACACATGTGCCCGCGCATGCACGCATGCACACACACATGCACACACACAAAGTGATAGCAAGGGCATTAACGAGTATAAAAAAAACCATATAAACATAATTGCAAAGGAAAATAGAAGTGTGAAGAATATTATAGTGGAATCCTTTGGGTTAAACTGAAGGTTGTCCCTAGGATCATGTAGTCATCACATAGTTACTGTTGGTTCCTCTTTTTCTTAGTCTAGAGTTTATAACCAAGATAAAATGACCAATTGTGACTTCTATGGATGTCATGATAAGATATACTAGCATTTTATCTCTAAGGATTGTTCTAGCTACTCCTTTCATCCCTGGCCAACCACCGAATAACACCATGAGATGTTGTATTGAAAACTCTACATGCCCTATTTTGCATTCAACATATTGAGACCAAAGATTTTGTTTATTATATCTCGCAAGGACTATATTTTAATAGCAATTGGTTTGTATTTTATGATTTTTTTGGTTGTTCGGCTTGGATATATTTTTTAGGAAACAAGCTTTTTTGTTAAAGTTGTGTACTATTTTTTCTATTGGGTGATGCTTCATGCACAACCCTCCTCTTGAGATCATTGTTATATGTACTTTCTCGTCCCATTGAACCATTCTAGTTATTTTTGTATATTTATTTAATTGCATCTCTCCTATGATATGAAATCCCATTTCACTAGAAGAATAGGTGCGTGTCTTCTCCACCATTCACTCTTATAATATTCTAAAGTGGTTGGGGGAGATGCGCCAGTTGTTGAGCACTGTAACTTTAGGGGTGTTTTGGAAAAATTTGGGGGTACACTCGAACCCAAATATACTATGCCATGACAATATTTTTATGGTGAACTTAAAAAATGCCTCCTCCATCTATGTGCCACATCACTTACCATGTGGCAAGCCTAAAACCTGATGCACATTAAAAAATTCAAAATTGGATAGCAAACTGACTCATATCACTTCACACTTAAATCGATGCATGCAAATGTGTTGCACACAAAAAATTTATTCATAGCTAAACCTAAACACATTCAAGTGTATTCATTTTTGCCTTATCACTTTGCCTACCTTCTTCATCATTTCTAATTGTGCACTGTTGCCACATTCGATATTGCTATCAATTTTTGCCACCCATCCAAAATTCTTCACGTTTTGGAGCCGGAAGATGAAGATTCAAGTCCCCTTCTGAGCTATACTAGTGCCACATGTGGAATGAAATCCACTTGTCGATTATGGATCTGTGTCATTTCTTGTCCTATTTCACTTTGTTTCGAATCACCAAGTGGGTCATGAGGTGAACCCAATTATCAATGATTTTTTGATATTTTCACTGTGTGTTTCATTCAATGATCACATCCACAATAAATACTAGGATTACAAACATATTTTTAGTCTATATTGAGTTATTTCAATGCATGTTCTTATTTAATCTTTTGTTCGCCATGAACTCATGTGACACAATATAGTAAATGTCATAAAATAGGATTTTTTCATGCATGCACATTGAACTATTGCATACAAGATGTGTGACGTCTTAGATTTTCAATATATTTTGAATTATTTAAGTTCATTTCTTATTTAATCTTCTATTCACCACTAACTAGGTTGATACAATGTGTTCAATGTCTAAAATAAGGTATTTTCATGCATGGACGCTCAACTCTTGCATACAAAATTCATGGTCTCTTAGATTTTCAATATACATTGAGTTATTTCAGTGCATGTTCTTATTTTTAGTATATTGATCTATTTCAATGCATGTTATGAAATATATAGTGGTATTAGTAAATATACAGTTATATTAGCGAATATACTTCAAAGTTTAGTTAACATAACATACAATAAATGTTTGTTGTTGTAAATGATGTTTGGATATACATTGAATATGTGAATATACATTGAGTATTGATTAACATAACAAGTAAGGAATATCTCAGCATACAATTTTTTTTTGATTTTAAGGTAGTTAAACTTTGAATATACATAAGTGTTGGATTTTTTAAGGTAATTGATATATGAATATACATAAGTGACGTGTTTTTAGGATACTAATATCTGGATATACATAAGTATCGTGTTTTTTAGTTAGTTAATAACTAAATATACATAAGTGTTGTGTCTTTTAGGAAATTAATATCTAAATATCCACATTTCATTTTGTATTAACCGAATGAATATACACTAGAAATACTGAACAAACATTGAATATATGGCTGTAACTTTGTCATTTTTGGCTACGCATTCAAACTTTTAATGTGGATTGAAATTACTAAATACACAATCAACATTGTAACTAAATACACCCCAACCTAACAAAAATAATTTCTGTGTGTTCAACATCTACTATGTGCTCAAGAACATACATTGAATGCTTAAATGAATGAATATACATTAAATGTATGCCTATAATTTAGCCACAGGAAAAAACATATTCAAAGGATAAATTTACACCCATTTATTCCTTGCACATTCAATAATTTCAATAAATGATGATAGTTTTTAGATATGCCTAAACACATTTAAGCATCATTCTTTTCATCCCTATCACTATGCATGCCCCCTTTATCATTAACAATTTCAAACCATTACTTTGTTCAATGCTACAATTAATTTCCACCATCTATCCATAACCCTTCGCACTTTCGATCATGTGGAATAACATTTTGGAGCCCTTCCAACATGCAATGGTACCATTGGTGAATGAAATCAACATCTCTTCAAGGCTTTCATTGTCATTTCTCGTTCTATTTTTCTCTTTGTTTCAAATTACCAAGTGGGTCATTAGGTTGTTCTGGATTTTAGTGGATTTTTGATGTTTTTTCTATGTATTTCATGCACTTATCACATTTGTAGGCAACACCAAGATTACAATTGTATTTTCAATGTGTATTGAATTATTTAAGTATGTAGATATTCAATGATTCAATTTATCTCGAGTGATTTCAATATATATTAGGTGCATTTTTAAAGCATGTAAGCTGAATTGTTGCATACAGAACACATGGCCTCTAATATATGAATGTACAGTGACATGATTCAATATAAGATTGTAATTCAGCCACCTTAACAACTAAAAAATGTTTGAATATGTATAGAATGTCTGCATATACATTAAACATCTATATATACATTGAGTATTAGTCAACATAAGGAAGTTACAAAATAACTAAAAAAACATAAGTGACGTGTTTTTTAGGCAGTTAATATATGAGTAAACAAGGTCAAAATTTTAGGGAGTGTTAGTGTTGGTTCCACTTTTACTTAGTCTAGAATTCATAACCAAGATCATATGGCTAGTTGTGACTTCTATGGACGCCATAATTACATATACTACAATGTTATCTATAAGAATTGTTCTAGCAACTCCTTTTAGCCCTGAGCAACCACCGAATAACACTATAAGATATTGTATTGACAACTCTACATGCCCTATTTTACATACAACATATTGACACCAAAGGTTTTGTTTGTATCTCACACTTGGACTATATTTGTATAACAATTGGTTTGTATTTTGTAATTTTTTTGTTGTTGTTCGGTTTATATACATATTTTTTTATGGGAAAAAAGATTTTTTTTAAGAGTTGTGTCCTATATTTTCTATTGGGTGATGCTTCATACGAAACCCTCCTCTTGAGATCATTGGAATATGTACTTCCTCGTCCCATTGACCCATTCTAGTTAGTTTTGTATACTTATTTCATTGCATCTCTCCTATCATATGAAATCTCAGTTTGCTACAAGAATAGGTGAGTGTATTTTCTAGCATTCATTCTTATAGTATTCTAAAGTAATTAGGGGAGATGCGCTAGTTGTTGAGCACCTATCCTAGTTTTAGGGGTGTTTTGGAAAAAAATGGGGGCATAATCGACCCCAAATATAATATGCCATGACAATAGTTTAATGATGAATTTTAAAAATGCTTCCTCCATCCATGTGCCACATCAGGTGCCCTGTGGCAAGCCCAAAACCCGATGCACAATAAAAAATTCAAAATTGGACGGTAAATTGACGTATATCATTTTGCACTTATTGATCCATTTAAAGGTGTTGCACACAAATAAATTTTTATTCATAGATAAACATACAAGCATTCAAGTGTATTCATTTTGGCCTTATCACTCTTCCTACCTCCTTCTTCATTTCTAGGTTTACACTGTTGTGACATTAAATATTGCCATTAATTGTTGCCACCCATTCAAAATTCTTCACATTTTGGAGCCAGAAGATGAAGATTCAAGTCCCCTTATGATCTACGGTAGTGCCGCATGGGGAAGGAAATCTGCTTGTTGATCATGGATCCATTGTCATTTCTTGGCCTATTTCAATTTGTTTCGAATCACCAAGTGGGTCATGGGGTGAGCCCGGTTTTGAGTGGTTTTTTAATCTTTTCATTGTGTGTTTCATGTAATGACAACATCCGCAAACAATACTATGATTACAAATATATTTGTAGTCTATATTGAGTTATTTCAATGCATGTTATTATTTAATCTTCTGTTCACCATGAACTCATGTGATCTACGATATAGTAAATGTCATAAAATAGGATTTTTTCATGCATTCACATTGAAATATTGCATACAAGATGTGTAACCTCTTAGGTTTCAATATATTTTGAGTTATTTAAGCACATTTCTTAGTTAATCTTCTATGGGTAAGTGCAACAAGTTGGAGGACAAAAAAGGGGTCATAAGTGGACGTCATATTGCAAAAAGAAAAGAAATCTCAACTTGTAGGGATTATTAGCAATACGCGCACTCAAAATAAGAAAAAAATATTTATATATGAATCGTAACATCCAGAATCTAGTTTCTAAACTACTAATTTTTTTTGAAAAATGGACAAGTTTAGCTATATTAAACACTTAAAATTATATGATTTGGGATTTTTTTTTTAACCTATAATATTGTAGTCCGTTTGCCCACAATTTGGATGACCAAATCTTGTTATTTTTTTTTATTCGGTGAAAAGTTAGATGTAGTTGTCTATCTTGGGATGGATTTTATTTTGTATTTTTTTGAGCAATATTTTTTTTAATGATTTTTTCTGTGAAAGTGGTCTAAAAAGATTTAGAAAATGGAACGCTTTTCATTTTCCCACCATAACTATATCAAAAAATATCGAAATCAAATATATATATTTTAACATGTATAGAATTTCTCCACGCTTGGGATGGTATAAGTTTTATCACATTTTGATAAGTGAAACAAAAGCTGCAATCTTAAACGTAGACATGAACATTCACGGGAAAAAATGTCTTAAAGACCTATTGTTAGTAAAAAATTATAAAATGATATTTATCTTACTCTATTCACTTTAAAATAAATATTTCTACGAAGATAACAGTCTCTCCTACGCGATGACACCATTTTTGTGAAATGTTTTCAATTTTTCAGCATGGTTCAAGTCTGTGGAAGAGAAAATTTGAAGTTTTCTGACCTTTTACGCTTCATAATGACCTTCCATAGATTTGGTTGGGAAAAAAAAAAGATTTCCCAAGCCTTAGGGTCAGATTTGATGACACAGATAGACCCGCAATCGCAATTTATAAACCACGATCGCAGGTTTTATAACAAGAACCGCGATCACACTTTATAAACCACGAGTGTGGTTTGTAAAGCGTGATCGTGGTTCTTAAATCATATTTACACACATCCCAATATTCTAATTACCATGTGATTTTTACTGTTTAACTTTACCGTATGAATTACTGTGAAATTCTATCATTGTTTACATGTTTTTCTATCACCGGAAGCAAAACATCATGGGAGACAAGAAACAAATTAAAAAAACGAAGTCATTAAGTAAAAAATCACCAAACGAATTAAAGGCAAACTAATTTCAAAATACTGAGTGAATGCAGAATCTTCATGAATCAAGAAGAGGTTCATCTTCAACCCCTACTATTGTAAGCAATGAGGAACCAGGTAATGTTTCTATTGTCAATGTTGAAGTTGAACTAAATACTCGTGATGAAGATGTTTTTACTATCAATGTTGAAGAAGAATTAAATACTCGTGATGTAGCAAATGTTGAAATTGAAGGAGACAATGAAAATGTGAATAAGGAAATTCAGGTTGAAACTGTAGACAAGCAAAATTTGATAAAAACACCTCCTAGGATTTTCCGTAAGAAACCTAATTATTTTATTGAAATTGATGATTTTTTTTTGAAACCAATGTCTGACAAACTTTATGAATGACAAATCGGAAGAAAAACCACTGAAATTTGGGATAATAATTTTGAAATTTTAAATGATTCTCAAAGATGTCAGTTGTTGGTTAGTTTGATGAAATTGATTAAAATGAGACCTACATTAAACACCTTAAGATTGACAACATCTAATATACGTGGTCAAACCTCTACAATTGTTGAAAACCTTCATGATGCATATCACATTGTTGGTGTCAAAAGACGCACTATGGATAGTAATATTGTGCATCGTGTACTTGCTACTAGTATTGTAAGTGAATCAATAAAAAAATAACGTTTGATTACGCAAACAAGTCGAATGTTGCAAGTTAATCGAAAAACTCTAATGAAAGCAATTGAAAGACATAATATCCTTCAATCACTCAATAACACCGATTTTTGGGCATTTTCTGCTAGAGCACCGCGTAAGGACAAAGATAATTATGATATTTCATGTACAAAATTTGACATTGTAGATTTAAGTAATAAGAAATAATTCCTCCAAAATTTAACAAATTTGAAAAATTGTACCTCAGTTAATGGATCTGCAGATGTTATGGCAGTATCTACAGCAGCCTCCACAGTCTGCATATATGGAGGAGTCTCTTTGGAGGTCATAAGCTATACAAAAAACATGTACAAATCAATATTAATCTACATGACTACCACATAACATACCCAAAGCATAATCCACGTGAACTTCCACAATTAGAAACAAAGTGTAAAGAGAAACTAACATGCGTAAAATTCACGTGAGGCGTGCCAGTAGCCTCAGTTTCCATAGCAGATGATGACCCGCCAGGCTCCTGCATATAAAAGACAAACATATATTAATATGTACATGTACACGTGAAACATTATAATAATAAAAAGTGTAATCAAATGAAATTTGAAATGTAAGTACAACTTGAAACTTACATTTGTAACACGCCTAGCTGCATTAGCTAGCATATCGACACCAGATGTTTCTTTCACCGGCTCTTGCTATTTGAAATAAAATAAAAATTAGTTTTTACTTGTATGTACATGACGTACAATCAAATACATATATATTAAAATCTCAAACATGAATTAAACTATTGTGTATATATAATATTTATTTGACATTTACCTGTGAAAGACCAAGATCATTTGCACCAGTTCTAAAAACATCCACCATCATCTCATCTAGAGAAAAGAAATCATGTGATCCGGCAAATGATATCTCACCCGTAGTGCATACGGCACCACATGATCTAAAGTGGTGTGGTGAACTAGAACTGGTGCCTCCACCAACATCACCAGATGTAATCTGGTCACTATGTTGGGTCAGAGTGTCAGTGAGCTCCCTTAATGCATGTAGTGTGTCAATCTCCACAACCTCCTTCACTGTAGAAGGGATAACTGAAGGAAGTGGGGGTTTTGGGGCATGGAGGATCCTTGGTTGACCTTCACGTGCACCAGGTCTACTCTGTGCAGAGTCACCTCCTCGCCCATAAAACTCAAAAAAGTCAAAATAATTTGGGACCTCATTAAGTACGAACTCGCAATATAATTTATTCAAAAAATAGAGAGGAACCTCATTGTTGTTGTTAGAGTAGGTATTTACCTTAGCTCATGTTCACCTATGTACTTTATTTACCTTTATTGTATTTATCCTCACCCACTTATGTGTGTGAATATTTCTTTTATGTTATTTAGATATTAGGATACATTATCTAGTTGTTAGGTATAGTTCTTTTCTTGATCTATGGTATTGACTAGATCCTTGATGTCTAGTTCTCTCCTAAATCTATGTTCTTGACTAGTTCTTTGATGACTAGTTATTTCCTTGTTTTATGGCTTGATCTACGACCTTGACTGGTTCTTAGGTTGTTATTCCTTGCCTATTTAAGCAAGATCCACTCTTAATGTATTGCATTGAGTTCCATAATAATAAATGATATTGCTGCTCATTTATTTGCAAAGGTTTTATGTAAATTTATTCTGGCGAATTACTTTCATCTTATTGATCATGGTGTTTGATTAGCATCTATGTTCTTGGCTTGGTACGATCTAGTTATCGTTCCTTTCATGGTGTCAAAGCAGGAGATTGTTGTTGACATTCGTCTACAAGTTTTATTTTGTAAATAAAATCTTTGTATATTCATATATTTGGGATCTGGTCATGTTTTGTTTTTGCATGTAGTTTTATGCAAAATAGAGGCTCCCATTGGATCCGAAAAGCATGAAAACCCTAAGATCGACTGTAAACTCGACCATTTCTGTAGGCAGTCAATTTTTGATTTTTTTTGTTGTTGTAGAGATGCACACTGGTTCGCCTCGAGATTCGTACCCACCAGAAAAGAAAACATGGGATTATTTTTTGGGTCTGTTGGGTTTCTCGGGATCTACACAGGCTAGTTTTATTTTGTGACATAGCTATTTCGGTTTGTGCGCAGGACGTTTTTTAGATCTTTCCTTTTTTGGTTGGGATCCATGGATGATGTGCACGGTTTTTACTATTTTAGGAAAATCCGCATGTTGCTATTTTCGAAAAACAAAGGTCACTATCTACATAGTCCAGAAATAGTATTTTTTGTTCAGAAATAATATTTTTACTATAAGAGGCAGTTGGATGTGACTTTCTCGAAAACACGCAACACCCCCCAGAAATTCAGCTCCCTTTAATTTTATTTGTGTGGTGAAGGCAACAACAATTTATTTTGTTTTAATGGCAACTAAAATAAATAATAAAGCAAAATATTAAAAAGCTTGTAAATTTTGATCAGTAACTCGGTTTTGGAGTGCCATTTTTTGTAAAAGTACTTGTTTTTTCATGCTCTTTTCATTGAAAATATTTATTTTGAGACTTGCACTATAATTATAAAGTTTCAAATAGGAGGAGTGTTGTAATCAATTATGGACGCAATTTTAGCTGAGCCCGACATCCTAAACTTCTGGGAGTTACATATTTGTATCTATCATGGATTCTTAGAATGATATGCTTATTTGTGAAGTGTGTGGACTTCAAGAGGATATTGTAAAAATTTTATAAGAAAATAGATCGCTCAAGAAGTGAAATTATCTTCTACAATCACGCATTCACGATAAGGATACAATAATCCACTCCCTGCAGCAACAACTTACTAGCCTACAACATCACCATGATATTGTGAACAACCATATCCATGATCCTAGTCCACTTGCATCTATTGCTCCTGTACCCACTAACATTGATTTGTTAGTCTTTGAGCCTGTTCCTGCTCTTGATGCTTCTAAACCTGTGAGGCTTGTTATTGCATGCTCTTCCACATTTGTGCCTATTACAGTACCACATGTTGTGTATCCTATTTCTGCTTAGCTGCATGGATTTTTTGAGAAGCATACCATTGCATTCAGTTCTCGCATACTCCGTTCTATGGGTCTCACTAGCGGAGTCATTGACTGACATTCACAGGGTATTGTTTCCTCTATTCCACATGTTAAGTGGAATTCTTGTCATGACATTGGTTTTCAAGCAGATACTTCATTGGGATCACACATTGACAGAGCTCATTTTTTTGTTCACTCGACTCTTTATGAGGATCATGAGCAACACATGAGTTTTGCACCTTCACCCAGGCTTGAGAAACCTGAGATTTTAGCTGTCAGACATGATCAACCTGACACACATTCTGATATTCTTTTTCATGCACCCATTGTGCATTTTACACCAAGTCATATGCAGGCATCTTCTTCATCCATTTGTGCTGATTTGGGGTGGATATCTGATCACTCGTGGTGGTAACATAGACATTCGTTGAGAGGACTCTACAGGCATGGCTCCTCCACCATTAGGCCTCTTGATCCACTTTCTATACCTTATGCATTGTGATGTTTCTTTTTTTTTTAGCATTTTTCTTTAGTAGGTGTAGTGTATCTCTCTTGTTTGTTGAGAGATTTTGTATCTGTATTTTCGACACTTTTGGCATGTTGACAGTATCTCTTATAGGGGATCTATTCTGGTGCATCCCAGTGTTAGTTTTTCATCGTTCGAGTAGTTTTTTGACAACTCATATGGATTTGTAGTGCCACTCCACCCATTTAGTAGTATGGGAGGGTGTGGTGTTGATCTTGCTTCTTCGGGTTTTGTGTCCTTGCCTTGTTACCTTGGCTTTTCTTGGATCGTGACACTCTGTATTTTGTGTCCTTGCCTTGTTGCTTTGGTTTTTGTTCTTGGATTGTGGCACACCTATTTGCAGTAGTTGATCAAATTATGTTTGGTGTTTTTTTTACACTTTTGACATCACTTCGTTGACAGTCTCCTTGTATGGATTTATTTTGGTGAAACTCAGTGTCAATTGTTTTTGAGTTTTGTGATTGAGCAGTGGATTCAGACCACAGTGCACACCAAACTTCTTCAACATTGTATGAGTTTTTTAAGCTAAGCTTATTGGGATTCCTTGGAGTGGGTCTTTACTCTCTTTACTTTGTTGTTACTAGTTTTGGGTACCTTGCGGTATCCTTTTTTTCATAGTTATTGTACATGAGTACCTCATCAGACCTAGTTGTCGTGACTCATACTGTGGACATGCCACTTTTATTTTGGCCCCTAGCTTCACTTGAGGATGGGTGTTAGAGTAGGTATTTACCTTAGCTCATGTTCACCTAGGTACTTTATTTACCTTTATTGTATTTATCCTCACCCACTTATGTGTGTGGATATTTATTTTATCTTATTTAGATATTAGGAGATATTATCTAGTTGTTAAGTATAGTTCTTTCCTTGATCTATGGTATTGACTAGATCCTTGATGTCTAGTTCTCTCCTAAATATATGATCTTGACTAGTTCTTTAATGACTAGTTATTTCCTTGTTTTATGGCTTGATCTACGACCTTGACTAGTTCTTAGATTGTTATTCCTTGTCTATTTAAGCAAGGTCCATTCTTAATGTAATGCATTGAGTTCCATAATAATATATGATATTGTTGCTCATTTGTTTGCAAAGGTTTTATGTAAAGTTATTTTGGTGAGTTGCTTTCATCTTATTGATCGTGGTGTTTGATTTGCATGTGTTCTTGGCTTGGTACAATCTGGTTATCGTTCCTTCCATGAAACCTCATTGTTGTTGCATGGTGGATAATAAAAAACCATCCACCATCGGTCCCAAAAATTGTTCTTGATTTGGTCATCGTGGCATTAATGTATTGGGAACCGTTTCCAAGTAGTTGTGGGGCGGGGCATTAGTTCTCGGGTTAGTAAATAATGCACAAATGCAGTCTTTTCCCAAAAAAATTGTCTTTTACGGCTACATGGGATAATTTATTTGCATACCACTACCTACAATCACCTCTAAAGGTATTCTATCTGTCCATTTGGTTGGTTGCAAAGTCGACTTCACCAATCAATGTTTGCAATGTGTTGGCTAAAGTCATGCGGGATGAATTTGTGGCATGATTTAGTCTTATAGTCTAAATAAGGTTCTCAACGACAATTTTATTTTGTCGGATTCTTCTAATAATATCAACTTGTGTTTTGTTGGTTCCGTGGGGACAGAAGGAGCCACATGAGGCAGATTTATGTTTGGAAGAGGTTTTTGAGGAATGTTTGGAGGGTTTTGAGGAATATTTTGATGGTTTGTTGGATTACGAGCTTTCTGAGCAACTAAAAAAATAAAAAAATTGTATACATAAACAAAAAATTGAAAAACCCATGAAAATTAAAAAAACCTAGAATGCAAAAAAAAATGATCAAAATCGAGGGTTTACCTATTTGTGTTGGCAGCATGGTTGAAATTATCACGATCCAGAAGTCCGAAGAGCAATTTTTAGGGGGTATTCAAAGTGCGAGTGCTAAAGGTCTAGGAGAAATCGTGGGTAGAAAGGAAAAATGGGGGAAAATGAGGAGTCGCGGGTCTATTTTTTTTTGTCTCAGAGGACCGTGATCGCGGTTTCAAACTGCGATCGCGGTTTCAGGTTTGGAAATCATCAAACATATAAAAAATAATTCTGTGAGCGCGGTTTAAAATCCGCAATTGCAGTACCTAAATTTTAGGTTTTTATGTCCACTTAATTGTCCACCAACTTGCTGCACTTACCCTTATTCACCACCATCTAGGTTGATACAATGTGTTTAATGTCTAAAATAGGGTATTTTCATGCATGGATGCTCAACTCTTGCACATAGAATGCGTGGTCTCTTAGATTTTCAATATACATTGAGTTATTTCAGTGTATGTTCTTATTTTTAGTATATATTGACCCATTTCAATGCATGTTATGAAATATATAGTGGTATTACTGAATAAAAAGTTATATTAGTGAATATACTTCAGAGTTTAGTTATCATAACATGCAATAAATGTTTTAGTGTTATAAATGATGCCTAGATATATATTGAATATGTGAAAATACATTGAGTATTGGTTACCATAACAAGTAAGGAATATCTCAATATACAAAAGTGTTGTGTTGTTTAAAGGTAATTAAAGTTTGAATATACATAAGTGTTGTATTTTGTTAGGGAGTTGATATCTGAATATACATAAGTGTTGTGTTTTTTAGGTAGTTAATAAATAAATATACATGTTGGCGAGAAAATTTTTCAGGGGACAAATTGGTGGGTTTCTTGCCAATGCTCTGAGAATCCAAGTCCCTCTACTTAGCCAGTGCAACTTTTGTATATGCATGCATGAGTAAAAAGGTGGATTGTTCCTGGTGGCCTTGTGGTTAGGGATCCAACAGGGGAACTCCACTGCCCTGCGGAAAAGCAAGCAATTGCTTTCTAGAGAGGAATTTGTCAAGAAAGTGGGAAAGGGAGTGACAATATGTGGTAGGGGAACTAATGTTACAAGTAGAAAATCAGATTCCTGCACACACTAGTTAGAAACTTCATCGCATGCATTAAAATCAAGAGGAAATAACTCTGTAAGTAGTAATAAGACCAAATAGAATTTATGATCAAAGAAAGCTAGAAACTCCTTCTTCTTGTATTGATTTCTCAAACCAAAGTTGTACATAGTATGAGAATGGAAGTCATTAAAAATAGGGGAAAAGTTACTAATTGTTTTCACTCACAAGTAAGTAAAAGCTCTCTCATGAACTTATAAGAATACAACCAGCTAGAATAATCTCATAATTAGGACCCCTTGGAATGAGGAGATCATTACAATTTATAGAAGAGGAGCAACTATTCATCTTTTCGGTGACCCTCCATATGCCTTATTTTTGACTTTAGGCTATCCGAATTCGTTCCAAATATTAATTCCCTTTTATAAAATCAAGGTGAATTAATTTACGTAATGTTTCTAAAGTCACTTTAAGACGACTTAAAGGCATATCAAAAAGTGCAAACCCCAATGAAGGATTATAAAATTTGAAGAGAAAGGAAGTTGCGGGGAAGGAAGAGGAGAGAGAGAAGAAGAGATGTTTCTTTGGATGAAGTTTGATGATCCTTATTGATTGAAAAATCCAGTGTAGTGAGAATTTGAATCTCTGAATCTGTTGCCTCCTAAGAAACTCCTTGAAATTGGCTCACAGATGCTTTGAAATGGGTGTTTGAAAAAACTTGTCAAATGACTTGACTGATGACCACGAACACTGACTCTGAAGAGATAGGAACTCAAAACTGATCATCTCAGGTTGAATGGACTTGTTTCATTGATGACCAAAACTTCCACCCTTCGTATGATATACATGTGACATGAACCATGCGATTCTCCAATGTAGTGAAACCTAGATCCTCGAATGTCTTATACCACGAGAGACTTCCTTTGGATAACACACGAACACCATGAGCTAAGTGTTTAAAAACATTGTCGAATGATTCCAATTGTGACTATGAGCATCACTCATAGAGATCCTTTCAGGAAAGACTGAAGCTTTGAAACTAACCTTGTCCGTATTCCCTCATACATACTGATCGAGTGTCGAAAGACACTGTTGAGATCCATGAAGATAGAGAATTCATTGGTCCCCCTTTCCTTAGCAGTCATGCAGGATTTCAGGTCATTTAGATCCATGTAAGAGACATCACTATCTTCTATCTCATATTCAAAGAAAAAGGTTGTCCTGTCCACTAATACTTCATGGTTCCTTCAGAGAAAGCAACTTACTATTTTTAGTAAGTATGAAAAATAGTTGCCTCGAACCTCAACTGGATGTTGCAACTCAGATTTCCCTTTCTCCCTGCATTTTCCTCACCTTCTAGATTAATTTTCTAGTTTTGGCAGGTGCTCGTGGGACCACTTACTATTTTTAGTAAGTGTCAATTTTGGACTAAGATGACCATTTCATCAATCTCTCCCTGCAATACATCTTTTGTGTTCAATGCCTCTTTCACAGTTTCTTTAATTGACAACTTTCTTGAAATGACAATCCTCCATTTAGAAGACTTACTATTTTTGGAAAGTGAACCTCTGGTGGTCATATCCCTGTGAAACTAATTTTTTTGATATGGGTTTTTTTCCCAATATCACCCCTCTGAAATCTTGGACCTACATGCTCAATAGTTTGGAAGATTTTAAACTTGTAAATTTCTGACCCGACGAAACTTCTAGACATGACAACCATTAATGGACCTTGAAAATTTCAGGTCTGGTTTTCTCCTCCATTCACAATAGAAATCACGTTTTTGATTTGGTTTTTCACTTCTTGTGCTTTCGGTGAAATCTCACTTTGATCTGACTGCCGGTTTGACGGGAAATCAAGCTTTTTTCTTCGTTGGGGCGGAAAGAGGATTTCTTCATTGTGAGTGTTCTATGCTGCAAAAGGAGGGTTTGAAGGTGAATTTTTGATGGTTTTTATAAGATGAACGAGTAGAAAAAAATGGTTTGTTGTTCTGTGCACTGGTTTGTAAGATTTCTTTGAATCTTTGTTTCATGCAATGAAGATTTTAACTGTCTACTCTCTTCATTCTTTTCTTCTTCTTTATTGTTTGACCAAACCTTCTTCTGAGACCTATATGATGTCATAGAGTGGAGGATTTCTTCACTATGGTGTATCTGGTTTGAAGCTTAGAAATGGTGGAGTGGTGGTGAGAAGTTACAGAGTTGCAGAGCTGTGCAGAGGAATGAAGAGTTAGAAGTTAGAAGTCAGAAGCGAGAAACAAGAAGGATTTTAAAAATTAAAAATAAAGCTAAGTAAGGATGAGGAACATTTTCATGTCCCTTAAGAATTAAAGGATGGGAGGCACATAAATTTTCAGACGGTGCTTGGTCACGACACATGGTGAAGATCTGACGGTGGGGGTTTGAGCTTAAAAAAGTTGCTTTAAAGCACTTAGGGGCTAGAAAGAGGTCATGTGAGGAACCATAGTGCCTTTTCAAAATGGACCAATCAAGGGTGGAGTGAAATTTTGTATCCCCCATGTCCCTTTTCAAAAATGGAAAAATGGGGCATAAAATTGCATGGCACGCCTCGCGATGACATGTGGCGGTGATTTAACGGTTGAGGATGAAGGCTCAACTAGCTCCCAGGGGCTGGAAAACTGCTCTTAAAGGGGTCACATGGCTGACCAGGAGTCTCCTTGAGGGATGGGCACATTTTATTTTCCCTGATGTCCCCCAAAAAAAAGGGATGAGAGGGAGATCAATTTGCACGATGCGCCAAAAGCCGCCACTTGTCATAGATTCGATGATTGAGGGTTTGAGCTCCCATAAGCACCTGGGAGCTGAACTGACAGTCCAAGAGGTCGTATGAGGGTCTAGATTGATTTTAAGGGTTGGACACATTTTTGTGTCCCTCATGTCCCTTTTCTTACTGGATTTATGGGACATGAAATTGTGTCAGGCTCCTGGAGCTAACACGTGTCCTATTCAAAATTTGGGAAACTCCCGAACTCGCTCCTAGAGGGCAACTTGAAACAACGATAAATTGAGCTCCCAATGGATGATTTAAATGAAATTTTATATGATTGTGACTGAAAATGGCCTTCTTAATCCAATGTTGTGGGTATCAGGTCTTGATTCCTCCATTTCATCCCTAAAAAATTAGATTTTTGATCTGGTCCCTTACTTGTGTATAAGAAAAACTACTTGTAGACCTATTACACCAAAGTGTTGTGAAAGATATTATTTCACCATCTTTTAGAGCTTTGAATTAAATTTATGAAGATGTATTATTTGTCTCATAACTCCATCCAAAGCGCCCAAAATCACCTCCCAAATCTCAAAAGTTGTTTTAACTCTTTGCACTTCTTAGGCCTGTGAACCCTATTTTTTATCAAACTACTCCAACTCCTCCAAATCCTTCCTGAATCTTCCTAAATCACTTATGTGATGTTCTTAAGGCTTCAATACACCTCATTTTTTGGTTTTTCTTCTCCTTTCCACTCCACGGGGTTGCTTCAGTCCTAGGAACGCCAGTGATAGGCCTTCCCATAACTACTCAAAGCTTGCATTTTTCAATGAACTCCTAAAATCACCTAGGGGGTTTGAAATGAATTTCCTAAATCACCGAGGGGAATCAGTTAACATGAATTTGGAGGTCATCAGACTGACTGGGTAGACCCGAGGTGTCTTGGAAGGGTAAAACTAGAAATTTTTGACACAGGGGTATCATTGTCATGCTCAGAAATTGTCAATTTCCCTATTGCAAATTTACATGAAAACAATACATAAGTGTTGTTTCTTTTAGGAAATTAATATCTAAATATATATGTTTAATTTTATATTATCCAGATGAATATACACTAGAAATACTGAACATACAATGAATATATGGCAGTAACTTTGTCATTTTCAGATATGCATTCAAAATTTTAATGTGCATTGTAATTATTGAATACACAATTAATATTGTAGCTATATACACCCCAACATAACAAAAAAATAGCAAATTCTATTTGTTCAACATCCGCTATGTGCTCAAGAACATACATTGAATGCTTAAATGCATGAATATACATTGAATATATGCCTATAATTTAGCCATGGAAAACTACATATTCAAAGGATAAATTTACACCCATTTATTCATTGTAAATTAAATAAATTCAATATATGTTGATAGTTGGTAGATGTGCCTAAACACATTCAAGCATCATTCTTTTCATCCTTGTCAATATGCATGCCCCCTTCATTACTTGCAGTTGCACACCATTACTTTGTTTAATGCTACAATTAATTGTCATCATCTGTTCATGACCCTCACACTTTGGGTCAAGTGGAATAACATATTGGAGCCCTTCCAACATGCAATACCACCATTGGCAAATGAAATCAACATCTCTTCAAGGGTTTCATTTTCATTTCTTATTTTATTTTTCTCTTTGTTTCGAATTGCCAAGTGGGTCATTAGGTTGTCCTAGATTTTAGTGGATTTTTGATGTTTTGTCTATGTTTTTCATATATTTAGCACATTTATATGCAACGCCAAGATTACAACTATATTTTCGATTTGGATTGAGTTATTTCAATATGTTGATATTTAATGATTCAATGTATATTGGGTGGTTTTTTAAAGCATGCAGGTTGAACTGTTGCATACATAACACATGGTATCTAATAGTCCCTTTGTTAGCATGTTCTGATCTCTCCTTAACCCTATCAATTGGAAGCTTAATAAAATTCCATAGTGACCTGCTGACTTGGTTTGTTGATTCTGTATTACATGGTTTTTCTGGTGTGTCTTGTACAAATGTTTGTGAATACTCCAAATTTGTAGCTTCTAAAAGCTTATTGTATTCATATTACTATTCACTACATTCTGCGTAATAGTAAATTATTCCACTTAGTGTGGTAGGAGGTGGGAGATGACACGGAAAATGATATTTCATTAACGGGGAGGTTGATTATAATCCCCAAGATTACAACAAATTCCTTCAACCATTTTGGTTGGCTAAGTAGTGGTGGCATACTCATCCTATCATTGACTATGATAGGTTCTCGTGTTTGACTTATGCGAGTTGGCTTGTTGTTGTCTTCAAATTGAACATGTATTTCATGTTGACTATGATATGCCAAATGTACCTATGCTTTCTATTTTTTTGTTATTTCCTCTCTGTTGTTTTCATCCCACTATTGGATTGCTTCACCTATACTCCAAATTTGGTGACTTAAATATGTCACTTATACCCCTGGTTGTTGATTATTTTCAACGTGATATTAGATTGCTTCACCATTAGCTTGCTAAAAATTTTAATTTCCTCCCTATTATATCCAACCATTTAAAGAATGCTCTCCATTTTTGTTTCCTCCTCTGTCAACTGAACATTGAATGCGTCACTTGGGTACATGTCATTGACCAATGCATCATGGTTCAGAATCCATATTCCAATCCTCTTAAAACTAGATTTTATATTGGATGGAGTTAAAGATATCTTGAAATCCTTGTTAAGTGCCACCAATTATGATCTCCTCATGTATAATTTGTGATGTTTGACGATCCATTTGGATATTTCATATTTGAAGCATGTTTTAAATGGTTAAAATATTCTAACATGTGATGGTTACAACATGTGGCCGATGTGTGTAGATAATGTGATTAGATCTATAACCTATGCTAGATTGTCTCTTAGATTGTCCTATATGCTACATGGTTACCATGACAATCTAATATAAGTAGATTACTATTTGATGGTGAAAAAACACCTAAAATTGATTTTAAAAAGTGGTACAACCAATTCAAAAACAATTCCTTTATCATCCATGTGTGTGGTTGGGATACCATACATTCACCAAGCTCACAATTGGAAATGTAATTTTCTAACTTCCTTTTACAATTTAAGTATACTCTATCCCAAAAAGAATGGAACATATGACCTCTCTTTCAAGAGCACAAGTTCTACACCATTAGGCCAACTCAAGTGTACATTAATGTGTGTTTCGTACATAATACATTTCCAGAGAGATGTATTTGCTTATATACTACTATTTGAAAGCTATTTAATGATTAAAATATGTATACATGGATTACAAAGCCATGAAAACATAAATTACTATTATTAAATTTGAAACAGTTGACATCTTTTGTGTGACTCCTCACCTTCTAATGGATGAGTTGAAACGATGTTGAAAGTTGATGGTGAAAAAAAACATATCTTTTGCAAATTGTTACCACTCCGAATCATAGTGGGGGATTTTCCCCAATCATAATGGAGACAACGACCTGATGGTATAGTGTGGTGTTATTTAACCTTAGCAATGTTCCCTATCAGTGTTTGGTACCCAATGAAGCCATTAATAAAGATTGCATAAGGTTTGGAGCATACATGGAAGGTGTTATGCCTGATTTTTCCATATTATGTTGTGTTATTGTACAAGTGTGTGACATTTTGTGGAGATCAAATGGTGTTATTGGAGATATCACAAACCTTTGGATGTGGTTTTTGAGTACCACATACCATTCAACAATAACAATCATTAGCAAGAGATATGCACATGGACTTGATTGTATCATTGGAACTGTGAGGTAAGGTCTTGTTAGTATTTCTTTCAGAGTTGTAGCCATACTCAATCACTGACATGAGAGGCATGTGGTGTTTGTCACAATGTTGTTTTTGTTTGCAATTTATTCTTTGTAAAATGGTTTGCACTTTTTGTTGAATGTACTCAATGAATTTCACAACTTTTCAAACTTCCTTTATAGTTAGAGGAGTGGTTACTATTGATGATAGTGTAGGATAAGCTACATCAATAGAGATCTAAGGTTGAAAACCAAAACATACATATAATGTGATGTGTGTGGTACATTTGTGGAAAGTTTTATTATAACTATTCTAAATTAAAGGGATGGTTTCATCACATGTGCATTGTACATTTTGAGTAGATGGATGAACATTTTTTTACCCACTATTTTAAGGATGGAACATTGTAGACTTGTTAAAGTTTGTGTCCACAATAGACAAAAATTCTTTCTAGAAATTACCTAAGTTTTTTTTATCTTATAAGAGATGATAAATTATGATAACCCAAAGTGGACCTAAATGTGTTCAAAATACAATTGAGTTGTCTCTTGTGTTAAGATAGATTTCTTAGAAGGTGTGAAGATTTCCATAGTTTAAAATCTATCTACAATTACATAAACACAATAATTACTAATCCATGGAAACATATTGCCACAGTCTCTTCGGGAATAATAGAGGTGTATACAAACCTTGATTATTATCAACCAGTTTAACAATCAGATAGGTGGTGTTGTCATCACCAATCCGGCACTATGATAATTATTCACCAAGAAATCCTTGTGCTATGATTATTTACTAATGCACAACTTTTAGTTTGGTGGATGTAATCTGGAAACACAACAACAAACATAACACAAGAATACCATAGACTATGATAAGAAGGAATGATGATAAATATGAAATATTAGAGTAAATTATAATATTAACATGAAATTGTTACAATCTCACCCATGAGGTACTTCAAGTGTTACTGACTTCACTTGCCTTCCACTAATACTACGGGAGAAACTTCACAATTACACCCCTTAATGGCTTCTTTAACACACCTTCAAAATGATGGCTTCCTTTACACACTTACTCATACAATATTTTTCACTACTTCCTTCTATGCTAAATGAGGGGGGTGTCCTCTTTATTTATAGAACTTCCAGGCTTATCCATCTTATCTCTAAGATAGGATAAGAAATCCACTATGATGAATCATATTCCATACCTTAACTCTTATCTGTACATGTAAGCTTATCTTTTAAGATAAGATAAACCTTATCATTTCACATGGGTTCCACATTTTTAGAATTTTTACAAATAAAATATACAAAATATTTATGACCTCACTCCTTGTCCTTATTACCAATATAATATTTCTAATTCCTAATCATGTAGACCCTACTTCTCTACTTACCGGACCACTTATGACAAATATTTACTTTTTACCACAACATTCCTATTGTACTTTTGACTATTACCGTACTATACATTGGTGGCGTCGTATTGGTAGCGCCGTTATCTTCTATCAGACGCTACTACTAATGAGACTTAACAACATCCTATTCCTAATACATACATTAATGAAATAGAAATTACGGAGGAAAATTTTAGTGTCAACATCTTCCCCCTTCCTAGCTTCTACTCCGTCCTCAGAGTAGACTATTATGGTGCTTGAAAAATCTTCAACTTGTTGTGGTTGACCCATTTTGTAATGGGAGTGCCATCCAATTTCTCCAGTCGGTACGTACCATTTTCATGCATAGTTGCTATTTTGTAGGGCCCCATCCATTTTGGAAAAAATTTTCTTTGTCTTGTTTTTTTGTATCTGGAATCATATACTAGAACCAAGTCATTCATATGAAATGGAGACCAACAGATATTTTGATCAAAGTATTCCTTCTGCTTCATTTTCTTCTTATAGCTTGTATCCTTCGCTATTTCCCTCATTTCCTCTAGCAAATGAAGATGTACCAACCTTTGTTTTACTGAATCACTTTCATCCATCCTTTCATTTTTCATAACTCTCACAGTGGGAACATCAAACTCAATAGGAAGAACTGGATCAATGCCATAAGCCAACTAAAATGGGGAGTATCTTGTTGCTGACTTTGATGTTGCCCTATATGCCCACAATGCTGCATGAATCCGTTTATCCCACTTATGTACCTGCAAGGCTGCATCTTTTGCTAGAATTTAACACAACACAAAATTTGTTCGTTTCACCTGTCCATTTGTGCTTGGATTGTATGTTGTTGCCTTCCTGTGCTTAATAGAAAACTTATTGACTAGGGCTTCTACCACCTCGTTAATGAAGTGGCTTCCTTGATCTGTTACAATTTCTAATGGACAACCAAATCTGGTGACAATGCGTTCATATATGAACCTTGCCACTTCATCCATGGAAGCTGTTTTCAATGGCCTAGCTTCAACCTGCTTGGTTAAATAATCTGTGGCAACTACAATATACTTATTTTGGCATGGGGTAGTTGGAAGTGGACCTACAATGTCTATTCCCCACTTTTCAAAAGGACCAAGTGGAAGAATAGGACATAATGGAGCTGATGAAGTCTTACAGTTACCATGTGTTTGACGAGTATCACATGTCTTACAATAATTATAACAATCTTTAAAAAGAGTGGGCCAGTGATAACCTGCATCCAAGATCCTTCTTGCTGTAAGTTGTCCAGAGAAGTGCCCTCCACATGTACCATTGTGGAATTCTTCTATCAGCTCCTTCCCTTGATCACGTCCAACTGCCCTCTTATACTATCCATCAGGTCCTATTTGAAATAATACTCCATGCAGAATAGAATATGGATGACTGGCTTGAGTAATCTTCCTCTTAGTCTTTGCATTGGCACCATTTCAGATAATTCAAAATATCTATGTATTCACTAGGGATTGTGTCGAGGGATAACAATGCTACATCTGGGAAATTATCATCATCACAAGATGAACCTAAACCATCATAGGCTCGAGAGAGTGCATCTGCATTGACATGCTTCTTTCCTAGCCAATCTATAATATTAAATTCAAATTCTTGTAGCAAAATTATCCATCTTGCTATCCTCCCTGATGGGTTAGGCTTATTTACAATATATTTTAGAGCCTGATGATCTATTACAACTATAAATTTCTGCCCTAGAAAGTAATTCCTAAACTTATTTGCAACAAAAATGATAGCTAGAGCCTCTTTTTCAGTCACAATATGATTTACCTCAGCACTACTCATTTGTTTGCTCCCAAAGTAAACTGGACGTTCATTCCCATTTTCATCCTTTTGGCTCAGAGTACTTCCTAGTGCTGCATCTGAGGCATTAGTGTACACAAGAATGGCTTGCTCTAATCTGGATTCTTTAGAACAGGTGAAGACACCAAGGCTTCCTTTAGTTGTTCAAACGCTTCATGTGCCTTATTTCTTGGTTCATAAGTAACATTCTTCTTCAAGGACTGGGTTAGTGGCTGTGCAATCTTTGAGAAATTCTTGATGAACCTTCTATAGTAACCCACATGGCATAAAAATGATCTCAACTTACTTCTATTCATAAAAAATGGTAACTCTTTGATTTTTGAAACTTTATCAGGATCAATACCAATACCATCTCTAGAAACAACATGCCCTAACAAAACGCCTTTAGAACATCTAAAGACACACTTTGTAGGGTTTAGTGAGGCTTGTGCTTCATCTAACCTTTGAAATGTTGTCTCCATCTAGTGCAGGTGGTCCATCTTGCTCCTATAGATGTAAAAATCATCCAGAAATACTCTGATGAAGTTCCCAATGTAGGGTTCGAACACCCTATTCACCAAACGCTGGAACGTTGCCAGAGCATTACATAACCCAAAAGGCATAACTCTATAAGCAAACATTCCCCAAGGAGTGGTGAATGTGGTCTTCAGCTGATCTTTCTCTGCTATACGAACTTGGTTATATCCACTATATCCATCAGCAAAACTATAACACTCCTGGCCAGCTACTTCGTCCAAGATCTGATATGAGAATGGAAGAGGGTAATGATCCTTCTTTGTTGCCTTATTGAGCTTCATGTAATCAACACAAATGCGTAGCTTCCCATTCTTTTTTATTGAGATCACAATGGGAGAAACCCATTCTAAATTCTCCACAGCAAATATGAATCCTGCATCAAGCAAATTATCTATTTCTTCTTTTATAGTCTTGGAAAAATTAGGATTCATTCTATATGGCATTTTCTTTATGGGCTTAGCACCATCTGCCAGCTCAATAGAATGTTCTACCCAACTTACTTGATGGAGTTCCTTGTAATCAAAAGTGAATAGGTGTATGTACCTTCAAAAGAGCTGGAGGTAGCATTCCTTCTCACTCTCCATCACAGCATCACCAATCTTTATTTGTTGGAGACGATCATCAATTTCTTCTTCAGATAATTTTATGGGTTCATGAGTCGGTGTGACTAGAAGGATATCCATGACCGAAACATAAACCTCACTTTCTTCATCTTCTGTGTCCACTTCACTGGTACTAGAGTAATCAGAGGATGTCCAATCATCAGTTTCATCACTTGAATCCACAGGTTATGCCTTATGATGCCGAGGGATCACGCTTATCTTCACCCTCTCTCTACCATGTCCAAGTGTCATGAACCCTTCATTCCAGTAGTTTCCTGCATGAACTCTCCTTAGCCATGGTCTTCCCAACAACATTGGGTACGCAACAGTACCATTTTTCATCACCTGATATTCTACCACACATACAACACCCATAACAGATATTGCCACATTTGAAACTACACCTTCTGGTTTAGTTTTTTCCTTATTTAATGACCTTAACATAAGTGTTGAGGGGAGTTCAATTTTTAAACCCAACATATTCATTACAGACTCGGTCATTACATTAACTGCAACACCTCCATCGACTAAGAAATCATGAATTGAAATACCATTACATAATACCTCAGCTTGTGGAATGTAGGGATCTACCTCTGCCTCCAAAATAGGGACCTCAACCTTCTTCCTTCGTCGAGCATTGAGTCTACTTCGTAGCTCCCACCTCTCTCAGAAGACATAGCCAAGAGTTGACCATATGTAATATTTACAGGCCTTTTGGATAGATCTTCTAAGATGGAGTATGGTCCTTGTCCCTGTGAAATCAAAAAATCCTGCACACCCAAATTTCTTCTCCTATGTTTCTTACTAGTTTCTCCTTTCATCTTCTTAGGATCATTTCCATCTTGATTATCTTTTTCTTTCTTTCTTTTTGTTACAAACACATCTACTTCATTCTTTATGCTCTTATCTACTACATCAAAAGAATTCACAGGTGCTTTTCCTTTATCATTATCTCTTGTACTAGATGTAGAAGCTCTATTTAGACAATTATACTTATAATGACCCTTTTTATAACAACCATAACATACAAATTCAGAAATATTTCTTTTTGGACCTCTATCTCCTCCCTGAGAACTAAATTCTTTTCCTTGAAGAAGATTAATAGTTAACTGGCCCATCTTCCTGAGCAGATCTTCATACTCAGTAGATGTACTAGGAGAAATATTTGTGCTCACCGAGAGTGGTTGTGGATTCTGGACCAAAGGTGCTAGTGTAGGCTCTACTTTAGCAACAATTTCTTTGGACTCCTCTTCCATGCTTTCTTCTTGCCTTCTTGCAATCTCCTTTGCTTGTTCAATGGTAGCTGGGCAGTCATACTTCACTCATTGTCTGAACTCTGGCTTCATCCCAAGAATGAAGTGCTTATAGAGGAGATTATCCATGCCATTTATCAACCCATATGCTAATCCTTCCTTTCGGATCTGGGCATGGAGCTTCCTCCTTAGCTCTAGAACACAAGCATGATAATCCTTTATTTTCTCCTTCTCTCCTTGGGATAGCTTTGTGATAGTGATCATGAGATCTGCATATTTCTATTGTTCACCAAATTCTTCAAGAAAACTTTCAGTTAATAAATCCCATGAGTTTTTCACATTATCAACTAGTGTTTCAAACCACCTAAGGGCTGAACCATCCAAAAAGGTAGGAAAAAATTCAGTCCATTGTTCCCTTCTTATAAGGCCATTACAAATACAAGATCGTTTAAACTCTTGAATGAAAGAGGAAGCATCTTCATTAGATTGGGCTGAAAAATAGGAATCTACCCCATTTTAAAAAAAAACCACAGTGAAATACAAACCCATAAGTACAATCAACAAGACTTATGTGCACAAATAATTGGAATCAGTATAATAGAAAATAGAAATGACCACGGTAAACTATGGTAAAACTTGACTTATTGTGGTAAAAACTGACTTTACTGTGGTAAACACTATTCATAGTAACAAGTGAAATTACTGCAGTAAATACTATTCACGGTAAAAAGTGACTTTATTGCGGTAAATACTATTCACGTCAAAAAGTGACTTTACCATGCTAACTACTATGCACGGTAAAAACAAAGTTACCCTCCAAATGTTTCCTGACTAAGTGTGAATATCTCTCCAGAAAATCCACCAACGAGGAATTGTCCCGGCAACGGAACCAAAATGTCATCACGAATCCAGCACTATGATAATTCTTCACCGGGAATTCCTCGTGCTATGATTATTTACTAATGCACAACTTTTAGTTTGGTGGATGTAATCTGGAAATACAACAACAAACATAACACAAGAATACCATAGACTATGATAAGAAGGAATGATGATAAATATGAAATATCAGAGTAAATTATAATATTAACATGAAATTGTTACAATCTCACCCATGAGGTACTTCAAGTGTTACTGACTTCACTTTCCTTCCACCAATACTATGGGAGAAAATTCACAATTACACCTCTTAATGGCTTCTTTAACACACCTTCAAAATGATGGCTTCCTTTACACACTTACTCATACAATATTTCTCACTACTTCCTTCTATGCTAAATGAGAGGGGTGGCCTCTTTTTTTATAGAACTTCTAGGCTTATCCATCTTATCTCTAAGATAGGATAAGAAATCCACTCTGACGAATCATATTTCATACCTTAACTCTTATCTGTACATGTAAGCTTATCTTTTAAGATAAGATAAACCTTATTATTTTACATGGGTTCTACATTTTTAGATTTTTTACAAATAAAATACACAAAATATTTATGACCTCACTCCTTGTCCTTATTACCAATATAATATTTCTAATTCCTAATCATGTAGACCCTAATTCTCTACTTACCCCAACTTTGACATTTTAACATTACCGGACCACTTACGACAAATATTTACTTTTTACCACAACATTCCTATTGTACTTTTGACTATTACCGTACTATACATTGGTGGCATCGTATTGGCAGCGCCGTTATCTTCTATCGGATGCTACTACTAATGAGACTTAACAACATCCTATTCCTAATACATACATTAATGAAATAGAAATTATGGAGGAAAATTTTAGTGTCGACAGTGCAAGACGATGTATATAAAAACATCTAATATGAGGTGTGGCCATTAAAAATAATTGTGTAACACTTTCAGGGTATTTTAAAGTCCAAAATATCTCACAACCTCACATAAGTGGGATTCCCACATTATTTTCTTCATCTATCCCCTTATGTAGTTACCAAAAGAGACCAGTATGATATAGGAGTCCATCCTGTATGTAGAGGTTTGGAACTCACATTACTATTGAGAATATTGTGATAAATTTATAAATTTTTTGAATTTGATTGGTACAATTTAGAACAAGTGTTAACTTATGTCTATATGCACCAAACAAAATGAGGAGAGCTTTATCCAAAGATAGAATCAAATAATATTGGTACTTCCATTCTTATTCCTGATGTTAGATAACATGATTAAAGTAGTTAAAAACAACATAACTATTTTAGTTTTTTTTTATGTTTTTTATTGTGTGGATGGCCAAATGAATGTTACTTTGGGGCCACTTTTGATAAATTGATTCAAAGGCTAAGTTATGTGAGAAAAATAAGTACAAACCTCATATAAATTTGCTAATCCCAAGAATATTTGAAGCTTTATGATATTTTTTGATGTATAAAATTCCTACATGACACAAAAACTATGTATGAAATGCCTCGTGCATTTACTATGTACCACATATATTTTATCTCACACATAGAAATTGAACATTTCTCCATGTTAACATATAGCTTCCACTACCGAAAAGTGAGTTTACTTCCAATGTGTTGTTGAAGATTAGGATGTCATCAAGGGAGATCTTTGAGTGGCCAAAGGATGTCATTCATCACTTGGATGAATGTCACAGGTATGTTATTTAAACCAAAGGGAATAATCAACCACTCAAACGAACCTTCCATGGTTTTGAAGGATAACTTACATATGTTGTAGGTTTGACATGAATCTAATGATATCCAAACTTAAGATCAATTTTGGTGATGAAATTATCACCATAGCTTTGATCCAAAAGATCCCTAGTCATTGTAAGAAGATATTAGTTCTTCATTGTGATATTGTTGAGAGATCTATAATTGATGCACAACCTCCATGTGTCATCCTTCATTAGTGAAAACATAATTAGGATACGATAATGTGAAGATCTGAGCATTATGTGTTATTTATCTAATAGTTTGAGTATCTACCATTGATCTCTTCTCCAAAAATGATCGATGCTATGAAGATGCATTAATAAGAGGTAATAATGTGAACAAATCAATAATATGATTTATTGAAAAGTGCATAGGCACTTCCTTAGGTGACTAAAAACAATCCTTGTATTCATCTAGCATGGTGTATAATTGTTACATATTTATTGAAGCAACCGCAATATAAATTGGAGTTGTTTGGATGTTTGTTTTTGTAGACACTACTTTTTGGTGTAGCTCCTCTCCTTCACCCCGGATTCACTCTCCTTCATTACACTTACCCTCTTGATTCCCTTTTCCCCTAAACTAAATCACATCAAAACACAATTACCTTTAAGTAATTAATTAATCCCCTTCAATCATTAATCATCATTATTTGTTAATGGATTCCATGTAAGCCCTTTTCATAATTAATATTATTAATTTAAATAACATCACCTCACGTACTAATCAAATGATCCAAAATCATCCACATCATGAATGTTAGGTAAAATAGTAATTATGCATTGTATTAGGTAATTATTATTTGTTTAATTATTGTTATATGGTTTTTACACCATATTTGTCATATTATATTGTCATAGGATTATTTTTTACATAGTTGAAACAATATATTTATTTGTATTAATTCACGGTTGTACCTGTGCAACTTATTTATTTGTTTGTACTTGAATGTGCAATATCTATAAATATTGCAGTCATTCATTCTATATATGATTTGATTGAACATTAATAAAAGTATCAGGCTTCCGCCCCTATTTGCTACTTTCATTTGGTACCAAAGCTAGTTGATCTAGACCTGTGAGCAGAGAATGTTGGAGAGAGGTTAGAGAAGGAAGAATTTTTTTTGGAGAACACTCTGCATTCCAGGAGAGCATGTGTTGCCTCCAGCAACTTCCTAGAATGCCCTGCATCCCCATAACCCCTTGTTATTCTTCAGGTGTTTGTAAGGAAAATGTTTTTTGCCTTGGTGCCCCCCACACCAGGAAAATTTACTCCTTGGAAGTTAATCAAATTCAAAAATTAAAATATATATATTCTCCATTAGGGGGTTTCCCTCTATATTTAGAGGTATATTTGGTTACTTTTGTAATTGGAGGGGACTGTGTTAAATTTGGAGGATCTCTGCTACATTTGAAGGAACTTTGTGCATCATACCTTAGAGAACTCCCCACTGAGCTCAAACCGAGCTGGTTGATTCTGTTCAAATAAGGTCGGGTACCATCCCCCCTCCTTGGGTAGAGCCAAAAGGTGAGTTTTTTGTACTCCACCTTGACCGATTTGGGGTCTCCACAGTTGATCGAGCTCTATTGTATTAGACTGAGCCATAAAACCTTTGGATCAAACTTTGTTTGCATTATAAGGAGTTATGCTGTCATCCCCGACCAAGCTCTTCCCGAAAGATTGCAAAGGCCCATCGAAGCTACACCAAAAAAATGATGAACACAAATCAAATACGGTAGAAAAGGACTTCTAAACATTAGATCCCCACAAAAATGAGCTTTGAGTGAGTTTTTGAGCCAAACATTGCATTGAGGGCGACCTCTGTTTTGCTTTGTTTGGTGATATAGTCTCGACATCCAAAACCGAGCTAAATATGCAAGGTTGATCCCCTCATCCCAATCGGCGACCCCGCTCCTGTCTGCATACAAACATTGCAAATGGTGGAGAAAATGAATCCTGCACAAAATAACAAATGGTGAAAGATTTCAACGGTGAAGGCATATCAAAAAGCAACGGCCATTTTCAAAAGGTAAAGGAATAAAACAAAACAACGAACGCAAAACAATAAGGTGAAAAAATAGATCAGCACACTCAGATCCTCCTTTCATGCAAGACCTGAACTTCCCTCACCAAAGCTCATAGCCAAGTGGACTCCTTCCTCTTAGCCACATCACTATTAACAGGTTAGTCGACTTTGGTCTTCTTCAAATATAAATTTGTTTAATTCTTTGCACAAGCGCTAAAAGCACCGGGTTGGTTTGGTGAAACAATTTGGGAGTAAGAGGCGAGGAATTTGACCCCCACCACATTTAATTGGTTTTATAAACATTGATATTGGTGGTATTTTTGGCAGAAATTCCAACTTTAGAAGACTTCTAAACCAGTCACTAAATTTAACGACAAAAACCCTTAAAAGGGGTCAATTTTTTTTCTCCCACATAGTATATTTTTTGATTTCGAGTATTTTTTGCCAAAGGAGGGGTACTTGAAAAATGCATTTCAGCCATTTTTTGGGATTTTTCACTCAGAGAGACGTATTAAGCTTCGGAGGCCACTAGGGCCCCGCAAAACAAAAAATATTTTCTTGTCATTCAATTTTGGATGTAATTGTATATTTCAGTGTATTGTACTAATTTTTAGGTTTCTATAATCAACTGCAAACCATTGTAACTACTTAAAAACTGGCAGAGTTTTGTAATCAAAATCAGTGGAAATATGGTTTTGTATCACTCACAAGATCTTCATATCTCTTTCGAATCATTCGGTATAAACAGTGCCTCTGGGAAGAACTTACGGGTAAAGTCATTGGGACTACTACTGCACTTACTGCCTAATATAGCTGTAAAAACATCGTCTAGGCATCAACCCTTTAAATCGACAGAGAGTAATAAGGACACAATACACACACTTTGAGCCCTCCCATCCGTTTGTGAATGATTGCTCGACTTAAATCTAGATGAGAAATTATCTGAGTATATAGAAAATTTACACACTTGTATGAGGATATTTCTTTAAACCGGTTTCAATAATCGCACCGACCCCTTTCAATATTGTCTTGGTACCACATATCAGATTCTTTCATGTACGTTAACGCCTCTTTCACGTCTTACTGGGTATATAGAAAGGACGAGCTTCTTCCACGTACTGACAGGTATATTGGAAGGGCATGTACATAGAAAGATTTGGTATATCGGATTGACGGTAAATAGATTGGGAGACCGTATACCTGGAGTGATAAGAGCCTTACCCTTTGTCAGTTGATTCTACAAAATTGGCACTAACATCCCCATATTATTTCTTCCAGATTCAAAAATTCTTAGAGGAAATAATTATGCAACATGGAAGACAAAAATCAAGACACAACTTGAGTTTCAAGAGATTTGGACTGTTGTGAATGGTAATGTCACAAGATCAGCAACTGATATAACACAATAGAGATAGTTTGATAGATCCGATGAGAAGGCCAAGCTGATAATCTTGTTATCAGTGTCCAATGATGTGCAACCCCACATTCGTGATGCCAAATCATCCAAAGAGGTGTGGGATAAGTTGATCACAGTGTACGAGGCCAAGAAAAAGAATGTCATAATGAACTTGTAGAGTTAGTTACACACACTGAAGTTCAAACAAAATGAGAAAATAAAATATTTTTTAAGAAGAGTTACAAAATTAAGGGCTTTACTTCTAGCCCTAGGAGAGGAGGTTACAGATGAAGCTCTCATTCCCATTGTTCTGAGAGTACTCCCTCCTTCATACTGCATTTTTGTGACAACACTCAACTTTTCAGATCAGACAGCCAGTTTTGACAAGTTAGTGAATCTAGTGTAGCATCAGGAAACTATGTATAACAAAGATGATGAAGAGGAGCAAGAACTATCTTCTTATCAGAAATGGAAAGGAAAAGGAAAAGGAAAACCTAATTCCTATCAAAAGTCCCAACATCAGAATCAACAGAAGAAATGTTCTTTCTGCAAAAGAGGACATGAGTTAAAATATTGTGTTTAATACCTACAAGAAAGGTTCATCAAGTAATTTTTGACCTCAACACCAACAATCTCATAAGGGACATTCTAACTACAATCTAGGGCAAAAAAAGGGGAACTGGAAAAGAAAACCCCATCAACAAGTAAATATTGTTGAGCAAGAAGAACATTCATATATTGAAGACTACTTGTACATTGCTAGATCAAGTGAACCCTCCACGTAATCTAATGATGTATGGTATGTTGATTCGGGAGCCACTCGACACATGATCGGCCACAGAGACTGGTTTAATTCAACGAGGGACACACCTTGAAAAAACCATGTTTCATTAGGTGATGATTTTTTGTACATAGTTCAAGGGATTGGGAACATTTCTCTACCCCTTGGTTCACGCAACTGTAGATTATCAAATGTATTATATGTCCCTGGGTTGACAAAGAATTTGCTATCAATCATTCAACTCTTAGATCACAACTTGAAAATTGACTTTGATAGTCATTCCGACAAGAAATGTGTTTGATTCAAGACAAATCACGAGGTGCGAAAATAGTTGCAAAATCCTCCAATGTGGGACACATGTTCCAAATTATTTTTTTCCATAGAGATGATCATGCACTTGTGGCTAAGAACTCTACCTCTACACAGTTGTGGCATTAGAGACTTGGTCATATCGGTTTCAAGTTTCTCAAAACACTTCGTCAGCACAATATGGTAAAAGGATTACCATCTCTTTAGAAGGATACAAATAAGTGTCCTCAGTGCTTAGTAGGAAAACAACACGGAGCTTCATTCCAGAAGAGTACTTATCGAGCTCATGGAAAGCTTGATATGGTTCATTTTGATCTTTGTGGATTAATGCAACCAAGTCATTATGGATTCTAATACTTTATTCTTTGTGTTGATGACTACTTAAGAAAAATGTGGATATAATGTCTTCGTAAGAAAAGTGAAGCTTTTGAAAAATTCAAGAAGTTCAAAGTGGTTGTTGAGAATGAGATTGGCCATCACAACATAACTCTCCACTCAGATCGAGGGGGGGAATTTACTAGTAATGAGTTCAAATCCTACCTACAAGCTCACGAAATTCGTCGACAAATGCCGCCTCCACACACTGTAGTAGAATGATGTTGTCGAGAGAAGAAATCGTACTATCATGGAAATGACACGATGCATGATTGGTGATTCTGGACTAGCAAGGACATTCTGGGCAGAAGAAACAAAAACAAAAATTTATTTATTGAACAAAGTGCCCACAGTTACTCTTGATGGAGTAATGCCGCAAGAAGCATGGTAAAAAAGGAAGCAATCTGTTGCACACCTCAAAGTATTTTGGTGCAAAGAAAGTATGCACATACCCAAGAAGAACAAAAATAAATTGTATATGAAGTCACAAAAACTCATCTTCATTGGGTACAGTGAAGAAAATCTTGGGTACAGATTGATGGATGTGAAGACCTGGAAAGTCTACACCAGTAGAGACATTGAATTATTTTAGAAGAAGGAAGCACAAACTCCTCCTCCAGACTCACCTTATGTAGATTTTTCACCTGTTGTAAAACTAGAAGCTGATGTTCCCACAGGTGATGTAAGTGATGATGGGGATGATGGTTATGATTAGATAGAACCACGATCCATGGGAGCAGTTCAACGTATGCCACAATGGTATACTAGTATGCTACGAGATGTGAGATTGGATGTTCCACCAAATACATCTACCATTGGACCAAGGACTTGTAGTAAAACACAAGAAGAAGTAAATTTTTCTTTGATGAGTAGAGTTATTGAATTTGATGAGCCCTTTACAGTCCAAGAAGCCCTACAGTCACAAGCTTGGAAAAATGCCATGGATGTTATGTATAATTCAGTGATGAAAAATAACACTTGACAACTTTTTGATCTTCTACTAGGGAAGAAACCCATTGGATGTAGATGGATATTCAAAACAAAGTACAAAGCATATGGAACCATAGAAAAGTACAAAATGAGACTAGTAGCAAAGAGGTACGCACAAAAAGAAGGCATTGACTACAAGGAGACATTTTCTCGCATAACTAGAATCCAAATGATCTTTTCTCTAGCTGTACAGTTTTCTTGGAAAGTCCATCAGATGGACATAAAAAATTCATTTCTAAATGGATATTTACAAGAGGAAGTCTTCACGACTCAACTTGAGGGATATGTTGTACCTGGTCAAGAAGTGAAGGTATGCAGACTAAGAAAATATTTTTATGGCCTTAAAAAAACACCCTGGGCTTGGTACATAAAAATTGATGAGTGTCTCGTACAAGATGGATTTGTCATAAATCCATACGATCCCAATCTCTACTTCAAAAACTAAGGGGGGAGACTGTGATTGTTGTTGTCTATGTCAAAAATCTAGTCATCACTGGTAGTTCAGTGAGGATGATCGATGCAATGAAGAAATATCTTAACTGATCATTTGACATGATAGATCTCGGGCTGGTACACTATTTTCTTGGATTAGAAGTATGGAAAAATGAGAATCACATATTTTTTTCTTAGTTGAAGTATACCAAGACATCGCTCGAGAAATTTAGGATGATGGATTGCACACCTATTGCTACACCTATCGAGAAAAAATTGTAGTTATCTCGTTCAAATCCATCTCCTGTGGTAAATGTAACTCTCTATTGATATTTGATTGGGAGTCTCATTTACTTGACCTACACTAGACCAAATATCAGCTTTGCAGTGAGCTATCTATTGAGGTTCATGCAGGAACCCAAAGTTTTTCATTAGAAGGAAGTAAGGTGAATCTTGAGATATATCAAGGGAACAATGGATCTTGGTCTAGAATACAAGAAGAACGACAAATTTTTCTTCACTAGATATTCGGATTCAGATCATGCAGGAAACATTGATGATAGAAAATCCACTTCAGGGTTTGTGTTCTTTATGGGATTTGGACCAATATCATGGGGAAGCAAGAAACAACACTTTGTTTCTCACTCTTATATAGAAACTGAATATCATTTTGCAAGAGAAGTTATCTACGAAGGGATATGGCTATATCGCATACTTGAAGGACTTGGAATACCATAGTAAAAACCAACCACCTTTTATGTTGACAATGAAGGTGTTCTCAAACTTTTTCGCAATCTAGTTTTTTAATGAAAGAACAAAGCATATTGAATTACATGTACATTTCATATGCAAGCATTTTATCCAACAACTAAAAAATGAGCATACATCTTCACAAAGTCACTTGCACATGACAAATTTGAGTTGTTCAGAGAGTTCCTCTCCTCACCCCTTTAGGCACTGAAAAATTAAGGGGGGAATGTTAGTTAAAATAGTAATTGTGCATTGTATTAGGTAATTATTATTTGTGTAATTATTGTTATATGGTTTTTAAACCATATTTTTCATATTATATTGTCGTAGGATTATCTGTTATATAGTTGAAACAATATATTTGTTTGTATTAATTCACGGTTGCACCTGTGCAACTTATTTATTTATTTGTCCATGACTGTGCAATATCTATAAATATTGCAGTCATTCATTCTGTATATGATTTGATTGAACATTAATAAAAGTATCAGGCTTCCGCCTTTGTTTGTTACTTTCAATGAACCCCACCCATCCACATCAAATCCACTATTACATCGACTCATCGAAATCATGAACCCCGCTCAATCAAATCAGATCTATTGTCTCACATTTATTATCTCATCAAATAATCAATACCCCAAAATTATATACCCCAAAAACATTCACAATCCGACATCTCACTCATAAATATAATAGTGTAAAATAATCCCCATGGGATTCACTATTACACCTTTTCAATCATGTTCCCCACTTAATATCACATCCTTTCTTTTTACCCAATAATTCAAATCATGAGCCCCTCAGTCAAATCAAATCCATCATAACTCAAATCATGTCCCTAAATCAGGGTTACTTTATCCAACCCCGGTTACCCATTGACCCCTAATTTAACCCATCTCCAAGCTATAAATATAGGTCTTTCCCCCCCTCTTTCGGATAAGAACAAAATTCTGAAACATGTTTCGAAGCTTGAAAGTTGGATAATGATAAGAAAATTTGGAAATACATTTTGCAAGTTTGAGGTCAAGGCAAACCTTTGCCATTGTTAGAAGTTAGAGGTGAGGAGTGTTGGAGAAAGCTTTGACATTGTTGGGGAAGATTTGACATTTTTCATCATCTTTCCATCTTGATGCCCATTTCATCTCCATATCAGAGCACCAGCTAAGTTCCCGCATCATTCCATTTACTTGGAATTTTGTATTTCTTTTCTTCTGCATGTTATCTATTGTTCATATTTTATTACCATCTTTCTAGACACAGGGGTTGACACCCTCCAAGGAATTTTACAACTTCTTGGAACTGACATTGTCTAGTCACATTTGTTTGAGTTTTTGTAGACGTTATCACATATCTATATTCTTGGCACCTACAAATCTACATCCACATCCGAGGCACCTTAATCCCTCCATAATTTGAGGTTGCTAGTGGCTTTCAGTATCAGCGCACTCACCCACACAAGAACGAGGTTTCTTGTACAACATTTCTAGCACACCCATTGGGACCAAACCCAAGATCTGGTCATTTTTTTGTTGCTTTACTCATCATGTACAGCTGTCATAAGTGGAACGATTGTCCGGTTTCATAGCTCCCTCATTTAGATATCTTTTGTGAACATTTAATTTTTTGATTCACTTATTTGTAGGGTTCAGTGTTATCTTCGTCAATGTGGTGTGCTTCTTGCATTCACTGGTTCGTATCGCCGTGGAGGTAAGTGTTCTTCCCCTTTTCAACCGGCTTGGTATTTAGTTGTTCATAGTTAGTATCAAGTTTATTTTTATTATTAAATACATCATAATAATCAAATAAAAAATAATTCATACTTTGGGTTCTACTCGCATGTGACAAAAATCTAGAAACTAATCTTATCGTGTGGCTTTTGTTTTCGATCTTAGTCGTACAATAAATGTCTATCTTACTTTTCAAGTACCTTTGCATTCACCCAAAAAAATATGTATATATCTTCATTTAGATCTTCCTTTCTAACTGTATGTAGATCTTATTTTTTTAAAAAACATAAGAGTTTATATTTATTTATTTAAAACATAATATTCTATATTTATTTACTTAAAAACATAATAGTATATATATTTTTATTTAAACTAAACTACCCACCCCACCTATCCCCTAATTCCCTTAGCTCGGCCAACTTGGATTAGATATTCCTCACTAACTCACTCCCCTTTCCGCCGACCTCACAACCCCAACCTCACCTCGACTGAGCCATTCAGCTCACCCTCCAGCTCGCCATATCCCCAGCTTACCCCTCGCCTACCCTATGTCCTAGCCCCTTTTCTCTCTACACAACTCCCTCCACCGAGCTCTCACCTCCAACCCATCTCCTAACCCTACCTATCTACCCACCAAACCACTCGCTCCCCTCCCCATCCAACTCTCAACACTGAGCCACTACAGTCTACACAACTTCGTTCACTTCTCTGTGCTACCCAACTCCCAACTCCCTTCTCTAGCCAGCTTGGCCACTTCCTCACCAAACCCTTCCCTGGTTTCTGGTATCAATCATATTGTAGCCAACTTGAGCTACAAATTCGTAAAATGAGAAACAGTAAATTGTTTTATTCAACTCTATTTCATAGTGATACCACGTCCCATATGAAATACTTCCATCGAAAGTATTCTCCTCATCATCCTCTCTTCTTCTGGCTTTAATTTCCCATGACCTTTTGTGCAGATGTGTATATCAAAATATCATCGGATTGCCAAACCATCAATTCACCAAAAACAATAACTTGCGGAAAAGCGTTGAGAAATGGATCGGGAAGTTGGTGGAACTGCATTGTTAAGGGATTCAGAATGTAAAGTGTTCCAGTCTGGTTATCATTGTAAAGCAGCAAACTACCAGATGCATCTTTGAAAAACCCAGATAATGATTTCTTCTCCTTCTTCCTCATGAACCATCATTCTGTTCCACTGTTAAAAATGGAAAAACCGTCCCAACCAACTACCTCAGCGACCCTCCAAGTAGCTCCTTCACTTAAAATTGTTGACTTTACACATAATTGTTGGTTAGACGAAGGCCAGCAAGGAAACCACACAACTCCATTTTAACCTTAGGCGGATCTCTCCACTCCATTTTTTTTACTTACAGACTACATTTGGCCTGGATACTGCTCGCCATTTTTTACTACATCATAATATCCATGTAGGGAAGGTGAATATCCATGCAGACTCACAAGATTTCGATGCTTGATGCTTCCAACTGTTTCCAACTCAGTTTCAAATTCACGCAAGCTTTGGGGGTAGTGACTGTACAGTCTCTTTACAGCGATTGGCTTACAATTATTTAGAACACATTTAAACAAGAAAAGGCACCACTCAAGCTACATTTCAAGCCGAATCCTAAGCTGCCTCCCAAGTATCAAATTCACGCAAGCTTTGTGGGTCATGACTGTGAAGTATTTTTTTTAACAATTGGCTTACCAATCCTTTTCACCACATTTTTAAACAGTGTGTGTAGTGTCATAGCCAATTATATATTCCTTGATTCTCACTATGTCACCAAACATGTGAAGAGCCACGACCAACCGTTTTCAATCTACCCATCCTTCCATCTTCAACCTTTGACTTTTCTTTTCCTAAAGGCGAGATTTGAGTTGATTTACCATAATATTAAAATGATCTGCCATCTACAAGATTCTGATATGTGATTCATGCAAACTCTGTGAGTAGTGACTGTAGAGTTTCTTTATAGTAATTGGCTTCCAATTCTTTAGAACACAGTTATAAACAACACCTTTTATAAACAATGTTTTTTAGTATTGAAGAGTAATTTTGTGCATGTACATTCTCTTTATAGCAATCGCTTTAAAATTCTTTACCATACATTTATAAAGTGTTCGTAGCACCATAGCCAATTATGTATTTCTTATGATTCTCATTATGTCATCGTACATGTGAAAATCCATGTCCATGTGCATTATAACCCATCGAAGCCTTTTCCCTCCTCACATGACTAATTTTAATCCATTCATCCTCTAGGTAGGTTTTACAAATCTATCATTTCATTAGTTGGAGCTTTTATAGTCATGTCATTTTGTTAGTTTAGCTTTTATAGTCATATCATTTCATCCCTGCTTTTATAGTCATATCATCCTTGCTTTAAGTCCTGTAGGTTTCATTATGTACAAGCGATAGTTCATATCTATCATTTTATTAGTTGAGCTTTTATCAGTCATATCACTTCATTAGTTTAACTTTTATATAAGCTATTATTTCATTAATTTAGTCTATCTTTTTGACTCAATTACTTCCCTTATATTGTTTTATAGTCTATCGTTTAATTTTCATCATTTATTTACTCGAATGAAGTAGGAACATTGAACTACAATTTTGTTAATTAATTTTATTGTTTATTTTATGTTTTACGACAACACTTTTTGTAAACAAAATATTTACGACATTTATATCATTTTTTTTCTTAACCACCTTAATTAATAGCATTTATTTTCTTTTTGCAGGGTAATGTTATCCCAAATTCACCCCCTGGAAAATTTGGTCAAGACAACCTTGCACATAGAGAAAATATGAAGGGAAAACGTTTCTGATCTACGAGCTCGCATTCCAGAATGAGAAAAGGAAAAAGTCAGCATTTGAGCCCGAGTCAAACCAAAGCGAGGAGTCAAAGGAAAAGGTGAAAATTTTCTTTTTGACAAAATGACACAAAGGAAAAGATTGGAACGCACCTCCCTAGCCAACAAAAGGGTGCCACGTGTCCAAGCGAAGCAGCGGGGCTGTGGGAGTTTTCTGGATTTTGAGATTCTTGCGGAAAAAGGGGAAAAGATAAATTTTAAACCCACAAACCTGATTTTTCCATAATCTGGCTGCCATGTGTCCGACATTATCAAAAGGGGACCCATTTTTCAAGTTGTTTTCCCAACCTCATGTACGGACCCAAAACAAAATTCGAAGGGGCATATCTTTTGACTCAGGGCTCAAAATATTGTAAATATGATGCCGTTGGAAAGATCTCAGCGTCACCCATGCCACGGATGTCTAAAACTTTAATTTTGATGAGGTTAGGTGAAGAAAAATGGAGGAAACAACTTTGGGATTTCAATGCAGGATCTTCTTGTCTCAACAACCAGATCAGATTTGATCTGTTTCGTCGTTTCCTCTTCCTCCAAGGCGCTGAACCAAGGATCGATGCAGTAAAGACAGATTTGGGGGCAAATTTTATTAGAAGCATAAACAACAGTGGTTGAGTTTTAACCTACTTTTCCCGCTTCTCTCTCTCTTTCTTCTCTCCGATCAAATCTGTAAATACGGGGGCAAAATTCATTATAAAGGGTTGTTCATTCTTCTTCCCTACCCTCCTCTCTCATTTTCTTCCCTAGGGTCAAAAATGGAATCTGAACCTCCTTTCATGGCTCTGTAATGGCATTCTCTTGCCTCTTTCCCACTAACGATGTATTGTGTGAACTTTTGGAGCAATAAATTCTGTTTTGTGATGCATCTGTCCATCCTTTGCTTATTTTATCGTCTCTCCTCGCCTCTTGTTGTTGCAGGGTATACTGTACATATTATGATGTTTGTTGTAGGTCTTGGGAGCTGTGTTTAATGGGTTTTGAAGTGGTGTTGTGTGTGAAATATATCTCTGGTCTGTGGTGCATCTTGTCCACACTCTCCTCTGTTCACCTCTCTCCACTTCAGGCAGCTGAGATTGTGACCAACACTTCTCTTTTCTTGGTGTTATCACCTTGTTAGTGTAGGATTTCCCTTTTTATGAACTTTCTCTCTTCCTGTCTCCTTGGAATTGTTAGGATAGGTATAGTTAGATGTCATATCTGCATTAGGAGTAGTTTATCATTAGGATCAGGAAGAAGAAGCTGACTTTCTCCGGAGGGCCGTCTCAAGTCCGCAAGTCCCGCAGCTTGAGAGATGGTCCCATGTTATGCAATCACACCAAATGAGTCTGCCTTAGAAAAGCAGATCCATAACTCATTTGGGGGTGCTATGATTTCACACTAACAGTTTTGGCATGCCCGGTGGGACAGGTCTAAAGCACCTTACCACTTCACTTCATCATGTTCGATGTGCTCTTGGTGAAGATTTAAGCCTTTGAAGGCACTTTCAAGTACATATGGTGACTCCATCTGGTCAAAAACGCATTCTCTGAGTTACAGACATTTTCCATCCATTTCCACTCATTTCATCCATTTTCTTCTTCCATATCTTTCATTTTCTCCCATCCCATGAGGCTATGCAATCATGACTTCATTCCCTTCATGGAACTCACACTTACAGCAATGCAATCCACCTTCAATGCATTTCCCAACTCCTCCAAATCAACATTATGATCATATCCAGAACCATTATGCTTACCCATATGAGAAGTGTCAAAACCAGTTTGACTATGAAGCTTGTCAAGGACAAGGGGGTGCATATAATGGTGATAGTTATGCAGAAGATGTTGATATGCTGGAGAAGATTAAAAAATGGAGGCTGCATGGTTCAATCAAGGGAAACAGCTCAAATGATGGATTTTAGAATTGGTTGCAGGGCACCTTGTCCATGGGAAGGCCCTTTTCCAAGACACTACAGTGCTCAGGAGAAACTGGAATTCATGATTGGAATGCTGTCCCAACTTGCACAATGTACTGAGGAGATCGAGGCTTATGAGTTGGAGTCAAGACAACCTTATCAATGGGTAAGTCAATCACCAGTTCCCTATCTTTCATTTTCTCTCCCTCAATCTTTATCATTTCAGTAGAGGCAAGAATCAAGCCCCTCACTTGCTGCCCCAAGTGTTGATTTCATTTCTCCATTCCCTAGTCTTCCACCTCATCTTAGTTCTTCTGTCCTTTTCCCTTCCAAACAATTATCCCCTCCAAAAAAATAAGAAGTTCCACCTCCCTCCCCACCATGAACAATTGCAAAGTTGGTTGAACCCCAACTTGCCACTCCTCTTGCTTTCCCAAGTCCATGCTGGGAAGATACTCAAGAATCTAGTCAAGAACAACAAGAAGAGGAGCCCAAAAGAAAATAAATGACAAACAATCTAAAGAGTTGGGCTGCTAAATTTAGGTTTACAAAGATCCCCTTGATGGTCAAGCCAATAGAGGAGGTCAAGATTGAAGAACCAGTGGTGGCTGAAGCCGAGTTTGTAGCAGAAGAAGAGTAAGAACTGTAGACACCCTAATTTCTCATCTATCCTAAATCAATTAATTCCCCTTCCTCATTTCCAACAAAAATACACTTCGAATTAATCAAATATAATTTGATTAATTATCCCTTTCAAAATCCAAAAAATAACCCAATCCTCACCACATGTCATTATTCTCCATGTTTTCTGCTATTGGATTAAAAATTCAAATTCAAATCCTCACCCACTCTTTGTGGTCCCCACTCACCTAAAATCCTCCACTTATGAATTAAAAATCCAAAATCAAATCCTCACCCATTCTTCGTGGTCCCCACTCACCTAATCTTGCCCACATTTTCAAACCATGATTACTTAAATTACTCTAAGTTAATCACTCCCCTAGGCTATAAATACAACCTTATCCCTCCCCTTTAAAGACACAGAGAATAAGCTTGAATGCCTTATCTAAGTTCTTACATCATTTGAGAAAATAACATCCTTCTGCCTCATCCTAATACCCAAATAGCCTCATAATCTTTTTTCCCATCTGGTGCAAAGTAAAAGGATTGTTGTTGCAGGAAGGCCTTGCTCCGTCTTGAAGAAAAGCACCTACATATCACACAATCATGGCTCAATCCAAGTTTCCTAGCCCATTCTGATGTTTTCTATGGAACATTAAAGAGGAGGTAATATTGTTTGTATTTTACTTCCTTGTTAGTAGTGTATTTTTCTTAGCTTACATTTTGGCGCGCCCGATTAATTTTGATCTGTTACCATTAATTTCCCAATTAGTGGTTTTATCTGCTCTTTATTTATTATTGTTCGTTATTATTATTTTTTCTATTCCTTATGGTCTTCTTTGGTTAACCTTCACACTATGGGTAGCGTCTTTGTTGTGCGGTGTCTTATGGTGTATCTGCAGGTTATAGCAACAATGAAACTATGACGCTCGTCCTGTCTTTAATCTCCTTGGTGCTTGGTGTTTAGCAAATAGAAATCTATCACGACGAAAATATTTACTCCTACGGTCGTCACAGATGTTACATTTCAAATAGTTCCTAGTTATGATTTTTTTATTCACTCGTAATCTGTAAAAACAAATGAACTAGTCATTAACTTATCATCTTACTGTCATGAGACAACCAATCTGAAAAATGTATTTATTTATTTACTTTTGCTAAAATAACTGCTTTGTAGGAAGTTAATCATTTTTCTTTCTTTCATTTTAGTTAATCATTTTGTGATCTAACTCTTTATTTCTATTTATTGTTCTTTTTTAACCTTGCTGTCAAAATTTTAGCTTCTCAGGTGAAGTACAAAAGTCAGAAAATAAAAACAACTAGCTCCTGGGGCATTTTTCTCACATTCAAAATTTTTATTCAGAGTGCTACCGTAGTATCTTCCGGAAGCCATAACTTTTTCTCCCGAACTTGGAATGACTTCCTTTTTTTAATGGAAAGGTATTGAAAAGATATATCTAATGGAAAAATAATTTTTTGATTTAGACTTACAAAAATATTTTGGTTTCATTTCTTCTAACACCTGTCTTTTTAACAAAAAACAAAAAAAATGTAGTTTTTTTTTTTAATTTAAATTTATTTTTTTAACGTAACAACCTCACACGTATGCTCTTTCCTCGTACTTTAAAAGTGATCTTGGAAATCAGAAACGTGAGGCCACCCGGGCTCTGCTAAACAATTTTTTTTTTTGCCTTACATTTCAATTTTCCACGACAACACTTCTAGATAACATTTTCACACTCTTCTTTCGTCGTTTTTATTTTTTGTGAAAATAATCATTATCGTTATTTCGCAATCATGATTAATTGCAATAATTATTAACATTTAAAATAAAAAAAGGAAAAAAAATTCAAAAAAAGAAAATCTATTACAATTGTATCCGCGTATGCTCTTTTCTTGCGCCTTCGAGCGATCTGGAAAATAAAAAACAGTCACAATTTTTTAGTTTCTTACATTACAGGATCCTATGGCTTTGTTTTCCAATTGAATTTTCAATCATTATTTTCCTTCGTCATATTATTAATATTTGTTTGGTTATTGGTTGTGTATGCTCTTTTCCTGCACCTTCGAGCGATCTAGAAAATCAAAAATAGCCACGATCACTTTTCTAACATTTCATTTGCAGGATAACTACTAATTTGATTTCTATAGGACTGCGTTGCTGGAGTATTTAAAAAAAATAAAAAAAATAAATCCCTCAAAAATACCACCTTTCAAAGAAAATTGTTGAAACAAAAAAAAATAGCACGTCCAAGTACGCCATCATTTTCCACCAATGATTATTTCAAGTTGAAAAGAACCTTGCATTTAATCACTTTATCATTTTGTTTTTGCATGTAGTCGAGGTGGATTTCATCACCACCAAAGCTACACTGGTGATGTGGACTTGACTACCATGCACCAACAACATTTGCATCTGCATTACACTTTGAGACCTACTCTCATCACAGCGTTTGGTATTTACCCCGCCCTTGCTCTTCACTTATAGGTAATGTTGTCGTGCAGCGCATGCGAGTCATGCCTAAATAGCTATAACAATGAATCCTGGGCATCGTCCTTGTAAATCTTTAGGGAGTTATAAGGGCACCATACATATTCATCCCTCCATCACCTTCCACCTTTTCACAAAACCTGTTTTGAACATGTTGATTCACTCTGAAACAGGGAAGTAAGAATTGGTGAGTCTCCTCCAGTGCTCTAAGGGTTCCCTGTACCAAATCTATCCTCGTATAGAATTAGGTATATCAGGACTAGAGTATATCGGAGGACACATCTTTTTTTAGTTATAAGAGCATGCATCCATCATTCCACAACATACTGGTATGATTGCATAAAATAATGATCATTCCTAAAGAATTTACCTCATAAGACAAAATAATTGGATCCACATGATTGCTTGTTGTTTGAAAACAAAATCGTTTAACATTGTTTATCATAAAACTTGGCTGATATCAATGTGTTCATTGTAAAAGTTCAAACCCTAGTTGTGTTCCACAAAAAAATCAGTTCTCAACCAATTCAATACCAAGCGAAAAAATCTAAACAATCCAACAATGTAGACCAAAACATTGCACCAATTTCATTAGCTTTCTTTGGCCAACAATACATCTGTCATAGCTTGTCTTCGACTATATCCAACTAATATTGAGTGACTAGCATTCACTCCCCATATCGTCCATTGTCAAAACATCCTTCATAGCTTGTTTCCAGCTATATCAAACTAATATTGGGTGACTTGTTTGAGTTCACTCGTTATTCTGTCCACCATCGTGTTATCCAAATCATAGCCAACACAAATCCTTTCATAATTCATTCTGATTTATATCACAACCATATTGCGATTAACCTGTTCGGGTTACTCTCCCCATCAATAGTCTAGAGCTTGTTTAAGACAAATCTACACAACGTGCAACAAATTCCCTAATAACTCGTCTCGAGTTACATCACCATCATATTGAGATAAATTTTTTTAAGTTACTCTCCTTATCAATCATTACGAGCTTATTAGAGCTAAATCTAAAAAAATCATGTTCTCATTTAATCACACCTGCTCAAAGTTCCTACCCACTTTTCAACTTAATCAGACACATTTCATCATGGTATTCACTCATAGTCATAATCATTAAAATGATGATGAAGAAGTCACACAATCAGAACTCACCAATGAAGAACAAGAACAAGTCAATATGGTGATAGAACAAAACAAAAATGAATATCAGTTACGCATCCTAGCCATGGGGGAAAAACTACCCCTTGACTTTGGGATGGAAAACTTAAACAAACTTATCGACAATGGTGAATCAAGTTATCACAACGAAATAAAAACAATCCAAATGGTTCTTTGACTGATGAGTTATTCACCAAAATCCAAGACTTAACAAAGAAACTTGAGGAAGCAACGGCTAGAGCTAAAAGATTAAAATACCCCAATCTAGATTCCAATACTCACAACATTTTTGATAAACCGTCCCCTGCTTCTCCATTCACACAAGAATGGAAACTTATGAAAGACACCATTCATGGACTACAAAAACAATAAAAACAATTCAACTTTGAAGAATTGTGTCCTTATCCATTTGATACAGAGATATCAGGCTTACCATTTCCGTCATCCTTCAAAATCCCAAAGTTTGATAAATACAAAAGCAAAGGCGACCCCCGTGAACATGTCAAATAATTTTACATACAATGTCAAGAAGTTTCCTATCGAGACATGTATCTTTTATGATTATTGCCCCAAAGTTTAGGAGGACTAACTTTAGACTGGTTTTTCCATCTGCCCAAAGGGTTGGTCACGACATTTGCAGACTTACCGGAGAAATTTGTCAAATATTTTTCCTATAACTTAAACTCAGAAATAACCATGCTTGATCTTTGCAACACTAGGCAAAGGCCAAATGAAAAATTTTCCTCCTTTTTACAATGATGGCACGGAATTACAAGTTGATTTCCTTGCTCGATACCCAAGAGACAACTAGTTAGCATTTTTGCTCCTAATCTCAATGCTGAATTATCATTCCACATGCAAATGCATTGTCTGAATAGTTTCAAATAAGTCATCGAAAAAGGCACACAAATCGAAAAATCCCTCATTTCTAAAGGCTTACTTAAAGCACCCTTTAGGGACCAACCTTATCGAGACACCCCTTAGAACCAGGAAAATCCTAAATTCTTTAACCAGAATCAAAATTTCGTCAATGATGGCGTTAATGATTCCCGCCATGTCCGAAACATTCAAAACCAACCTATCGATACATTAAAATCCCAACAACCAATCATCATCCCTAGAAAGAAAGTTTCTTCTTGGGATCGATGAAGACAATTCACTCCTCTCAGAGAAAGTCTATCTAGTGTCTTTCGTCATTTGGAAAATGCCAATATGATTACATATCCCATCGTCAAACCCTTCAAAGAACTTCAAAGAAGGACAACCCAAACTAAATTGGTATAAGGAAAATGAATATTGTGATTACCATCGCATAAAAGGGCACTCCACAGATCGATGCATGCAACTCCGTCATTACGTCCAAGACCTAATTGAACGTGGAGAAATAGAAGTTGAAAATACTTCTGAGACAAAGACACCTAATGAAAAACTTCATATGTTCAAAAATACCTTCCCTAACCATGATAACAATTCAAAAGATAAGGGTCAATCATCAAGCAATGTCGAGTATGACTCAATCATCTCGACCATCGATTATGACCTAGAATTAGTGGCAACTATAAAGATCATAACTGACTATGTGATCACCACTAGACAGAAAAAAATGTGGGTCCCTACCATAAAAAAATCTACCACTTCGTCCCACGCATCACCTCCTAATCCATCATCTAATTCCGCCACCAATTTCTCTCTACAAATTACGCCATCATTCAATATTTTCAAATAATTAGAGAATACTGCAGCACAAAATTCCATCATGGAACTACTTAATTATTCTCCCGCACTACAACACATCCTTATGCAAACATTGAATAACACTCGTGTCCCTGAGGACAACAATTCACAACAATTCCAGGCTTTAATTGCACATCTTATAGCCCCCAATCCTATTTTATCTTTTGGTCTCGCTAACCTGGTTAATCCCAACATCGCTAATAACCATTCTTTATACATTGAGGGTTATGTAACTCATTGTAAGATCAAGCGTGTCTTAGTCGACAATGCATCCACATTGAATATTTTTTCCATGAAACTTTTACTAGGTTACACTGAAAATGATTTACAAAACAATATCATAACCATTCATGGGTATGATAATAGCGATATAAAGTCTGAAGGCACAATCGTGTTGCCTCTCCAAGTTGGACCCATCACCTTAGACACGGTTTGTCATGTGGTGGATGTAGAAGTTGCATATAACATTCTCTTTGGTCGACCATGGATTCATGCCATGAAAGCTATCCCATCAACATTCCACCAATGTATTAAGTTTCCTCATTTGGAAAAGGAATTTACATTACGTGCAGATCCCCAACCTTTTGAGTATTGTAGATTCCTCGAAGGATGGTATCGACATGATCACTATTATCCATCAATAGATAAATATGCTCCACCTCGGCATAATCCCTAACAAAACACGCATTGATCCTGATACACTCCCTAATAATTACCCGAAACCATCATCTCCTAACCAAAACACATTTTCTAATCCATTATCTTCGATTAGTCAAAAATCTTCCATCAATCCTCCTTCCACTAATCAATCATCTTCTTCCAATAATCAATCATCTTCTTCCAACAACAGTTATTCTTCCACCACACCATCTTCTTTCTCACCTATCCAACCTTCTTTATCCAACCACACCTCTTCTATTACGATACCTTCTCCTGTGAATAATCAAACTTCATCCTTCAATCCACCCCCTTATTCTTATAACCCATTCTCTTCATCTTTTAAAACTACCAAACTGACTTCCCCACCACATGAGGTACCTATTGGTCCCCCATCCCACATATTTAAAATCATTGACACGGGATGCGGTGAATATCAATTTTAAAAGATGGAAAACTACTTTTATATCAACAAATCTCCACATAGCTACAGAAAACCTAATGCTCCACATTTGAGAATCCATCCCACTTACCAAATGGGACAGTCAGTTTGGAAAAAGTTTGGTTATCTTGACAATGAACATATTCCAAGTTCTTCAGGATCTTGGTTATATAATGACGACTTTGCTCCATGTTATGAGTCCCCTCAATTCACCAAAGCTCACCGAATAATGAAAAATATGCGATGGAAGGGTTAAGGACTCTGTCCAAATGAACAAGGTTGCTTAGACCCGATAAATTGCACAAAACATCACGGTAAATATGGTCTAGGTTTCAAGGTGTTTAATGTTGCTCCCATAATAATTTCAAGTGAAAATGATGACACCAGTTATAATAATGACATCAGGTCTCCATGTAGCCTTTTTGAGAACTTCGTTGAAACACATCTTTACTTTGAACATTTATCTATTAATGTCATCAATTTTGAGCCTACACATCTGAATCTTATAGACCATGGCCAACCACATCATGCAGTCATGGACATGTTTCAAAATGATGAAGCCATTGAAGAATTTCTTGGAACTCACAACCAAATCCCTACTTCCAACCATAGAAAAGGATTAGAACTCAATCTAAATGAATCAGCCTATTTTGGCGAAGAGATAAAATATTCAGATCCTTCACCCTCAGAAAATTTTGATCAAAAGTGCAAACAAAGATTTTCTATAGTCTAAATCCCATCGCCACCCTATCCAACAAACATGTCAATAAAAAATCCCAACATTACACACCAAAATATTGTACCAACTCACCTAAAATACCTGACACTGATGACCTACATCAACCATTAGCATCGTTCTCTGAAAAAGATACATCTAAAATGCTTGTAGAAGAAATAAAAGGCATAAACATTGGCACCACCAAATAGCCAAAAATTTTACAACTTGGCATTATTCTATCTGACCAAGAATGCATGTAATTCACAACACTCCTTATTGAATTCCAAGATATATTTGCATGGAGATATAAGGACATGCTAGGCCTGGACCCATCTCTTGTAGTACACCATCTTGTGGTACATCCGGATGTAAAACCTGTAAAGCAAAAACTATGCAAAATGCATCCCCAAGTTGCATTGCTTTTCAAAGCCGAACTTGAGAAATTCTTGGAAGCCGACTTTATCAAACCTATTGATTATTCGGCATGGATATCTAACATAGTTCTCATCTCCAAGAAAACTCCTAGCATCAGAATATGCACAGACTTCCGCGACATCAACAAGGCTTGTCCCAAAGATGACTTTCCCTTGCCAAATATAGACATGACTGTTGATTCTACAACAGGTCATGAAATGCTCTCTTCAATAGATGGATTCTCTGGCTATAATCAAATACGTATTGCTGAAGGGGATCAACATAAAATGACATTTACTACACCATGGGGCACCTTTTTTTATAAGGTCATGCCTTTCGGCTTGAAAATGCTGGTGCTACCTATCAACGAGCAATGACTGTCATCTTCCATGATATGTTACATGATATCATGGAAGATTATGTTGATGATATATTAGTAAAATCCAAAACACAAATAGGGCATCCAAGTGTGTTGAGATGCATTTTTGATAGATTACGCGAGTTTAAGGTTCACCTTAATCCAAAGAAATGTGTGTTCGGAGTGACCTCTGGTAAATTGTTAGGATTTATTATCTCATGGGGAGGCATAGAAGTAGATCCTACCAAAGTCAAAGCCATTATGGAAATGCCTCCTCCTCGAAACCTAAAACAATTACGGAGTCTTTAGGGAAAAATACAATCTATTTAGCATTTCATATCACAGTTGGCTGATAAGTACCATTACTTTAACCAGTTACTCAAAAAAGATGCACAATTTAACTGGAACCACGATTGCCAAGAATATTTTGCTAAGTTAAAATAATACCTCTCTAGTCCACCTGTTCTTATGTCATTAGTTGCCGATAAACCCATGTTGCTTTATACATCATCCACTAAACATGTCATAGGAGCTCTACTAGCACAACATAACAATCAAGCAAAAGAATAGGCTGTATATTACCTTAATCAAACACTTATTAAACACAAAGTACATTATTCCCAAATCAAAAAAGTATGCTTAACGGTCACCTTTGCATTCCATAAGTTACATCATTACTTTCTCAATCACACAACTAAGTTGATTTCCAAAATTGATCCTCTTAAGTATCTGTTGTCCAGACCCATTCTCACGGGAAGAATGTCTAGTTGGGTCATATTACTTAGTGAATTCGATGTCGAATTTGATTCATATAAGGAAATTAAAGGAAAAGCCCTTGTAGACCAACTTGCTGAGGCACCCCTTCCTGGCATAGAGCCACTTTAGTTCTCTTTTCCTGATGAATATATTCTACACATAGAAATCACGCCATCTTGGACTCTATTTTTTATGGATCTTATAATTTCCATGGCTCGGGGGCTGTTATTTTGCTTATCACACCCAGTGGACACGTTATTCCCAAATCATTTCGCTTAGCATTCCCATGTACTAACAATATCACAGAATATGAAGCTCTCATCGGAGGATTAAAACTGGCTATATCTTGGAATCTTACAGAATTAGTTGTATTTGGTGATTCTTTACTTATCATCAAACAAGTTACTGATGAATAAACGGTCAAGGATGAAAAAATTATCCCATATAAATGCATGGTGGATAGTCTTCGAAGCTATTTTCGATTAATTAGCTTTGATCAAATCCCCAGAATTTGTAATAAATCTGCCGATGCTATGGAAACCATCAGATCCCTATTAGAAATCGCATCTAGTCAACCCCATGCACATTTTCTTGTCGAACATCTCTTAATGCATGCCTATGATCTTCTTGAAAACAATATGGTATGTGAGATCGTGGTTCCAAATAACCCTTGGTACCATGATCTTTATACCTTCATTCATGATAAAATATTTCTTGTCGACATGAAACCAATGCATAAATGTGCTTTAGCACAACGTTCCTCTTGTTACACCATTTTAGTAGAAAATATTTATAAACGAGGATATGATGGCACCCTGCTCCGATGTCTTAATCAGGAAGAAGTCTCGAGTGTCCTAGCTAAAGTCCATTCTAGTATCTGTGGATCACACACGAATGATATAACCTTAGCCAAGAAAATCTTGCGAGTTGGATATTATTGGCCCACCATGGAAAGTGACGCATGTCATTTTTTAAAACGTTGTCAAGCATGTCAAAAGCATGGAAATCTTATCCACACACCTTCCCGGGCATTACAATCGATAACCACACCATGGCCCTTCTCTCAATGGGGACTTGACCTCATTGGTAAAATCAGACCAACATCGTCCGATGGACATAAGTTCATCATTACCGCTACCGATTACTTCACTAAATGGGTAGAAGTTATGCCTCTCACTTATGTTACCGGTAGCCAAATATCGAAATTCATTTTTAATAATCTCATTTGTCGATTTGGTATTCCATCCGCTCTGGTTGCAAACAATGGAAAATCATTTAAAAACCAGGATGTAAAAGACCTAGCCAAATTTTTTCGCATCAAACTTAAATGGTCCACTCCATACTACCCTCAAGGAAACGGTCAAGTGGAGGCAACCAATAAGACCTTAAAATCCATCACGGAAAAGATTGTCAACACCCATGGACATAATTGACATACTCAAATTTACCCTGCTCTTTGGGCTTACCGTACATCTTACCACACGCCTACCGGAGCCACCCCATTTTCCCTTGTTTATGGTTATGAAGCCAATTTACCTATTGAGATAGAAATCCCATCCTTGAGGATATCCCTTAAAGATGTAATTAATGAGGATGAATACCGACAGTCACAACTTCAAGAGCTTAAGATTCTCGATGAAAAACAACTTAATGCTCTCAATCATCTTCAAGTCTATCAAAACCGATTGCAACACAGTTATCATAAAAAGGTAAGACCCAAAGAATTTGAAATTGGTGACCTTGTTTTAAAAGAAAATCAAAAGAATACCACTAAAGAACGAGAAAAACAAGGAAAATTTGAGCGTAATTGGTTAGGACCCTATGTAATTACAGCTAAATTTGGCTCTGGCGCCTATAAGTTCACCACTGCAGATGGTCACGATTTTGATGAACCAATGAATGCAGTTCATTTAAATAAATTTTATCCTTGAGATGTTCACTATTCCGGAAAACAACAATGTGTACATTGTTCCTTCTGCCTTGCTTATCTCCGAATAAATTTATTCATTTCCATTGGCAGATATTTTCTTTATCAAAGTCACATCTTCATATTTATCATCACGAGACAAGTGCTAATATAGATCATATTAAGTTTGTGAGTATCATACTTCTTATAATATCTCTCATTTTCAGTCGCTTTCACCTATGGTCATACCTAGAAGATTACTGATGGTATTATATTCCTTTCAAAGACATTTTCTCTTACATAAAAAAGCTCTAAACTTCTTTACCCAATTCATTTGGTCAACCATCTCAGTCTTCGGTGTTAAACCCTCGCGTCCTACTAGTTGTGTGGGGCTAAGATTGGGGGCAGATGTTCCTTCCCAAATACAAAGCACTATTGTAAAAATCCATCAATTCAATAAATTATGAATAATTCATCGTCACATCTTGCGTCCTTCATAGTCTTTGGTGTTGAGCCCACAATTCTTCCTGGTAGTGTGAGACTGAGAATGGAGGAAGGTGCCCTTACTCGTCTGCGTCTTGTCTTCAGAGATAAACCCTTGTCTCTTACAAGTGGCATGGGGCAAAGTGTAGAGGGTCATTCTCATAAAAGCATAAAAATATTGCAAAAAATTAAAAAAAAAAAGACAAAAAGGAAATTCATTCGCCTATATTTTTCCTTCGGTGATGAGCCCGTGCTTCTCACTAGTCGCATGAGGCAAGGCATAGGGAGTCATTTCAAAAATACAAAATCTTATAGTGCTTACAAATTATAGAATTCCTAAAGAAGTAATTTATATGCCTAAGTGAAGAGAGAACTATCCCTTCACCTCATATCTCACCAATTAGTAGGCCACATAACTGTCTAAGCCTAGCATGTAACTCATAAAGTGAAAGCCATTTTTGAAACTGGTTCAGTGTCGTTATGAAGAATGGAGTCACAATTTTACAAAGGGATTGTTGTTAGCATTTGTCTCTATATTCATTATCTACCTCTTACGTCTTTCTTAATTCTCAGTGATGAGCCCACACATCTTACTAGTTGTGTGGACTCAAGAATGGAGCTAGACTTCTTTTCATCATATCATCACCACCATATTCTACCAATGGGAAGAGAATTTGTGTTATTCTGAGCATAAGTTACCACACGGAACACGGTACATACAGATAATATCCTGGTTTATCGCCTCTCGAAAATAAGTCTACACTCTGGTCCATAAATTGCCAATAACAGTGTAAAAATCGACAAACAGTGTGAAAATCGTCAAAAATCTAAAAATAATGTAAAAATCAAAAAATCTAAAAACATTTGAAAATCATCAAAAAACCCAAAAACATTAGAAACAATCATCCAAAATCCAAAAAACATTTAGAACTCATCAAAAATCTAAAAACATTAGAAATAATCGTTAAAAATCCGAACACATTTGAAAATCGTCAAAAAATAAAAATCAAAACAAAAAATCAAAATCAAAATCAAAAAATTAGAAACGATTATCAAAAATCCAAAAAACATTAGAAATAAAATAAAATAAAATATATATATATATATATATAAACAAAAACAAAAATGTTGTAAAATCTCAAAAACTCTAAAAATACCAACACAATTCAACCTTTGAACTATTATCCCCAACAGATGATCCAATCACTTTATGACTACCAAATTCAAAACACTTCTCCTCGCATGAATCCTCGCTTGGGGCAAATCCGGCTCTCATTGTTTCCTTGTTTGAGGACAATGACCCAATACTTTACTATGTCCTTGTACCCCTGCTTGGGGGCACATCCGATCAATCCTCACTGTGGAACACGTTAGGAACATGTTTATTGGTTCTTTTGTTGCATTATTAGCTATAAATTATTGATTGCTTTCTTGTATCTTGATATATTACAGGGGGTATCTTGATTTTATGTATCCCGGTTTTCTCTCTAATATTTTTATGTTATCTGATTGCATGTCATACTGGGGCATCATACTTTCTTGATGGCCTCTATCTATGCTCTCTTTCATTTGCATATCGTACTGGGGCATCAAACCTTTTTTATGGCCCCTGTCTATGCTATCACACATATTACAGTCTAGTCATCCTGATCTTTTATATCACGATACATCTTGTTATGTGCTATATTAAAATTAATATGCTTTTCATCATATGAGTATCTTCCTGCATGATCGACATCTTACTTTGCACCCCATCCATTCACCCATACTAATACATTCCCCAGTTTGAGAATCCTACTTGATCACCATTACAGTTTGTGAATCCTACTTAACGATCTTTCTCAAATAGAATTCACTATCTAGCAGCTCCTCCTCCCCCACCATGCTCACCATGTATTTGATCCATTCATCCTCGCTCCTCATTTTTACTCCTTCGCCACTTACCCCCATATTACCCTTCTCACCCTTTATGTCCCCTTTCACCCATTTGTATTCTTTCCTTTCACTCTTCTGCTTCCCGCTTGACAATCTTACTTAATAATAATAACCCCTTCTATATGGGATTCTCGGTGGAGGTTTACCCTCTTCCTAAGATCTTCCCATTGTAGAAGCTTCTTCACCACCTCCCCTCTCATCAAACAACACTCACCACCACACACATCTTCCCATTCCACCTCTTCTACTTCTCATTCTCGCATCATTACTCTCACCACGCAGGCATCCCAATTAAGGATTCCCCTCACACTCTCTACCCTTCACTACATATATTCCTTCATCTATTTATGTTACACTCCTTTATTTCCTTTCTTTCTTTTTATCACCTCATCTCGTATCCTATTCTACTTAGGCATACCTCACTCACTCTTTTCTCATCATTCCCCAAATTTGTCTTATGCCTGGTCATCCTACTTACACGCTCTCATAGTATGGAAAATTCACTTGAGGGTTCCCTTTCAGTCTATTTTGTCATACCCTATTCCCACCAACTCTATCATCATTCTTCTTCTTCTTCAGCTTGGCAATCTTACTTAACCATTCCGACCGCATGGCAATCTTACTTAAGACTTCCTCTTAAGGATGATATGCCCTATGGCCTTCCCCATCCCATCATATTTCCCCCATCTTATTTCTCCCACCTCTCGTCGCAATCATCTTCTTCAACCTACCATTCCACCCCTATACCCAATATAATTTTGTCTTTCTCCTTGCATATCATCCTTTTCGGTTAGGTGATCTTACGAAACCTCTCCAGAATCATGATGATCTTACTTAAGAGATTTTCTTAAGTATGACATGTCATCTTACACTCGCCCATCACTCTACATTCTTACAATCCATCCTTCCTCTTCATTCTCCATCATCACATCTTTTTACCACCACTATCACCATCCTCTACTTGACAATCTTACTTAACCACTCACCCGGCATGACAATCTCACTTAAGAGTCCCTCTTAAGGATGATCTATCTTCTTGCCTTTCCCCATCACTACACACCCTTCATCCTTCAATTTTTCTCAGCATTCCCCACTATCACATCATTTCACCTCCTTTTCCATTCTCACAAACACCACTTCTCACTTGCCCACTTGTCATCTCCAGTTTCACTCGCTTGGCAATCTTACTTAACCACTTCCATCACATGAAAATCTTATGTCAGGGTCCTCCCTACGCTCAACTCGTCATTTTGAACTTTTCCCTCGCCTCATTCTTCGTTCACTTTGTCAATCACTTCTTCCACCTGGTCTCTCCTACTAACCACCTTTTCCTCCTACCATTATCCTTTCTCCACCTATCCTCTTACAACATACGTCTCATATCTTCCACCTACAATCATGTTCTTTTTCCCCATTTTCCCCTTCTTGATCCATCATCCTTCATATTGTTTCTTCCCATTCTTTTCATGTCTTGTTTCTTCATCCTCACCTCACTCATCCTCATCACCCGCATCCTCTCCTCGCTTTCACCTAGTCCCAACTCATCCCTCTCATTTTCCTTAATCTTTCCACTTCATCTTCTCAAATCCCCCCACATTTCTACCCAGACACATGTTCACCATTATTGTTTACATTCCCATATCATTATTTCATCATCATCTTCTATTCCCACGCTAATAATTGTAAGTGGTATTTCCCTAAAAATAATCAATCCTCATTCCACACGACCTCATTCACTCCCTTGGACCTTCTAGAATTTCCCTTCATTCCTTCCCTCCTCTAAGCCCATCACTCATTGTAAGGGGGCTTTCCCTAACGTCCCTTTGTTGGCGTTACCCTTTCCGATCCTCGTTACCTTTCTCCTTTTCTTCATTTTTTCTCTCACCCTTCTTCACCACTCATTGTTAGTAGACTTTTCTTAATGTCCCCTCATTGGCATTGCCTCTTCTATCCCCCATTCTCTTTTCTCTCATATTTTTTCCCCCCAATCCCACCCTTTCTTGTCACTTCTTACTAAACTCTCCATCTTCCCTTCGCCCTCTTCAATATCCTTATTGTCTTCATCATACATCCTTTGTCTATTTTCTCATCATCCTCATATCCTCATTTCATGCATCTCCACATATTTTCCAATCGATGTCATTCCTCCCTTCTTTCTTCTTTGAACATTCCTTATCTTGTTCCCTTTCCACTTATTACCGCCTTTCTGCATTCCCTTCCTTCTACATCATTTTCTTTATTATCCTCTTCTCTCTCCCACCCCTCGTCTTATTTCCCTTCCCCTGTACTATCTTCTTCCCCTTTTTCCAATCATGTTTCCTCCTTACTTCCCCATCGATAACTTGGCTCTTCAACATTGTCTTGTCTTTTTTATCATACCACCCTCCACATGCATCTTCATATGGTCTGCTCCATATTCTTTTCCTTGGTCTTCCTCACAATGCCACGGTTCCTTCAATCTTCTCCCTGTATTCACTCTATCTTCCTTTCCTCTCCCCTAATTTTCACATTTCTTCTTACCACTTCTCCTTTTCTCTACCACCCCTACCTTTTCATTCATTATGTATCTATTTCTCTTCTTTTCTTTACTCTTTTTCACACTTTCCTCGCCCCTCATAGTTTCTTTTTTTCTTCGTTTTACTTCTTCTTTCGTCCTCTTTTAATTTTTGTCGATTTCACCCCCTACTCCTACCTCGTCTTCTCCTTATTTATCCTTCCCCATTTTTCTGATTTTCTTAGCTCTATCATTTCTTTCACTTTCATGCATCCCTCTTTATTATCTCTATTGCTTCCTTCATTTGACACATCTCTCTATTTCATTCCTTTACCCTTTATTATGTCATTTTCATGTTTTCTCCTTGTTTGTTCTTCATCATTCCCTTCTTCCCCTATCATCCCTCTCTCTTATTTCTACCTCTTTCATTCCTTTTTTCCCCTCCCCTATCTCCCTTACTCTTCTCATAATCAACCCCCAATCCTATCCATTCCCTTTTCTCCTTCCCACACACTCTCACACCTACCATTCAAGGCCAATTAAATCCTTTCTCCATTTGTGTTGTGCAGTCATTCCAGTCTCTTCCACTCCATTATTGTCCTCTTCTTCGTAGAATTCATTTCTCTTCTTTTCAAGAGTTCTATTGTATATTTCATTCTCGTTAGTCCTCTCAAGGGGGAATCATCACATCTATCCATAATCACATCTTCTCATGACATATTTATCTTGGAGGATACTATGACATCCGTCACTCACCACTTTCTATTCTCCCCAACAAAAATTTTCTCTACCTTTTGCATAAGAAAAGTAGATTTAATTCTTCCCCCATCCCATCTACTTTCTTTGAAATACACTACTTTCATAGTACCCTTCCAAACAGGGGCAACTGTAGACACCCTAATTTCACATCTGTCCTAAATCAATTAATTCCCCTTCCTCATTTCCCACAAAAATACACTTCAAATTAATCAAATATAATTTGATTAATTATCCATTTCAAAATCTAAAAAATAACCCAACCCTCACCACATGTCATTATTCTCCATATTTTTCTACTATTGAATTAAAAATTCAAATTCAAATCCTCACCCACTCTTTGTGGTCCCCACTCACCTAAAATCCTCCACTTATGAATTAAAATTTCAAAATCAAATCGTCACCCATTCTTTGTGGTCCTCACTCACCTAATCTTTCCCACATTTTCAAACCATGATTACTTAAATTACTCTAAGTTAATCAATCCCCCAGGCTATAAATACAACCTTAGCCCTCCCCTCTAAAGACACAAAGAATAAGCTTGAATTCCCTATCTAAGTTCTTGCATCCTTTGAGAAAAGAACATCCTTCTACCTCGTCCTAATGCCCAAATAGCCTCATAATCCTTTTTCCCATCTGGTGTAAAGTAAGAGGATCGTTGTTGTAGGAAGGCCTTGCTCCATCTTGAAGAAAAGAACCTACATATCACACAATCAGGGCTCAATCCAAGTTTCCTAGCCCATTCCGAGGTTTGCTACGAAACGTAAAAGAGGAGGTAATATTGTTTGTATTTTACTTCCTTGTTAGTAGTGTATTTTTCTTAGCTTACAAGAACAAGAGGAGAAACAATCAGTTCCAAGCCCCATTGAAGAGGAGCAGCTGGGAGAGATCAAATCAGTGTTGATGCCACTCAATGAAGAAGGCATCATTGAAGATTTTTTACTTTCATTTCAAGGGCCTGATTTGATTGATGAACCCATGATGGAGGAGGACCATACAGTTTCAGAGGCTCTAAGTGTGGAGTAGGCTACAAGGGAACCTTCAGTTCTTCCTCCCACTTCATCCCCTTCAAGCTCTAATGTTGAAGAAGAGCTTGATCTTTCAAACCTCATTTTTGAGGAAGAGAGAAACCATGCTGAGCAAGTTGTAGATCAAGAGGACACCATGAAGGAGGTACAGAACATGCAATAGGACAACAAGGAGGCAGACTGTCTATCAGACTTGAGAGATTGCTTTGATGAAGAGGAGCCCATGGATATTACATCATTTTCTCCTCCATCCATCTCCCACGCACATGAACCTGCTGCCATTAAGGAGAATATTCAAGTGCAAAATCCTGCACTCCATGATGGCCCTCTAGAACCAAGGTTGGAATATCTTGATCTTCCATGTTCTTCAAAAGAGGAGGAAGGCAAGATGCAAGAGGATGTCACCATTTCTCCCACGTCATTCATCCAAGAAGGTCCACAAGAAAACTCCATTCTTGGAGTTGAAACTCATAATAAAGGGCACATTCAAAGGATCAAATTGTGCCCAATCAGGTACTTAGCTTCATTAGAGCCAAAGGAGAATCTACAACCAGTCATGCTTGCCTCTAAGCATGAGGATGATATGCAAAGCACCAAGGATCAACTGCCATACCTCTGTAATTAAAATTCAGAGCAACTAAAAAAGGTATTGGTATTGCCTCCAACTGATACTTTGATGATTTGGGTGGAAGACCAACTTTTAATTAGTTTTTCACTCATCCAACCAGCCATGTTCAGTGCCAAATCAGTTTCCTTATTGCCATTTTTTAGGAAGGGAAGCTATTTCTCCCTGCCAGTTGCAGGTTTTGTTTAAGTTCCCTTTTCTCTTGGTTAGAGTAGAGTAGGTAGGTTTGTTTTTAGCAAAAGAAGTGCTTTTACACACTCTGCATACCCCACTTGGGGTATGTATGATTTTTGAGTTTGTACATAGTTTTTGGTGTTGTTGTTTTGCTCTTGCACAGTCTATTTCAGTTGGCTTTTGGTGAAGTTCAACTCCAAGTTCAGTGGGTTTCCAAGAGGCTCAGAGATCAAATCTATAAAATTTCAAATCAGTTTCATATTTATTAGGTAGACTCCATGCCCAATGGATGCATCAAGGCCATTGGTTTCTTCATCTAGCAGGCAGATGTCCCCGTGAGTCACCAAATTGTTATCCCAAATTCTCCCCCCTGAAAAATTTGGTCAAGAAAACCCCGCACATAGAGAAAATATGAAGGGAAAATGTTTCAGACCTACGAGCTCACATTCCAGAATGAGGCAAAGGAAAAAGTCAATGTTTGAGCCCGAGTCAAACCAAAGCGGGGAGTCCGAGGAAAAGGTAATAATTTTCCTTTTGACAAAATGACACAAAGGAAAAGATTGGAGCGCACCTCCCCAGCCAACAAAAGGGTGCCATGTGTCCAAGTGGAGTAGCAAGGCTGCGGGAGTTTTCTGGATTTTGTGATTCTTGTGGAAAAAGGGGAAAAGATAAATTTTGAACCTACAAACCTGATTTTTCCCTAATCTGGTTGCCACATGTCCCACATTATCAAAAGGGGACCCATTTTTCAAGTTGTTTTCCCACCCTCCTGTATGGACCCGATACAAACTTTGAAGGGACATATCTTTCGACTCAGGGCTCGAAATATTACAAATCTGATGCCGTTGGAAAGATCTTAGCCTCACCCATGCCACAGAGTTCTGAAACTTTATTTTTGAGGAGGTTAGGTGAAGAGAAATGGAGGAAACATCTTCAAGATTTCAATACAGGATCTTCTTGTCTCAACAACCAGATCAAATTTGATCTGTTTCATCATTTCCTCTTCCTCCAAGGTGTCGAACCAAGGATCGATGCAGTTAAGATGGATTTGGGAGAAGATTTTATCAGAAGCATTAACAAAAGTGGTTGAGTTTCAACCTACTTTTCCTGCTTCTCTCTCTCTTTCTTCTCTCTGATCAAATCTGTAAATACGGGGGCAGGATTCATTATAAAGGGTTGTTCATTCTTCTTCCCTGCCCTCCTCTCTTATTTTCTTCCCTAGGGTCAAAAATGGAATCTGAACCTCCTTTCACGGCTCTGTAATGGCATTCTCTTGCCTCTTGCCCACTAATGATGTAATGTGTGAACTTTTGGAGCAATAAATTTTGTTTTGTGATGCATATGTCCATCCTTTGCTTATTTTATTGTCTCTCCTCGCCTCTCGTCATTGCAGGGTATACTATGCATATTCTGATGTTTGTTGTAGGTCTTGGGAGTTATGTTTAATGGGTTTTGAAGTGGTGTTCTGTGTGAAATATATCTCTGGTCTGTGGTGCATCTTGTCCACCCTCTCCTTTGCTCACCTCTCTCCACTTCAGGCAGCTGAGATTGTGACTAGCACTTCTCTTTTCTTAGTGTTATCACCTCGTTAGTGTAGGATTTCCCTCTTTATGCACTTTCTCTCTTCATGTCTCCTTGGCATTGTTAGGATAGGTATAGTTAGATGTCATATCTACATTAGGAGTAGTTTATCATTAGGATCAGGAAGAAGAAGCCGACTTTCCCCGGAGGGCCGTCTCAAGTCCGCGAGTCCCACAGCTTGAGAGATGGTCCCATGTTATGCAATCACACTAGATGAGTCTGCCTTAGAAAAGAAGATCCATAACTCATTTGGGGGTGTTGTAATTTCGCACTAACAGGTAACGTCTACGACCTTGCGACCATGACATTACGTCGTCAAAGATCACTTGTTGAAACATAAAACACGCCTAAAATCTCTTTCACTAGACCCTTATTACAGTTATAAATGGTGTAATTTTAGGGTACCTAGATGTTCCTGGCCACTGATTGACGCTTTCAAAATACGTCACTATCACGTGTAATCAAATAACGGGGGAAATAGATATCCATGTATTCCTTGTTTCTCCCTATTTGCTGATTTTACATCACAATTTCCCCTTTCCTGCGTATGTTATCATTGAAAGTTCACATTTCATTTTGGTTTAAAATGAAGCTCATGCATCTTTCTTGATCAGATAGTTTAAATAGGAGGTCTAACCTTCTGCATCTCACTTATCACACACTGCTTGAAACTTCACGAACAAAATCAACACATTGAAACACTCCTCTCACCTAGTTAACTGATTGGGACTTGAACACCCAATAGGAACCATCTCAAACATCTCCCAAGCCACAACCTACCAGAAACCAGCCCTAGACTTCTGTTCTCTAGGCATCTTCATTATCCACTTTTCTTTTCTTTTCACATCTCATAAATAATCATGATGATAAAAAACTTATTGCTTGATTTGTTTGTTAACAAGCTTCATAAACAAATGTTTATCTATTTCACGTCTATTGTTACTCTCTCTCAAATCTAAACAAAACAACGATCTGTTGCATCCAATGATGTCACTTCTCCTAATGATCTCTTCCAACAAGATTCTACACTTGAGACCATACCTTCCATTACCCAACCTTTTGTCTCCATGGTCTCGCCTCATGAGAACCATGTCATCCAAGATTTTCCCCACCTTGACACCAATCCTTATATCTCTTCCAAATCTAAGCTTCCCAAACCAAACACACCACCATCTCAAGTTCCATTAGAAACTATTGGACTGCCTCCTAACCCCATCTATGATTTTGTATTTCGAAAATCTAACACAATCTCTCAATTCTCTCAATCTCCTAAATTGGTGCATCATATTCCACCCACATCCCTTTTTGTCAACTCTACTAAAACCACTGTTAGTATGCATGTCCAACCATCTCAACCTCTTCACACTTACATTCCTACCCATCGTATGCTCCAACCATCTCAATCTTATGACACTTGTATCCCCACTTATCATTTACCACAACAACCTACCCAACTTCAACGATCACATCATGTCCCTATTTCTCAACACCAATCATTACAACAAAAAATCCAATCTCAACCCATGACACATTTTAATCCTTATCAAAATATTTCCCAAATACTCACACATCCGTAAATTAATCAATCGTCTTATCAAACGATTCCACAAACATCCCACCCACAAATTTATCAACCACCTCATCAAGTGATTCCCCAAACACTCACACATTCACAAACATATCATTCACCTTATCAAGCTACACTTCATACCACACAACCAATCCAATCTCAACCTAACATCACATCGAATGATCTAATTCACGCTTTAATTAATTGGTTGGCCAATTTAGAAGTTGTTACCTTGGCACCCAAGGATAATTTATCCTACAAAAAAATCTATAACAAACCAATTCATCTGTTGGTTCCAATCAAACCCTACCCTCCTAATTGGAAACTTACCAAGTTTACTAAGTTCAATAGCAAGGAAGATCCCAAACAACATTATGTTTCAGTTTACTTAGATTCTACTGTTTTAGAATTTTACTTCATTTTTGCTTTGAACTTATAATAAAATATGTATGTTTATTCTAAAGTGGGGATAAAATTAGGTATATGGTCTCAAACTTGCACTATAATTCAAGCTAATATTTTGTTGTAATTCTTAAATATTCAAATTTGTGGCTAGAGTGTGAAAAGTGTGTGTATTCTTGAAGAGATTAATTATGACCTTGATGTAATTGTGAAAATTTGATGTATTAATCACCAAGTTTCCTATAGGATAAAGGGTAATTTTTAATGATTCTACAAAACCAATCCATATCTCTACATACAAGTCTAAGCTGTCATCATGCTCATGCATGATTCAATAATTTTCCCACCATTTCCTTATAGATAAAGAAACTTTCTGAAGAGATTTTTTTTTGATATTAAATAATTACTTTGTCGTTGTATGAATTGACAAGTTTAAGCCAATTATATATGGCATCCACATTTATATCTCCTTTCATCATAGGTCTATCTAGAATGAGTTGTACCTTGTATGGGGTGTGATCACCAAAAGGTCACTATGAGGTTGTGTTGGGAGGAGTTTGAACATGCTTGATACACTTATTTTATCATGCTTGAGATGTTAATAGAAGTGATCATGGATACCCACTAAATTAGATGCAAGGTAATCTTCCAATTATTTTGTTTCTTTTATAAATAATCCTCTATCATTATCTTAAACATATATGAAATCAAAGTATCTAAATATTTCTCAGTTTTCCATGTTAGGTGTAAAGGAAGGTATGATGAAGGGTAACATGTCTTGGGCCCTAACTTCCTATAATCATATCTCATATGAGTGGGCATACAAATAAGAGAGAATTAAAATGAAAATTCAATACTAATGAGATTATATAAGGTGAGTATACGCTCTAATACTACTAATCTCAGTCCTAGGAGACATGGTGGACAACATATTAAATGAGGGTCTAGATGTGTTATTATTGAAAACATATTATGAAATATAGGGACCGAAGATATGTCAAAGTTCTAAGAAAGAAGGAGAATATCAAAGAAAGACATTTGACACCAGATGTAGAATTGTAATTACAATGTTATATTAGATGCAAAGTCCTGTACAATATTTGAGAGGTTGGATGTAGGATGTGTGTACTCCTTATTTCTTATTATCTGATTAATAGTATATAAATAATATAAGAATTCTTAATATTCAAAGGAAGATGAAGCATTGGTTGGACCAATGTAATGGATGGTAACAAACATTGTAGAATTAATTATCATTTCATCATATTTAATTAATGTTACAAGAACATTGTGCAGTGCATTATTGATACTGTAGGAGCTGTGTGAAATCATAGAGTAGATAGAACCTTGAGGTATCCACATGTGTCTGAAGAATGATCTTGAATCCAATGCTGAAGTTAGATCATGACACAAAGATAATAATTATGTCATGAATCATTTAATGTCTTAGATCCTCCAAAATGATCACATTTCGATATTTTAGCTGAAATGATTTCAAATTTTGATGATCAATAAATTCACATTACCCCATGAATGGGGGTTTTTCCCTTCGATCATATAAGAGGAACCCCCTTGAATCATATTGTGGGTTCCATCCCCACTAGAAAAGAGGTAAAAGTTATGTTGGAAATTTGAGGTACTGTGTGGTGTGATTTTACCTTAACAATGTGGTCTATATGTACCTAGGACCTTGAGGAAAGCCACTGGTGTAGAGTGTGCAAGATTTGGCATGCACATTTGAAGGTGCCACATTTGATTTTCCTAGATTGTGTTGTGTCATTATAGAAGTGTGTGTGGTATATAGTGAACATGGATTAATGATATTGAATGTATAAAAAACCTTTGGATGTGCTTTTGGAACATTATAGACCATTAAATAGGAACCATCATTGTTGCAAGATATGAAGATGGACCTGGCAGTATCATGAGAAATAATCTTGGAGGATCCACTTGGATCATTCTCCCCACCTTGAAACGTGGTAGTATTAGTTTTAATTCTAGGAATAAAGGGTGAAACCTTTGCTACTATATATGTGCCTTAGTGAACCATTTTCCTTGGTGATTGAGTTGACATTTCCTTTAAAATGTGTGTACTGGAATAGACATGGTTAAGGTGTACGTGGTTTTTATAATCTGATGTCTTTACTAGTTGATGTTTTTCTGGTGTAGGAACTTTTTTGAGGATGCATAAATAGATGATGCCATATACCTAGGATTTTTGGTAGTATGATTAGAGCATATAATAACTACATGAAAATGTCATCTCTTACTTCTTATTGATGTGGTGATATTATAAGGATTAATTGTATTCACACCCTAGAGGCTATGCATGTATGATTCCCAAGGATTATAAAACAAACATCAATTGACATATTACATCACAAACTAGCTTCTATTTGAAAGGATGGATATCGTATGATAAGAAAAATTGGTGAGAAATATGTATACTTTTTATAGGAACTAAACCATTCTAATTTGTAGGGAGGAAAATGAGGCATGGTTAGTAAATTAAGTCTCTTGACGTTTTCTTCAACGGTGAAATTCTTCATGTTATATCATTGATAAGAAAATATAGTTGTTTCCCTTGCACGTGTATATGTGAAAGGTATAAGTGTTATTTGATATCATGTGATGCTCATTGGGTTGGTATGCTTAGGAAAATAGCTTCTAGGTTGGTGTCCTTAGCTTTTGGAAATGGTCAAACATTTGGATCCTTTTATTTTGTGCATTTCTTACATATGGAACTCTTGAGTTCAAATGGATTTGGGTTTTGGTTTTTTTGCACCATTTGTTTATCTTGGATGATTTTTTCTTGTCTTAATAAGGTACATTATTTGGCATGAAGGTTGTGTCCCTCTTGTCCTTGATATCTAAATCTTCCTCACTAGTTGACAAAAAGTGATAGGATTCTACCTTCATCGTAACCAAGAAATCTTTAGCTTGGATTGAATGATTGGTTATAGGTGGTTACATTACTTAAGGGGTCTATGTTGATTTGACTCAAAAGAGACCAATTGTGTATACAAGTGATTGAAGACATCAACATAGACCTGAAATGATTGCTCATGTCCTTATCATAGTTATTTATTTTTTAATGTAGTTGTCAACATAAACATCTTAAGGATAATATTTATTCTTATTCAAGATTCCAACAATGTTTCGTAGGCTAGTTCACATTCTTCATTTGCTCGGCATTATTCCAACAAGTACAAGATTGCTACAATTTCTTAATAGGAAAAGAACAATTCATAAGTTTTATTCTAATATACTCTTCATCAGAAAAATCATTCATAGAAAAATATGAATCTAACTAATCTAAATGGTTGTCTACTACATCTACATTTATTTTGCCTTAAAACATAGGAATGCATAAATTTACTTGAACCTTTTAAGGGACATGACTGCCAAAATATTTACTTAATTTTTGATTCGATGGAACCACTTGTTTGTTGACTTCAATGAGTTGGTTGAAAAAAAAAATCTTTTACTCTTGAATAACCTTTTTGCAGTTGGTTGATCATCGTGTGGATTTCATCTCGTGCCTCCTTGTCTCTTACCACTTGAAATATTTTGAAACACCACAATAGATTATTTTTTGGATCTCATGGTTTGATGTTGAGATTTAGGTAATCGTACCTCATTTGATGGCACATGATAAAGTAACCACTGTTATACTAATGATATGAATCCTAAGATTCCACACTTGTTTCTTATAATTAATCTTGTAAGTTTTGAATACTGGATTTTAGATATGATATAAATCCCAGGAGCTCTATATACTACCATATAAAATCTTTAAGTATATAAAGTTCCTATAATTTGATGGATATTTATTGGTTGATGTTATTTTATTATAGGCAGTGTCATTCTGAATGTTAAGGATGCATAACTATATGACACAATATTCTTAATATTTCATGCAATATGATTAGAACATGGAATCACTTCACAAATCTAGCATCTCTTGCTGCCCACTCATATCGTGACTCTAAGGATTAAACGGGTTATATACACCATGGTGGTTATACATGTATGAATCCCCAACAAATATATCACAAACATCAATTGACGCTACAAAATAAAATAGTCTATCTTTAAAAATATGCAAGATACCATATGAGAAACTTCATTGATGAGTTATATGTAGACCTTTAGTGTTGTAAGAACTGAACCATTCAAGTTTTTAAGGATGTAGATGAGGCATTTGATAAATTATATTACTTGATCATTTCTTCAGAGGTGATAATATTCATGTCAAACCACCATCAATTATAAAATCTAATGGATTCACTTATAGCCACACTTATGAATAGAAGAAATGTTTTGTTTCAGTTCCTTTCGAGATTTTTGTGGTTGTTGCATAGTAAGTATCTTACAATTTTGTATCAACTTCTCTCTTCTTTTGCACATTTAATTAGAATTTTCCACGCATGACACTTGGTTTCACATGTCTGTTGGTATTTTGTTTGTCATGTCATTTACTAGTCTTAGACATTTTGTACTTGTATAAATCAAGTATACTCTTTGGTGTAGAGGTTGTGCCCCACTTTCCCTTCATCTTTGATGATTCCTCAATGGTTTATTTAAAGTATTAAAATTTTCAACTCATATTAACCTTAACCACCATTAGTTTTGATTGAATGGATGGTCGTAGGTTGTTAATACACTTAAGAGCTCTATGTTCCTTTGAATCAAAGGAGCCCATTTTTTTCATATAGGTCATGGAAGGAATCATTGTAGTCATAGATTGATTTTTCATGTCCTTTTCATAGTTTTCAAAAATGAATTTAAGAATCATCATAGAAACTTGGAGGATAATATTCCTCCTTGAAGGCTTCAAATAATTTATTCTAGGTTTGTTTATATTCTTAAATTCAGTTTGGTCTTTCTCCAACAAAGTATGGGCTTTCCACCACTTTTGAAGGGTGAAGAAACTTTTAGAAGTTAGTAATTGATCATTTGTTAATAAAAAAAATATTTCATAGAGGAATACGACCAAATGTTCTCACCAATTATCTAATGCATCTACATTCAGTTTTCTGTTACACACAAGAATACATAGATTTACTTGAAATCTAAGGGGCTTGACCACCAAAACCTTTACCTGATTTATTAGTTGACAGAACCAACATTTGAGGACTTTAATGAAATGGATGAGCATATATGTATTTTGTTCTTAAAGAGCCTTTGTAATTTTGTTCTTGATCATTGGGTGAACTTCATTTCACGCTTTATTGTATATCATCATATGAACTTTAAATTGAAAGGACATTGATATGTAATTTATTGGATCTCCTAGTTTGACCTTGGCTTTAGATACTTCAACCTTGTTTGATGTGATACTCAAGATGGACCGATTAAATATCAGTGATCTTGATCCCATGAGGTCTAAGGAAAACACTCTAAATGGGGATAACACACACACACACACACACACACCACACACACCACACACACACCACACACACACACACACACACACACCCCACACACACACACACACACCACACACACACACACACACACACACACACACACACACACACATACGCTGCAGGCGCGTGCGCGCATGTTGTGTGTGTGTGTTGTGTGTGTTGTGTGTGTGTGTGTGTGTGTGTGTGTGTGTGTGTGGTGTGTTGTGTGTGTGTGTGTGTGTTTGTGTGTGTGTGTGTGTGTGTGTGTGTGTGTGTATGTATATGTATAGATATTGTATGTATATGTATACATACATATATATGTATGTATATATACATATACATACATTATATGTATGTATATGTATATATACATACATATTATGTATGTATACATATACATACATATCTATACATATACATAACAACAACCACACACACAACACACACACACACACACACACACACACACACACACACACACACACACACACACACACACACACACACACACATACATATATATATGTTATTACATGTTGAAGCAATGTGAAATGATATTCTAAATGGAGAAACTTATAGAACTAGAATTACAAATTATATCAATATGCGCATATTGTATATGACATACTCTTGAGGGGGATCTATGTTTAGTTATCTTCTACTATCTAATTGCACATATATATGTATACAGACATCAAAAATTTGTGAACCTGCATAAATAGAAGTTCTTGATCATTGGGTGAACTTCATTTCACGCTTTATTGTATATCATCATATGAACTTTAAATTGAAAGGACATTGATATGTAATTTATTGGATCTCCTAGTTTGACCTTGGCTTTAGATACTTCAACCTTGTTTGATGTGATACTCAAGATGGACCGATTAAATATCAGTGATCTTGATCCCATGAGGTCTAAGGAAAACACTCTAAATGGGGAGACACACACACACACACACACACACACACACACACACACACACACACACACACACACACACACACACACACATACATACATATATACATATATGTGTGTGTGTGTGTGTGTGTGTGTGTGTGTGTGTGTGTGTGTGTGTGTATACATATATATACATATACATATATATATATATATATATATATATATATATATATATATATATACATACATACATACATACATACATACATACATACATACATACATACATACATAGATATATATGTATATGTATACACACACACACACATACATACATACATATATATATGTTATTACATGTTGAAGCAATGTGACAATGATATTCTAAATGGAGAAACTTATAGAACTGGAATTACAAATTATATCAATATGCGCATATTGTATATGACATACTCTTGAGGGGGATCTATGTTTAGTTATCTTCTGCTATCTAATTGTACATATATATGTATACAGACATCAAAAATTTGTGAACCTGCATAAATAGAAGTTCTTGATCATTGGGTGAACTTCATTTCACGCTTTATTGTATATCATCATATGAACTTTAAATTGAAAGGACATTGATATGTAATTTAGTGGATCTCCTAGTTTGACCTTGGCTTTAGATACTTCAACCTTGTTTGATGTGATACTCAAGATGGACCGATTAAATATCAGTGATCTTGATCCCATGAGGTCTAAGGAAAACACTCTAAATGGGGACACACACACACACACACACACACACACACACACACACCACACACACCACACACACACCACACACACACACACACACACACACACACACACACACACACACACACACACACACACACACACACACACACACACACACACACACACACACACACACATCTATACATATATATATATATGTATGTATGTATGTATATATGTATATATATATATACATACATATATATATATATGTTATTACATGTTGAAGCAATGTGAAATGATATTCTAAATGGAGAAACTTATAGAACTGGAATTACAAATTATATCAATATGCGCATATTGTATATGACATACTCTTGAGGGGGATCTATGTTTAGTTATCTTCTACTATCTAATTGTACATATATATGTATACAGACATCACAAATTTGTGAACCTGCATAAATAGAAGTCGAAAAAATTGAGCTCTCATTTGTAACTTCTCCTTCTAATAATTGAGTCAAAATTTGACGATAAAAAAATCATGTTGCCTTGCAAATAAGGGTGTTACCCCTCGACCCCACAAGTGGTATCCCTCAACTCATATTGGAGGCTCAGGCCCCACCAAAGTAGAGGTAATAATGATGTTAAAACATAGTAGTGCCACATGGTGTGACCTAACCTTAGTAATGTGGCTTATATGTGTCTAAGGCCCCAAGGGGAAGCCTCTTGTGAAGACTATATGGTTTGGTGCACACATAGATAGTGCCACTTATGATCTACTAAGATTACATTACACTAATGCATTAATTTGTGTGGCATCAAGTAGAGATGGATTAGTGATTGTACTGGAAGTAGAACTATGCTCTAGAATTTTTAAGTATACCACAAACCATTGAACAATAACCATAAGTACCGCAAGCTATGAACATGGACTTGGAGGTATCATTATAATTGATCTTGGAAGATCCATACAAATCAAAAGGTAACTAAGAATATTACTGGGCCTAAATTAGTTCTCTTTTTGTTAGGGTGAAAGGGAACATCACTAGGCTTATATCAGTTCTACGAATGAACATATCTTAGTTTTGGATGTGCTATTATACACACATGTTTGCTAAGTTGTGGTCTATTTTGATAAAATTTGAACTGGAGTAACTCTTTTTTACACATGCACCACTTCACCATCACAACATTATTGTTAAACATAAATGTGTGTACCATTATATCACTTCCTCTTAAACATGTAAACACATTTATTTACATTTACAACAATTTATTGAGAGAACCCTTTAATCAATTCATACACATATATATAAATACATATAATATGTTTTAATAATTTTCAATAATTTAATAATATAAATGATTAAAAAATAAAGACAAAGAATTGTATTTTTTTAACGATTGACGGCGAGAAAAAAACTTGCCCAAAGAAATGACTACTTATTTCACATCAAAAAATATTGATAACTACCTGCATGTTCAAATTTAATGGTTGTTTATATATCTTTCTTATTCTTCATATTAACCTTATCCTTGCAAACCAACACCAACATCCTCTTCATTACAACAATCGACATAATTATTACACTTTTTAATATAAGTGTGTATGGAAAATATATATACATACAAATATATGCCACACCCATTTCCTTGATCCTAGTTAATATATGTATGTGGAAAACATAGACATCATATCCGTTATGAATCATTATTAAGACTTTAAGTTTCACTTTTGCATTCTAATTGGTTTTATCTGAGTTCCTAAAGTTTGTAAAATGTCATGTGGAGGTATTTGCAATTTCCTATGTGGAATGTGTTTTCTTTTTGTTGCTTTCACTTTCTACAATACATTATTATTATTTAATTTTGTTTTCTTGTTTTACATGTAGTTAATGTAAAAAAATATTGTCTTGAGCTATAATAATTGATGTTCTAGTTAATGCCTTGAATGATCCACTTAACATTCATTTGTTTATTAAACACCATAAATTTCGAATAGTAAATTATTTAGGGTTATAATAACTTATTATTTTATTCGTAAAATCTTTAACATATATTGTATTTTATAAATTAATTATCGCAGATTTTTTTAGTTTTAAAATATATTTTGTATTTCTAGTTATAGAAGTTGGTATGCACACTAATATAGTTGAATTTGAAATTTTCAAAGTCATCTATAAATAAATAATTGTTGTGAATAATTTACACACACAAACACTATTGATTAGAAATCTAGCATTGAGCATAATGTTATTAAATGAAACATATTTTGTGATTCCAAGTTTCCTAATGATTTCATTGTTGTACTACGCAAGCCCTTATTGAGGGTTAGTTTGTGGACACTAGCCACCCAAATCTTGATGCAAGCCCCCAAACTATTTTTCTTGAGAATTTAGGTCAGAGATTCAACTATTACGAGTACACAAGGGTTGCATCCTACAAACCAAGGATAGGAAAATGAAGAGCGAAACTGGGTGAAGAAACCTAGAGAATTTTATTTTTTCCCAACACTTTGTTAAAAAGAGTAGAAGTTTACACTCTATACACTTGCTAGGAACGAAGTGTATATACAATCATGATAAACTTATTTAATCATATCCAAATTTCAAGACAACAATCACCATAACTCTAATTATATGATTCGATATTCAAATTTCTATAACAATCTTTTACAATATTTTACAATAAAAAATGCCATTTCAATAATTTTGTATTGACTTTATTATTGTCGCATTTATTAATTAACTATAATTAATACAATGTGGACATGTTTGATTAAATGTAAGTCATTTACGTGAAATACACCATTTTACATTTAAAAAATCTATTTAATCTAATACTTTATTACATATTTTTTATATTTTCTTTCACAAAGTTTCTATATATAATGAAAGAGGGATATTATTTAAAATTTAAAATTGTAGATTATTAAAAAAAAAAGTGGTATAAGAATGAATACACCCTAAAGTATATCAAATTATGCCAAACCCAAGGCCTGTAAAAAAACAAACACTAGCCCATAGGATCAACCCCTAGATCGCCAAAGTTTTATAAAATAAAAAATTGTGTTTCCTTTAAAATATTTTAGATGTAAGAGGACCCCAGACATTCGAAGCCAACATTCGATAAATCCATACCATTAAGTAAGGGAGTCAATTTGGTGTTTGCACTATTTATCACCTCTGCATTGTTTTCAACACCTTATTGAGAGTCACTTAGAGTATTTCTTGGAATAAGATAGTGAGAGTTAGGTGTGTAAATTTATTGGGACGGGAGGAGCCCAATCATCCTCACTATATAAAAGAAGATGTGTATCTTTAAAACATTAAGTAATAATATTATACAAGTATAAACAAATATCGCAAAGGGAAGATCAACCAATTCACAATTTGAAGAAAAAAAAAAATCAACAAAAATGACTTCTTCAATGTCCCCAAGTTCTATCCCTAAAAAAAAATCCATGGATTTAGTGCATTGGCCCAATAATTCTTTATCTTCTGAGTATTTTGATTTTTGATTTTTTTTTTAAATTCATTAGAGATAGAATCTACACATAAGGCTTTCCCACGGGGTAGTAATTGTTGACCCCCACATGGAATCACGTTGCTTTGATAGCATTATGTGAAAATAATATATATCTTTTGTTGGAATACATTATTTTATTTTTTAGTCCTTTCTCCACTTAACTTTAAGTTTTATCATTTCCTTTGACATTTAAATTTTAAATTTCTTTTTGGGGCATGAAAAGTGTGGACACAAATTGAAAGTTGTTAGGGTTTTGAAAAGGTTCACTTAACGATGTCAAATACACTTTTACAACCAATTTATTGATTTAAATGCACACTTTCACAGCTTGCAACCTACTTTTTTTATAAGCCTAAATGAGGCATCTTAAGGATATCCCAACCTAAGTCTCGGATCACATTGAAAATTTGATTTAAAATACGAAAAAGATAGGCAAAATTCTCAACTAAAAGAAAATCATTATGATTCAAACATTAATATATGTAACAAAGTTGTGTGATTTAATAAAATATTTTGATTTTTTTAACATAAATTGTAATTACATTATTTTAGGAAAAGCAATCAATTGGCATTTCATTGAAATTTTGACTCAAATGTGGATATTAAGATAATGTAATTATATTTTAATGTTTATGAAAAGTTAAAATTGGTTTATAGAATTGAAAAATATACTTATACAATAAGGACTCTAAGTGCAACTACTACAAATTCAAGATAGAACGTGAATTATTAAGCTAATGCATCTAGAAGAGAAAAAAGTGAAAATACATCATATTGTCAACTGCCTCACAAGTTTCAGCATATCTACAAGCATGTTATGAGGTCACTTCTAACTCAATTCTGAAAAAGAAACAAGGTGGATGAAAGAAGATATCATGTGAGTGTGAAGTATTTTGGAAGCAAAGTCTCTAGCCAGTAGACGAAGATCAAACATCAGTTGAAAGAAATAAGTTTCTAAGTATCTTTGATCTTCATAAGCCATGAAGGTCTAGAGAGAGTTATAGAAGTCTTCGAAGAGGCAAAACAATGGCTCCTGGTCTCAAATTAAGGATATCATCTAATTACGAAATGATCATCTATTTCAAGTTATATGGAACAAACATGACAAATGTGATGCATGTGAGTCCAATATGAAGATTTATCACTAAGCAGAGTTGGTGTCAATAAACTCTAATTGTATCAATGAACCCTTCAAATTCTAGGTTAATAGGATTTTAAGTTATAACATGGAGATTGGATGAGTCCATTATGAAAGTGAAGATATGTACTTTTTAGTAGTGTTGAAACTTTGAGAAAAGAGTTTCCCGAGGCTCTAGCCATTTGTACCATAAGTAGGATTTATAAATCTCATATTTGATACCCCTCGTTATCTTCTTTCTAGTAGATCTGGTGTATTAGTGAAAAATTATGATGAGAAAGTTTGTCCATACCAATAGCTACAAGTCTTAGCATAACAACAACCTTCACATACATTCAAAAGTAGATTCCCTAATGAGTGAGTTGCATAGAGGATTTACATTATCATATCCATTAAAAATTTCAACGTAACTCAATGGAATTTGAATCTAGTCATCATCGTAACAATTACTCCACCTTACCAGTATAACATAGCCCATTGGACAACTATTTATTGCCATTATTCATTATTTGAAGTCGTGCTCTAAAGGCCATGCCATAATGTCATTATATTCATGACTTACGAAACCGTGGTCTACACAATGTTTTAGTTGTAATTATAAATGGTTTAAACTTAGTCCCGTGGCTCTACAACTCTAGCAAAAAATGGAGTCGGCTTTTTTAGGGTTTTACAATTTGTACCGCCATACCACGACCTTTTTGGGCTTTGCGGGAATTTATTGCTATAGTTTCTCATAAGGTTTCTCGCCCTTTGGGCGTTCCCTATATAATGTCCTTGCCATCTTCAATCTTGGTTGTTTCAATCGTGGCTAGAGATAGTGGAGATTTGAGAAATGGCATCATCGATGAAGCAACCCAAGAAGTTCGTTTTGAAAGTTTTCCATGAGGTAATATTTCTCCTCCTGATGTGGTTTTTCCCATTCCTAAATTTAATGTTGTTTGTCAATGGTTAGAGAAAATTTTTCTCATTGGGTATTTTTTGGGTCGCATCCCCTTTGAAAGCATGCACAAATCTTGGGTTAACACCGTCTGGATTCCTCATGGAGTCAAGTTGGAAAGTGTTCAAAACACGACCAAGGGTTTCTTTCTCTTTCACTTTTCTGACCCTGCTAATGCACCCAATATTATGGCTAAGCAAGCCACTTGGTATGTTTGTAACTCGTTGCTTGTACTAACCCCATGGCACAAGGAATTTGTGGTATTTGAGTATACTACCCTTAAAGTGCCTATCTAGGCTGAATTCCCTGGCCTTTTTTTGCCATGTGTGCCTTTTTTGTCACAAATTGCTGCTTGTCTTAGTCGGGTAGTTTGACTTTGGGTATTGTGCCGCGTAAATTGTCCAAGGCTCAAAAGGTGATTTGTGAAATAATTCTCACCATTGAGGATCTCCATGAAGCCACCATGCAGATGGTGAGTGATAAAGTGCCAGGCTATGATGGATTCCTCTGTGAGTTCTATAAATCCCTTTGGGATTCGGTCGGGCACGACCTATTCCAAGTTTACCTCAAAGGGTTTCAAAATCAATCCTTAGGGCCACAAATCAATAAAGGAAACATCAAATTCATCCCTAAACAAGGAGATCCAAAGAAAATCACTTGTTGGGGGCCAATCACTCTGTTGAATGTTTCCTATAAAATCATCGCCAAAGCTTTGGCTATGTGGCTATGTAATATCCTTCCAAACATTATTCAGCCAGAACAAATAGGATTTATCCAGGGTAGATATATCCTAGATAACATCATTATAGTGTGGGAAGGCATTGATTGGGTCCGCAGATGTAATCAGTCTGCCATGTTCATAAAAATTGTTTTTGAGAAAGCCTATGATCGAATTAAATGGCCATTTATTCTTGTCATGCTTCAGGCCATTGGCTTTGGCCCCATTTTTTTCAATTCATCAATATGCTTTTTGTGGATGCCTCTGCTCAGATTTCTATTAATGGCATCAGTTCTAAACCATTTGGGATTTTTCGTTCTATTTGGAAAGGCTTCCCTTTGGCACCTGCATTGTATGTTCTCGCGGCTGAATGATTTTGGTATTTATTAGCCCCCTTCAAATCCCAAGGTCTTGTTCGGGGAATCTCACTTCCTGTTGCGCCTAGTTTTCAACTTCTCAATGGGAATTTTGTGAATGATTCCTTTCTTACAATCATTAAAGATGAAGAAAACCTTTGAAATGTTATGAAATGCTTGGATACTTTTTGTTTAGCCTCTGGTTCATCCATTCAATGGTGAAAAACCCAATGTTATCGACAATCCTTCCTTCTTGCGTCAGATTGGCTTGCCACTTTTGAGTGGAATATTCTTGCGCATGGTGAAATATTTAAGTTCTTGAGGATTCCTTTTTCTTTTCAAGCTTCCCTAGCCAGGATCTGACAATATTTTATTCGAAGGGTGGCAAAAAAATTGGAGTATTAGATCATCAAACCCTTATCTTTGGCTAAAAATTTCCAAATTTTTTCCAAAGTTCTTGCGGCCACACACATTTATTACTTGTCATGTTGGATTTCCTTATAAAGCCTCCATTCAGAAGCTGGAAAAGCTACTCAAAGCCTTTTTATGTGCTAATGCTTCTATAGGAAAAGGCTTTCATTGGGTGGCCTGGGAGATATGTTGCCTTCCCTGCAATTCTGGAGGACTCAGCCTTATTGACATTCAACATCAAGGGCAGGCACTTTGTACAAAATGGATAATCAACATTACTGTCCAAGAAGCTTGGAAAGTTATCATATGGCATGGTATTTCTGAAGGTTCTCCCTATGGCCGCCCTGTGTGGAAAGCATTGAGGTTTTTCAATCTGCTTATCACCCCCATGCGTGTCAAAATTGTCATCACTTTTGTACTTAAGAACATTTGGAAAGCTTGGGAATGCATTAAGCCCTGGCTTTTGTGGAAGGGGGATGGATTTCGGAATGAGATCTCAGTAAATCAACAAACTCTCTAGTGGTCATTGATTTTTCAAACGCAAGATAATTTTTTGGCAGAAGTCCAAGGAATCTTCGTGCTCAAATTCTTTAAACACGAAATTTGCACCATTAAGGACTTATTCTACAAAAAATGTACAATCCTAGTTCTCTTCATCAGCATTTAAAACTCATTTTCAGATCTCTAACCAGGACCAAGATACTTACACTATAGTGATTAGCTTGGTTCCTTACCATATGTTACACAAGATTGTTGTGCATTCCTCTCACTCGTGGTGGACAGACTGGAAATGGCATGCGGATACTCCATTTCGTCATTACAAAGCCAGTAAAGGCTACCATGGTGGATAATCTCAACATGCGATGGGGAATTCACTCCACTCTATCTACTTGGAGTAGGTGGTTTTCCACTGTGTGGACTCTTTGTGTGGAGCCCAAAATTACCCATTTCTTCTAGTGTATTTTGCACCAAGGACTTCCTATCGGGTCTCGTATTGTTCAAATTGGGATCCAAGCTCCCAAATGCCCATTTTGTGGTCACTTGGAAACAATCTTGCATATCTTCTGGTTTTGTCCCAAATTCCAAATTTTTTGGAATTAGATTCATTCATTCTTATTTCTGTTAAGGCCACATTGCTTTACTTGGCAGCATATCCTTTTGGGAGAGAATCCCAAGCTTCTACCTATGTTCACCCAAATTTGGCACAAAGGGTAGATTCTGTTTTGGATTTGGAAAGAAAGAAATGTTTTTTTCTTTGCTAACTCTATTGTTGATCAATCCTTTTTGCTTTATAACAAGTCTATGGTGATCTCCAATGTGTTGTTATACATACAAGTCCAGGCCAGCAAGGTTGCACTGTAGGTAGACCACCTCCAGGCCCTACTACGACACTAGGGGGAAGCCCCATGTAATGTTGCCCATGTGCCACCATCTCCTACTAAGCAAGCTCTGCCTCTGGTCTGTGGTGGCCAACGCAGCCACTTCCAACGACGCACTTTCAGCCAAGCTCACCACTCCCTGGGCCCTTTAAACCAATGAAGTTACTCACCATCTCACCGTTGTGGCCGGGCTCGCTGCCTCATCACAGTAGGAGCCCTTCACCAACTCGTCAGTAGGTTTGGGGATCACCACCTCGACAACATGGATGGGGCTCTCCTCTTACCACCACATCTCATACCGATGACAGTTGGAATCTTCCCCCGCCACCACCATCATCAAACAAGTTCCCTCACATTAGCCTTGCCATTCCTACTCACGGGGAGGCAGACCCAGAGGGAGAAGCTATTGTTGGCTAGGATCTCCTAGATGCTGGAAAAGACTTACCTAGCTCGGGTTGGATGGATGATCATGATCCTCCCGCTTCAGGCATGTTTGCAGTTGTTGCATGATTTGGTTTTGTGATTTTTTTTAGGCGATGCCTAATTTTTGTAACCTCTTAGGCTTGGGCTAGTTTGTCTTTCATTTTTCTAGGCTCGACCTAGCTTTTTTTGTGATTTTGGGGCGTGCTCTCATACTGCCCGCTTTTTTGTTGAAAGTTATCTTATATCGTATTAAATGAATATAATATAAGATATTTTTCATCAAAAAATTAGTCCCGTAGTAAGTTTAAAACTTTCTTAGTATTCACATTAAAAACAAAGGAAAACCACTCTTTCTTTTCTATGTATTGAGACCAAAGTGTTTTTTATTGTATCTCGGAAGGTCTACGTATAACATTGGTTTGTAAATTTTTTGGGTTCTTCAGTTTACCTTTTTTGGGAAAAATGTATTTATGTTTTTTTTTATCTAGTTAGGGGAGAGGACCCTATAACCGTGCACCTAACTTAGGGGCACGCAAATATATGTAGGTATGTCAGAAGCGTAAAAAAAATTATATCATCGTGTAGCGTATGATCGTGACATATCAACATTTTCGTTTCATGTGTTTATTTGGAGAGAAAAGTAGTTTTTGAATTGATTCAATATGAAGGAAATCAATATAAAGCATTTGAAAGAGGGACCAATGACCGAGCGCCCCATGTGTCACATTCTCATTGACTCTTAAAAAGTGTAATTAACCAAAAAGTGAACAACTATTGGTGTTTTTGTCAACAACCTATGGTGAAAAGAGATGTACATGTTTTGGTCCTTGCTCGGTTATAGGGTCCTCTCCCCTAGGTCCCATCTTTTTTATTGGTTAATGCTTCATGCACCACCCTCTTATGAGATCATTCTTTACATCGATAGGAGTTCCTTCTATGGGCTGAAGCTTTGATCGTATTGACATCGGTCAAGTAATAGACGGCTCGGATGTTTACTCAAGGACATGTGACAAAGCACGAATTTCATCGAGCCATCCATTTCTGACACCCATCTAAGAGCTGCAAAATCGTGCCAGGAAAATGACAGGCGTAATCAGCAGAAATAAAAAGGAGGTTAATTATTGACACCTTGCTGATGTACATTGTGGAATTTCCTAATATTTTCTTCCCATTCATTTATTTTCGTTTGAAATTAGCGAAGGTGGGAAACGGTGATTGAAAGTTGTTGTCCAAATCCTACGCCTACAATCGAAAAAATTAAATATTTTCATCGGAATTCTCAGTTGTACAACTTGTCGAGTCTATGTTAACTGCCTAATTGGGGGGAAATCTTTTGTTGTCTCATTTTGATGTGTGACGTCCTACGTGGACCGTGTCAGGTTGAAAACTTAACTATTTAAGATGTGGTTAAGGGGGAATCAATGTTCAATCATAAAGACTCGACCAATCAAATTTGATTGGCGGTACATATTCACCCAGAATTAAATCAGGGATTTTTTTAGTGGCAAATATTCATAATTTGGTAAATATTCCATTTTAGGAAAATTTGAAAAGGTGAATTTTTCGGAGCAAGTCAATGTACTGTTCGCCTAAAATTTCTCGTATAATTTTTTTTAGGGGTCAGCTTCACCTACCTTTGAAAACTACTCCTATATAAACCTAGGTAATTCACCCAGTAGTATACTAGTAACTTACTAACTTACTGAGGTACTTTCTAAATTACTTGTTGATGTGTGATAAGAGAATGTGTTGATGCGTGACAAGAGGGTTGTTAACGCGTGAAAAGGGAGGGTGTTAATGCGTGGCAAGGGGGTTGTAAACGTGCGACAAGGGAGGGTGTTGACGCACGACAAGGGGGTTGCAAACAGTCGAAAAGGGGGAGAATTTTTTTGGTGTCGTGTGACAGCAACGTTTGCTACCACATGACATCAAGCCTTGTTGTCGCACGATAACAAGCCTTGTTGTCACGCGATAGAAAACCTTGATGACATGCGACAGAAAACCTTGTTGTCGCACGACACCAAAAAAATGCTCCCCCTTAAGACTCTAAAATCCTAGAAAATTCACCTTTCCAGCGAAAGTGGTTCTAAGTAAATTCATTGGGGATTTTCCACCTCCAATTTTCCAGAGGCTTCTTAAAATGAACCCTGAATTAAATATTCTACAATGAATGGTTTGTGGCTTGGTTTAGTATATTATGATTTTTATTTTATATATTTTTCCTACTTTATAAGTCTCACATGGTATTCGGAATTTGGGGTGTTTAGGCTAAGTTTTAAACATTGATACATATTAATCCTCCATTTTTTTGAATTTATTTTTACCTCATATAACTATTAAATAAATTTTAAATATTTTTTAAAATGTTATATACAGTATTGGTGAGTATTTTTACTAATAATTCTATTATTTACATTCTTAATTTATTTTGAATATATACTAGTATAGTTTACATATAAATGTATGTGAAAAATAATAATCATACATAAAATATGTAATGACAGTTATTTCAAATGTTGCAAGCATTTTACGGTTAAAATCATGAAAAACGTCTAAAATGTCATCAAATGTAACCCTTGGGCCACTTATTTATCTCTATGTGCAAGACCAAATTAACCCATATAGGCTTTGGTTTTGGGACGAGTATTAGCGAGAGATCCATTTAGCACAATTCCTATTACTCATGTTTATTTAATTATGTGAGGGCATAACTTTGAAGTCAGTGCAACTATCCAATTACTACTAAATTTACATGTTAACTTGTTTTCTAGCGTTGGTTTGATAAGGACCACAATAGGGATGGGTGTGGAAGCATAGGCCAAAGGGGCGATTGCCAAATAAGTTCACACCACTGAGTAGACGATGTTGAATAGATTGTTATTGCACCCAAATATTTTGAATCACGTGGATCACAATCTTCCACACCCATGTTTTCTTCATGGCCCTCAGCTCTGTTGGCAGCCATTAAGAGCTTCTACAACTCCAGTTGTGTCTCATCATCTTTCAATATTTTTTCAGTGGCTTCTCGGGCCTTGTTACTGTCTACTACATAGTCGGATGAATCGGGAAAATTGTTTAGAGAATCAAGAACTTGCTTTTGTAGTTAGAGGAGCCTTTTGAAATCATTGTAAGTAGATATAAATTGTATATCATCGTCAATTTCGAGAACATTAAGTAGATTAATGGTTTTCAGATGTTGAGAATCACAATTTTAAACAAAATTCATCAGATCCAAAGCTTGTTGACAAGCTTCAATAGCTTTTGCCAAGCGATTGACACCCCTGTAAAAAGGAAACAATATTATGATTGTATTCAACAAGGAGAGTATTGTCATCCTCATGCATTTTTCATCTAGAACTGGGAAATGTTTTGCAGCGTCCTGCAACCGTTCGAGATGACGTACAAACTTTCCGCCGCTATCGAAATCCTAATACTGAGATATAATTAGTACGACAAGACTCTTGGAGTTGGAGCATTTCTTTTTTATTTTATTGAATTGAATCTTTGCTTATTTCATAGATTCCTCAATGGCAACCCACTAATTTTCCAGACTTCCTCATTGGTGGTTATTTACATTACATATGTTTGACGCCAACGCCTTACATTCATAACTATTTCAATATTACAATGCCTACAAAAAATTCGTATCTGCCTAACATTTCCTTTTAAAATATGTTCCACGTTAGCTCTTGCCACATATGTGTTAGCGCACAAATTATAACAACAAAGACTACTTCATCTGCAAAGCTCCTTACAAAGTTAAAGCCATAACTTCTCACTCAACACACATTCTTCATCCCTCCTCTTCTTATTTGATGTCCTTCCCATGTTCTATTTTTCATATTCTTCTCCGCACTTTCAATTCCTTCTATCCACGCACTTGATTATTCCCAAGCAACCATTGCCTCTCCTATCGGCGTATCCATTGTACCTTTGGGTGTGATTGCTATTACATGTACTTTCTTATCCCATTGACCCATTCTGGTCACTTTTGTATATTTATTCAAAATAATTTCTCCTATGACATGAAGTCCCATTTTGCTACAAGAATAGGTTTGTCTTTTTCTACCATTCGATGTTATGATATTTTGAAGTAGTTAGGGGAGATGTTACTTATTGAGCACCCTAATTTTATGGGTATCCCAAAAAAAATTGGGGCATGACCGATTCCAAAAATAATATATCACATCTGAGAACAATTTTTTGACGATTTAAAAAAATGCTTCCTCTAACTAGATGCCTCATCACGTGCCATATAGTTGGCCCAAAACCTGATACATATTTAAAAAGTAGAAATTGGACGATAAACCAACATATACCACCTCATGCCTAAATTGGTACATGCTAAGACGTGGCACAAAAATCAATTTTTTATTCATATTTAAACTTAAACACATTTAGGCGTATTCATTTTGATCTTATCACTCTGCCTACCTCCTCCGTCATTTCTAGTTACACATCATTACCGCATTTAATGTTTCCATTAACTATCATCGCCCATCTAAAATCCTCAATTTTTTGAGCCAAAAGATGAACATTCAAGTCCCCTTCTAATGTGTAGTGACACCGATGGGGAACAAAAGCCACTTGACAATGATAGATCCATTATCGTTTCTTGCCCTATTTCACTCTTTGTTTTGAATCACCAAGTGGATCATGAGGTGAGTCCGATTTTTTGTAGTTTTTTTATATTTTCTCTATGGGTTTCATGCAATGAGCATATTCACAAGCAATACTAGGGTTAAAAACATATTTCCAGTCTATATTGAGTTATTTTAGTATATGCTTTTATTTAATATTTTTTCTCACCACGAAGTTGGATGATACGATGTAGTAAATGTCATAAAATAGGATTTTATCATGCATGCACGTTGAATTATTGCATATAGGATATGTGGCCTCTTATATTTTCACTATATTTTAAGTTGTTTCAGTGTATTTTTTATTTAATCTTCCATTCGCCACCAACTAGATTGATACATTGTGTTCAATGTCCAAAACATGGCATTTTTATGCATGAACGCTAAACTCTTGCATACATAATGTGTGGCCTTTAAGATTTTCAATAGACATTGAGTTATTTCAGTGCATGTGCTTATTTTCGATACATATATTGAACTATTTCAGTGCATGTTATGAAATATATGATAGTATTATTGAATATACAGTTATATTAGCTAATATACTTTGAAGTTCAGTTACCATAACAAGAAATAAATGTTTTCTATTGTAAATAATGTCTAGATATACATTGAATAATTGAGTATACATTGAGTATTGGTTAACATAAAAACTAAAGAATATAAGATTATACAGAAGTGTCATGTTGATTTTAAGGAAGTTAAAATTTGAATATACATAAGTGATGTGCTTTTTTAGGTAGTTAATATATGAAAAAGTGTCATGTTTTTTAGGTTGTTAATATCTAAATATTCATATTTAATTTTGTATTGATTGGATGAATATACCCTAGAATTACTGAACATACAAATTGAATATACATTTGTAACTTCGTCATTTTCTGCTACACACTCAAACTTTTAATGTGCACTAAAATTACTAAATATACATTGAATACGCTAACTAAATACACCCCACCTACAAAAAATAACCACTACTATGTGCTCAACATTTGCTACGTGCTTAACAGCTATTTCCTCTCCTATAAACACATCAGTGAATAAATTTACATTGAATTTGTGCCTATAGTTTAGCCATGGAAAATAACATATTCAAAGACAAAATTTACACCCATTTCTTCAATATACATTCAGTAATTTCAATGTATGTTGATAGTTTGTAGATATACCTAAACACATTTGGGCATAATTCCTTTCATCCTATCACTCTGGATGCCTCCTTCTTAATTTGCAGTTGTGCACCATTACTCTGATCAATGTTAATTGTCATTATCCATCCATAATTATCCTCACCTTAGAGCCTATGGAATAACATTATGAATCCCTTCCAACTTGCAATGTCACTAGTAGAAAATGGAAACAACGTCTCTCCTAGAGTTTCATTGTTGTTTCTTGTTCTAATTTTCTCTATTTCAAATTGCTAAGTTAGTCATCAAGATGGCCCATATTTTAGTGGTTTTTTTATGTTTTATCTACATTTTTCATGCACTGAGCACATTTGCAAGCAACACCAAGATTAAAACCATATTTTCAATGTGTAACGAGTTAATTCAATATGTTGATATTCAAAAATTTCAGTGTATATTGAGTGATTTTAGTGTATATTGAGTGATTTTAGTGTATATTAGGTGGTCTTTTTAAACATGTAGGCTTAATTGTCGCATACACTGATATATGAGGTACAATGACATGATTGAATATAAGGTTATAATTTAGTTACCTTAAAAACTAAAAAATCTTTGAATATGTAAATAAAGTTTGCATATACATTGAATATCAGTCAACACAAGGCCTACAAAATAATTAAAAATACATAAGTAAGTTGTTTTTTAGGAAATTAATATGTGAGTAAATAGGGATAAATTTTTAGTGAGTGTTTGAATATACACTAGATTTACTAAACATACGTTGAATATACATGTGTAACTTTATAGTTTTCAAATACAAATATTTGTCTTGGTATTGTTTGCAAATGTGTTCATTGCTTATGGGTTTTTTTTTTTTGCAGATTGGAAGATGGAAGCTTGTTTATGAAGGAATGCTCGACAAGGAGGATCAAAGAGATTGTTATACACCATTGATCTATGAGAAATAATAAGTCTTTTTTCTTCAGTTGATGTCATTTATGACCGTACGTATGCAGTGAACCGTTTTCCATTACAGTCATCAGCCTTAAAACATTTTGACGCATTAAATAAACACATCTATAAGAAGATAAGACATACTATTACACATTACAAACAACTTCCACTTTTATATTGATAGTATGAAATTAAAAAAATATAATTATTGGCCTTTTATTTTCTGAAAAATAGTTACATGAATTACGTCTTTGATCTTCTACAGTAGGGTCACAATTTCTTACATTAAAAAATCATTACATTTATGGATGCCATTCACATCAAAAAATTTGCATATGTAATGAGGTTATAATTTCTTGACATTTATAGATGTCATTACATAAAAAAGGTCATGAATTCAATACCATATGAATCTATATTGTAGGAAAGTTGAATTTTTCTTCAGGATAGTCTGTGATCTCACTTCCTTCATTGTTTGCTACCGTTTCATTCTCCATTTGGGGTGTAATTGGCATGTTAGTTGTGCTTGGAAAAGGAATTTGCATATTTATTGAATGGCCTGATTGTATTTGGCTAGAAGTTGTGACATGCATAGGACTAGAAGTAGGAAATTGCATGTTTGTTGTGCTCGGTGAAGAAAACTGTATATTACCTGGATGAACCAATTACATTTGCATTGAAAGAAATTGCATTATTTCTGTTGAAGGAAACTATATTTGATTTGTAGGAGCGAAGATGTTTTAGACTTGGTAATTGGCCACATTTGGAAAAGTTAGAGTGTAAATGTTGTAGAAATCCATCATAATTGGGTGTTTTGAAGGAATGGGATTTCCTCGACTACTCAAACATCTTTTCCTTTGCATTTCCTTTTATATCCTCTCTCTCTCATGCTGAAGCTTCTCATGTTCCTTCTTTTTCAATTTTTCTTATTTTTGTTTTATCTTCCTTTATTTTTTGCATTTTCCTTTCAAGTTTCTTTACTTCCCTTTTTTCTTATTTGATGATTTTTTTCCTTTCTCTCCTCGAGTTGCTCTTTATTCCTAGCTTTTAACTCCTCAAGTTCCTTCCTCTATGATTCTTGTTCATCAAGTAATTGCAAGTAGTCACTTGATGTGGGATTTTGTAATTGCTTGCTCAACTTGATAGTCCCTTTGTTTGCACGATCTGATCTCTCCTTAACCCTATAAATTTGAAGCTTAAGAAAAAAAATTAGTGATGATATGGTTTCATGATTCTACATTGTATGGTTTTTCTAGTGTGTCTTTTACAAATATATTTGAACAATCCAAATTTGTAGCTTCTATGACTATTGTCTTCATTTTACCATTCATTACATTTTGTACAATAGTATACTATTCCACTTGGCATGGTAGGAGGAGTGGATGTCATGGAAAGTGATATGTCATCATTGGGGAGGTTGATTGGAATCCCCAAGTTTCCAATAGATTTTTTCAACCATTCTATTTGGATAAGTAGTATTGGCATAGTCATCCTTACATTGACTTTAACAAGTTCTCGTGTATGACTTACACTATGGTGGTTTGTTGTCTTCAACTTGAACGTCTTGTTGAATCTAATCTGTCAACAATAAATTTACTTTCTAACTTTCTATTTATTACTACCTATCCATTGTTTTCATCATATTGTTGGATTGCTTCAACTATACCTGTGTCTTGTTGACTTATTTGTCACATGTACACCTTCTTTTTTATTTTTCCATCTTGTTGTTGGATTTTTTCACCATTGAATCCGATAAATTGTTCAATTTCTTCCCTATTATATCTAACCATTTATAGAATTCTCTCCATTGTTGTTTCCTCCTCTGTCAACTCAACATTGAAATTAACACTTGGGTGCATACCATTGACCAATGAATCACAGTTGATATGCCATATTTTAGTCCTCTTAAAACTAGCTTTTATATTGGATGGAGTTGAAGCTCTCTTAAAGCCTTGTTGTTAAGTGCCAACAATTCTAATTTCATCATGTATGTTTTTTGATGTTTGACCATGCATTTGGATCTCTCATCTTTGAAGAATGTTTTAAATGGTGGAAATACACTAACATTTTATGGTTGTAGCATGTGGCTGGTGTGCATAGGTAATGTGATTATATATGTTCCCAATGTTAGATTGTCTCTTGGATTTTCCGATGTGCCACATGATTTCCATGGCCATAAAATACGAGTATATTCTTATTTGATGGTGAAACACCACCAAGAACTGATCTAGCAAAGTGGTCCAATTAATTTAGAAAAAATTATTTGTCATTCATATGTTTTGTTGGGTTGCCATATGCACTGGGCTCATAATTGGAAATGTAATTTGCTAATTGTCTTTGCTCTTTAAATAATTAGAAACATAGTATACTTTTCCTTGCTACATTAACACAAAAAAATATTGCTATACACTCTCTACTCTTTGGGAGTATGTGGGGTACACTTCTACTACTCTTCTTTAAATTCACCCTCATCCCACAATTCCTACTAGCTTGCACATCAATTTCATTTCATTTCTATATATTTTGAGGTCCATATTGCTTCATTTTATCCAACTTGTCAAAAAATTTAGAAACTGTGTTAGGCCTAAGCATGACTACCATGTCATGATCTAGGCCTTTTGCAGTCCTTAAAGACATATCACAATGCCTCCTTTTGGACCCTTCCCAATAGGATCTACCAAGCATACGGTCTTCGAATGGAGTATGTCTCGCATATGTGTGCCACATAAATTTTTAATGAGTTTATTTACAAGACATGACCCATATTAACCACGCATTCACAATATTGTATGATTTTAGACTCTTCTTGATTTGTTAAAATGGTTGGGGGTCTTTTGAGTTTCATGGTTGTGATACCATTGAGCCAATTTATTGATGAACTTGCTAAGACTCCCCACTTTACTATAATGTCCCTAATGGAAAAGTCATTTTCTTCAGCATATCTTGTTGTTCTAGACATGTCCTCAGTCATCCATTCATTTTTGAAGTAAATTTATTTGTATGTTCTTGCGCACTTTCCACTAGTATTAATGTTTACCTCAATTTGTGGTGTTGGTTTTGGCTTAAGGTCAGGACATGGAGTAGTTCGAATTTATTGTTTTTTATTTTCTTCAGCTAATTCTTCCACCAATTCAAGTATATAATCAAGTTTTACACCCATTTTTAAGGGTTCATTTGTAACTTCCTCCTCCCCACTCTCCTCTTGAATACCATGATGGCCTACAACACGAATACAAATGTGATGAAATGACGCTTGAAAAAAGTTTGAAAGAAAATGTTTTACACATATGTTATACAATGCTTTATATGTGGGTTACACTCTCAAGTATGTATTTTCTATACACATTGATTGTAGCATGTTCCTCGGAGGCACCAGTTCAAAAATATGGATGGACGGGGGTAGTTAATGGTCACATTGAATTTGGCAATGGTGCACAACTAGAAATACAAAGGAGGCAAGAGGAGTGATAAGGTCGAAATGAATATACTTGAATGCATTTAGGTTTAGCTATAAATGAAAAAAAATCTATGAGCCACGCCTTTGTATGCATTGATTTAGCCATAAAGTGATATGTATTTATTCACCGTCCAAATTTGAATTTTTTAATGTGCATCAAATTTTAACAGGGTTCAGTGTTCAATTCTCCACAAACTCATAGTGCATTCAAATATTGCATATCCATTGAAAATTCTAAATACACAGTATTTATCTAGGCATTTTATACATCGTATTAGTTGATTTAATGTTAACATTAACATTGAATATCAATATACACTACAATTTTTGAGTATATAATTTCAATGTTAGAATTGATTACATTTAATTGATAGTGTTTGTGGTGAATTAACTATTAAATAGGCTTACACACTGAACTATTGAATATACATTGACTATGTAGACACCTAAATTCCTCTTTGGCAATCTTATTGCTAAAAGCGCACAAATCACTCTCATTCTTACCATTTTTGTTATAATTAGTGATTTTTTCTAATTAACTAACGTTTCTTATCATTTTGGTCAATTAACAGCGCTTCGTTGATTACCTAACCTCTTTCGCATTCAGGATGGCAATTTATGACAAATCGTAAATCAAATCTTCTTCCAACCATAGAATTAGCAATTATTAGTTAATTAAGCCTATTTTACCCTTGTTTTGGTCAATATACCCTATTATTAGCTCAAACCCCTCTTACAACCACTCAAAATCACCCCACTTTCTTCCACAACATCTCAAAAAGCTTCAAAAACTTATCCTAGCCTCCTAATTGACCCTAAGTGGTTGATAAAGGCTCCTCACATCCTAATCACTTGTTAATTCACTAATCAGGATTAACAAACCTTAATGTAATTTTTACTTTTAGTCCCACATGCACCAAGATGATAGTTTTCCTCAAAGGAAAAACTATAAAAAGGACTAAACACATGCCTTTAAACTTTACATCATGCTTTGATTTACATATCATATAATAAATATGATTAATAGCCAAGCTCAATCCTTGCCTCAATTCTTCAATGGGGTTAGTAGATGGGTATCCAATATGATCTTGTAGTCATTGTTAGAGAGACCATCTCACCTTCCTTGGAGTAGCAACAAAACCCCGATTTGATTGCTCCTAGATCTATTTAGGTCTAAGTTAGTTAGCAATTGAATGTTGAGTAGGCATGCTTTAGCTAAGATAGATTGATATATCATGTTAGTTCTTTCAAGCATTCCATTAAGCTTTAATCATTGATGTAACTGTTGTTAGATTCAATAAGCATTTTTTAATTAGACTATGTGGTGTTAGTCTTGTTAGTTTATCTTCGCTTGGAACTTTAGTAGTCTTCAAACTATACAATTATAATTTTGTCATTGAATGCATAGTATGAATTTGCAGTTGATAAATTTTTTTTTTAGTGGAGGGGTAAATTAAGTTAATTGATTTAATGTATGTTTTATGGTTTCATTAAACACTTTTTTGTTAGGGTGTGGTGAATTCAGTGAACAAGTAAAATATATTTAGTGGTTTTATTGAACACTTTTTTGTTATGAGTTGGTGAATTCAATTAACAGGTTAATTGTATATTATTGGTTTTACCGAACAATTTTTTATCAAGGTGGAGTGAAGTTAGTTAATAGGTTAAATTTATATTCAAAGGTTTCACTCAACACTCTTTTTGTTAGGGTGTGGTGAATTCAGTTAACATTAAATTTATATTTTGTGGTTTCACAAAACATTTTTTGTTAGAGTCGGGGGAATGCAGTTAACACTTAAATTATATATGGCATAGTTTCATTGCATATTTAAGTTTGAACACAAAGTAGAAAATTGTAAAATTATTGTTGTATATTCAATAATTAACATGTATATACAACCAGTTAATATAATACTAACTAGGTGTATATATACATTGAAATAACTCAGTATACACTTAGACCACTTGTAATCACATGTGGTATTACCTACATATGTACAGCATGAAACCCATGGAGAAAAGATGAAAACGCCACTCAAATTTGAGCTCAATTGATGACCAACTTGGTGATTGAAACATATGACAATATATTGAGGTATATATTCAATGCGTGAATGCATCTAGTAGAAGATGGAAAATTTAGATACGTGTAACCAATGTACGTTCAGTCATTCCAATGTATATTTTTATGGTAACCAAGGTTCAAATTATATTCACTAATATCACTATGTATTCATATATCAAAGGCCACACATCTCATTTGCAATAGTTTAGTGTGCATGGAATTCCCCTTTCAAGAATAGACTGAACAATGTTGTGCAACTAGTTTCCAACATGGTGCGGCTACAAAAAACTCTGAAACCGTCTGTTGTCCCTGGTGCTGGCTCGAATACCAGACCCCTCTGGTCTGGATCAGGGGTCCCTCTTGTCAGGGTCCCTCTCTCCAAAGCCACCCGATGCTTGGACAAAAATTTTGGAGGGTTCCACATCCTCTCCTAGCTCAGAAAAGCTATCCCCTTCACTGTCTGATAAGATATTTTTCCCTACGTATCCCCTCTCACATCATGAAGGTTGCTGCTGCTTCTCGTGATCTATCCTTAGTGGGTACACTGATGGGCCCTAGACCCCCATTGGAAGATATAAAAAAATGGGCTCGATTAAAATGGCAACCATGTGGAGCGCTTGAAATAGTGGCTATGCCTAATGGTTTCATATTATTTTCCTTCAGCTTGAAAGAAGACTTTGCTAGAGCACTGTTAGGTGGTCCATGGTTTTTTGGCAGGCGAGGATTCTATCTCAAGAAATGGTCTCCTAGTTTCAACCCACATATGGAATCCATGACCCAAGCCCCAATCTAGGTTTGCCTCCCAGGGGTCCCTCTGGAGTTCTAGCATCCGGTGGTTATTGAAGGTATTGCTCTCTCAATAGGATCTTTAATTGCTATATATCAAGCAACAAAAGCTAAAAATAGATTCATCCATGCTCGTTTCTGTGTTAATGTTGATGTCAGTTGTCCCTTACCAAAGGAAATAGAGCTTCTTTCGGACTTGGGGAACTAGAAACAACCCATTGACTATGAATATATTCCTCATGCTTGCTCCTTCTGCAAAAAAATTGGTCATCGGGCCTCTAGTTTTCCCATCTAAACCTCAACCAAAACCCAAGTCCCAAATCCTATCCCCAAAAATCAAAAGAAATACTTTATTCCTAAAACGTCTTCTATTGAGATCTCGATCATCCCCACTTCTAATCCCTTCACTCTCCTTTAAGATGGAGAAATCAACACCTCTTCTGATCATGTTTCTGAGATCGTCCCCCCCTCCATGACCTTTCAATCTCTCATCACCCCTCTGTCTCCCTCGGCTCTCCCCAACCTCTTCCTCTAAAGGAGTTGATCTCTCCTTGGCTGCCTCCTCCCCTCCCCCTTCTCTAATGTCTTCTCCTCTTCCCTTCCCTCCCCTTTCCTCGGTCCCCTCTTCCATGAATCTTTCCCCGCCTACCTCCCCTCTGTCCACCTGTTTTAGACTCTGTCCCCTCCCCCTTGGGACATTCCTCTGATGATAGTTTCAATCATCGTTTTACTAGAAGTAGCAGCAAGAAACCCAATATAGGCATGGAAAAAGCTCGAGGGATAATTCTGAGCAATATCAAACTTCAGCAAGAAGCAGCTATAAATTTCGCGCAAGGAACTCAAAGCACAATCCCCATGGTGGTGGGGAGAAAACCCAAACCAAAGAAATAAAGATCATTTCTTGGAATATAAGATGACTTAACTCTCTACAAAAGCAAAGAGTTATCAAAGACATCAAAATCCAAAACTCTCCTGATATCATAGTGCTGCAGGAAACCAAACTAAAAAATGAGGTTCGTCTCCTAAAAATATGGCCTGCGGTATCTTTTGAATCTCAACCTTCAACAGGGAACTCAGGGGGACTTTGTACCTTTTGGGATCCCAAAAGTCTCAAAGGGGAATGCCTGTTCAAGCACCCCAACTTTTTATGCATGCTCTTCCAAGAGATTGGAGTGGACTCCTCTAGGATTGCTATCAATGTGTATGCCCCCAACTTGGAGACTCATCATGGTAAATTATGGAAAGATATCACTGACGTCATCATCACTTGTGGTAAAATTCCCATTCTAATAATGGGAGATTTTAATTTCCCACTTTATCCTTCAGAAAAATAGGGAGGTATGTCCTACCATGACAGTTAACATGGAGGCTCTAGCTGACTTCATCAGGGAGAATTCACTTCTAGATATGGACCTCCATGGCTCATCTTATACATGGTCAAACCGAAGAGTGGTCAGGAACCACATTCAAAGCAGATTGGATAGATCTCTAGGCTCTCTGGACTGGATCTCTCTCTTTCTTGAATTCTACCTCAACTCCCTCCCTCGGGCTGCCTCTGACCACAGCCCTCTTCTTGTTGAGTGCAAATCATAAACTGAATACCAAGAATCCTCCCTTCAGGTTTGAGCCTACTTGGCTTGAAAACAACCACCTGATCCCCCTTGTTGAAAACTGGTGGAATATCAATATTGAGGGCTCTAGTATGTTTAGATTTTCCAGCAAGCTCAAAGAAATTAAAAAACAACTCAAGATATGGAAGTCGACGGTCTTTGGAAACATCAAGCTCTGCAAATAGGAGCTAATTTAGAGTTTGGAAAAAGTCTCAGAACAAATTGACATTGATGGAAGATTGGATTATCTTTACCAACATGAAATCTCCCTCCTCATTGATTATCACAATACACTAAAATAAGAAGAGACCTATTGGAGGAAATGTTCTCGAGCCCTTTGGCTCGAACAAGGGGATTGTAATACTAAATTTTTGCACATCACTACTTGTAAGCATGAATCTAGAGATAAGATCCGTGAGTTGGTGTCGTCCTTGGGTACCTTGCTAACTACTGAGGCTAATATATCCAATGAGCTTGTCTCCTTCTACTCAAATCTTCTCCAGGCTGACCTGACCCCTCCGGAGCAATCAATGAATGACATGCTCCAACATATTCCACATCTGGTGTCACCTAACATGAACAACAACCTGATCAAGCCCTTTTGCTATGGAGGAAATTCGCAAAGCAGTCTTTGCAATGAAGAGGGACAAAGCTCCGGGTCCGGATGGCTTTCCTGCTGCCTTCTTCCAAGTCTTTTGGGAAATCATCAAGCAGGACCTCTTCCAAGCAGTGAATGAGTTTCAGGTAAACAACAATCTGCTAAAGTATTGGAACACCACTTTCATTGCACTTTCCCCAGAAGTGCATAGTTCTAAAGATGTATCCAATTTTAGGCCAATCAATTTATGTAACACGTCCTATAAGATTATCACTAAGATGTTGGCCTCCAGACTCAAACCTTTAATGCAGGATCTCATCTCGCACAATCAGAATGGATTCATAAAAGGTCAGCTCATCCAAGGTGGTATAATTGCAGTTCATGAAGCCATTCACTCGGCCTTTCTCTTCGAAGTCCCCAGGAATGATCTTAAAATTAAATATGCAAAAAGCTTTTAACAGAGTCAGCTGACCTTTCTTAATTAAGGTCCTGGAAAATTTTTGTTTCGACAAAAAATTGGTGTAGTTGGGTCTTCTCTTGTATTGCGACCCCTTGCTTCTCTATTCTTATCAATGGCATTACAGCGGGTTTCTTCAAAAGTAGCAGAGGTATCAGGAAAGGGGACCCCCTGTCTCCTTTTCTTTTTGTCCTAATGGCGGACTCCCTTAGCAGAGCTCTGGAAGCGGCTAAAATTCAATCTATCCTTTCTGGTATGAAAATCACCTCAAATTGCCCTTCTGCCACACATAGCCAGTTCGCTGATGACACTTTGCTGCTCAGTTTAGCCTCTGTAATTGAGGCCCGGGCTATAATGGATATCCTTTCTCTTTACCAATCAGCTTCTCAGCAAACTGTCAATTTCAACAAGAGCAGCATCTCCTTCATCAACACAGCCCCTAGGACTCAGAGAAAGATTGCTAATATCTTTGGTTGCAATATTGTGGATCTCCCCGCCTCTTATCTTGGCATCCCCCTCTTCCATGGGAAGCAATCTAAAACTCTATGGAATCCTGTCATTGAAAGGTATCAAAAAAAGCTGGCTGCATGGAAAGGGGCTCTGCTTAGTCAGGCTGGCAAGCTCCAGCTGGTGAAAGCCACCCTTCAAAGCCTCCCTACTTACTTCATGTCCCTGCTCAAGATTCCCAGTTCAGTGAGGGAGGTTGTGGAAAAAATTCAAAGGAACTTTCTGTGGTCAAGGACTGAGGAAAAGAAGAGGATCCATCTTGTGGCATGGAAGGAAGTGTGTAAGCCAACTTCTCATGGTGGGCTTGGTCTTCGAAAAATGGCTGACATGAATGGGGCCCTCCTGGCCAAACTTGCTTGGGAAGTGGCTAAAGGTGACTCTAATTGGGCCCATCTGCTCAGAGCTAAATATCTGGCAAATAACAAAGATCTGCTCACTTCCAATCCAATTAGAGGCTATGCCATCTGGAATTATGTTATTAGCTCCCTCCCCATTATACGCGCTGGCACTAAATGGAGATTCGGGAATGGTCATCCTATTGATTTTTGGAGGGATTTTTGGATCGGGGACGAACCTCTTGATCTTAATCCTGCGTGGGACCCTGTGAAGAGAAGCATCATTAATAAGCAAGGAAGATTAGCTTCGGGCTATTGGAAGATTGTGAACTCCATTCCCTCATGGGATATAAAGGCCTGGGATGATATCAGTGATCTACAGAGTAGGCTCCTATCTTCACTCAGAGCAGTGCTCTCTTCCATCTACATCCCTTTCTCCCAAAATGAGGACGAGATTATTTGGCCCCTCTCCCCGTCGGGTTCTTTCTCGGTTAAGGCTGCTTATCTTTCAATGCATAGTGCTGACTCTGGCCCCCCCCCCTTTCCAAAGTCTGGCCAAATGAGATCATTCCCAAAATTGGTTTTTTCTCTTGGCTCTCTTCTAAGAATGCTTTCCTTTCTGGGGAGAATCTGAAAAGAAGGGGTTTCTCTCTCCCCACTAAATGTGTGTTATGTGCTAAAGAGGCGGAGTCCTCTGCCCATCTTTTGATCCATTGTTCTTTTTCGCAAGTTATCTGGCAGTGGCTTTTATCGAGGTTGGGAGTGTTTTGGACCTTCCTGACGTCCATTCAGGACACCCTCTCTCAATGGAGCTCTCCTTTCACTCATCTAATTCTGAATTTGGCTTGGAAACTCCTCCTCCCTCACGAATTATGGGTCATCCGAAAAGACAGAAACAGAAGAATCTTCAAAGAAAAAAGTCTTGAACCTGCTTAGGTGGCTACTCAGATTGCTCTGGCTTTCCAAGAAAATCTCAACTCGATCATGTGGGCTAAATATCAGTAAAAAATCCAAATCTGTAACTCCCAGGAGTGGCAGAAGTTGTTGGCCATTCAAAGTAAAGGCACTTCCACTACTCGGGATTTAGTCCGTTGGCTTCCCCCTCCAAGGGGCTGGAAAAAACTGAACACGGATGGAGCCTCGAAAGGCAATCCTGGTAATTCTGGCAGAGGAGCCATTCTTCGTTGCTCTTTGGGATATATTGTTACTAGCATCTGCTCATAACTTCAAATTTGGTACCAACCATCGTGCGGAAGCCTTGGCCATCCTCAAAGGCCTTGAGCTGGCTATCAAATTTGGTAATGATCCCCTCCAAGTTAAAAGTGACTCCCTCAACATCATCAATCTCCTGCAGTCTAATGATTTTGGTCAATGGTCAATACAGAACATCATTACTGATATCAGAATTATTCAAAGATCTTTCCAACAAATCCAGTTCCAGCATGTCCTCCGGGAGGGAAATAAAGCAGCGGACCTCCTTGCTAATATTGGTGTTCTCCTTGAGAATCAGCAAAGCTGGACAGACAACTTCCTAGATGATCTCTGCCAAATCACTCAAAATGATATACACCATTGTTGACTGGTGGAATGGAGGGCTGATTTGGGTTTCAGAAAATTCACTAAGGCCTTCTCAAGGGGCGGCAACATTTATGTCAAAATTAATTGATTTGAATTTTAACGATAGACATTTTGATTACAGTGCTATGTAATGATGCGGGGGATATCCACACGAATGGGAATTATCTTCACATTAATCATTTGAGGATATGGCAGGAGGGCAATGATAACTTGGCTGACAGCTCCCCCGTCCTATCTAGGCTATTAAATGACCCCTTTTGCTCTCACTTCTGCAATTATTCAAACATTCATACCATGGGGGGTCAGTTAAAGTGTAATTGAGCTTGATAACTGTGATTCGGTTAAAAATGATGGGGAGGTGTGGAATATAATGTTGGAGAATGGAATTTCCACCTTCCTGGAGAAAATGGAGGGTTACTCTAGCGCTTGTTTCATATGCGGTCATGGCTTCCTGGTCGAAGGTTCGGGTTCAGATTGGCAACACTCATTTTACCATCTCCACAAATGTAATAGCTGACGCCACTAGCCTTCCTGCTGCCGGGGACATCTACTACAAGCGCTCGTTGCATGCGGAAATTTAGGAATTTAATGCCCCTGGGGACAGACCGGTGAAATACCTCTCTGGTTACACTCGGGACTCCATGCCTTCTCCTTGGGACAGAGTCGCGAAGGTCATAATGCGGTATTTTACCATTGACGATAGATATCGGCTTGTTTTCGGTCCCCACCTTTTCATTCTCTCTCATCTTTGGTGGGGGAAGAAAATCAATCTGGCGGCCTTTTTGTTTCAGTCTTTAGAACACTCAGTCTAGTTAGCTCGTGATGGTGAAGGTGTCATTCTTCACCAGGGTTTGTTATATCTGCTCTTCTCTGTTGCTACTTCTCATTCTGACCTTCTTCACTTCCCCCCCAAATCGGGTCACTGCCGTCGTTCCCCCTCTCCTTCCCCTTGACCCTCCTCCTCCTCCCTCCACTCCTCTCGATGCCATCATCATCTACTTCTTTCTTCTGATTCTGATTCTGATGTGGCAATTATGAGTCCCCCCCTCACTGCCTCTATGCCCCCCTGCCACCCCTTCTTTCCCCACGCCCCTCTCTTGCTTGTTTTTGGAAGGCACAGATGCCAACTGTCACATTACTTCCCCTGTTTCGAGCCCTAATTCCTCTCGGGCTACTAACCTCTTGGGCCTAGCTCAGCTCTACCTAGACTCCCCGAACTCGGAGCAGTTAGATAACAACTAACCGGTGGTTGATCCCATCACTCAATCTAAAGGAAATAATACTCTCATCGATGACAAAGTTCTTACTGCTAACATTGTCTCATTCCTCACCGATTCTGGATTCGAAACCCTGTTGAACCTGAGTCTGCTGACACTAATAGGGATAATTGTAGAGTCAACATGGTCTCCTCTATTTTAAACAAGCTTCAACGTGCATTCAAGGCTTTGAAAGCATGGGAGGCTTTCACTGAATCTACCAAGACTGCCATTGCTAATGACTACTCGGAGCTTATCAAACTGGCCAAACATCTTGCTAATGACTTAGGCTCTCCTAGAGTAAAAAATGTAGTCTATGAGCTGAAAAAGCTCTTATGATGTATCTCTTCTTTCTTTTTGTTTGGTTTGTCGTCCTCCTTTTTTGGAATCTTCTTGGGTATTTTTGCTTTGCTACTTTTATTGCTAAATCTGGCCTGATGGGCTCTGTTGTATAAGGTTGTGGGACCTTCTAAAACCCTCCTTTTACCCTATATATTCCAAAAAAATAGTTTAGTGTGCATGCACGAAAAAACCCTATTTTTATATTTACTACATCATATCAACAAAGTTTATGGTGTATGAAATATTTAGTAAGAACATGCACATAAATAACTCAATAAAAACTAAAAATATGTTTGTAATACTAGTATTGTTTATGAATGTGATGATATACTCATGGATGTAATTATATTCTATGTATTTTCAATCATTTCAGTTCATAGGGGAGAGACATATTAAGTCTATATTCAATAATTTCAGTTACAGTGGGGTATATTCAATTGACGTATAAAGTGTATATTCTATAATTTCAGTGCATTTGTAAAGTTTGAATGTGTTTAAGTGTATCTACAAACTAACAGCATAAACTGAAATCACAAAACTCACACTAGATAAAGTGATGTAAATTTTACCTTTGTAAACATTGTATTCCATGGCTAAATTATAGGCATATATTCAATGTATATATATAGGCATATATTCAATATATATTTAGTCATTTATTTGATTTGGGGAGATATAACAATTGTTGAGCACGTAGTAGTTGTTGAACAAATTTGTTTTCGATGGGGTGTATTCAATTAGCATATTCAATGTATATTTATTAATTTTAGTGCATATTAAAAATATGAATGCGTAGTCAATAATGACATGTAGTTATAGCCGTAGTTCAATTATGTTTGGTAGTTCTAGTGTATGTTCATCCAATCAATATAAAATAACAGTGGATTTTCAAATATTGATTACCTAAAAAACACAATACTTATGTGTATTCAAAAATTCTTTAGTTGTTATGTTAATTGATACTCAATGTACATTCACATATTCAATGTTTATGCACGCATTATTTACATAGCCAAACAGCAGTACATTATCATACTTTCTTTACATATTTTGAAGGTAATTGACACTTACCTCCTAAATCTATGGTTTACCTTGATATCCAAATCTGATCTTTACTAATTCTACTCTCTACTAACTTTAAGCTCTGTCAATTTTTGAAACAAGTGTTTGGATATCCTTATTTATCCAATAAATAAGAGTCAGTCATGTTCGGATTCAAATTTTGAGATTTTGGAGGGATTGTTAAAACTTTGCATTAAATCATAGCATTAATTATACATTTTCTTGCAGAATTGGTGAGTCTAACACAATTTTGTTATAGGTGTATGCTATAATGAGGTGAAGGTGCAAAAGAAGGTTCATTTATGAGCATAAAGTTGGAGCAAACACGTACAACAAGCAAGGAGTGTCTTTCCCTTATGATTTGTTAGAAAAAGGTATATTTGTTTTGTCACTACAATTTATGGCTCTCCGTCTTTTAAGGTGATTCAAAAATATCAAAGAATACCCAAGAACTCAAAGTTCTGAGGAGTGAAGCTCTAACACAAGTAAAGCATCACCAAACAACTTCATTTGAAACAATATACACCAAACCCTAACAATTAAATGTCATTCAGTTTCCTAATGTCATGATTGAGTCACATTTGTTTATTACTGTCAATGTTCACTTTATTTGCTTGTCCATTTGACAAGATTCTCTATCCACCCATATACTAATTAGTAGGTCTTCTCATGCTACATGTGCAATTTGATCAACTGTACAACTGCCTTTCATATGCAGGCTGAAATATTTCAAGCTGACAGTGGAGCTCAAGTGGTCCAGATTTTTTATTCCTGGGCAACAGAGCTCAGTCCAATGGATTTTTCTAGAATTCAATCTTCCTTACTTAAAACACGTGGTAGATTAATTCTCAATGCCAGTGGATCTGGAGGATTTTTGGAACAACTTTCCTTATCTAGTGTTGATGTTGTTAGTTTGGATTGGACAGTTGATATGGCAAAAGCTAGGAAAAGGTAATGTTGCAGTACAGGGTAATGTGGATCCTAGTGCACTTTTTTTATGTTTTTTTAAAGTACCAAAAGGAATTACATATCAGTTCAATGGAGAAATAGTTTTTATAAAATCATTTCTTGTTCATGCATGTTTCTTCTCATTCTTCCATTCTTTGTTCATGAATAGCCAATCTAAATCCTTTCACATAGGCATTTTTTTGGCAAAATTTTCATGATGTTAGTGCTTACTTTGTTTGGGAACAACGTTCGAAGAACAAACCTAACATTGTAGATGATTGGAATTTTAGAAATAGAGCATCTTTGAAGGAAAAACGTGAGGAGGTGACATCTTAGTTTTTGAGTTTTGATCATGAATGTTTGTTACATCTTTAAAATTTCGCAACTTAGTCACAACTATGGAATGGTATGAAATTTGGTGTACATAGAATGAAACAGGAAGAGAGGATGCAAGAGACACTCATGGACAATGGAAATTCATGAGAATGAACTTGTTTCGCCTTATTATCCGAACATTATCATTGGTTTCATGTCTCAAGACCACCATCCTCATTCAAAATAATTGACATTCGGGATAGAAAGAGAGTTGACATCAATAATCATATAAAAAGGGTTGTTTATCAATTTTTGGGGTGGATTTATCATTGGTTGGTTGACCAGACAGCTCTGCAAACATGTGTGATGTTTAGGTTGAGCGGTATAAGATCTAAAAGATGGATATGGTGGTATGCCTTTACTTATAAATGGTGGAAACTAAACCTCAACTACTAAAGGGGAACCTTAGTATACGGAGCCAATAATGTTTTGGGAATACATATTGTTGGTGTGGCAAGCTTAATAAACAATCGTCGAAGTGTAGGAATTCTTTTGTTATTCTTAAGGATGATGTGGATTCTTAGAGGTTTGTTGGATAATATTTTAAATAGGGATCTAGATGTATTATATATGTATATAGATGTAATGTAAAATACGATTCATAATAGAAAAAATAGTATATAATAATAAATTTTACAGTGCATAATGTCAAATGAGTTGTTTTTGGGTTTACAAGTGACTTATAATATATGAGGCTACCTTGTACTCTCAATACATTAGGGGTACCTAATTGTGCTTCAAATACAAGACGTACATACTCTACCCTGGCAAGGCTTGAACGTATGACCTCTCATTCAAGAACATAAGTTCTTCACTTGTAGGCCAATTCAAGTATACATTATTATGTGTTATGTACATGTTATTACTCTCAAGTGAGTCTATGGTTGCATATCTTCTACTATTTGAATGTTATTTAATGCTAAAAATATGTAGACATAGATTTCAAAGCTGTGAAAGTATAAAGAATTGTTATGAAAGTTGAAACAGTTGAGCTCTCATGTGTGAATCATTGCCTTCCAATGGTTGAGTTGAAGCGATCTGTCAAAAAAATTTGGTCAAAAAATTCACGTCTTTTATGAATTGTAACCCTTTGACTCATAGTAGGGGCTCTAATCCCATTAGGATGGAGGAAACAACTTGGTGGTATTTTCTAGTGTTATTCAACCTTAGCAATGTGCATTATAGGTGTTTGGGACCCAAGGAAGCCATTAGAAAAGACTACACGAGGTTTGGAGCATACATGGAAGGTGTCATGTCTGATTTTCCCAAATTGTGTTACATGGGTGTATAAGTATGTGTGAAATTTGGTGGAGATAGATTGGTGATCTTGGAGCTATCACAAACTTTTAGATGTGGTTTTTGAGTACCACATACCATTGAACCATAACAATCATTAGTGAGAGATATGTACATGGACTTGGTTGTATCATTGGAACTTCGAGGTAAGGTCTTGTTAGTATTTTCTTATGCATTTTATTCCATACTCGATCACAAACATGAGAGGTGTGTGGTGTCTATCAAAATTTTGTTTGCGTTTAGCATTTATGCATTGTAAAATGGTTTGCACTTGCTGTTAAATGTATTTAATGAACTTAACAAGTTTTTCAACTTCCTTTTGAGTTGGAGTTGTCATTATTATTGATGGTAGTGTAGGATAAGATAAATTGATGGACGTCTAAGGTTGAAAACCGAAACATACCTAGAATGGGATATGTGTGGTACAGTTGTGCAAAATTTAATCATAGGTATGTTAAATTAAAGGGATACTTTCATCCCATGTGTGTTGTACATTTTGAGTAGATGCATGATCGTTTTGTTTACCACTTTTTTCTTCCCAGTAGCTTAAGAATGAAACGTGATAAAAATTTTCAACTTTGTGTCCACCATAGACCAAAGTGGTTTCTAGAAATTATCTAAGAATTTTGTGTTCCTATAAGAGATTATAGCTTATGATAACACAAAATTGGACCCGAACCTGATCAAAGTATAATTGAGTTGTCTCTAGCACAAACATGGATTTATTAAAAAGTGTAAACATTTCCATCTTTGAGAAACTATCTACAACTACATAAACACAATAAGCATTAATCCATGGAAACATATTCCCATAGTCTCATTGGGACCAATAGAGGTGTATACATACCCTGATTCTCATCGACTAGTTTAGCAATCATATAGGTGGTGTAGGACAATGTATCTAGAAACATATGATATGAAGTGTGGCCTCTACAAATACTTTTGTTATATTGTCAAGGTATTTTTAACTCCAAAATATCTTGTAAACCTTGTAAAAGTGGGCTTCCCACATTAGTTTCTTCCTCTATCCCCCTTTTTGGTTCCCAAAAGAGACCAATATGATATAAGAGTCCATCCTGTAAGTAGAAATTTGGAATTCACTTTACCATTCACAAACTTGTGATAGATTTCTACAATGTTTGAATCTGATTGGTACAATTTAGAACAAGTGTTAACTTATGTCTATATGCACCAAAAAAAGTAAGGAGAGCTTGACTTAGAGGTCAAATAAAAAAATATTGGAACTTCCATTCTTATGCTTGAGGTTCATATGAAACTACTAAATATTATAAGATTATTTTTTATTTAACTTTTTCTACAACTTGTTCTAGGATTACTAAAATTGAAGTGGCATGTGATTTATGTAGATCACAACATCCCTGTCCAAGATATAATGCTTTTGATGTTTACATGCTTGAAAAAATTCTACAGCTCACAATCATATGTTGGGTAGTTCCTTGTTGGTGTAGTGAAGGTATCATTGGGGTAAGCAATTGGGGAATCATTTTGAGTTTCCATGTTTCGAGTGTATGGCCACATGCATTTGCATCTATCTCGAATGATTGTTGAATATTAGGACAACATGATTAGTGGCAAAAAAACAACATAAGTTTTTCAAGTCTCTTACTATTTTTTTATTGTTTGGATGACCAAATGAATGTTGCTTTGGGGATACCTTTGGTAATTTGATTCAAAGGCTAAGTTATGTGAGAAAAAAAAAAAACAAACCTCATATAAATTTTCTAATCCCAAGAATATTTGAAACTTTATGATATTTTTTTATGTATGAAATTCCTAGATGACACAAATACTATGTATGTCATGATATTTGAATTTACCATGTACCATAGATATTGTATCTCCTGTATGTAAATTGAACATTTATCTATATTAACATATAACTTATACTACCAAAAATGTGTGAAGCACTTGTTGAATATGATGTGTGCTCATCCCATGTGTTGTTGAAGATTAGGATGTCCTCAAGGTAGACTTGTGAATGGCTAGAGGATGTCATTCATCACTCACATGAATGTAGCATGTGTGTTATTTAAACTGAATGGCATAACCAACCACTCAAACTAACCTTTCCATATCTGAGAGGTTCAACATGAATCTAATGATATCCAAACTTAAGATCAATTTTGGTGAAGAAATTAGTACCATGGAGCTGATCCTAAATGTCCTTAGTCCTTGTAAAATGATATTAGTTCTTTTTTATCTTGTTGAGATCTCTATAATTGATGCACAACCTCCATGCGACATCCTTCATTAGTGCAAGCACAATTAGGATATGACAAGGTGAATACCTGGGCATGATGTGTCCTTTATCTGAGTTTATGGATCTAGCATTGATATCTTCTCAATAAATGATCTATGTTATGAAGATGCATTAATAAGAGGTAATCACAGGATACAATCAATAGTATGTTTTACTACAAAATGCATAGACACTTCCTTAGGTGACTAAAAAATATCCTTGTATTCATATAGCAAGGTGTACAATTATTTCATGTTTGTTGAAGGAGCCACAATATAAATTAGAGCTCAGATAATGTTTTTTGTTTTTAGGGATGACCATTCAGAGTACAAACTTATTGCTATATTTGAGTAGCTTCTTGCATTTCTTAGTAACAATGAATGAAATTTTCAGGACTACTTCCAGTATGCAGTGCCTCAAATCATCAATATTAATGATAAGTTTCTTATACTTTCTTCATAATTTGAATGCCAATGATAAAGATATAATTGACCAAGTAAAACATCACATGCCTCTAATGGTGCAACATTGTGAAGGACTACATCTTGAAAAGCTTGATTTTGTACACCATGTGACCATGTGTGGTAATATTCTCTTATAAATTGAGTTGAACCATCCAATTGAGTATGATTGTGGGTGAGGTGTTAGTAGGAAGTTCAATCTTCAAACTCCTCGATCATAAATCATGTTCTTTTGACCTCAATTGCCAATAATGAAGTGTACTAGTTATCCATTGACCCACATTTGAAATGGAATAATAATTCTATTTGCATTAAATCTGATTTGGATTAAGAATAAATGTTTCTAGTACCTTCCATAACATTAGGCTCAAAATCCATGATATTTTTACCCTTATTAATTTTTTCATTTCCTGGTGTAACACTTATTTTTGCAATGATTGGTTGAATTATGAATTATACACCACTTTCCAATCTTGCAATACTCATTCTGATAATTTTACGTTGTCGCCTTCTTTTAAGGATGGTGCAAAGATACTTTCCCTCATTTAGGATTCTATTATTCTAGGCATGGAATGTTTAGGATGTGACTTTTCTTGTGATTTAGATTCTACAATTTTATACTTTTGCTTAACTTTTTCTTTGAACTTATAAGAAAATGTGTAGGTTTATTTCGAAGTGGAGATCAAAAGGTAATGTCAAAGTGGGTGTATGGTATCAAACTCTCACTATACTTCAAGATAATATTTTATTGTGATTTTTAAATATTCAACTTTTTGGCTAGAGTTTGAAAAGTGTGTGTATTCTTGAAGAGATTGATCATGGCCTTAGCACAATTGTCCAAATTTGATGTATTAGTCACCAAGTTTTCTATATGATAATGAATTCTTCTGAATGCTTCTATGAATCTATTATATGTGTTTACATATGAGTCTAATTTTTCATCATCATCGTGTGTGTAGTAGTTTTCCCACCATTTCCTTACAGATAAAGAAACTTTTTGAAGAGTAAATATACTTTTTTCTATATTAAATAATTGATTGACCATAGTATGCATTGAAAAATTTAAGTCAAGTATAGGGCATCCAAATTTATTTCCCCTTCAATCATAGGTCCATCTAGATTGGATTGTGCCTTGTATGGGGTGTGACCACCAAAAGGTCACTATGAAGAAGTTGTGTTGGGAGGAGTTCAAGCATGTTTGTTATGTTGATGTTATCATGTTTGCGAAGTTGAGAAATGTGACCATTAATACACGTTCACTCACATGTAAGGAGTTCTTGCAATTATTTATGTTTCTTTTATAAAACATCCTCTATCATTGTCTTAAACTTATATGAATTCGAAGTATCTAGATATTTTTTCAGTTTTCTATGTTAGGAGTAAAGGAAAGTATGATGAAGGGTAACATGTCTTGGGACCTAACTTCCTACAATCATATCTTATATGAGTGGGCATAAAAGTAAGAGAGATAATTGAAATGAAACTTCAATAAAAGTGAATATTGTATTCATGTATAAATTTGAAAGCTTAAGAAATGAAACTAGAACACCTAAGAAGTTTTAAAGCTTAGACTAACCTAACAAGAACCATCACGATAAGAGCTTAAAGAGAGCTACTTCTTTAACAATGCATATAACTTTGAAAATCATCAAACTAACATGTATAAGTTAATCTCTACTCTTTGAATGCTAATAAAAACATGAACCTATGAAGATCCTAGCAATCAAATGTGATTGTTTGATTCTCAAGGTTTTAAGAATGGAGTCTCACCAACAATGGTTACAAGACCATATGATTCACTTCATATTACTCAAGCTTGAGTGAATGGATGCACTATGAAGAAACTTAGCTCAATAACAATGAATAAATGCTCAAAATCCTAATTGCCTATAGTTTATGCTAAAGGAAGCAAAGTGTTCTTAGAAATGGTAAGGGATAGGGTCCTATTTATAGTTTTCATATTCCAAGAATGGAATGAATTTGGTGCATGTGGGACAAAAGGTAAGTCCAAAAATCACTTTTTGACTAGATTATAGGCTAATTAATCTCTTTAGGATTAATTAAGAATCCTAAGAAAACTTAAGGAGCTTTCTAGGAGCATCAGGAGGAGGTTTGGATATATTTCAGATGTGTTGGAAGTGAGAGTTAGCCAATAAGAAGGTTTATTTTTTAAATGTGGGATAGGAGGCTTAATCAATGTGTAGTGGTCAATTAAGAAGAGTTGAAGGGGAAAATAATCCTAATTGACGAAGTATTGTCAATCTGCAGGGAATAGAATAGTTAGTTCAATGCTATTAATAGGATTGCTTTGATTAGATTATAGGTGTCTACATATGCCCCTCTTTGGGGTGGCGTAAGTGATGCCACTTCAAAGATACTAGACAAGTGTAAACAAGTAAATAATTTTTGACAGAGTAGAATAAAAATTAGTAGGGTGAAATATTCCCCCTCGAGTGTCGATGGGGCAATGAAAGAGGTTGATCGACGATCGAAAAAGAAGAATACAAATAGCAGTAAGATGTATCTAGTAAAATATCATAATAGGGTGAAGAGAAGAGGGGATACAAATGAAAATGAGCATGAGGAAGGGAAATTGAGATAACATCCATCCAGGTGTGTGTGTAAACATCTTAATTTTCATCATATTGTCAACGATCTTCATCATCGGTCCTTATTAAAAATGTAAGCATATGACAGAAGTGGTAAAAATGACATGAAAAGTCATAAGTATGAACAAATTTCCATTGCTAAACACCAACTCCATGCAACATTCAGAATATAATGCAATATGAGAAATTAAAAAAGCCGACCTAATAGGGAAACAAGTACAAACACACATATTAAAACCAACAACATTTAATAGAGTTGCATAAATGTTTTGTTATCGAGCTACATTTCCTAAATGTTCAAGTGCAACAGTAAGGATTAAAAGCAGTGCCCCAAGCAAGGATACATGCGAGGGGAAATATGGTGGATGTAGGTGTCCAATGAAAAAGCATTCGTGCATTACGAAATAGTACCAATGTAACTTGTTTGTGCCAAGATAGTACCAACAAAGCAAGCAGAATCAAATTTGTTAATGAGGTAGATCCAAATGACCCGTAAATCATTGTTACAGGAACAAGTGAAAATGTAAGCATGATATAATTTGAATATAATGTGTTTGACACATGCTTCAACTGTGTATCAATGTTTTACAATTTTTAGGTTTTTTGATTGATTTTTGAATTTTTTGAAAATTTTGATTTTTGTAATTTTTTAGTGATTTTCAATTTTCCAGAAGAATTTAGATGAGGGAATATCACCTAGAAGACAAAAATATGCCCTAGGGAAAATAAAAGAGTGCTAGGTAGTAAAAAATGCCCCAGCATGGCAGAAATGGGTTAAAAACACCAATTTTTCAAAAATAAAATCACGATGGTTGGTAGAAGAAGTTAGAATGACCATGGCTATTAAATCATGCCTCTCATCCATCACAGCAGGTGAGAACGCATCATGGTGGGTCAAATGGCTAAATATACCCCTCCATGGGGGTAAATCATCATGAGTATCCATGGGGGTAAATCATCACGAGTAATTCATTTGTTACCGAGCCTTTGTTGTTTTTACTGTGATTTTGCTTTGTGACATGAGAGAAATGGAATGAGTTCAGAGGCGTAGGAGGTGAGAAGACAAGGTTTGAGAGTACGTGTGGATGTCGAACGATTGACATTATGTGAGTACCAAATACCTCTTTTAATTTTATTGCATTTAATAGCATTTATCAGGGTATTTAGGGGAGTCTGAAACGCATGTGTGCACCTTAGGGGGCGCATATGTAGTCAGGTGCACACAAATGCTAAGGGGACATATGCGCGGTGGTCGTATATGTGGAAAATGTGTATGCACGTAGGTGCATACATCGAAAGGGGAACGCAAGCGTCGGGAAGGGTTAAGGCTACATGCATGTGGGCGTAAGTGTTATGAAATGTGTGCATGCATCATTATGTGTGTGCATGCATGGGGGGAAGAGGGTGTTAAATTGTTACTCGTGCATGTGCTAGGTTGGGTGCGCAAGCATTGAAAAGGGGGCATGTGCGTGCTGAGTGCGCATACGGAAGCAATGCGCGCATGTGTCCAAAGAGGTGTGCATGCATCAAAAATATGTTTTTTATATCTTAGAAGAAAAAGGGGAAGTTTTTAGAAGAATATGGATGGATAGGAGAAGTGTTAGATGTAGTTAGATAGAAGAAAATCTAATAAGCATGTTTCGTGATCGTGTAGATGTAACTACTTGTCTTGCAGACTCAGGAGTGACACGGCCATTTGGCCAACTTTGAGGTGACCGTATCATGACACAAGAGGGCCTACTTGGAAATCACCCTAGACATTGACAGGGCTTAGCTATGTGGCGTGGATGCTACAGACTACTTTGGATCATAAACTCTTGACAGCTTTAGTTAAGAGGTGGCACAATGAGAGGTAGCACTTTCGGCTCTCGACCGAGGAGATGATGATTAATCTTGAGTATGTTTGGAGGATCTTGTGAGTGCCAATCATGGGGAGCTTAATAGAGTACAAGACCGATGTAGAACATATTATAGACAATTTGGTTGAGCTCTTCGGCATAGATGAGATGCCTCATCGAGGCATGACAGTATAGATGCATCAGTGTCTCACTGATCTGAGATTATATCGTGTGCCAGTGTACCTCATGGTGTTTGTCAGTGGCATTTTGCTTACTGACAAGATGGGGCATGTCCTTTCCTTTAAGACTAATTAGTGTGATTCAAGGCTTGATCTAAGGAGAGAGATATTGTTGGGGACAGTGCGTGTTGGTGTATTTATATTGGGACTTGTACCTGAATGCCAATTGTCATCAGAAGATGATGGGTACAGCTACTTTATTGTAGATATGGGCATGGGACCACATAGCCACTGGTCAGCCCACAGGAGCACTAAGGTCTCAGGCTCCAAATGATCCTTTAGTTATAGGATGGGCCCCCATGGATGATGATGTTTGAGGACACATGGATAACACCTACTTCTATCATGGGGCTTTTGATGATATACAACTATGGATGATTTGTATGGAGGTCGTACATACATTATCAATGGGTCAAGGATGCACTTGAGCTTAGCTTAGCCATGGTTGAGAATTTTCTCATTGGTAGTCATAGCTACATTACAGAGTATTACAGGGTTAACCGAGAACATCGTTAGTTTGGGGCAGTACAGGATGTGCTCGATACAAAGATGTGATATGGGTGCCACGTCAAGGAGACATTTGACATTGGCCCTCTGATCAGGACACAACAGGCTAGAGATAGCTTTGATCATATGGTTTCACTAGTATAGGACCCCGCTACAGTAAGTCATGGATCTAGGCACGACAGTTGCCTATGCTACCTGGTATGTGGCAGTTCTACCTAGGTGGCTTACTATTCCATAGGCTACATGGGACACAAGAGTGTGTCCCCCACCAGAGCATGTATACCATAGAGGGATAACACAATGAAGGGCTGGCAGGATAGCGGCAGTGAGGATGGGAGTGACGATGATGGATCAAATGGAGATGGGGGAGATGGACAAGGATAGGGACACCCCATGTACATTATGCCCTAGGTGGGTATACATGTTGGTATATATGTTCCCTTATAACAAGATCCTCCACATGGAACTATACATCAGGTAGCATAGCAGGTACCCATTGTTAGTCCACCACATAGCCCAGGAGGAGGCAGAGAAGATGGATGGGGGACTCCACCATAGAGTCCCACGGGTGGGGGATGGGAGTAGATTCCATAGGGTGAAGGTGAGCTAGCTGTGTTGCGACAGTAGCTATAGCTAGTGGTGGATCTCCAACTTCAGGCCATCGCAGAGAGAGACAAGGTCACCACAGAGAGAGATCATGTCATGGCAGAGAGGGTAGAGTTATAGACTGAGAGGGACTAGTTGGTGACTCGACAGGCACATTGGGCCACAGAGAGATCCCAATTGATAGCATAATAGGTGCATGTACATGTAGTCAAAGCAGAGCAAGATCAGCTATAGTCAGAGAGGGCACATGCCCAGGCCTTGATGGCCAGTCTATCAGAAGAGGTTTCCTCATCACACAGTTCCATTGGATCCTTAGTTAATCCCCGAGTATACATGGATATGGCTGTAACCATTGGAGAGGAAGCATATTACAGGTTTCTATATCAAGATTCAGTCTCAGAGGCTCGGCGGGGTCCTGTATTTAGTCATCAAGTTATGATCAGGTCCGCCTCGTGGTCTCATAGAGAAACAACATTAGCCAGATCAGTGTGATAGTTGACAGAGCAACATGGGCCATAGGTTATGGGACCTCCACCACCTTGGAGACTAGGAAGTCCCCACGAGGGATCGAGTCAGACATGACTCGTTATTTGTTTATGTATCTTTTTGATGTACACCTCGATATGAAGGCACAATTTTGATGATGTATATGTATTGTTTTTTGCTATGCCTCGCTATGAAGGAAATTTTTTTATTGATTCCCATGATGGCATACTCTGTATCTGATGATTTATGCACTTAGACACATTTGTATATGGACATTGACATTGTGATAGACATTTATACGATGATGATGGACTTTTATTTGATTCAAATCTTGTATCATAGGTTTTTTTTATTTATGAGATAGTTTTTAGATGATATCACATGTTCTTGATTAGATACGCCATTTCTTTACTTTATCATTTTGTGTATGAGATAGCAGTAGATGAGATCATATTGATTTGTATGTGATATTTATGATTATCTATGTTGTTATTATGGTCTATGGTCGAGGGGGGACAGGAGGCGGTCCCTCTTGCCCCTCTTGGTGATATTATATGATGGTAGCTTAGCATACATGTTGAATTCTCATGTTCAGGGTGGTGTAGCTTTGATTATTATGGATATATGATGTATAGATGTGATGATAGATTATATGACAATATATTGTACAAACAAACAACAAGCACAACTCAATCAAATCTAACTGAAACACACAACTATGTACAAGTATGAAAGATAAAATGAACTCAATGCAATTCATAATAGATTAAAGTGACATTCAATCTAAGTAAGCGAATGAATCCAATTTAAATCACAAAAGATGAGAAAAACATGGTAATCAGAACTATACAAACCAACAACTAAAAGTAAGAAAATCACTACTTTGTATTTATGGGACAATTTTGAAACATTTTTTATTGTTTTTAGAGTATTTTGAGACCAATTTCAATGTTATTGTTCATTATTTTTGGGATTTGTGCAAGACAATGTTATATGTTTTTGTAACTTTTTCCTTTAAATGGATTTTCAAATGTTTAGGGTTTTTCCAACATATTTGAATGTTTTTGGTTTCTCTAAAAGTTATACGAATGTTTTGGAGTTTTTCTGAAAGATTTTTCTGAAGCTATATATAGAAAATAAGAAGCATGGATGACCTCGGCATTAGATGGGAATATACACAGGAAAACCATTCACATATATACAAGTTGGTTCAATCAGATCAAGGCCATAGAGAATGGGTTAAAAAGGACTCTCAGACCTAGGAAACCTAGCCCTAGTTTTAAAGCAAGTGTACTCCTTCTAGATATGAGATATACTTATGAATAAGGAATCCTCCTGAGGTGCCATGTTGGGTTTTTAAATGGAACTTTAACAAACCACAGTCAGGGGACAGCAAGTCCCTCCTCTTTAATGGGAGAGGTTCCCTTATTGAAAGCAAGTAGCAAAACTTATGTACAAATGTAAAACTTTCGAAGTTTGGATTCCTGATACTTTGAAATGTTTTATGCCCAAATATCATCAATACGAAAGACTGGAAGAATTAAGGATATGAGAGAGGAAGAACATAACAATACCTTTAGGAAATATAGATAGCAGAGTATAACCTTATAGGTATTAAACCAGGGAGATGCAGAGGAGAATCATTCACTTTCATAACAAATATAATTCCACAGACACAAAGTTCCAAAAATCATATAAACAAAAACAAAAAGTTTCTTGTCATAAAAGATAGATGATTCCCAAATTTCAGGAAAGGAAAGAAGAAATAGTAGAGGAAGAAAGGGAAAACTTCTGTATTGATTTAATTTGAATATATTACCTTTACAGAGTAGTAGGATCCAACCCTAACAACGGTGTGGAGAAGCCATTAAATATCTCCCAAGAACGGTTACATTAGGTTAAAAAAATGATGAAACTCATTCAAGAAACTGAAGTCTGAGCTTCTCTAATGCCTCGGTCATTTCCATGCCTGGTGGCAAAACCAAACACATTGAATCATAGTTGTCCACCCTGCCTTTGCGAACTTTAAATTCAGGCTTGTCCCACGTGGGAGAGATTTAAACTGAAGTGGGCCTGGGGGCACCTTTTTCATTTTGTGCCTTTTAGAGAAATAGCATTTTGGAACATTTTGACCCACCCACTCACTTTTGATATAGGCATGACACGTGGCTTTACATGAGTGGCAACAGAGTCATGGCTCACTTTTTTGCAATTTTTCCTCTTTTTGCCGTGGGCTTAAAAAATCAAATTGCTCCGCCGACCCGCCCCCCCACTTTGACTTTGATGTAGGTCACTTTATAACTTTAAGCTCTTTATGGAAACAAAGCCCGAATTCTCAAATTTCCCTAACGCCCCGCTTTCGCGCTTTGACTTTTCAATGGCATCAGAACACAAAAAGGGCCCACTTCTCCGCCCTTCAATTGAAAAAATGACCATGTGTCCCTTTGCAGACCTGTTCTATATTTTTACATTTTGACTAAGTCCCTTTTGCTTGGCGGGGGGATATATGTTTGACCCGGGACACATGGAAGTTTAACACACATTTGGGACTTTCCTCCGTATTTTGCCTTCGAAGTTACACCGAGCTGACACGTGGAAGCATCCGCAAACTATTTTATGCTTAGCTAATTCAACAACCGGCTCTACCCCTTCTCTGACTATGACCACATGGCGAGCCCGTGCACACTTGGGGACCCACTCTTGATTCTTCCTTTGAAGTTTTGTTGATGAGACATGTGGAGACCTCCGCCGGTTCTTTTATACTTAGCCAATTCAAGCCTGCTTCCCACTTGACTTATGTTGAACCCTAGACACGTGGAGATCTGGCGCTCATTTTGAGGTTTCCACTTTAAATTTTCACTCATAAAATTACACCGAGCTGGACACGTGGGTTACTTCTGTCAGTCTTGGACTCTTCAACAACCATTTTTGTCTCTCCTTTGACTCTGACCACATGGTGAACTGGCACTCATTTGAAGATTGGCCCTTTGGTCTCACTTCTAAAATTGCATCATTGAGGGCATGTAGAGGCTTCTGTTGACCCTCCTGTACTTAGTCAATTAAACAGCTGGCTCTATGTCCCTTTTTCAGACTTGGGACACGTGGAGGGCTGGCGCAAGTTTGGGGAACCACCCTTGGCTTCGACCCTTAAAGTTACGTTGATGAGACACGTGGTGGCATCTGCTGAACCTTCCATACTTATCCGGTTTGGGCTTGTTATATGTCTTCATTTTGGACCTTGGACACGTGGAAAGCCTATGCTTATTTGAGGATTGTCCCTTAGGTCCTGCACTTGGAGTTGTTTCATTTAGGATGCGTGGAGGCTTCTGTTATCGCTTAAAACATGGCCATGCCACATCCAATCATAGATGTCTGCATACTACCCATGGATGTTGGGGCACAAATTGACAGGGAAGATACGCCTGTCATTCACGACTGTGGAAAAAATAAAAAGAAGGGGAAAACCGCACCTTCACGCCCAAATTTCAAATTGTTCTCCATGGAATGGAAAACTACAAACAATACTAGTCTCGATGTGATCCATTACTCCAAGGTGCCAACTCAAAATTTTCAAAACTTTACTTCAAAAAGAGGGGAATTTTGAGGGCGAAAACATGCTGGAAACCGGTTTTCACCAAGGGCCAAGGCACCACAATTGTGTGGTTTTTATCATTAGATGACCTGTTTTCTTTTTACTTTTTCTTGATTTTTTTGATTTTTTTTTGTGTTTTTCACTTCATTTTTTAGGAACCTCATATTCAAGCATAGAACTAATTGAGATTGATTGTGTTCATATTCTCCTTGAACTCCTCTCAATCAGGATGTGCGAGCTTGTACACTCCTGACCCATATTTCTCGATCACCACATAAGGCCCTAACCAGTTAGGTTCAAAATTTCCTTTTTTTCTCTATCTTTAACAGTGTTAAACTGGTTTTACTTGAGTACTAGATCTCTTACCTCAAATTGACAAGGTATTATCTATTTTTTATAGCCTCGTGACACTTGATTCTGATAAACCTCCAAGTGATTAAGTGCCCACATGTGTTTCTCATCTAATAGCTCCAACTTTGCTAGTCGGGCTACTCGATAGTCTTCATCCTTGTCCAGATAGTCCCAGAGAGATATTCCCAAGGAAGGAAGCTCAATCTCCAATGGTATGATGGCCTTAGCACCAAAGACTAGTGAGTAGGATGTAGCACCAATAGGGGTGAGGATGGAGGTTTGATAAGCGTAGATGGCGGGATGGATTTGTAAGTTCCAATTACGACCTATTTTACTTACCATCTTTTCCACTATATGAATAAGTGTTTTGTTAGTTTCTTTTGTTTGTCTATTACCTTGAGGGTTATAGGGAGTGGACCACTTTGAACGGTTTTGGAAGTGTTGCAATAACACTTTGTCTTTTTCTTGAAAGACTTACCATTTTCTGCTACAATGGCAGAGGGGATGACATAACGGTAGATGAGGTGGTTCATTGTGAATTTTGAAATTTGTGCACTGGTAATGTATGTGAGAGGCAAATCCTCTACCCATTTTTGTGAAATAATCGGTGGTAATGATGATATGTGTATGTCCATCTGAGAATGTAGGAGTGAGCTTCCCTATGAGATCTAACCCCCATGTAGGTGTTGTAATTGGCTAAAAATCCTGTGCTAGTTCATGAATTAGGTTTCCATACTTCTGACAAAGTTCACACTACTTGACGTAGTTGAAACAATTTTCTTCCATGGTAGGTCAATAATATCCTACTCTTAGCAATTTCTTAGCAAGCACCATTCTAGTTCTGTGTGCTCCACAAATACCTTCATGTACTTCTTTGGTTGCTTGGACTGACTCGGCCAAATCAAGACAGTGCAGTAGATTCTTGTCATAGACTCGATGATAAAGGGTACCTCCTAGGAGGGTATAATGGGCTATACGGAGTATAAGGGATCTTTTCTCAATGTGGGAAATGTCCAAAGGAAAGGTATTATCTTGTACATAATTAAATATGGGCTCATACTAGGGGGAGAAAGGTCCAACAACTTCACATACCAAACATGATTCTGGCATGTCATACATGGGATCTTGCAGGTGTTCAATAAAGAGAGGAACTTTTCTTACTTAAGGTGAAATGCGAAGCAAAGCCTCGATTGTGGCCATGGCATGTGCTAATCAATTTTGCACCCTTGGCATCTGTGCAAAATCAATACTTACGAAATATTCCTTGATATTTTCGACCATCTTCTTATATGGGATGAGCTTGTCATCCTTAACCTTATATTCATCATTGACTTGCTTCATGATTAGTTGTGAATCACCACTGACTCTTAGCCGTCAGATATTCCATCTAATAGAAATTTTCAGACCAGTAATGAGCTCCTTGTAATCTACTATGTTATTATTACACAAAAAACTCGTCTGAAAAGCATACGGGATGAAGTGTCGTGTTCAAGTGATGAGCACCACACTGGCTCCTGAAACGTGGTGATTGAGTGATCCATCGAATTACATTTTCCATATGATGTACTCTTCAATATACATCATGGAGGCATCAGGAAGATCCAGACACAATGGTTCGATTCCTGGAAGGGGAGCTTTGGCTAGTTGATCTGCAAGCACCTGTCCTTTGAGTGATTTCTATTTAACAAATTCTATATCAAATTCACTTAGGAGGATGATCCAATTAGTCATCCATCTGGTAAGTGTTGGTTTAGATAAAAGGTATTTCAAAGGGTTGAATTTGGACATGAGCTTGGTTTTATTATTAAGAAAGTAGTGGCGAAGTTTTGGGAAGGTAAAAACCATAAGTAAGCACACCTTTTCAATCTGGGGATAATTCAGCTCATATGTGATCAAAGTATGGCTTAGTTAATAAATTTCTCTCTTTTTGGCTCAAATCGTATTGGGCAAGTAGTGCACCAATAGCGCACGAGGTAGCCGAAATGCATAATAACAGAGCTTCACCTGGGGTAGGTGGAATGAGAACATGAGGGCAAGTGAGATATTGTTTAAGTATCTCAAAGGCCTTTTTACATTCAGGACCCCGATTGAAGGTAACATCATTTTTTAGCAAATGTGTGAAGGGATGGCACTTATCTGCAAGTTGTGAAATGAATCAATGAAATTCCTGAATTTTACCTCATAAGTTACACAATTGCTTAAGGTTATTTGGTGGAGGCATCTCAGTGATAGTTGCAACCTTAGTGTGATCTACCTTAATCCCTCTTCTTGAAACAATAAATCCTAATATTTTTCCTGATTATACGCCGAAGATGCACTTCTTAGGATTCAATTAGGCTTTGTAGTCTCAGAGGCGTTGAAAAATACACCTTAGCACTTCTGGGTGCTCTTATTTGGTTCTTGACTTTCCCAAAATATCATCCATATAATCCTCCATGATGTCATTCATCATGTCATGGAAGATGACTATCATGGCTCTTTGATAGTGGATCTAGCATTCTTGAGACCGAAAGGCATCACTTAGTAGTAAAATGTCACCCAAAGAATTGTGAAATCCGTTTTATGTTGATCTTCCTCTGTGATCTTAATTTTGTTATAGCCTGAAAATTTTTCCATGAGGGAACAACATTTCATATCCTGCAATTGAATAGACAATCATGTCGATGTTAGGAAAAGGAAAATCATCTTTAGGGCATGCTTTATTAATATCCCTGAAGTCTGTGAAGACTTGGATACCAACTAGTTTCTTTTGTAATGTCACTATGTTTGGTATCCATTATGAATAGTTAATAGGTCTGATAAAACCTAACGCCGATAGTCTTTCTAGCTCTTCTTTGACCAAGACTGCAACATATGGGCGCATCTTTTGTAACTTTTGTTTAATCGGTTTGGCATTTAGGTGCATAACAAGGTTATGCACGACTAAATTTGGGTCCAACCCTAGCATATCTGTGTAAGACCATGAAAATATGTCTACAAATTCTCTTAGCAGCGCCACAAATGTCTTATGCTCCTATGCCAAGACTAAATCTCCCAACTTTACCATTTTTGGATCCTCTTCTGATCTGATGTTAACATTGATAGTCTCCTCGATCAACATTTTAGATGCATCCTCCTTCCATGTAGGATCATGGGGGATACTGAGTTCTTCTTCTAAGGTATTCCTAGAGATATTTCCACCCTTGGTGTGGCCACTTTTCTATGTCCTTTAATTTTTCCATTTGTTTTTCCACAAGTGCCTCAAAGAGGTTTTCACTATGCGATTTGGACTTTCTCTTTAGTTAAGGATTTTTGGTAGTACTTTTGTCCTCATTTTCATTCTTGTTTTTTCGACCACACATCGCATCCTCCTCCTCGAAGTACGCACATGCATCCAAATTGATGGGGAAACCCTTTTTAAGGTCACTGATCGGAATGACGTCCTAAGTACCCATGAACTCTGCAATTACCTCGTCATTTTCAAAGAAATCAACTGGGGCATGAAGTTGTTGGCTCCAATCAATGAGGTCGGCATCAACAAGGGTAATTCAAAAATTGGATTTGGAATTGTACTAGAAAAGGGTAAAGATGGAAGAATTCGGGAAAATGTTGGTAGAGGAAAGGTCCTTATACATGCTATAATAGGAATATGCATCACTGTCTGAATGAGGTGAATATTCCTCACATTCCGAAGAGGTGTCATCAATTTCTGAGGGAAGAGCCCCATGAGGTTTAATTCTAAAACTATTCTTATTCAATTTCTGAGGGGGGATTGGGATGGTCTCTAGTCTACCTTGTGTATTTGTGCCACACCCAAGTCCCTGATAGCCCATGGTGTACATCATTTTGTTTGCTTTGGTATACTCATGAGCTTGGTGGCATGATAATTTTGTTCCTTATGGGATCCAACTTGTAGGCATATCCAACATCTTCTCATCTAACAAAATTCCATGGGGAATAAATTTCTCAAATGGCTTAAGACAACTTTTTTGAGAACTTGTGAACTAGAAATTGGGCCTACCACATGTTTTAGGTGATAACGAGAGGTCGGAGACCAAAAGGGCTTGTTGAAGATTATATCTTGAATATGGCCATGTGATCAAACTTTCAGCTCCCATGAAGTAAAGGGAGAGAGTGGTAAGGAAGGATGTTTATTACCAGCCTGCAATGTGCTAGGATCAACTCGAGCTTTCAAGGCTTGTGTTTGTAATGGTATAACAATGTCCGTTGACGGAAATTTATATGTTTCCCGAGAGAAACTGTGCAATGCTCTACAATGCATGAACAGCTCAGGATCTCCTATAATATTGATCATCTTCCCTCTATGATACAACTTAATGCATTGATGAAAAGTGGATGGTACAGCCTGCATGACATGGTTCCATGGGCTGCCTAAGAGTATGTTATAAGGGAGATCAACATTAAGGACATGGAATCTTGTGTCGTGATGTGTTGGCCTTACTTCTATAAGTAGCACAATGGTACCATATGATTCACACTCCTCATTATCATAAGTTGTAATCATGATTTTGTGAGAATCCAAAACTGCTTATGTGTGTCTTAACTGTCTGACTAGCTTCAAGGTGCAAATATTTAAACCGGACCCATTATCCACAAGAACTCTTTTAATATTTGTACAAGTGACAAATATCTCTATATAAAATGGTAGAACATGTGAGGGATTATTAAGTGGGACTTCACTCTAGTCAAAGGAAATGCAGTCACTAAGAGTAAGGTTCACGACCATGGCTTGGAGGCTTGAAGGATTGACCTCTGTTGACACTCCTGACCCTTGGAGAGTCATGTAAAGGATATCCTTATGAGAGCTTGATATATTGATAAGGTCTAAGACCGAAATATTAGTTGGGGTTTTCTCAATTTGATGTAATAAATCATATTAAATTTTCTGACGGGTGTGAGAGGGAGATTCTAGAATCACTAGTCGAGTGCATCCTGTTGCCATGGCGCAATCATTGTTAATGATTATAATGGTGTTTACTTTCTCGTCAGACAAATGGATACAACCTATGAGTGAATCAAAGGGATTATCAATTGAGGTATACACACAATTGGTAGCTCTATAGTCATTGGATGACTAACCTAGATCCGGCATTTTCGTTCCTTATCTATCATGTTTAGGGAAGGGATGTTTAAAGATTCCCATTTTTCCATTTGGCCCTTATCCGGATTCAGACGTGTCTACTTCAATCTTCCCATCCTCAATGAGGTCTTGAATGAAGTGTCTCATTTTCAGGCATTTATTTGTTTTGTGTCCTTTGGCATGATGAAAGTCACAGTAATCATTCTCTTTATACCATCCTGGTTTGGACACATCATCCCCATAAGGAACCGTGGTTGGGTACTGAACCATATTCACCACCTCTAATTGTTTCAATATCATGGATAATGAATCTATAAAGGGAGTGAATACTCATCGTTTGACTGGAATTTTACTAGGTCCTTTGGTAAGTTTTAGAATTGAACCACTTTGAATTGCCTGGACTCGTTTAGAGTCAGTGATGTCATATCCTAAAACTTTCTTGTTTTTGTTAAAGAACATAGGCTTGTCCGTAGGTTTTGACTCTTGTATGTCCTTTGAAAAGGGTTTTATTGTTCCCTTGGCTATTAAATCCTTCTCAATTTGACTTCCTTGCTAGATAACTTCTTCAAAGTTAGTGACACAGTGCATTTTCAAGTGAAATTCAATGTCTAGATTCATATTGGGAATGAAGATACTAACCAATTATTTTTTCAGGAAGTGTAAAAGGGAAACAACTAGCTAACCTGTGCCACTATTGTAAGAAACCAGAGAAGGTTTCATTTTGTCTTTGCTTAGCGTTGCATAGATCTAACATGTTTACGTCATTCTCCATGTTAAATGAGAAGTGACGCAAAAATTTCTCTACTAGTTCGGGCCAAGTAACTATCGTCCCTTTTAGTATATGAAGGAACCATTCCAATGATTATCCTCCTGAGCTACAAGGGAAAAAACATATTATGTAATTTTCGTTAAAATATACTTCTTGGCAAGCCATATGGAATTATTTGATGTGATCACGAGGATACCTGTGCCTTTGTATTTATCAAATTTAGGACAGTCAAAATTTTTTGGGAACAATATCTGCAACATGTATCTTTTAAAAGGATAAGGACATATCTCCTCATATTGATACTTTTTGTTATGACCTATGTTACTCTCTTGAAGGGTTGTAAGCATGCTTTTCATTGATTGTAACTCTTGTGTGAAGATTTTCTCCTTTATAGGAAAATATGGTTTAAGTACTCAACTTGTCTTGAAGGCTTCATCTTCTAGAGGTTCAGTGTAGAGTTCACTATTTTTAGTTTTAGGCTTTTCTCAATGTGTACTCTTGTTTGAGCATTTACTTACAGAGGAAGCCAAGTTTGTTAGCTATTGCCTAAGGGTTTGTATTTGAGTTTGTATAGTGTCCTTCTTGTTTTGAGGGTCCTCTTCATCGTCATTTTGAGGAAGAGGTAACTCCTCATGTTCACGTTCTATCTTGACCTTGCGACAGATCTTTATTGGAGGTAACTGAGAACTACCTCTTTGTTTTGATGTTTCACCTTCAATATTGGTACTGTAGGTGGAAGCGTGTTTTCCCTCAATGTTAGCATCCATGCTATCGAGGGGAGGTCTTTATGTATCTTCCTCTTCCTTATTAATATCTTGGGTAGGGATTTCTTATTCTCGTGGCACAATGGCACCGACCTCTAAAACTCGTGCAAGTACTCGATCTCTATTATGGAATAGGAATTCGTCAAAGTGAGTGACATAAAATTTGTCTACGTCTTTAAATGAATCACACTCATCTCGACTATGATCAATAAAATCATCTGCATCTTTTTCTTAAGAGAGGAGAGGACCTATATTGCGGCTAGGAAGAGGATTTAACTCTCGTTTCTTATATTCCATTCTCATGATAGGGGGCGTTATGAGTTTTGTTTACACAAGGTTTTGTCTAGTATGATCAAGGATATAACAAACCTAAGTGTAGCGTGTGACAATTAGTTTTCATGGTCTCAAAGTATGTCAATGATGGACCAAATAATCATGAATCAATCAAGTCTATGATTTTTGATAAAGAACACTCATGAAATTTTTGAGGTAAGCCACTCAATCAACAAAATACCCTACCTTATACTAGTGTTTTTCAATGACAATTTAACGTTAAATGATCAACACTATGTCAATACTTAATTCAAGTATGAAATGAATAAGGTGGAATTATTAGCAAAGGGTTGACGTGATCTCTAATGAAAGGATATTTATGATGCGTTTAGAGACAAGAAATACCTACATCCTAAAAAGATGGAGTTTACACATGTGATCCATGCAACAATACTACTCGGATACATTATCTAATCTTTGTGATAAAGAGAGGTATTAGTATTAAAAAAATATCGATACGGTGCAAACAAAGTAATCAACACCCTTTCAAGAATGTTTGAAATAAAAAAATCGTCAAATAACTCTAAGGATTTGCTAAGATGTGAGCACATCATAATGTTACAATATATAGACACTTATATTACATTTACTAGAAACGAGATGTAAGTATCATAAGTATGACAAGGCGATGTTAACAATGTAACACTTCTAATGACAATCAAATGATGACTCAAGCCTAACTAAGATGATAATGTGTCCCAATATGGATTTTGAGACAAGAGGCCTACTAGAACATGATGGCGTACCACTCACACTTTCAACACTTGCATTCCTTTCCCGATAAGGTCATGCAAGTAGACTAAAAGAGTGGTGGACACGATTATCTCTAGTGGTATCTATGCATGTTTATTCTCTTTATTCGCAAAATGGGCAACAAGATAGAAAAGAGTGTAGAGCAAGTGGTGTTGAAAGAAACTTGGTGTCACTTTGGCAGAGTTTTGCCTCGCCTTAGGGTGAGCGAGAAACTAAGATAAAGTAAGCCTTTGTAAATCTCATAATGAATGACGTGTAGTTAAAACTTGGATGGACTCTCTCTCCTTGTTTGATAAACAAGGTATTGACTCTGACCAAGTTCTCACTTTTCGAAGGCTTTGTAAAAAATGATTGGCTTGATACAGTAAATTAGGCTCCAAGATGATATAGCTTCCTATGTGGTTCTCTTAACTAGGTTTCACAATTTAACCCCTACAAGCTCGATTTGCCAAGGAATTCACACTGATTAAACCTTGGAGTATCTCAGATTTACTTTACCCCCTTCATATACAATGAGAAATAAATGAGTTCATGTGTATTCTCATTGGGTTCGTGATGCGAATAACTTTGACTCTAAACTCACAAATGTAAAACTAGTCAAGTGGGTAAGTGGAGTGCTTCTTGCTTCATCTACAAGGTTCCCTCTTGTGTGGACTAATTTAGGGTTCCTAGAAACATCTCTTTTGTTGTAGCTTAAGGCTTATGCCAAAGAGAATTTTCCTAGTTCAAAGCGGATGATTCGTAGCTCTTACTCAAAACTTGCATATATAGTGTGTTGATTGAAAAATGTGGTGTGTTTTTTTATCTTTCGGATTATGAAATGAGGTTTAGACCACCATTGGGAACCTGCAACACACGTGTTAGTTTTGTTTAGAATCTGATTCTTTCGCAAGCGTATTTGGTCCTTCACGCAAATATTAGTAGTTCAAGGTGTTATATAAAAAAGAAGAATTGAACATTGTTTTTTATTCCTAAGATCGTCCTAAGACGCAAAGGAAGAGCATATGCAACGAATAAACTCACTAGCTTTAGAAAAAATAAAGCAAGCCTATAACTCATTTCCTTTTATCCAAATTGAAGTGTTTTTGCAAGCATAAAAGAAGTTTAGAACCGTTTCTGATAGTCAAGATCACTCAAAAGGTGCGAGGGAAGAGTATACGTGATTTTAGCCCTATAAATGGAAAAGCAACTATGAAAAACATTTAACATTAGTTAAAAGAAATCTGCAAATTGTTAAAAAAACCCAAAGAAACACACTTTTTCAATTTAACAAATTATACAAATTTTAACTACAGCACCTACACGTCCTTTATGATGTATGCACACCCCTATCAACATATGTGTGTTTTTTACAACAAATGTGTACCCCTGTCAAAACACATACAGTCTATTATGTATGCACGGGCCAAGAGACACCTGCTTTCCTTTCTTGGTGTATGCACGCCTCTACAGACGTATCCATGTGTCAATTAAAAATGCCATAAAACACAGAAGACAGCAAGCATATGTGCGTCTTGAGAGAGGTGTGTGTGCTCTTGTAAACATATACGCATTGATAGCTATGTATTTGTGCCTCTATTAAATTTTTAGCACAGGAGGTTCATAAATACAAGGAAACATGTGCGCGAGCTAGGCAACATATGCGTACCCTTGAGAACCTATGTGCACCCACGGAGACAAGTGCGTGTGAGTTATAACGTAGCATGCACGCTCTATTATAACGCCTACGCGTGTGCCTGTATCTGCAAAAAAAGGATGGAAAAATAAATTCTAAAATTTCAAACATGTCATAACTTAGCTATTTAATCATTTTCTAATAGAAACCTAATAACTATGAATGTAAAACGAAGACTCAACACCTATATTTTTAGAAAATTTCTTTGAGACAAACTATTCAATCTTCAAAATGCATGAAATGGTTAGAAAAATGATGTAAATGACAAAGCTTTGAAATCAACTTCATGGACTATGGAGTAAAGTCCCATTGGGCATGCCATATGTATTCATGTATTAATTAGAAAGCTTAAGAGATGAAACTAGAACACCTTATAAGTTTCAAATCTTAGACTAACCTAACAAGAACCATCATGATAAGAGCTTAAAGAGAGATACTTCTTTAACAATGCGTATAACTTTGAAAATCATCAAACTAACCTGTCTAAGTTACTCTCTACTCTTTGAATGCTAATAAAAATATGAACCTATGAAGATCCTAGAAATCAAATGTGCTTAGCTGATTCTCAATGTTTTGAGAATGGAGTCTCACCAACAATGGCTACAAGACCATATGGTTCACTCCATATTACTCAAGCTTAGCTCAATAACAATGAAGAAATGCTCAAGATGTTAGAGGAAGGAAATTGTTCTTAGAAATGGTACGGGGTAGGGTCATATTTATAGTTTTCACATTCCAAGAATTGAATGAATTTAGTGCATGTGGGACAAAAGGTAAGTCCAAAAAGTACTTTTTGGAAGTCAAAGCACTTTTTGACTAGGTTAGAGGCTAATTAATCTCGTTAGGATTAATTAAGAATCCCAAGTAAGCTTAGGGAGCTTTCTGGGAGAATCGGGGGAGGTTTGGATAGATTTCAGATGTGTTAGAAGTGGGAGTTAGCCAATAAGAAAGTTTATTAGTTAAATTTGGGATAGGACTCTTAATCAACGTGTAGTGGTTAATTAAGAAGAGTTGGAAAGGAAAAGAAGTCTAATTGACTCTCCAAGTATCGTCAATTTGCAGGGAATATCAATAGTTAGTGCAATGCTAGTAATAGGATTGCTTTGATCAAATTATAGGTGTCTAAAAATATTATATGAGGTAAGTATATGATGTAATACCATTGACGTCAGATCCTAGGAGACATGGTGGAGAACACTCTAAACAAGGGTCAATATGTGTTATTATAAAAGATAGGTACCAAACATATGTCAAAGTGCTAAGAAATAAGGAGACAGAAAAAGAAATATATTTGACACCAAATATAGAATTGTAATTAGAAAGTTATAGTAGATGCAAATTCTTTTACAAGATTTGATAGGTTGGATGTACGATATTTGTGTACTCCTTATTCTAATTATTTGGTTAGTAGTCTACAAATAACATAAGAATTATTAATATGCAAAGGAAAATGAAGCATTCGTTGGACCATTGTAATGGATGGCAATAAACGTTACAAAATCAATTATCATTTCATCATCTTTAATTGACATTACAACAACATTGTATGGTACATTATTGATAATGTAGGAATTGTGTGAAAGCATAGAGTTAGGAACTTGTGGTATATGCATTTGTATGTAGAATGATGTTGCACTGAATGGTGAAGTTGGATCATGACATAAAGATACTCCATGTATCATGAATCATTTAAAGTCTCAAATATTATGAGATTTTCCACCTTTCGATATTTGAGATAAAAATATGTCGAACGTTGATTGCAAAATTCACACCTCATTAAAATTGGGGTGCTTTCCCTTTGATTCTACAAGTAGCACCCCCTTGACTCTTTTTGGGGGTTCCACCCCCACCAGAAAGGAGGAAAAAATTATGTTGGAATTTAGAAGTATTGTGTAGTGTGAGTTTACCTTAATAAGGTGGCCTAAATGTATCTAGGAACTTGAGGAAGCCACTGGTGCCAGACTATGTAAGGTTTGGCATGCACCATTCTAAAGGCACCATGTTTTATGCTCCATAGATCTTGAAGGTCCACAACCCCTATGGATCATCCATTTGGAATATTTTAGACCATTGAACTAGAATCATCATAAAGCATACAGGACATGAAGCCCATAGATCATCATGGTATCATTAAAGCCAATCGTGGAGGATCCACTTCAATCATTCTCCACACCTTGAAAATATAGTATGACCATATGTAAAAATTCCTAACTCATAGAAAATGTCCACCGCATCCTCTCCATACAATCTATGGCATCAGTGAACCATCCCTCTCTACCTCAGTAAGTGAGTTGATATACCACTAAAACTATAGATTAGTGGAATAGAGATGGATGCAAGTGAACATGTTCTAAAGTAATACTAAGATCTCTTGTATCGTAACAAAAAATGTATCTGGTGTAGGAAGTGAAGTTCCACATCCCTGAGAAGTGCTATAAATCAATCCCATGTAATATTATCTAGGAGTTTTGATGGTATGATTATGTTGGACCTCATGAAACCAAAATAAACAACCAGTCTGACACTGTGCCCAGTCATCATCTGATGTATCCTCTCTCACCTTATCTATAATCAATGGAATGTGATTGGGAAAATTCAATTTTACCTACACCTAGAGGGAAACATATTATATGCACCATCAATTAGTATCAGTTAATAATATATAGCAACAACCTATGTATTGGATTTATTCAAAAAAAATCACATTCATCTTTTGCACCAACAACATCTAAAACATTAAACGTATTTCATAGGTTCACACTAAACTTTCAATAAACTACACATTGTAAAGTCGCCAACCAATCCATTCCAATTGCCAGCGATTTTTCCTCAAATCTCTAGTGATTGTATAAAATCACCATAAATTATGGCTAGGGCACCCGTATGCCATAAAAATGACCATGAGATCCTAAAAATACCAAAAAACACACCAAAATAGGATAAAATTTTTCCTACCTTGACTATTGGTGGTTTTTGTTGCCTACTAATAGATGCCATCACTTCAAATCACCCAAAATTGCTTCTATACACTCGAGTTCACTCGCAAAGGTCATTTTCACACCACGGTTAAAATAAACAATAAAAAACTTGGGTAAATAAAAAACCCATATTCTCTTTGAAAGGATGGATATCATATCACCAGACAAAATCTACCTTGAATTACTAGTGATTACCCTAAACTCCTATGATTTATCCTATCTATAACAATCCTAATTTATAGGGAGGAAAATTATGCATGATTGGTGAAATCAGTGTCTTGACGATTTCTTCAAAGATGAGATTCCTCATGCTACTAGCAATGATAAGAAAATATATTTGTTTCCCTTACACGTATATATGTGAAAGGTATAAGTATTATATGTCATATTTTGTTTCTCATAGGGTTGGCATGTTGAGGAAAGTAGCTTCTAGGTTAGTGTCCTCGTCTTTTAGAAATGGTAATACATTTGGATCCTTTAAAATTTGTGCATGCAAAACTACTTTCCTACATATGGCACTGTACGATGGAAAAGTGAAAAGCGAGCATGGGAATCTACAAGTAACTTTTAGTTTTCCTCGCACCCGACCTCCCGAGGTTGTGCTGAGACAGCCGGTGGGGATTAAATATGTGTGGGATATAGACAAGCTAATTAGGTAATCTGATGTCTTCAACATGCACTAGTGGAAATTGTGAATCTAAGGAAAAGAAGGCCCTCCTAACCTGAACTGGTGTGATAGATCGATCAACAAGGATGACTGATTGAAGGCTCCAATCAATATCGAGCTCTGGCATGATTCAGTCTATAGGTTGTAGAATACATGGAAAATGACCTGGGATAGTTTCGTGTATATCTCCAGATAAGGTCATAGGGCGGATGGTAAATATAATTGACTCTATGGGCGATTCTCTGGCCTAGTCCAGAACTCCTTAGCTTTGTTAGCTGCTGTGTCTAGCAAGGATAACTGTTTGATGATGATAGGTGGAAGTGGAGTAGATCTGAATACTAGTGTACGTAGGCCAGCATCTATGTTTGATTCACCTATGGACTCGTTGGGCTGTGGGACTTGTGGGTCACAACCGTAGATTCGTGGTTGCTGTAGACCTGCTATGGTCATGTGCAAAATCAATCCCTAATCCCTAGTATCCAATAGTCATATGCTTTCTCAGCTTCTATATTTAGAATTATTAATTGTGTGATCTTTTCAGAATATCTTACAGGCGTTTGTGTAACCTGAATTCTCAAGCTGGTATCTATATCTGTGAGAGTGTCTCCTACGTCTGGTTGTGGGACCAAAGGATCACAACCAAAGGTCTGCTCTCTTTCAAACCCTTCCACAGTCATGCAGATATGAATCTACGGTAATCTGTAGTTTGGTTGATTTGCCCAAAACGTGTGTGCTTGGTTGTCCTCTATGTTTAACCCATGCAGTTGGAAACTGATTTGTTGTAAGTTTACCATTGTTCGGAAGACTTGGATCCTAAGATTCTAATCTATATCAGTTATTGCTGTGATGAGATTGGGTTGGGGCATGATTGGCTCAAACACATATTCTTTGGGCTTTCTAGGTCCCGTGATTTTCATACAAAAGAAAGTTATATAAATCTAACCAATGACAAAATAAACTAATTGTGAAAGATATGTCAATGTATATTCCTAAATCTGATATATCTATCTACAGAATGGAATTTAAAGAACAACTATCTAATATATCTAGAATTGACAGCTAAAATAACAAATTAAAACAAACAAGATAACCGAGTATAGCTATTTGTCTGTGCAACTGTAAATCTATTCTAAACAATGAAATAACTGATCTAATCTATTTGAAAGACTCTCGATCCTTCCTCAGAAGTGAGGAATGAATCATAGTCTCTCAGAAAATATCAATCCCCACAGCTTCCCTGGCAATATTGAAAGTAAAATTGATTGAAATGAAGTGATTAACTACTCTATTTGATATGATTCTAATTAGAACTTTGAAAGCTAGAACCTAGATTCTGCAAAATAGTGGCGAATCCAATGGTGTGTGTGATCTTGTCCCCTCAGTGTGATCTCCTCATTCCTTTGTGTTCACGTGGATCCAAAAAAGTGTGTAATGTTAGCATCAACAGAAGTAGATATTGGGACAAAGGCAGCTTAGGATACAGACTGAATACAATGCGAGTAGGAGAGAGATAGCGTAAGAGTACAAGGCTTGGCTTATGCAATTCCTAGCGGGATTTATTGCAAGTCATGCAACATAAAACGTCCAAAACCTGAAACTATCTTGTTTGAAGAACAAAACTTGCAACTTTTAATGACTTCCTATTGAAAACAAACTACTCTACTCCAATGGATTGGATAAAATATCAACAGCACTTGCACAAGATGGATATGTGGCTTCCTAACAGCAAAACAACACTAACTAAGCATACAATGAAAGAAACTAAGAATTCTAAAAATGAAAGACTAATCTATTGCAATGAGAAATTCAGAGGAAAATTTGAGGGGCCATTTGCTTGAGCACAAGCCAACTATTTATAGCATTTGCATTTACCCAATGTAAAAACCAAATTGAACTCTTAAACTATAAACAATGGCAAAACACTATTCCAGGGAACCAGAATCATTAATGCAAGCTCATGGCGGTGAAAAAAACCTGGTAAACATTGAAATTTATGTGAGTCGTGTTAAAAGAGCATTTTGGAAAATGTGTAAAGGACCGCCGCCCTGAGCAGGGTGGTGGTTTCGTAACTGAAGAGATAAAGGCCAAGAAAAGAGGGGAAAAGAGAAAAACAAAGCACACGGGGGCTAAGCGGGGCATGCAGGATGTTAACGCACACTTGGGGAGCTTTTCCGGATCCCGAACACCTTGCAAGGAGACTTATATCATCATTGGGGCACGTGTTACGTTGTTCCGACGGTGCAGTACCCTACAATTTTGGGTACGTACATATTGCCCCCTCGGAGAAGCGTTTTAGCCATGAAGAGGTGTAAAACGGTGGGTCCGAGTATGGCGGTCCTGAAATGGGAAGTTGGAAGTTATACCTGATACGTCCATGTGTCGAAATGATGCCATCCAAAATTCCCGCTCCCTACAAAATGAAAAGAGAACTCAAGTGTAGATAGACAAGATAGATCGGAAAATAAACGCTAAAATAATGGGAAATGAGGACGTACCATTTGTGTGGGGGTAAGAACTTACCTCCATCGGCGCTTCAAACCTGCGAAAATAAACATTCAAAACAAGTCAGGCTGCTATATATATAAAAGTGGGCCCATTTTCCTATTCATTTACACGTGTTGATTTGATTGATTCTGAGCTCTGGGACCCACAGTGACGGTTTCTTACGAGAGTAGAGTCAAAATGTTCATGGTGAGATAGTGATCATGCCTCCACGTGTAAATCATCGACCCGCGAGATTACAGGTTAGTTTTCCTTAATTTATCGTTTTTACCTTCAAATTTTCAAAATGTTAAAATCTTTGTCGTGGGGGGGTTATTTTCAAAAATGTTAGGTTCAAAAGGTCCATCTAGGGGGGCGCCTACTAGGTAGGCTTTGTTTTTAGCTAAAACGGTCCTTTTTGGTGTTTTTAGGCTTTTTAAGTTTAAAAACCCACATGGGTTTTTGGGACACGACTGCTGCCCTGCCCAGAGAGGTGGTTACACGACCGCCACCCTATTCAGGGTGGTGGTTACAAGACTGCCGCCCTTAAGGCAGCGGTTACGAAACCGCCGCCCTGCTCAGGGCGACGGTTTTTCACAGAATGTCAAAAGAACACCTGTTTGAGATTGTTTTTGCATTTTTAGCATTTCTATGTGTTTTCATGATTTTTCTAATGTCACTTGGATGCTAACTTGCTTTGTTTTGTGTGTTTTTGGGTGTATGCAGGCAAGAGAGGAGTACATTCGGTGGAGCTGAGAGGAGTGTGACTACCTCTCAGCAGTACTATACGCCTTTTCACAGGACGAGCAGGATACTCTTTAGAGGGCGGGTATACTACGTATATCGCGGGTACCACATGTTGCACCATCCAGTCACATACTCTGTGACTTATTTTCCTACTGGGATGCTGATCGGAACACCTTCCGATTACCAGGGGTTCGAGGTGAGTGGACCATCACATTGGAGGATGTTTACCGTATCCTGGGGGTCCCGATCATCGGGAGGCGACTCACCCTCGAGACAGCAGGTTCACGGGCCCAGATAGCACAGTGGGATTCCTACATGGGAGATGCAGTCATCTCCACGGGTTCGAAGAAGGGGGTCATGGTTCGATCTATTCCTAGTTTTCCCATCCCCTTGCTTCGTCAGGCTATTATGGGGATCCTTGCCTCGAGATTGATCAGGGACAAGGGAGGAGACACATTACTATATTATTGGTACCCCATCATTACACAAATCGAGGGCCATGGCTAGATTTACGCCTGGGGAGTAGACATACTTGGGACTACCTACCACAACTTATACAGGGTAGTCCGTTTACAGGGGCAGTCTTTGAGCCACCCGACCCTGGTCATGAGTTGGGTTTACGAGCACTTCATTCCTTATGGTAGAGGTGTAGAGGTGACAGATCTCGGAGCTGTGAGGGCAGCCAGATGGACAGATATGTCGGTGCTCAGAGCACCTCATCAGCTAGTTGCTTCTCTAACAACTGATGACGTGGAGGCCACACCATATCAGACCATGGCAGGTATATGTGGCAAGGAGGCTCTTACTTTGATCTCCTACTCCACCACAGGGCAGCTTATTGATAGAGTGTGGCGAGTGGAGATACACCCCTTTGGCTGAGTTCCTCAGCAATTTGGCCTACCCTACATGGGCATGCTTCCCCCGGTAGTGCTAGTATATAGGTCAGTTCGAGAGGCCAGAGGGGGTCCTAGAGGCCGGGGTTGGACAGTTGTTACTCCTGGCGTTCCTATTGCGGCCAGGAGGGTAGTACGTGCCCGAGGGAGAGCCAGTGCACCTCAGGCACCCTTGCTTTGGATTTCCGTGGGTCCTGCCCATAGCAGCGATGACCCCATCGACATAGACTCCGAGTCCGAGGAGTTCACAGGGGGAGAGACAGAGGAGGAGACTGAGGAGGACAGTGATCCTGAGTGGCATGACACTCAGGATATCATGCAGGCAGAGAGGGCCAAGCAGAGTGCAGAGAGAGTTACTCTGGTTTCAGAGGAGCCACTCTCCCAGGGCCATGGTGGGGAGGATGAGTCCGTTGTAGGACGCTACATTGCTCCAGCCATGGGGGGAGCACCTTAGTCAATGGCGGCATCTGTGGCGGGTGCTGACCCTAGAGATCCGTCTTGAAGGCCTGGTGATCCGAGTAAGTTACCACCCTTCCTTTTAATGTTTGTTTTTAATTAGGATTACCTTAGTTACTATATCTCCTTTTGTTTACACTTGTGTTTTATCTCTTGTTTCATTTCTAATTTGTTTTCTCCTTTGTTTGCAGAAACCGCCGATGAGTGGCGGGACCTGATTCGCAGGGTATGCACCGATACCCTAATGATTCCCATAGAGAGGACCCGTGAGGAGCTATCTATGAATTCTGGGGAGCCCTCAGTAGCTGGTAGACATACTGACGTCTTTGCCCCTGTCTGGCACGTGGCCAAGATGGTATCGACTCTCCGTACGGAGTTAGCGGGGTATAGGACAGTCGAGCACTTGATGAGGAGTCATTCTCGTGGTGAGACTGCGGCTGCCCCTCGGGATCCTGAGCCCTCCATGCACTCAGAGCGCCGGCGTAGCCGGAGTCCTAGGCGTGGGCGTGCACCTTCAGAGGGGTCTCATAGGGGTTGAGAAGCCACTTGGCTCCCCTAGATTTTTGCATGATATTTTTGTATATCTCGGGCTCTTTGAGCATTTTGACCATGCTTAGCGCATGATGGCATTGTACAGAAATTTTGATCATTTATATATTCTTTTCTTTTTGCATCATACTTTTGGCATTTATGGCTTACTTGCATTTCCGTTTCCTCATGTGAACTATGATATTATGCTTATATGATCTTTAGAATGTATGCAATGGAGAACAAATGATGCAAGTGTTTACTTTCTTTTTGTATTTCATGATGCTGATATATGATAATGTAGATACAATGTGATTTTGAATCTTAGTTTCTGTAAGCAATTTTGGATACTTCATATTTGCTTTGGCAAAGTGGTGAAGATAAGCTGGTATGATAAGTAGATAAACCTGCCCCTCTCTTAACCCCATGCAACTAGTAAGATGCGAGGGCTCATCACCGAGAGCTGAAAAGGGCACAAGTTATGAAATGTGTTGAAATGATATTGATGAAAGATAGACAAAGCTTTGATGGAATCAAATTAGGATGCTACAAGCTTACTCCACTCGAGTGACTTCATAGTTTTGGGATGCAACTTGCTTTGCAGTTTATCTAGACTTAGATCCGTAGATGGCCATATGGTAGACAAAATCTAGGTTTTAGGATTCTTAATTCTCTTGGGATTTTGGACATCTGATTCATTTGCTTTTGACTCAAGACTTCAAGATTTGAATTGTTTGTTTATGACCTTTTGCATTTGCTTGTCAAGAGGACCCCCCACACCTTGCCCCATGCTACTAGTAAGAAGCGTGGGTTTATCACCATAGGCAAGGCATAGGCGAGTAAGGGAATTTCCATCCTTTCCCAACCCTACGTCACTAGTAAGAGACGCAAGCTCATCACCAAAGGTTGGTGGGGCAAGGAAATGTGTAAATTTAAAATTTTCTGTTTGATCTATACTTGACTTGTTTATTTGAGCAAAATGTCAGTGTGTTCTTATTTCCAAAGAGATATACGTACGGGATAGATGTGACACCATGAAGCTTCTAGAACAGACCATAGGCAAGATACCTATCCTAAGAAGAAACCAAAAGTGAGAATAAACCCGCAGATCTTGGCATGGTTACCGTTAAGACCTTGTCATATCTAGCTTTATTTGATGAAATGATTCTGAAATAGTTTGATGATATCATGGAAATAGAGAAGTATGATTAGAGTGTTTATGCCAACAACATCATGAGTTTGTAATGAATTGCTTTGAGAATAAATTCCTTGATCACAAATTTGTACGAAACAAGCGGACAAAATGATCCTAACTATATGAAGATGCAATGTAGATATAATTATACAAGTAGTACTAATTGCTTACGCGTAGAATCGTTTGAGGTGTAGGGAATTGACCGTTTCACCAAATTCCTCACCTTCCAGCGTACATAGGAGATATGCACCATTTCCATAGTCCTTCATGACTCGGTATGGGCCCAACCATTTGGGCCGGAACTTCCTTCCTTCGCCGGTTTTTTTGTCGATCCGGCTGTCTAGCCTTAGAACTAGATCACCTTCATATATGTCATGTTCATAGACTTTCTTGTTATACTACCGGCACATTTAGTCAGCATAGACTCTATGCCGCTGTTCGGTATCTATCCTAGCCTCATCTAGGATTTCTAGTTGGGAAATATGTGCTTCTCTATAAGCATCTTCATCCAGGATCCCTTGTAATGAAATACGGAGACTGGGTATTTCAACCTCAAGCGGGAGAACTGCTTCTACCCCGAATACTAGCGAGAAAGGAGTGGCTCCTGTTGGTGTTCTTATTGAGGTTCGGTGGGCCCATAAGGCTGGATATAACTTCAAATGCCAATCTCGTTTGTTTTCTTTCACCATTTTAAGGAGAATGGCTTTTAATGTTTTGTTTGTCACCTCAGCCTATCCATTGGCTTGAGGGTAATACAAGGAGGCTGTATGATGGCTTATTTTAAATTTATTGCATAATTTGTGAACTTCGTCATTCTTAAAAGAAGTCCCATTATCTGAGATAATGACTTGCGGGATACCATACCTGCAAATGATTTGGTTCAAAATGAACTTGGTGATTACAGAACCCGACACAGTAGTAAGAGGCATAGCCTCTACCCACTTGGTAAAATATTTGATGGCCGTGATTATAAAATTATGGCCATCTGTAGACGAGGGAGAGAATTTCCCTATTAAATCTAGGCCCCACGTAGAAAAGGGCCATGGAGTAGCGATTGGTTGTAGAGCTTGTGCCAGCATGTGAATCTCATGAGAGAATTCTTGGCACTTATGACACCTTCGTACAAACTCTACTGCGTCGTGTTCTAGAGTAGGCCAGAAATAGCCCATTCGATGTATTTTTCGAGCGGTGGCATGGCCACCGAAGTGGCCTCCACACATTCCACTGTGAGATTTGTGGAGAATCCTCTTAGATTCTTCTGTGTCGACGCATCTTAGAAGCATTCCATCGAACACTTTCCGATAGAGCACTTGTTCTATGATGACGTATTTAGCTACGATAATGTGTAACCACCTTCTTTGTTGTGGTGTAGCACCTTCTGGATATGTACGGTCCATGATATAATTAATGATATCAGTGTACCAAGGACACTCAGAGATAGAAGGTCAGGTTTTGATGTAGTATACGCACTCATCTGGAAAGTCCAGATCTACTAGATCACCTCCGTCTAATGGATTATCAGCTAACCAATCCACGATGATTTTTCCTTTAACCGACTTCTGATTTACGAATTTTAATTCAAATTCACCCATTAAGGTTATAAAGCGTCCAGCCTTTTTAGACAAGGACCCTTGCGTGAGGAAAGTTCGTAAATGTTTTGTCTTTACGATGACCTTTGTTTCTTGATTTAACATGTAATGTCTTAAGTGTTTGGTTGCAAAGACTATGGCGAGGCATTCTCGTTCTGCTTGCGTATCGTGTGTTTCATAGTCGATCAATGTCCAGCTAATGAAATAGATCGCATGTTCTCTATTGTCATCATCTTCTTGAGCCAGCATACAGGCTAGCGAGACATTGGTGGCTCGCGAATATAAAATTAACGGGTGATCTGGCTTAGGTGGCATTAGCGTAGGTGGTGATAACAAGAAACGCTTAACTGCGTTGAAAGCTTCATTGCAGTCTTCGGTCCAATCAATGCTATAATCTTTCTTAAGTAGATTGTTGATTGGATGAATGGCGAAACTTAAGTCCGGGATGAATCTCCGGATCACACCAAGTTTTCCAAGAAATGATCTGATTCTAGATTCATCTGAAGGTGGGACCATTTCGAGAACAGCCTTAATTTTGGTTGGGTCAACATCGATCCCGCGTGATGATATAATGTAACCTAGGAGCTTCCCTCCTGTCACACCAAAGACACATTTTTCTGGATTTAGCGTGACTCTGTATTCTATCAGACGTGAAAGAATGACGTGAAGCACTTCCGGATGGTCACAACGCTTCTTGGCCTTGGCCAACAAGTCATCTACGTAGGATTCCACAATTTTATGAATAAGATCATGAAATATATACGTCATAGCCCGCTGGTATGTAGCGCCAGTGTTCTTGAGACCGAATGGCATAACAACATAGCAATAGGTTCCCCAAGGAGTTATAAACGTGGTTTTAGCTTGATCTTGTTTGGATATTCTGATTTGATTGTATCCCGAGAATCCATCCATGAGAGATAAAATCTCAAATCCAACTGTTGCATCAACAATGACATCTATAGATGGTAATGGGAAGTTGTCTTTAGGACATGCCTTGTTAATGTCTCGGAAGTCTACACAGATGCGTATCTTCCCATTATTTTTTAGAACCAGAATGATATTAGATACCCACTGAGAGTAATCAACTGGTTTGATGAATCCTACTTGGAGGAGTTTCATTACCTCCTCTTTCACCATGAGAGCTACCTTGGGTTTCATTGGTCTTGATTTTTGTTTAATCGGTTTTGCATCAGATTTAGTGACAAGGTTGTGCACCGCAATGTGTGGTGCAACCCCTGTCATTTCTTTATAATTAAATGCAAAAGCCTTCTGATGTTCCTTGAGGATCTGAGTGTGTATTTCTACTTCTAATGGAGTTAACGAGGATCCTAACTTCAATATCCTTGGTTCGTCTTCCGTTCCGATGTTAATATCAATTGTTTCTTCAATTAAAGAAGCATTACCTTCTTCAAACTCATGCGGGGCTGGAGGTAGTTCCAGATCATCTCCGTTCTCGACTGTGTATATGCTGAGTTCCTTTTGTGGGGGAAGCTCTGTCATGGGATTCCCGAAGTAAGAAGATGAATGTGGAATTAAAGACAAATCTATTACGTGATGGGCGAGATGTAATGCCGCATAGGTGTTTAAGAAATCAAGAGTGGTTGTATCACTATTGATGTGGTCTAGGATAGTAGATTTGTTTTCATTTCTATTTAAAAGAGGATTTGACATTTTTTTTATCAATGGTTCATCACGAAGGGATACCATGAAACGGGTATCCTCTAACTTACTATTTGGAGTAAAGCGCGATGCTGAGGTTGCTATTGAATCGGCGAGAAGATTTTGTTCTCGCGGGATTGCTTCGATTGATATGAAGTCAAACTCTTTGCTTAAATTTAGTACAGTTGTTTTGTAGAGTTGTAAGTGCTCAGCTTTGGTTTCATACATCTCAGCAACTTGATTTGCTACCAATTGTGAGTCTCCTAACACTCTGATGTTATCAACACCGATTCTCTTAGCTACGATGAGGCCAAGGAGGAGGGCTTCGTACTCAACGCCGTTGTTTGTGCATTCGAAATTTAGTTTAAAGGAAAATGGTAGGACTTTTCCTTCGGGAGAAGTAAGGATTACTCCTGCCCCAGCTCCGTAATGACATTTAGCTCCATCAAAATGGAGAGTCCAATACTTAGCTGGGAATATGGGTGCTGGGATATTTGTTGTGTTAACATCTTCTACCTCTACCATGCAGAGATCTACTGCTGGGAGAGAACCGACACCTAGGGTGCACCCCATGCCTACAGAATCAAATGGTAGGAACATTGGTAGATCCTGTTCTAGTAATTCAACAATTTTTGCAGTAGTTCCTAATGATATTGTTTCTACAGTGTTAGCCTCATCTTTGGGGGCTGGGGTTGCCTTGGCTAGGCTCATAGTTTCAAGATCTGTCGTAGGTACCAACTTTTCTTCTGGTTTTACGTCGGTAGGTTTATTAAGTTGGTTTGTTGGGAGTTCAAACTCCGAGTGCATGCCTGGTCTTTTCTTTAGGTCAGCCAGGTGTACATCGAATGGTTTTGGATCACCTTTGGCTATGAACACCTTTCCTAAATGCAATAATCTTACTTCTTGAAATAGCGTAGAAGGGATTGCCTTCATACGGTGTATCCATGGTCGGCCGAGGATCATATTATAGTTAGTTTCCCCGATCTATAATATAAAACTCAGTCAGGATTGTTTTGGGTCCTAAGGTGACCGGTAGTATTATAGTTCCAATTGAAGTGGCTTTAAGGCTTGTCATAGCCTCTTAGCGTATTTCGGGTTGTGGAACAATTCGTTTCTCCATACCCTAGCTTTTGAAGGAAAGAAAAAGGGACTATGTTAACTACTGCCCCATCGTCAACCATCGCGCGTTTCACATAATTGTTATAAACCCACACTTGCAAGTGTAAGGCCGGATCACCTCGGCGTGCAATCTCAGTGTCTGTTGGCATTTTGTTTATTTCAAATATGAATTTGGTGTCCCTATCCGGCTGCCCTGGAGGGTGGATATCAAAGTCTATATGGTTTACCTGTGTTTCGGGAGGTGGAGTGATGCTAATTAGATGACCTAAACCCAATGCTTCTAAAAGAGCAGCCCTGTGAGTAGGGGAGTTCTTCAACAAATCCAAAAAGGAGATGTGTGAGAAGGTTTTCGTTAGATCATTAATTAAGTCATAAGCACCCACGGGTTTTATTAATACTTGTTGGATATTGTCTGTTTCTAGCGGGTAGCTTGGACTTAGCTGAGAGGAATACTCTCGTGTCCTTGTTACAGCTTCTATGGGTAGTTCAGCATCTAACTCCACTAAACCAACTATCTTAGGTCGTGGCTGACTTCCTAGTTGTGGCGCAACTAACGGATTCAGTGAAGTTGAGGCTTCATGATCATTGTTTCCTGTAATTACACCCTTGTTTGTCCCATTTGGATTTATCTTGTTATTGTTGTGATTTGGAAGCGGATCATTGAAGATCTGGAGGGGTGCATTTTGAGGGGAAACTGCCCCTGTAAAAGTATTTGGTGCTGGTGACGTAGGATCTGCCAAGAACATATCTATAAAAAGTTGTCTTTGTTCCTCTGGCAAACGTTGCATAAATTTATTGTAGTCACGACACGTTCTAGTGTCATGGCCTCAGATTTTGTGAAAACCACAATACGAGTTAGGATTGTAATTCCTAGTTTGTTGGCTCGGTGTATATTGTGGCCTAAAACTTTGATCAAACCGTTGCCTATTAAAGTTTTGCGTATGTTGTTTTTTGGTTTGAATTCTGGTTTTGATACCTAGTTGAATTTTGATTTGGATCTCGTGTATGGCTTCGTCGTCATCGTTGTTGTTGTTGTTGTTGTGGATGATTAAAATCCACTGTATTGATTGTTGGAGTAAAGTTATTGTTTCGTTGATTGTTTATTTGTGGTGGAGTATTCACAACATTTACCTTTCTAGCCTGATCAGTTACTCCATCCGTTGTCACTCCGTGATTTTTATTAAGGATTTTAGGTCCTTGATTGACATTCGTGATAGTAGGATAAGTTGTAGTGTTTTGGTTAGAGGTGATTAACCTCCCGTTTGCTCCATATGTTTTGCGACCACTATCAATTACCGCTTGATCTATTCGGAGAGCACTCTCAAGTACTTCATCATAAGTTCTTAGTGGGAACTTCTGGACTTCTTCCTTCACTTCTCTGCTGAGAGAATGAAGGAATAAATCACATAGTTCCATTTGGTCCATATTTGGAGCACTTGCCAAAGAATAAAGAACTGTGCGCCACCTCTGGATGAAATGGGCGACAGATTCATTGTGTTCTTGCTTGATGTGTAAGAATTCCCTGATTCCTGTTCTTAATAGTTTGTTCATGTCAAATGCCTTGATGAACTCTGAAATGAGTTGCTTGAATGAATGGATGGAAGCCTCAGGTATTCTATAATACCAATCGAGAGCGATACCTTCCAAGGTTTTGGGAAATATTTTAGCAACAACCCCATCCCATGGGAGTAGTTCTCGGATGGCTGTGGCGTAAGCTTTGATATGTGCATTTGGATCTCCCTCACCTTTGTACTTGGGAAAATCGGGAAGAGGTCTTGGAAGCATGACGCTTCGTATGGTGAAATCTAAGGGCTCTTTCAAGTATTTCGAATATGTCCCTATCGCATAGGTTTCAACCATTGATGGTGCCTGTTGAGGGAGTGGAGGTGGAATGGGTTGTTGATATGGAGTAGCATATGCATTGGTAGGAGCATAAGGGAACCCCTGTGGTTGAGTAAAAATACTGGGAGAGGAGAACATATCCCCTTGTGGTGATTTGGAATACATGTTTAAGTATGAAGGGGTATTGTCCAAGAATGGATTATTTTGTACTAGACCGGGAGGTATTGGAACGGTGTTAGAAACGGTGGTTCTAATTGGCATTTGTTGTGAATACTGAGGGGTCACGCCTAACGTACCTATTCCTGTGAGGAGGTATATTTGGCTAGGCTTGGAATTTCCTACCTGCATGAGTTGAGAATGGTGATTTGCCTGAGCAAGTTCTAACCCCCTCACTTTTTCTACTAACGTTGAAATGACTTCATTTGGTGAAGTCATGGTGTTTTGCCTTAGCGGCATTTGTTGTATATCATGGTGTTGTATAGGCATGTGATATCCTGCTATGAACTGATCATTGCCCTGCCAAGTTTCCCTGAGGGAATTTCCTATATGTAATGGCATGGAGGTATTTCCTTGAAAAGAGACCTCGGGTTGTATTTGTAGATTCCCTATAGGTGGGTACATACCTTGGGAACATTGTTCATTCCTGGTATAACGTGTCGAATGTTCATTATCTAAAACTAGGTATGGGTCAACTTGTCTACTAATTTGTGGTCTAAGTAGTACCTGAGGAGATGAACTAGATTCTCCTGTGAGCGTCATATTGTTCGAGCCTGAAGGCTCTGTTTGTTGTGTTTGAGCGAATTGATCCAACTCCTCTGTTTGGAAAGATGGGCTATATCTGGCCCTTGGAGTTTGTGTTGACAACTTGGTTGGTTGAGTAGTCGTCACCCCATATTGAGAGTGAGGGTGATGATTGTCTATTCAGTTGAGCGTAGTATGCCTCAAGACCTAAGAGAGGCCTACCATATGCATCAAATCCTGACATATTCAGGGGGTATATGAATACCCGCAGAATAATGGGAAGGAGTGAAGGTGATGGTGAAAGCTGATGAGGTAGTAAAGGTCATTTTAATTTAAAAGAACCAGTAGAAATCTGACTCCAAATCAGAAAGTAGAAAGGTTCACGTTGGGTTCACCAATTTTGTACGATGGAAAAGTGACAAGCGAGCATGGGAATCTACAAGTAACTTTTCCTCGCACCCAACCTCCCGAGGTCGTGCCGAGACAGCCTGTGGGGATTAAATATGTGTGGGATACAGACAAGATAATGAGGTAATCTGATGTCTTCGACGCGCACTAGTGGAAATTACGAATCTAAGGCAAAGAAGGCCCTCCTAACCTGAACTGGTGTGATAGATCGATCAGCAAGGATGACTGCTTGAAGGCTCCAATCAATATCGAGCTCTGGCATGATTCGGTCTATAGGTTGTGGAATATGTGGAAAATGACCTGGGATAGTTTCGTGTATATCTCCAGATAAGGTCATAGGGTGGATGGTAAATATAATTGACTCTATGGGCGATTCTCTGGCCTAGTCCAGAACTCCTTAGCTTTGTTAGCTGCTATGTCTAGCAAGGATAACTGTTCGATGATGATAGGTGGAAGTGGAGTAGATCTGAATACTAGTGTACGTAGGCCAACATCTATGTCTGATTCACCTATGGACTCATTGGGCTGTGGGATTTGTGGGTCACAACCGTAGATTCATGGTTTGTTGTAGACCTACTATGGTCATGTGTGGAATCAATCCCTAATCCCTAGTATCCAATAGTCATATGCTTTCTCAGCTTCTATATTCAGAATTAATAATTGTGCGATCTTTTCAGAATATCTTACAGGCGTTTGTGCAACCTGAATTCTCAAGCTGGTATCTATATCTGTGAGAGTGTCTCTTGCGTCTGGCTGTGGGACCAAAGGATCACAACCAAAGGTCTACTCTCTTTCAAACCCTTCCACAGTCATGCAGATATGAATCTAGGGTAATCTGTAGTTTGGTTGATTTGACCAAAATGTGTGTGCTTGGTCGTCTTCTATGTTTAACCCATGCAGTTGGAAACTAATTTGTTGTAAGTTTACCGTTGTTCGGAAGACTTGGATCCTAAGATTCTGATCTATATCAGTTATTGCTGTGACGAGATTGGGTTGGGGCAACGATTGGCTCGAATACGTATTCTCTAGGCTCTCTAGGTCCCGTGATTGTCATACAAAAGCAAGTAATATAAATCTAACCAATGCACAGAATAAAATTAACTATGTGAAAGATATGTCTATAACATATATAACTCTATATTTTTGTTTATTTCTGATGAATTCTATAAATGGAATTTGAAAGAGCAACTATTTTAATATATCTAGAAATTGACAATTAAAAGTGTCGAATTTTTAAAACAAACAAGAGTAACTGAGTATAGCTACTTGTCTGTGCAGTTGTAAATCTATTCTAAACAATGAAATAACTGATCTAATCTATTTGAAAGACTCTCGATCCTACCTCAGAAGTGAGGAAAGAATCATAGTCTCTCAGAAACTATCAATCCCCATAGCTTCCCTGGCAATATCGAAAGTAAAATTGACTGAAATAAAGTGATTAACTACTCTATTTGATATGATTCTAATTAGAACTTTGAAAGCTAGAACCTGGATTCTGCAGAACAAGTGGCGAATCCGATGGTGTGTGTGATCTTGTCCCCTCAGTGTGATCTCCTCGTTCCTTCGTGTTCACGTGGATCCAAAAAAGCGTGTAATGCTAGCATCAACAGAAGTAGATATTAGGACAAAGGCAGCTTAGGATACAGACTGAATACAATGTGAGTAGGAGAGAGATAGCACAAGAGTACAGAGCTTGGCTTATGCAATTCCTAGCGGGATTTATTGCGAGTCATGCAACATAAAACGTCCAGAACCTGAAACTATCCTGTTTGAAGAACAAAACCTGCAACTTTTAATGGCTTCCTATTGAAAACAAACTACTCTACTCCAATGGATTGGATAAAATATCAACAGCACTTGCACAAGATGGATATGTGGCTTCCTAACAGCAAAACAACACTAACTAAGCATGCAATGAAAGAAACTAAGAATTCTAAGTAAAATGAAAGACTAATCTATTGCAATGAGAAATTCAGAGGAAAATTTGAGGGGCCATTTGCTTGAGCACAAGCCAACTATTTATAGCATTTGCATTTACCCAAGGTAAAAACCAAATTGATCTCTTAAACTATAAACAATGGCAAAACACTATTCCAGGGAACTAGAATCATTAATGCAATCTCATGGCGGTGAAAAAAAGCTGGTAAACATTGAAATTTACATGAGTTGTGTTAAAAGAGAATTCTAGAAAATGTGTAAAGGACCCGCCGCCCAGCAGGGCAGCGGTTATAGGACCACCGCCCTGCTTAGGGTGGCGGTCACGAGACCGCCGCCCAGGCAGGGCGGTGGTTTCGTAACTGAAGAGCAAAAGGCCAAGAAAAGAGGGAAAAAGAGAAAAAAAAAGCACGCGGGGGCTAAGCGGGGCATGCGGGATGTTAACGCACACTTGGGGAGCTTTTCTGGATCCCGAACACCTTGTGAGGAGACTTGTATCATCATTGGGGCACGTGTTACATTGTTTCGACGGTGCAGTACCCTACAATTTTGGGTACGTACAAGCACTCTTAAGCTTGAATGGGTTTTGGTTTTTATTTTTTCGCACCATTTATTTATCTTGGATGATTTTTTTTGTCTTACTAAGGTGCATTTTTTTGCATGAAGGTTGTTTCCTTGATTTTTCAATCTTCCTTACTAGTTGACATAAAGTGATAGAATTATAACTTCTCCTTAACCCAAGAAATATTTCGTTTGGACTGAATGATTGGTTATAGGTTATTGCACTGATTTAGTTCTCTATGTTGATCTAACTCAAAGGAGCCCAATTTTTTATACAATTGATGGAAGACATCAATGTAGGCCTAGAGTTATTTGGTCATGTCTTTGTCATCGTTGTTTTTATTTAATGTATTGTCATTATAGACATCTTAGGGATAATATTTATCCTTGTTTAGGATTCTAATAGTGTTTCTTACACTAGTTAATATTCTTCATGTCTCTGGTATTCCTCCAATGACGACGGGATTGATACCATTTCTTATCAAGAGAATAAAAATTCTTAACTTTGGTTTTAACTTGCTCTTCATAAAAAAATCATAGAAAAATATGAATATAAATAATCTAACTAGTTATCTACTACATCTACATTTGTTTTTCTTTAAAACATAGGAATCTATATTACATGAAACCTTGGGGGACATGACTGCAAAAATATTTACTTGATTTGTGATTTTATGGAACCACTCGTTTGAGGAGTTCAATGAATTGGTTGAACAAAATATATCTTTTACTCTTGAATAACCTTTTACAATGAGTTGATCATTGCATGGGCTTCATCTTGTGCTTAATTGTCTTTCACCATTTGAAATTTTTTAAAACACCACAATAGAGCATTTTATGGATCTCATGGTTTGATGTTGAGATTTAGGTAATCTTATCTCATGTTATGGCACATGTAAAATTAACCACTTTGTGCTAATGATATGAATCCCATGATTCCACGCTTATTGGAATTAATCTTGTAAGTGTGGAATCTTGGATTTTAGATATGTTATGAATCATAGGAGCTTTATATACTAACATATAAAATCTTTTAAATATACAAGATTCCTAGAATTTGATTCATATTTATTGGTTGATGTTTTTTAATTGGAGATAGTGATTTTTTAATGTAAGGATGCATAAATATATGACACAATATTCTTAAGATTTCAAGAAATATGATTAGAGAGTGAAATCGCTTCAAAATATAGCATCTCTTACTACCCACTCACATGGTGACTATGAGAACTAGATGGGTTATATACACTGTGGTGGTTATACATATATGAATCCCCAAGAATTATATCATAAGCATCAATTGACTCTATATATTAAAATAGTCTGTCAAGTTGAAAATATGTAAGATAACATGTGAGAAACTTCATTGATCATTTATATGTATACCTCTAGTGTTGAAGGAACTGAACCATCCAATTTTTTAAGGATACAGATGAGGTACCTGGTAAATTCTAATGCTTGATACTTTCAACAGAGATGAAAATCGTCATGTTAAACCACCATCAATTAGAAATCTATTGGATTCCCATACACCCACACTTGTGAATAGAATAAGTTTTTTGTTTCAATCCCTTTTGAGGTTGGTGTGATTGTTGCAATGAGGTAAGTAGCTTATGATTTCATATCCTTCACTTCCCTATGCTTTTACACATAGAAGTATACTTTTCTATACATGATACCTGATTTCACATGTATGTTGGTCTTTTTTTTCACATCATTCACTAGTCTTAGTCATTTTTTACTTTTATAAAGAAGTTTTATCCTTTTGTGTAGAGGTTGCACCCCGCTTTTCCTTCATATTTGACTCTTCCTCAATGGTCTTTGTAAAATATTACACTTTTCCATCATATTAAGCTTAACCAACTTTAGTTTTGATTAAATGAATGATCATATGTTGTTGTTATACTTAAGAGATCTACGTTCCTTTGACTCATAGGAGCCCATTTTTTCATACAAGTCGTGGGAGGCATCATTGTAGGCGCCGATTGATTTTTCATTTCCTTTTCAGATTTTTCACCACTGAATGTAGTAGACATCACAGAAAATTTCAATATAATATTCATCCTTGGAGGCTTCAAATAATTTCTCTAAGGTTGGTTTATATTCTTATTTTATTTGGTCTTTCTCCAACAAAATGTGGGATTTCCACCACTTTTTGAAGGGTGAAGAAACTTTTAGAAGTTAATAATTGATCATCTCTTCATCAAAAAAATCATTCATAGTAAAATATAGTTGAATGTTCTAACCAATTATCTAATGCATCTATATTTAATTTTCTGTTAAACACAAAGATTCCTATATTTACTTGAAATCTAGGGGCTTGACCACCAAAATCTTTACCCAATTTATTAGTTGATGGAACCAACGTTAGAGGACTTCCAGGAAATGGATGAACATATATGTCTTTTGTTCTTGAATAGCCTTTGAAACTTTATTCTTGATTATTGGGTGGACTTCATTTCACACTTCACTATATAACATCATATGAACTTTAAATTGAAAGAACATGATATGTAATTTGGCGGATCTCCTAGTTTGACCTCGGCTTTAAATGCTTCGACCTTGTTTGATATGACTTACAAGATATACCGCTTAAATACCAATTATCCCGATCCTAGGAGGTCTGAGGAAAACACTCTAGATGGTTATTTAGATATGTTATCGCATGTTGAAATAATGTGAAACAATATTTTGAATGGAGAAACTAATAGAATTGAAATTAAAAATTACATTAATATGTGCATCTTGTATATGACATACTCTCAAGGGAGATGTATATTTAATTATCATCGACAATCTAATTATACATATATATTTATACATAGATTACAAATTTGTGAAGGCATAATGAATCCTTATGGAAGTTGAAACAATTTGAAGCTCTCATGTGTGACTTATCCTTCCACTAATTGAGTTGAAAGGGCATAAAAAATTTATAGTCAAAAATTCACGTTTCCTCGTACGTAAATAAAGGTGTTTCCCCTCAAACGGTATCATTTGGCTCATATTTGAGGATTAGCCCTCACCAAAGTAGAGTTAACAATGATGTTATAATATGGTAGCGCTACGTTGTATGACCTAACCTAAGTAGTGTAACTTGTATGTGTATGAGGCCCCAAGGGGAAGCCTTTGGTGAAGACTATATACACATATAGAAAGTGCCCCTTGTGATTACCAATATTGCATTGCACCAATGTATTAATGTGTGTGGCATCAAGTAGAGATGGCTTGGTGAACATATTGGAACTAGAATTATTCTCCACATTATTTTAATATACCTTAAACTATTGAACATGAACCATCAGTACCAAAAATTATGAACATGGATTTGGAGGTATCATTAGAACTCATCTTGGATGATCCATCCAGATCAAAAGGTAACTATGAATATCATTGGGCCTAAATAGTTCTCCTTTTGTTAAGAGTTAAAGGGAACATCACCTGGCCTAGATTGGTTATATGAATGAATGTCTTAATCTTGGGTGTGCTACTATACACACATGTTTGTTGAGTTGTGGCTTGTTTTGTTTGATAAAATTTGAATTGGAATAAATTTTTTACACATGCACCACTTCACCATCACAACATTACCTGTTAAACCTAAATGTGTATACCATTACACCTCTAACTCTTAAATATAAACACATTTATTTACATTTACACCAAGTTATCAATACAACCTCTTAACCAATTCACACACACATATACATACATATATGCTTTAATATTTTTCAATTTAATATTATAAATAATTAAAAAAGAAAATAAAAGAATTATATTTTTTGCCGATAGGCTATATTATGTGAGAAAGAGGTTTTCCCAAAAAAATGTTAGAAAATTGTCTCACATTAGATTATATCTACAACAGTTTACACATTTTTCATATTCTTAATATTATCCTTGTCCTTGCAGATCAACACCAACATCCTCCCCATTACAACTAAGTATTTTCCTACTAAGTGGCCAAAAATATTTTAAACTCTGACATGTAAAAAAATATTTTAAAATATTATAAAAACTTTAAAAATTCAGGAAAATTTTGGATGTCCTTCACTTTGATATATTTAATCTCTTAAAAATACATGCTTGATCATTATATATGTTTTGTCATATTTTAATTTTGAGACATATTTGAGTGAATGTAAAAAAAATACAAAAAAAAAAACACAATTATATACTTTGACTTTCAACATAATTATTGCACCTCTTTTTGACACAAATATATATATATATATATATATATATATATATATATATATATATATATATATATATATATATATATCATTTTCAAATGCTCTAGACAACCCCATATATATATAACTATAACTATATAACTCTCATTTTCAAATGTTGTGGACAACTATATATATATATAACTCTCATTTTCAAATGCTCTAGACAACCCACATAAGAAGGAGCAATCATCGAATTCCAAGTTAATATATGTACGTGGAAAACGTGGACATCTTATCCATTAAAGTTTCACTTTTGCATTCAATTGGTTTTGTTTGTGTTTCTAAAGTTCTTAAGATGTCATGATGGGAACTTCTAATTTTGTGGTGGAATATCTTACATCACTACACTACTATGCTCTAACAAATAACACTTTAAAGAGTGTATAGTTTTTTATTTTCAAGGCATTCAATGAAAAGAGATGTGTGGAGGTATTTGAAATTTTCTCTATAGAATATTTTCTTTCTTTGTATGGAGCTACTTCAATTTTCTTCAAAGAATATTTTCTTCTTATTGCTTTCACTTTCTACAATATATTATTATTTAATTTGTTTTCTTGTTTTACATGTAGTTAGCCTAAAAAATATTCTCTTAGAAAGCTCCTCAGAGTGAGAGGTAGTGTCCGGTAGTAATTTATGTTCAAGTTAATGCCTTAATGATCCACTTAATATTCATTTGTTCATTACAACATAAATTTTGAGTAATAAAATATTTGAGGTAGTCGTTTATAATATCTTATGTTCTAGTTAATAATTTGAACTAATTTGAATGATCCACTTGGTATTTAGCTGTTTATTATATAAGTTTTTTCGAGACATGTATCAATAGGCTCACGGAATTTTTTTTGTTTAATTTGTTAATTTATTTGTAATTTTTTTTAATATGTATTGTATTTTATAAATTAAATATTTTAGAATTTTTGAGTTTTTAAAATTTATTTAGTGTTTTCATTTACAATATATTAAAATAACTTTTTAATTGTTATTATGTTAATATATATTATATTTACGTGTATTTGACTATATATAATCAATTTGGTTGAACTAGAGTAATATTGGTACTTTGATTAACTTTTAAATCTTGAAACCTCTGCTTAAGTTCTATGAGACAGAGATGGTCTTTGTTATATGCTTTCAAGACTCTTGTCCACTTATCTAAATTGTATTATATGTTTGTGACAACATTTTATCTCCTCTTTTATATGGATGGGCCCATCCACATAAGTATTTTTGCTTGTTTCGGATTCTAAGTTTTACAAGTTGGCATGCTTGTCAATATAGTTGAATTTGAATTCAAATTCATCAATAAATAAATAATTATGGTGAATGATTTACAAACACAAACACTATTGAATAGAAATCTAGCATTGAGCATAATATAAGTACATGAGGCATATTTTGTGATTCCAAGTTTCCTAATTATTTTATTGTTGTACTACGCAAGCCTTAATTGCTTGAGGGTTAGCTTAGTTGGTGGACACCAACTACTATATCCTAATGCAATCCACTAATCTATTTTACTTGATAATCTAGGTCAAAGATTCAACGATTACATGTACACAAGAGTTACAACCTACAAACTAAGGATAGGAAAGGAAAGAACATAATTAGGTGAACAAACCTAGAGAAACAAAAAATCCAAACACTTTGCTAAGAAGAGTAGAAGTTTACACTCTAGACACCTGTTAGGAACAAACTATAGAGTCGTGATAAACTTATTTGATCATATCCAAATTTCAAGGTAATTATTACCATAACTCCAATCGTATAATTCAAGATTCATATTTTTATAATAAATCTTCTACAATATTTTACTTCAAGATATGTCATTTCAATCTTTTTGTATTCACTTTATTGTTGTCATATTTATTAATTAAGTATTATTAATACAATATGAGCGCATCTAATTAAATGCAATTCATTTACTTGAATGAAATACACTACTTTACATTTTCTTTGATTACACACACACACACACACACACACACACACACACACACACACACACACACACACACACACACACACTTATGTGTACATACATATAACATATATATACATATATACATACATACATATACAGATATATATACACACACATATGTGTATATACATACATGTATGTATGTATGTATGTCCTAAAGTATATCAAACTACATTAAACCCAAAGTTTATAAAAAAAAACATATGCAAGTAGCTCATGCGATAAATTACTAGATCACCGAAATTTAATAAAATAAGAAATAATTTGTCATAAAAATATTCCAAACATAGAAGGACATCAGTCATTCGAAGCCAACATTCAACAAGTCCTTGCCATTAAATAAGGGATCCAATTTGGTGTTTGTGTTATTTATGTCTCTACGTTATTTTCAACACCTTGTTGAGCGCCATTTAGAGTCTTTCTCGAGACAAGATTGCGAGAGTTAAATACGTAAATTTGTTGGAGTAAAGATGAGCGTAATCATCCCTACTTCCTAAATGAAGGTGAGTATCTTAAAAACATTGACTAATGATACTATACTAATATAAACATACGTCAAAACCAACCAATACAACTCCAAAATAATAATAATAATAATAATAATTCGACAAAAATTTCTTCTTCTACGCCCTCCCCCAAGTTCTATCTCTCATAGGTCCATTATGACGACCAAGAATGGAGTGCATTCGCATTGGCCCCATGGTTCTTTACATTTTGAATTTTTTTGTTTTGTTTGAAATTTCATTGAAGATAGAATCTATTGCCATGCTTTACGTGTATGAACGGGGTAATAATTGTCGTGACCCCCACATGAAATAGAATCTCAAAAGTTGATTTTCACGTTGCTGTGATATTTTAATTTCCCTTTAGTGCATGGAAAGGTGTTAGGGTTTTGATGATAATAAAAATACAATTCACCTCATGATGACAAATACACTTATACAGCCAATTTATTGATTTAGATACACACTTTTGCAACTTGCAGCCTGCTTTCTTTATAGCTAGAAATTTATTGTGAATTTGCTTTAAAATAGCAAAAAGATAGACAAACTTGTCAACTGAAAAGTAAGTCATTATGATTCAAACACTGATATATTTAACAAAGTTTTGTGATTTAATAATATATTTTGATTTTTTAAAAATAAATTGTAATTACATTATATTTTGAAAAATCAATCAAATTGGCATTCATTGATATTTTGGTTAAAAGGTGAATATCAAGATAAAATAGTGATATTTTAGTATCTAAAGGTCAAAATTAGTTTACGGAATTTAAAAAATATAATGCTACGTATAGAATAGAGAGTGTAAGTGCAATTCCCATAAATCCAAGAGAGAAAATAAACTAGAAATTGCTCTTTAGGTGCAAGGAACATCATATGTGATGCAAATATAATGTTTTTTTGGGAAATGCACTGTCACGGATGATAAAAAAATGTAAATGGAAGGATGCGGAAAATGTAAAAAAACATAGGAGAAAGCAATCTCAGTATATTTGTTTTGTTACATGTTTTTGAGATGGGGAGGAAGGGATTTTGAGTGCAAGCATCTTTCCTCATTTTTCCTCGTAAATATATACAAAGATTTGGACATGTGGCTATAACATTCAAATGTAAATATCGAGGAGATGTGTAAGTCTAATAATGACGACACTTGTGAGACTATTGTGAATGTTAACCCTTGGCATTCACTATTCCCAATATCTATTGTTTCCTTATCCAAAGTCACACCATGTGATTTATGTATTAAAATAGCCCATGCCATTTTGAGTGTCATTTGTCAATAATTGTTGCACGTTACGGTAGGTATTGGAAAGTGTGTGTCATTGTGTGGGTCTTGTGGTGTCCTGATGTATTTTTTGAATACAATGATTACAAAGATTCGCAAGTCTGAGGGCTTTGGTTTTGGATGGTAGACAATGTAAAAAACCTAGCCAAGTGTTTCATTAACCAACCCTCTTTGCACCCATAGGTTAGATGACAACATAATTTTTTGTCTTATGCACAAAAGAACATTTGTCTCAAGTTGAGTTTTGTTGAGTTTTGGCGAGGACCGATTTGATCTTTGTTTAGCTATGCTTAACACAACAAGATCATGCATCACCCTAAGCACTTGTTTATTGTGTAGTGTAGCCATATTGTTTGTTGTGTATAGATGTTTGAAGCCTTTAAAACTCAATTATTATTCCAATGACATGTGCGAGTCTTTTCTTAACATGATAAGATTCCAATCCTCTCTTGTTGGTCTATGTTTTTTATGTTGGAAAAAAATGCCTGAATTGCAATTGTCACGCACCCAATCCTTGTTGACGTTGTTGTTCAATGTTATGACTATGTCAAATGTTCATTAAAGAGTGTGCTAATTGACTTGCTTGCATATATTGGTATGTCCTTCACAAGAGGAAGCTACCTTAAGTATCCCACTAGTATAATAAAGCATCCCCCAAAGTCTTTGTTGTTATGCCGAGGGAAGGCCTTACACAACCTGTTGTTTATATTGCTAAGCATTTTTGGGCCTATGAAGCTCATCTCATCTAGGATGTAGTAAATGTGTCACATTTTTTCTTGGATGATTGCTTATGCTCATTCATCTAGCCACTTCAATTCTTGTCAAGAAACCGGCAGCCCGACATGTATAGTTGTATCGTTTATTTTGAATGCAGTGATGCCAATTGGTATGAGAAGTAGGGGAGACTTGCTTCTACTTGTGGTTGTGTGTAGCATTTGTTTAATACAACCAATCAAGTATGAATTTTCAGTGCTTGTTGAGCCTTGAAAAAGCATCTTTAGTGGTGTGTGGTGTCCATGGTTGGTTGTGTGTTCGATAACAATTATGTAGGCTACTCATTGTTTGGCGGATAGGTGCATTGGTTGTGATGGGTTCAAGTTAGCATCATCTTGAGCCTAGTCGTCAGCGCAAGCCAAATCTATGAAGTGCAATCCTCTATTGTGCAAATTGCCTACTAACCCATGTTGTTATCAATCGTTGTTGATGTCTAAGTCGTGGAGCCCTAGCATGTCCAGGTCATTCATTGTGGCAGGCCCTGATGGGTGCATGCAAGACAGTAGTTTCCATTCTTGTAGTTGCACTTCCAACTAGCACTCTTCTTCTACATCGGTGTTACTCATGTTTATTTCAGAAAGTATTTATGTTTTTGTAGTTGTTCTCTCAATATGATATGCATCATAGATATTTTTGATTTTCTCCCAATGTGTTGCAATTTGTTCCTCAGTTACGCCAATGTTCGTTTGTATATGTTGGAATGGTTTGTAAAGCAAAATTTTCTACCAACAAAAGCCTTCATATGAAGGGGAGTCAACAACAGGTATGCTAGAGTATTGTGGGAACACACAAAGGATTGCAGTTTCTTTACTTTTTCTACATCGATCTCCCTTTCGTTGGTTGTTGAAAGACCAAGATATACAAGCCTCAATAAGTGGGAATGTTTCTAGAAGAGGAGGGCACTTCATGTAGGCATCTATGAAGGAACGTAATTGGGCTCCCTTTGTTGTGGTTGCATTGGTCCATTTGAATACTTTTTTACCTACTAAGAGGGTGATGAAGGCATGGTTACATATGGACAGAGAGAGTTTTCGCAGCATGTGGCATGTCTTCTACGCACCAATGTCACAATCGACAATAGTTTCTGCTAGATGCTTACTATATGTGACCTTTGCAGGGCTCTCCCTTTCCATTGTATTAGATATTCTCATCAACATATGGTGGCAGCTTTCTTCTTTTTGTCCACCTTTGATGCATACTTCACAATGTAAATAAGAACTACATGGTGTGAGTAAATTGGCTGACAATTGATGTTGGCACACCAGATTGAAATCATTTGAGAGTTGTGGATATTAATCCTTGCAACATTTCGTCCTAGTGTGTGTGTGTTTTGCGCCCTTTGTCATCTATGTGAATGCTTGATGTGTCTTGTACTAGCCATGGGGTCCTATATCCGAATTGCAAAGTCGCACCCTTCTTTCGTAGGCACGTTGTCTCACTACATTTGGTGTGGCATTGTATACGGTTTACAAGCTCTTCATAATCTTTATGAACATTGGTTGCTAGAATCTCGTCGGTGGCGAACAAGAACGGGTTGTCAATACTGGAATGGTGGAGGGTAAAATTATAGTTTTTTCGCCCTCACAAATTCCAAATTGTTATGAGACGGTCGAAAAAACACTTGGTTGCATCCAATTGACGAGGCATATTTCAATCGAATGAGTCCATCTTCTATGCAATGTCCAACCATAGGAAACCATGGATATGGGTTGACCCTATGTGTTGTGATTCATACTTGTTCATTACCAATAAGAGAATTCGACAGAAATGAAATTTTCTTGCGTGGAGAGAAATGCAAGATTCCTTGTGTACTCTAATATGTACCAGTAGTCCTTGCTTTGGAGGCGTTTCTGTAGTATTTATTCACTAAAAATTGTGAATCTTTTATCCACTTATAAAGATGCAAGGTGGGGATTTTCAATTATGTTGTGGCTTCTCCAATGGTGTCTGGCAGAGGAGTCTGATGGAGGGATTTTGGGCATGATTATGTGCAAATCTCGCCATTTGGTGTTTGTGGCTCTCAATGTGAAGAACAATGTTGGGCTACAAGTTGTTTTTATCATATACGCTTTGACCAGGAGGACCTTGTTCCTCATAGACCACACCCGAAGAGCATTAATTGGTCTACAATGTGTGCATCCGAGATGGTTTTGAGTTGTTGACGCTAGGCAAAGACTATTATAGGCAAATTGTCTTCCATGTTTTTATTGCAAAAATTATAGATGTTGCCTGGTCTCAATGGAGTGTCATAAGGTTTAGCAAGAGAGAGTGAAAGCGTGGGTGAGACCCAAATCTATTGTCGTGGTACCGCAAGAAATGTAGAGTGTAGTCATGCATTTGAACCTTCCTAAGAGTGGTTATTGGAACATAGAAACCCCTATTGGAAAAAAACACAAAAACACCATAGAGAACAAGCCTTTTGTGTTGTATTCATTGATTGGCGAAGAAGTTATAGGTGGCCAATTGATAGGTTGGGGGAGATCATGAGTTGTGCTTTCTAAGTGACTCGTAATTCTCTACTTTTGCTTGCCCAACTGGAAGTGAGTAAACAAAAGACGATGGTCGTTGATCATGTGCGCTTGTTAATGCATCAATTTCCTAATCCGATTCTTGTTCAGTGACCTCCACAGTTGTACCATCAGAAGAGATATAGTGTAGACTAGAAGAGATATTTGTTGATTCAAAGGGAAGGGCATGAAGTGCACTCTAGTCAAGCTAAATGTCTTTGCAGTATGGGTCGTGCTATTTTCAATTGCAACGTTTGCAGAACACAAATTTTGGCCATTAATCTTCTGAGAATTAAGATATCCAAGTCTTCAACACGGAGGGGCAAATGGTTGATGATGGAGAATATATCTTGTGGAAATTTGATGTTATGGCTGCAATATTTGTATTGTCCATTGCATGTGTTACTTGCAATAGTGGATTCACTCTTGCTATCAGCACCTCTTCAACCTGAGTGAGGACAGATTATATTGTGGGTTGCACCCCTAGATCCATGTTATTCTAGGTTGAGAACCAATGGCCATCTTTTTCTGAAATGCACTTGCAGCTAGCGTAATCGCCTTGGAAAGTCTTTGTCTGAATGTCTAGGCATAATTTCTTATATATGAAGCAAGTATGTGTGCGTGAGAATAGATCAAGCCTCCCACAAAACCTTTTTCGTGTTGCCTCGAAAGTCACTGGAAAGGAGCTTTTCATTGGATATCTCAAAAATGTTGGGATGATGTTGACATGTCTATGATGTTTATTTGTCTTTTCACTCTGGAATTGTGTCAACGGCAATCATTTATTCCATTCTTGTTAGCATTGCAACACGTGTAAACCCTTCCATTTTTTGTTGTATTCAGCATATATGTTTACAGGAAGAAAAAAAAAAGAGAAAAATTGAGCATGTGTATATAACCATATACAATTGAAAGGGAAACATGGAAAGGGAAATGTATTTCAATTACAAAGGTTTTCCTTTTGTAAGGTTACTCTATATTTCACATGTTGTTGGTGTTACACAAATATGAGTATGACCACATATGATGTAGAATCATGTTCGTATAGAACCATTTTAAACCCACAACAAAGATTGAGGTAAGGGAAATGGAAGCATCATATCGTATTTAATACTTCTAATGGAGAAGGGAGATTTTGCATTGCATGCAAGAAAGCAAGTACAATATTAAGAAAACTACAATTTGCAATGCATATCTAGGAGGCTACAGTAAATGCACACAAGAAATTTGCATGCTTGGTCGAAGATTCATCTTTTTGCACCTAGACAATGGTACATTGAACACGTTCTATGTTATTATACAACTCTTTTTTGTTGCAACCATAAAGTGATACTTGTAGAAGAGCACTAACCTAAGAACATCCCATACATTTTTAGGTGTTAATTCTATCATCTGTAGATTTTGGACAAATGCCCATGATTTCTATAGCGACATCTTCAAAAGCAGTGACCCACGTTGTACATGTGTCAGCCTCTATTAAGAAATTGGAAATCCATATTTATATTCACAAGTCTCGACATTTTTTTTGCAATTTTCACAATGCCAAAACCTATGTGTGTTTTGAATAAGTTTTTCCTTAAATTATCAGTTCCTTATCAAACAAACACAAGCAAGATAACAAAAATTGACATTTTTAACATGGATGATCGTTGATGTAACTACAAATCTAGTTGTTTTCCTGAACCTTTGATGCATACGATGTCCTTTGCTTCAATAATATTTCTAGTCAATGAGGTAGATGCCGCTTTGGAACCGTACGAATCAAACCAATTTCTCGATTGATGTGCTTCCCCCACATCTGGATTGATGAAGTATTGTGTGTTAGAACCAGTCCCAATAGTTTTGCCTTTGTATGATATTATCTTGCATTTCCTGATTGCAAGTATTGGTTTCGGTGATGTCTTGGATGCACATAGGTCAGCAAGAACCATGCCTTCCTCATCACATAAGCAAAGCATTGCATCAATGGTGCAATATCCCAAGCTATCGTTAAGGACGAGTGTTCTTCATTAGTTGTAGGTTCCATATAGTTTCCTGACGATGGAGGTTGAACTAACAAATGAAACAACAATGATGTCTACCATAAAATTGGTAGATGGTGTTATGATCCCCTCAATTGATTCGAATTGAAACTGATATATTGGTATCTTGCGCTACGCTTGACAGATAAAGTCAAGCTAAGGACTATTTCCCATGAACTTGTTGAATGGTTTTATTCCTTTTTGCATGCCTCAAGGTTCCACCAAAGATTTTGAAAATCTTTTCAGACTATATCTGATTGTAAAAGACTTTGGATGCTTGATCAAAAGAAGTGATAGTTATGTCATCACCCTCTTTGTCTACAAGATCAAAGTTGAAAACTTGGCCATGTGGTTTTTTATGCTGTTCTATTTATTAAGGAAGCCTTTGTATGATTTTACCTTCTATAGTAAAGTCACTCTTGTAAGGATTTAAACTCTTTACACTAGTGATCAGCACCATCTCGGTTTGGTTCAATTCTTGTGAAGTACTTGATAGAGTACCATCGGTGTAATAGGATCTTCTCTGATTTCCATTCTCAATAATTGAAATGTGTTGATTGCTTTGAAGTAGGGGAAGTGTACCATGCATTTGTTTCCTATAAAATAGTGACAATGAAAATTAAACTTTAGTTTCAAATGGTAAAAGCAGTAAAGGGTAGAAGCATTGTGTGAAACTAAGTTAGTGTGAAAGTAAAGTACTTCCAACACTTAAAAGATTGTTGTCAGTACCCACACAAGATGATGAGATGAGAATACATCATATAATAACATAATGAAACAAGAAATAAAGAACACTTTCAATTCGTTTATCTATACATTTAGGTAGAATTCATTTTTGTAAATGTCTATGTTGCCAGGAAACGGGTATGAGTACGGGTCCAAGTCTGAAACGCCGATTTTAAAAAAAAACTTGGGTACGAAACGTTCGTACAATATATTAGAAAAAAATTAAATTTAAATATATATATATATAAATGCATAGTACTCATTTTCAAAAATTTAGTCCATCGACCATAAGAGATAATTGATAAAGCACTCAAAATATTTTGTATTCGTTGAAGTTCCAAAGTTTCATCATTCAACAAGGTTACAATTTCAATGTTCCATATAGACATGATTATTTTAATGATTAGTTGCTCCTTGATGTCTCTTTGCTCTTCACAATGCTAAATGTTAGTTTAATGAAAACTGAATTTAGCGAGATAAGATAAGATAATATTATTAATGTCCGACAAATGACCACAAAATTGACCAAAAATGTCATTATATAGCTTTCAGGAAGAGTATTTAGGAAGTTTGAGAGGGTAGATTAGGTTTAGGAGCAAAAAATATGTTAAAAATTAGTTTTTTCAATATTTTTTTAGTTTTTAAAATTGAAAAACGTGTCAGAAACGTCCTAAAGACACTTCCTAAGACATTTTCGGGATGTTTCGGTCACGTTTCGTACTCATTTCCGTACCGGAACGTTTCAAACAAGGTACGAGGGGGCTAGGAAAGTTTCCTGGTAACATAGGTAAATGTGTGTTTTTGCATATAACATATTTGTAACACTGCAAAGGTACGAAAGTGTAAAGGGTAGTGCAAGAAATTCTTTTGTATGGCAACAAACAATTCAAAAACTCCTATGCGGCACAAAATGTTGATTTTTACTTGATATCATAATTAGTCTACTATACAACACTGCATGTTTCAAAGGTAATCCCTAAAGGCATTTGCAATGTAAGTTTCACCATCCCCTTCGTAGTATTGGTCGTAAGCTATTGCATAGAGAAATGTTTTCATGCCCTGTAGTAGGAGGTAGGTTCCTTCGACCTTATTCATAAGGTCATGCTTGACTTGTAGTTCAATATCCTCAATTATATGTCAATACAAAAGAGCATTTGAGATATTTTCATAAATGTTGGCACATCCGGTAGACACAACAGCTGCTAGAGATTCCACATCTGCCACAAAAGCTTGTTGATTGTCCATTGGAATTGGGACACTAGTATGTACATAATGGTTATTGCCCATGGAGTGGGCAACAATATTCGTATAACTCTCAGCATCAGCAAGTGTAAACCCACTAGAGCATGGAAATTCTTGTGAATTGTTGGAGGTAGTATCAGTCAATATTGTATCACATATAATGATCAGCTCATTGTTTTTCAGCACAGGCTCCATACTATACAAATGAAAGAAATGAATAGAAACATTGCAATATAAATCAAAGATAGTAAATACATGTAGGGTTCTAAATGAATGAAACAATAAAAATAATTTTTAAAATAAAAAGCTCAACATATTTCAAATTTTAGTTGTAATGTTTAATGTTATCTAGAACCTATTCATAAAAAATTATCTTTATTTACAAATTATTACTACACAAATTTCCAACATTATATTATGTGCCTTCTCAACTGATAGGTTAAAAAATAAAGCACTTGATGTTAGGAAAGGAGGTTTATGAGGTAGTTCAGTATTTTTAGATATACAAATCCTCGGGTTTGAAATATTTCTTGGCTAGGTTATTTCATGATTTTGTGATATTGTTGGACAAGACATTGTTCAAGTTGTTCAAGATTCGGGTAAGAATAAAACTATTATGGTGGAGTTGAATAATAGTTTTATAGCTCCAATTCATAAAAACAGAAAATGCAGAATTCTTTATTGCATTTCATTCTATATGGCTATGAAACATGATCTACAAGATTATCTCAAAGTTGGCTACCAATAGATTGAAACACATTTTTCCAAAAATAATTTTAGAAAGTAAAGGGGTTTTTTCAAAGGAAGAAATAATTTTGATGGGGTTGTGATGTCCCATGCGCTAAGAAACTATGTCAAGTGTTTGAAGGAGGGGACTATGTTATTCAAGCTAGTTATGAATGAGGCATATGCCATAATAAGTTGGCCCTTCCTAGATGTTATGGTGTTAAATTTTGGATTCAATCATGCATGGCGGCAATGTATTGATCATAGGGGGTTCACTTATTAAACATATTATATAACCCATTCGTTCAAAGGATATTAAAGAATACCCTTAATGTTAGTTTTGAGCCTAATTATTGAATTGATAATACCCCCTTCCATTATATTATTAAAAAAAATACATCCCCTATTTTTTCCATGTACCTTACCCAATTTTCCATTATAAATTTATTCACCCCTTTTTATTTATACCCTAACATATTGTTGTCATGTAATTTTGTAAGCCCAAAAATTCAAAACCTGAGCCATAACAACTAAGCCACAAAGTGAAAATTTTCTCCCCCTGAACCCCTCTCCTAGTCATTTTGTCTCATATGTCATGCTAACACTGACCTTGTAGGTACTCCAAATATATTGAATAGTAATTTTCAAATGATCAAGATGATGTTTCAAGGTCTATAATTTCATTCAGCGAAGATCAACTGAAGACTAGCTCTTTGACATGCCTAGAAAGACCAATTTTGGCCATTTCAAGGCATGTGTGCATCCTTCGAGAGGGTTTTAAAATATCATAGTCATCCAAAGGTGGTATTGGATATTATTTAAGGTGTTATAAGTGATTTAGGAATATTTAGGAAATATTTTGAGGTTTAGGGACATGTTGTGCAACATCGGGTTTTTCAGGTGTGAGGAGTGAAGAGTTAAAATTGGAACTTGAACTTCTATGGATGATTTTGAGAGCTCCATAAGGAGTTAGGAGGAAATAAAATATGAATTGGAAATCTAAATGATTTATCTACATGGTGTAAGCATCACATTTTTCACAAGACCTAATTATTTCTCAAGGCAACTCAATCTTGGAAGACACACCTTGTTGTCCGGAAGAAAAAGGAAACATTTTTGGAGTTTCAGGTGAATTGAAGTCTAAAACCCATCCCATTGTTCTTTAAATGGTTTTTTGAGTCACAATCATATACAATTTCATGTGAAAATACCATCTGGAGCTCCGAGAATTGTGTCGTCAAGTTCTCTCTTGTGCAAGGTATGTTTCTCGTACTTTTTCATTTTTTAGAGTGAAACATGTCACCTTCTGGATTCATGGAGAAATTTATTTTCCCTCACCTTCTGGATTCATGGAGAAATTTATTTTCCCTCTTTTACCTTTCCTAAAGGGACATTGGGGACATAAAAAAATCTCCCGACCTCATCCCTCCTCTCTGGTCCCCCATATGATCCAAAGTGAAAATTTGCTCCAAACCTCCCTAAACCCCTCTCTTGGTCAGTTTGTCTCCTCTGTCATGCTCACCCTGAAATTATAGCTACTCAAAATATACTAAATAATTATTTTTAAATGATCAAAATTATGTTTCAAGGTCAAAAATTCCATTCAGTGAAGAGCAATTGAAGACTAGCTCTCTAGCAGACCTAGAAAGGCCAATTTTAGCCATTTCAGGGCATGTGTGCATCCTCCGGAGGGGTTTCAAAAGCTCATAATAATCCAGAGGTGGTATTAGAGTTTATTTAATTTTTTTGAAGTGATTTAGGAATATTTAGGAAATTTTTGGAGTTTAGGAACAGATTGTGCAACATCAGGTTTTTTAGGTGTAAGGAGTGAAGAGTTAAAATTGGAACATGAACTTCTCCAAATGATTCTGGGAACTCCATAAAAATTTAGGAGGAAATAAAATATGAATTAAAAATATTAAGGATTTGTCTACATGGTGTAAACATCATGTTCTTCATAAGACCTGGTTGTTTATAAAGGCAGATCAATCTTGGAAGACACACCCTAATGTCCCGAAGAAAAATGAGATATTTTTTAAAGTGTCAGGTAGAATTGAAGTTTGAAACCTATACCATTGTTCTTTAAATGGTTTTTGGAGTCACAATAATATAAAATTTCATGTAAAAATACCATATGGAGCTCCGAGAATTGTGTCGTCAAGTACTCTCTTGTGAAAGGTATGCTTCTCATACTTAGTCATTTTTTTAGAGTGACACATGTCACCTTCTGGATTCATGGAAAAAAAAATGGTCCCTCTTTTCCCTTTCCCAAGGGGAAAGAAGGGACACCAAATTCTCCCCACCTCATCCTTCCTCTCTGGTCCCCCATATGACCCAGCTCAGCCTGGCGAAGTGTTAATCAAATTAAGCTCATCTCCCTCTCCTTGCACCACAGAGTGACACTTGTCATGATTTGGTTAGGGTGAGTTTTCTTGTCCCTCTTGTGCCTACTCCTAAGGGGATAGAGGTGACACATAATTTTCCATAACCTATCCCTTCCTCAGGCTCTCCATATGCCCAACTCTTGGCTCCCAGGTGCTAAAGCAGACTTTCTCCATCTCTCTCTCTTCGCACCTCATGACGAAACTTGTCATGATCTGCTTGAGGCACATTTTCTTGTCCCCCTTGTACCAATTTATAGGGAGAAATAGGGGGACACAAAAATTCACCCCATACTTAAGCCATCAAAACCCTAGTTTTGAAACATAAGCAGCTTTCTCACCCGCGATCAAAAAGTGGTTGTCGGGTAGCTTAAAAACATAACAAACTTGCTTATAAGATTATTTCTTTGCACATTTCTACCTATCATACATTGTTAAATCCATTAAATCTATAAAAACATTAGAGCATGGAAACCATGCTGCCCACCACATTCCAGACCATCCATGACTACGAAAATGGAGCTTTTCCCATAACTTGCTAACCAAAAAAATGATTACACCAAGCTTTTCATAGATTTCTCTCCTTCTTGGCTCCCTTGTGATCACTAAAGCTTCAAGCCTCCATTAATTTCTGCCATCATATAGTAGGAGTCTTGAAACCCTCCATCACAAAAAATTTCTTTTTGATTTGCAATAGTTCTAGCGGACGGAACACAACGAAACTTGGAACACAAGATCTTGATACAAAGTTGAATCCAACAATGGTGATTTTGTTACAAACCAACACCATTTGACCAGTTAATAAAAATAGCATATGTTTTACACACTTACATGATAAAAATAGTAAACCTCTCAAAGTTGCAAGCTCCAGTCATTTGACACATCTGGAAATAGTAAGAAACAACAAACACGGAAAAATAGACAATTTTCCCAAACTAACAGGTTCCGAAAAAGTAACTTACTAAAAGAAACTTTTTAAAAATGTTAAAGCGTCATCAATGGTGGTGAATTGATTTTTCCAAGATATTTAGAAGATAAAATTTGAGAAAAAAGGTAGATTTCCCAAACTAGCAGCTCCGTAGTCCCACTTGCAAAAAATAGAAAGCCTCAGTTTTTAGTGCAGAAATTTGCATTTGGTTCCATTTTCTCTCATCACATTTTTTCCATTCTTGCATATTTGTAAATTTTTCTCACAAATCAAAAAATAAAATACACCCTCCAAAAGGATCTTGAAGCATCATCCTGATCACGATTGTGTCAAGGAGCGAGGTAGAACATATTGAGGCGCAATACATGAAAGTCAGGGACATTGTGCAATTGGAAAATATTTGAAAAGTGCCAAACACCCCATTAAAATCTAATATCATCAAATGAGGTCATCATAGTCATAAGTGAAATAAGAAACTCATTGAAATTATCTGAACACAAAGGTATACAAGCATCCCAGGTATGATCTCATTCAAGTACGATGAAGTAATAAAGGCTAAAGAGGTGATCTTCATGTGTGGCATCATGAATGCAAGAACAAGGAATCATCCCAATTTCATTTGATGTCATAGTGTTCTTAAAGACTCAATCAAACACCTAGTATCATGTTCAATCCATCTAAGGATGTCATCGTGACTCATAGGGTAAGTTTTAGACATTGTGTCTCAAATCCATTGTCTTCTCTCTAAAAAGCATATCAAGTGAGCTAGTCCAAACATCTAAGTATTCAAGACAACCTGTGTGAAGAATCAAGAGATCATCCTTCTCTTTAGGAGCATCTGAGTATGTCTTCCCCAATGGTGGAGCTTTCCCGCAGTGAATAAGAAGTAATCCTACATCAAACACTTAAAGGTGCTCCGGCAACCAATATCGTGTCAACTCCTGAAGATCCATTCCCATGGATTCAAAGATTGCTCAAAAGTGAACAAAATAATGACGCAACAAGTTGTCATGCCTAACCTTGGAGTTATCACAAAAATCTTGAGATCTAGGTGGAGGAAAAAGGCCCAGATAACTTCCCACTTCTTCGGTGGTGCCTCGAGAAACTAATATGTAGAAGTTGTTAGGCCTACGAATGTAAAGCCTATTAAGGAGATGACTCCATCAGATTATGAGCTAACTCACATCTTTTTGGGTCAAACTACACATGAAGGATACTCTCATTTGTGTTGGGGTTAGCACACCGATTGTACAGATAATATATCAGAACTAAACATACATGCAATGAAAACGGATATTCTACCAGAAGAATTATACAAAACAAGAGATATAAATCAACACCGGATTTAACATGGTTCACCCAGTGTGGGATACGTCCACCAAGAAATAAGAAAATCTATTATCCAAAGCTTTGACAAGATATATAATGAAGATTTACAATTTTCCACACCTCTCAGATGTACAGTACTTTATTTCACTCAAGCTTTTGATTCTTCTCCAAGAATTCTCTCTCACAATTATTCTCAAAATAATCATCAAATTTTTCAAGTTCTTCTTAATTCTTATTTCTAGACCCTAGATTTCATGTTTATATAGGCGTATACAAACTTAGGGCACTTAGCCATGCAATTACTATCAATAGATTTTCTTTTATGTTAAAATTAGATCTAATTCTCGAGAGTTAAATAAAACACTCCCGTATAGGTAACCGATGTCGGTTAGCCCTAACCGATGTTGGTTCCTCCTTTCTTGACCAATGCCGGTCATAGGTGATTGATGTCGGTCCCTCCTTAACTGATGTTGGTTACTGTGTTTTCCAGCAAGTTTCATATTAAATGCAAATCTAAAGTAATTGAGCTCCACAACTCAACAATCTCCCACTTGGAGATTAAATATTGCACCATACATGTATAGCGTCATTCTTGGATCCTTTCCTTAGCTTTGTTTCTTCCTCTTCAAGTCTCAAACTTGAAGACCAACAGAAGTGGAGTGTAGCTCTAACTTCTCCTTTGTTAATGGCTTCGTTAGCATATCTGCAAGGTCCTCACTCGTATGAATCTTTTCTAGATTCAATTTCCCATCCTCCAATACCTGCCAGATGAAGTGATACCTCAAATGAATGTGTTTCATTCTTGAATAAAATGTTGAGTTCTTTGCCAAATGAATTGCACTCTAACTGTCACTAAACAATTTGCAATCATCTTACTCCTTTACCAACTCTTTCATGAACCTACTCATCCATATCATCTCCTTGCTAGCCTTTATAGTTGTAACATACTCTGCCTCTGTAACAAACAAAGCCACAACCTTCTGCAATCTTGAAATCCAACTAACTGTCATCCCACCTACTGTGAAAATATATCCAGTAGTGCTCCTTATACTATCCATATCTCCAACCATATCCGAATCAACATAGCCACATAATGAAATATTCAAACCTCCATAGCATAATGACATGCTAGATGTCCCTTTCAAATACTTGAGTATCCATTAGATAGCTTTCCAATGCTCTTTACATGGATTGGCCATATATCTACTCATAACTCCCACTACATGTGTAAGGTCTGGTCTGGTACAAACCATAGCATACATGAGACTCCCAACTGTTGAAGCATATGGCACTCATGTCATGTATTTGACTTCCTCGTGTGATGATGGACATTGATCTTTATTCAATTTAAAGTATCCAGCCATAGGTGTACTAACAGGTTTTGCATTCTGCATCTTGAACCTTTCTAACACCCTATAGATATAATCTTCCTGACATAAATAAAATTTTGTGTTCTTCCTATCTTTATGTATTAACATGTCAATGATTCTTTTTACAGCTCCTAAATCCTTCATAGCAAATGTGTGAGCTAACTTTCCCTTAAGCTCACCAATGTCTTGCATACTAGATCATGCAATAAGTATATCATCCACATATAGTAACAAAATAATATAGCTCCCATTTTTAAGCTTTTTGAAATAAACACAATGGTCATATTCACATCTCAAGTAACCATGCTCATGCATAAAACTATCAAACCTCATATACCATTGCCTTGGAGCTTACTTGAGCCCATATAAAATCTTTTTCAACATGCACACTAATTTCTCCTTACCTTTGACTTCATACCCAAGTGGTTGTTGCATATAAATCTATTCATCCAAATCACCATGAAGGAATGTCGTCTTCACATCTAGTTGCTCTAAATGCAAATCATGTATTGCAACTAAACTCAATACAGTACGAATAGAATTAATATTTACAACAGGAGAAAATATTTCACCAAAGTCAATACCTACTTTCTGTTCAAATCCTTTTACTACAATCCTTGCCTTGTACCTTTTCTGTCCACCTCTTCTTCCTTGATCTTGTAAACCCACTTTTTTTGCAATGTTCTCTTACCTGCTGGCAACTTAACCAAATCCCAAGTTTGGTTTTGTTCGAAGGATTTCATCTCCTCATCCATGTCATGCTCCCACTGGACATGAGTCTTATACTGCATTGCTTCTTCAAAACTTTCTGGTTCACCATTATCAGTCAATAATAAATAAAATAGAGGTGCAAATATTTTTGGAGGTTTACTTACCCTTTGTGACCTTCTCACAGGAATTTGGGGTATCGGAGGATCATTCTAGACCTCCTAGACATTTGTATCCAAATCTGTCAATGATCGACACTGGTCACAGTAACCGACGCCGGTTCTGCTAACCGATGTCGGTTGGGATCTTGTGTAACTGATACCAGTTCTATTGACCAATGTCGGTTAGGGGTCAATTGACACCGGTTACTGTGTAACCCTGTCGATATTACTTTTAAATTCAAGAGTTCATTTTCATTCACAAACTTCTTAATCGGTTCGTCATTGCATACCAAAATTTTATCCCTATACATTATTTTTTCATTCCATTTAATGTCACGACTCCTAATAATTTTAGAATTCTCTAAATCGCAAAAACGGAATCTGAAATCACCAAATCCATAACCAATGAAAGTGCATCTCTTAGATTTTGCATCCAACTTTTTCCTATTTTCCTTATCAATATACAAAAAAGTTTCTTAACAAAAAAGGTTTAGGAAAAAAAAGATCTACCTCTTTTCTGGTCCAAGCTTCCTCTCATATTCCTCCATCTAGTGAACTTGAAGGCCCGTGATTAATCAAATAAACTGTTGTATCAACTACTTATGCCCAAAACTGCACTGGTAATCTAGAATGTATCCTCATACTTCTAGTGCATTCCATGATTGTCCTATTCATTCTTTCTCCAACATGATGTTAGGAAATAAGAGATAAAATATGTGGAATAATCCCTTACAGAATCGTGATAGTAGAAACTAATATGCAGAAAATATTACAAATCTCAAATAAAAGTACAAAATAAATAACACAACACAGAAAGACAGTATTTAATGTGGTTCACCCAATTTGGGCTACGTCCACTAAGAATCACTTGCTCAAATTTCATTACAAGCCTCCACTCTCTCAATACAATACCCAGATCCGTTTGGAGCTATGCTCAACAAACTCTACAAAATTCACACCCAAATTCAAAGCACATCTACAATGCAATTGCTTGTGTCTGTATCATATGCATAAGACCATATACATAGACAATTGCTTAAGCAGTTTGATACAAAACCGTGGGTATCAAAACCATGGGCAAAAACTGTGGGTATCAAAACCATGGGTAAAAAACCGTGGGTATCAAAACAATGGGTACTGAAAAACCATGGGCCCAAAAACAGCCCATAACGGTTACCCATTACCCATGGGTTAATAAACCACCCATGAAAATTTGCTTCAGGGGCTTCACCCCGAACACCCTAACCCGCTCACCGGCGAGCAGGACTGCTGTAAAAATACCCGAGTATAACACATAGAATGTGTACCACACTCTAACATGAAAATAGGCTCCACAAACATAACAATCTCCCACTTGGAGACTAATTTCCATTGAGCAAGCTTTTTAACCCTTCATTGTCATCCGCGAAGGCCAACCAAAGCTGAACATAGCTTTAGTTTATCCCATGTGACCACCTTGGTCATCATGTTTGCAGGATTCTAACTAGTATGAATCTTCTCCAACTTCAACTTATCTTCCTCCAAAGTTGTCCCTATGAAGTGATATCTCAACTGTATATGCTTTGTCCTGGAGTGGAAAGCAGAGTTCTTAGCTAGGTGTATAGCACTCCGACTATCACTATGTAGCTTAAATTTCCTCCTGCTTATGCCCAAACTCCTCAAGCAATTGTTATAACCAAATCATCTCTTTGCTTGCCTCTATGGCAGCAACATACTCAGCCTCCGTGGTTGACAAAGCCACCAGCTTCTGTAGTCATGAAATCCAGTTTACTGCTGTCCCACCTACAGTGTAAATATAACCTGTCGTGCTCCTCCTGCTGTCTACATCTCTAGCCATGTTTGAATCTAAATAACCACATAAAGTGGTGTCTGATCCACTCTAGCATAAAATTATCCCCATGGTTCCTCTCAAATACTGAAGGATCCACTTTACTATTTGTCAATGCTCTTTACCTGGATCACTCATAAATCTACTCATAGCTCCTACTACATGGGCAATATCAGGCGTAGTGCATACCATAGCATACATCAAACTGCCAACCGTTAATGAGTAAGGTACCTTAGACATATGGTTTCTTTCTTGTTGTCTTGGGACACTGCTCCTTTGATAACTTAAAATGGCCTACAAAAGGAGTCCCAACCGATTTAGCATCATGCATATTAAACCTATCCAATACCTTCTTAATGTACTCTTCCTGAGATAAAGTTAGCTTCCGTTCCTTCCTATCCCAAGTTATCCTCATACCAAGGATTTGTCTGGCAGCCCCCAAATCCTTCATATCAAAGGATTCACTTAGCTGTTTCTTGAGTATTTGTATTTCCTGCATGTTTTTACCTGTAACCAGCATGTCATAAACATACAAACATAGGATAATATAACTTCCATCCTCAAATTTCTTTGTGTATATGCAATGGTCAAAATGACATCTGATATAACCTTACTCCATCATGAAGCTATAAAAATTCTTATACCATTGACGTGGAGCTTGTTTCAGGCCATACAAGCTCTTCTTCAGTTTGCACACCATCTCATCTTTACCTTTGACTTCATATCCTTCTGGCTGCTACATATATAGCTCCTCCTCCAAATCACCATGGAGAAATGCAGTCTTTACATCTAACTGTTCTAAGTGCAAGTCTTCTACTGCCACTATTCCAAGAACAGTTCTAATAGAAGTCATTTTTACTACAGGAGAAAGATCTCATCAAAATCTATACCTTGTTTCTGTGCAAACCCCTTGACCACCAACCGAGCCTTATATATTTTCTTTCCTCCTTTGTCTTTAACTCTGTACACCCACTTGTTCTACAATACTCTTTTGCCTTCCGGTAGCTTCACCAAATCCCAAGTCTGGTTCTCCATGAGAGACTTATGCTCCTCATCCATGGCTTGCTCCCGCTTCTTACTGGCATCTACTTGCATTGCTTCATCAAATCTCTTTGGCTCTCTACTATTAGTGAGTAATAAATAATAAAGAGAAGGAGAAAAACGTTCAGGTTCTTTTCTTACCCTAGAAGATCTCCTCACTGAAGGAGTTTGGGGTTCCTGTTGAGTAGGTTCCTGAACTGATTCATGGGTCACTGTCCCATCCGGAAGATCCTCTACCACTGCATATTCTTTCTGGGATTCTTCCATGTTTTCTTGCAACTGTTGCTTATACATGACTTTCTCATTAAAGACCACATCCCTAGACTGAATGATTTTCTTGTCCTTAATACTCCAACATTTAAATCCAAAGTTATCACCACCATAGCCAATAAAACTGCATTTTTCTAATTCAGCCTCTAGATTGGTCCTATCATCCTTGTCAATATGAACAAACACCTCACATCCAAAGACTCTAAGAAATGAGTAATCGACTTTCTTACCGTACCAAGCCTCCTCAGGTATGCCTCCATCCAAGGCACTTGAGGGTCCTCTATTTATTAAGTACACAGTTATGCTTACCGCTTCTGCCCAAAAATAAAGAGGCAGTCCTGCATGTATCCTCATGCTCCTAGCACATTCCATTATTGTTCTATTCATCCTTTCTGACACCTCATTCTGCTGCAGTGTTCCTGGAACCGTCTTTTACCTGCGGATTCCATTCTTAGAACAATAATCATCAAATTCATTGTTGCAATACTCACCTCCATTATCTGACCTGAGACATTTTAACTTAAGACCTGTTTCATTCTCTACCAAGGCTTTCCATTTAACAAAAGTATCAAATACAGCAGATTTTTTTCTAATACAATAAACCCAAACTTTCCTTGTTGCATCATTAATAAAAGTAACAAAATAACTTGAACCCCCAAGAGATGATACCTGAGCTGGCCCCCACACATCAGAATGTACCAGCTCTAACTTACTCTCTTTCTTCATAGGTCCAACCTTGAGAAACCTTACTTGCTTCTGTTTCCCATATATGTAAATCTCACAGAAATCTAAACTTGTTTTTGTATATCTAGGTAAATTCTTCTTTATGATGTCCATGCCCTTATGACTCATATGACCGAGCCTATAGTGCCATAATGTTGTATCTGCATCTAAAGCCACAAGATTACAATCATTAGTACTATCAGTGGATAAATACAAGGTTCCAACCTTCTTACCTCTTGCCACCACAAGAGCACCCTTGGTAACCTTCCAAGAGTTAGCTGTAAATATCACAGTACAACCATCACTTCTCAATTAACTCACCGATATCAAATTTCTCCGTAATGTAGGCACATGTCTGACATCCTTCAATAGCCATGTATTCTCATTCTGCATCTTAACCTAAACAGAACCTTTTCAAACTATACTACAAGACTCATCATCACTAAGAGAAACATGCTCAAAATCCCCTTGAACATAATCAACAAAATAATGCCTATGTGGAGTAGCATGGAAAGAAGCCCCTGAATCTAAAACCCAAGATTTAGTAATATTATGCAAAGAAAGAATCAAAGCATCCTGACATACATTACCCGATGCCACATTTGCCTCCTTGTTTTCTTCCAGTTGTTTCTTTTTGTCCCAAAGCTCCCAAAAGTCCTTTGCATGCCCAGACTTTCCACAGTTCCAACATACAATCTTGGTCTTGGATTTTGACCTTGCCCGATCTTTCGATTTTCCACGGTTTCGTCTATTATTTTGTCTCCCTCTAGTTTCCACTGTCAAAGCATTCCCTGAAGTAGAAGATTCCCCAAATATTTTTCTTCACATTTCCTCGCTTAGAATCACCCCTACAACATCCTCGAACTTCAACTTCAAGTTAGCTGGAACCGAGTTGCTTACCGCCATTACTAGGCTATTCCAACTTTCAGGTAAAGAGCACAGAATTAATAAAGCCCTAACTTCTTCATCAAATTCTATTGTAACCAAAGCTAGCATATTCACAACCGTATTGAAATCATTTAAATGATCTGCTACTGAACTATTCTCAGACATCTTCATATTAAACAACTTTTTCATTAAAAATATCTTGTTAGAGGTAGAGGGTTTTTCATACAACTTCCCTAATGCATCCATTAGATCTTTTGTAGTCTTTTCCTTTGAAACATTAAATAATACCGAAGATGCAAGACATAGCCGGATCGTTCCAAGTGCCTTCCAATCCAAAAAATCCCATTCCGCATTTGTCATACTCGAGGGTTTGTTCACTTTCTCAGACAGTGGAGTATAAAGATCCTTATGATAAATGTAATCTTCCATCTGCATCTTCCAAAGACTAAAATTCTACCTGTTGAATTTATCAACCCTAGATCTTCCATCATCTGCCATAGCTCCCACTCAAGATAAAAGTTTCCCTACAATTCAACACTTCAGCAAACCAAAACCAGGCTCTGATACCAATTGTTAGGAAATAAGAGATAAAATATGTGGAATAATCCCTTACAGAATCGCAACAGTAGAAACTAATATGCAGAAAATATTACAGATCTCAAATAAAAGTGCAGAATAAATAACACAACACCGAAAGACATTATTTAATGTGGTTCACCCAATTTGGGTTACGTCCACTAAGAATCACTTGCTCAGATTTTATTACAAGCCTCCACTCTCTCAATACAATACCCAGATCCGTTTGGATCTATGCTCAACAAACTCTACAGAATTCACACCCGAATTCAAAGCACATCTGTAATGCATTTTCTTGTGTCTGTATCATATACATAAGACCATATAAATAGACAATTGCTTAAGCAGTTTGATACAAAACAGTGGGTATAAAAACAATGGGCAAAAACCGTGGGTATAAAAACCATGGGCAAAAAACCATGGGTATCAAAACAATGGGTACCGAAAAACCATGGGCCCAAAAACAACCCATAACGGTTACCCATTACCCATGGGTTAATAAACCACCCATGAAAATATGCTTCGGGGGCTTCGCCCCCGAACCCCCCTGACCCGCTCACCGGCGAGTGGGACCATCGTAAAAATACCCAAGTGTAACACATAGAAGGTGTACCACACTCTAACATGAAAATAGGCTCCACAAACATAACACACCATTCTCTTGTGGTGTTCTTGGAACCATCCTTTCTCTTCATATTACATTCATTGAAAAATAATCATTAAAAGCTTTGCTATAGTATTCACCACCATTGTCATATCTAACGCACTTTAACTTTGAATTTGATTCATTCTAAACAAGGGATTTCCATTTTTTAAAAGTCTCAAAAACATTATATTTACGTTTAATACAATAAACCCATACATTTCTTGTAGCATCATCAATGAAAAGTAACATAATAATGGGATCCCCCATGAGAAGCTACTTGAGCTGATCCCCACACATCTAAGTGCACGACCTCCAATTTCTACTCCTTCTTAGTTGCCCCAACTTTGAGAAATATCACTCTCTTTTTCTTTCCAAAGACACAATTCTCACAGAAATCAAGATCTAAATATTTCAAATCTGATAACCTACCCTTAGCCTTTAAGATCTGCATTCATTTTTGACTCATATGGCCCAACCAATTATGCCACATGCATGCATCTAAATCTGAAGTAGATAATGCAGAAAAGGAATCAGTAATACAGGTAGATAAATATAACATTCCTACCTTCTTACCTCTTTCCACAAAAAAAGCACCCTTGGTGAAGTTCTAAAAGTCTGTTGTGAATGTAACCATGCAACCAGCTTCACCTAGTTTCCCTACAGAAATAAGATTTCTCTTAAGACTTGGCACATGCCTCACATCTTTCAATACCCATGTATTTCCATTCTGTAATTTTAGATGAACTTCCCCTTTACCAGTAATACTGCAAGGTTCATAATTACCCAAATAAACATTCCCAAAATTTCCCTAGACATAATTTATGAAATAACCCTTATTAGGGGTTGCATGGAAAGAAGCTCATGAATCTAAAACCCATGATTCAATTCTATTATCTAAAGGAAGAATAAGAGCATCTTGCATTACCTCTGTTACAGTAATATTTTCTTCTTTACCGTTTTCTGGTTGTTGGTTCTCTTTATCCTTTGACCAACAATCTTTCTTTGCATGTCCTTTCTTTCCACATTTCCAACAAGTAATTCCATTACCTCTAGATTTAGATCTGTTATCCCTTGACTTTTATTTCCCATTACTTTTACTCTTGGATCTCTCCTTCTTCCTACCTCTGTTTTCTACATTCAAAGCATTCCCAGATGATTCCTTTGTACTTTTCCTGTGAATTTCTTCATTCAAGATTATACTAACCACATCATCAAACTTCAAAATATTATTAGCATATGTTTTATTACTACCAACCATTACCAAGTTATCCCAACTATCAGGAAAATAACATAAGAATAAAATTTCTTTCACTTCATCATCAAACGGAATATCAACTGATTTTAATTGATTTACAATAGATCAGAAATCATTCAAATGACTAGATGCAGATCCACCTTCATGCATCTTAGAACTAAATAGTTTCTTCATCAAATAAACTTTATTTGAATCACTAGGTTTTTCATATAAATTAGCAAGAGATTTCATTAACTCTAACGTAGAAATTGCTTCTGTAATATTGGAAGCCACAGATGCTGTCAGGCTCAATCTTATAGATCCCAAAGCCTTTCTGTCAAGAATATTCCATTCTTCATCAGTCATCTTCGTAGGTCTGTAATTTTTGTCCAACGGTAAGTGTAAATCTCTTTGATACAAATAATCCTGAATTTGCATCTTCCATAATTGATAATTTCAGCTGTCAAACTTCTTTACCTTGTATTTGTTTTATTCTTCCATTGTTGTAGCTCCCACTCAATCAGAAAACCCTCTGTGAGTAAATTTGTCAACAAACAAAACTCTCAAACAAAGATTTGATACCAGTTGTTGGGGTTAGCACACTGGTTGTATAGATAATATATCAGATCTAAACATACATGTAATGAAAGCGGATATTCTACCTAAATAATTATACAAAACAAGAGATATAAATCAACACCAAATTTAATGTGGTTCACTTAGTGTGGGCTACATCCACCAAGAAATAAGCCAATCTATTATCCAAAGCTTTGACAAGATATACAATGAAGATTTACAATCTTCCACACCTCTCAAATGTATAATACTTTCTTTCACTCAAGCTTTTGATTCTTCTCCAGGAATTATCTATCACAATTATTCTCACAATAATCATCAACTTTTGCAAGTTCTTCTTAATTATTACTTCTAAACCCTAGCTTTCATGCTTAAATAGGTGAATACAAACTTAGGGCACTTATCCATGCAATTATAATCAATAGATTTACTTTTATGCTAAAATTAGATCTAATTCTAGAGAGTTAAATAAAACACTCCCGCACAAGTAACCGACACTGGTTAGCCCTAACCCAGGTCGGTTCCTCCTTGCCTAACCAATGTCGGTCATAGGTGACCGATGACGGTCCCTCCTTAACCGATGTCATTTACTATGTTTCCCAGCAAGTTTCATATTGCATGCTAATCTAAAGTAATTGAGCTCCACAACTCAACAATTTGTTTAAGGAATCCTCTGTCGTTCTTGTATTTTCTCTCGAAATGAAGATTAAAAATGAACAATTGATCAATTAGAAGAACATGTAAAAGCTCATGGCTTACATTCAACCTTTCTTGGAGCCCAACCCAACACCTTCTCTTCCTATGGAAGACATTCCTCCAATAATTATCTTTGACCCTGAGGTGATCAAGAAAGCACAAATTAATATGATGCAATGGAAGGCTAATGAGAGATGGATTGAGAGGATCATTGAGAAATGTAAGACATTGTTCCCAGAAGTTCTCTCTCTATTTAAGTATGTTCTTATCACTTTGTCAAAAGTGAAAGAAAGCAAGGGAAGATATTGTGAAAGAGAATATCCACTGGGATGAGGTGTTCCCACTTGTGTCTACGATGATCTCCTTCAACTCTTACACCCTCATGAGAAAAAATGTGTTCACATTAGCTACTAAGAACTTGTCTCCAGTTTGGTTTTGCATCATGGATGAAAGATATGGTATAATAAACGATTTCATCTCTGAAGTTGACTCTGGAGAACAAGAGGCTTTTAATATTTTTAATGAAGTTTATAATTGCTTTCAAATACTTGGATTTCCTCCACTCAATGAGAGTCCATCCTCAAAGGAACTCATTAATTCCTTCTAGGAGTTGGTCATGAAAGAGGCAAGTGATCCTTTGTCTTTCAATGAAGATACCTTAGACTCCATTTCCAACATCAGAATCTCCATTTTTGACATTGCAAGAGATCACAAAGAATGACTCAGTCAATGTAAGAAGATCAATAATGTTCCCTAGGCATAGATCAAATTGTTGAGTTGTGTTTACATTCTAGAAGCAGATAAGGTGGCAATTGCAATGGCTCAATTCAGTAAGGAATTTAAAGGACAAGAAATTGTTCCAGAAACTCTTCCTCAGGGATGATGATCAGCAAGGCTTATCTTCAAAAAATTAGTCAAACCTTCCTTCTCTCTTTTCCTTCTCTCTCTCTTTATTCTTCTCTCTATAGGTCCTAATTTCTCATTAAGAATGTAATTTTTGTTATTTTTTCCTATTCACTTAAGTGACCATTAGCTAGACATTGTAAGAGTCATTTTTCCAATGATAAAAAAAGGACTCACTCCCTAGGAATATGAAAGGTGATAAGTGATGAGGAAAGTTAAAGAGTCATGTGGGGGGTAGATGAAAGGACATATTGTAATGCTATAAATTAGAATGGATTCTCTATTCCAAAGGGTTGGAAATTGTTGATTGAATGTATGTTGTTGAGATTTCCACTTCTACATCAAGCAATAAAATATGTAATTCTTTTATGTCTTGTTTTATGTTCCTCTAACATCTCTTTCTAAATTTGCATATATGATAAGTTTGTAAAACCAAGAAAGGTGTCTGCGCCTTTGATGAATGAATCAATGAAAGTCTATGTTTATGGTTTGTTTTGTCTTATCATGGTTTTTATTTTTGTGTTATTCTAATTGGATGTGGACTTACTCTGGTTATTGTGTGTGAACTCTACTAGTTCTTACTCGCAACATTAACCCTCTCTCTCTTTATTTCCCCAACTCCCCTTTACTTCTTTTCACTGTAAATTCCTCCTTTTTACTCTGTACAAACACTTTAGTGTAGGTTCATTGGAGTGTTCTTGTTGATCCCTAGCCTATTGGCCACCCCACATCTTCTAGTTAGATTAAAGTAGTTTCCAGTCAATAATGGGAGCCTCCCCATACACAAGAAGGAGGGGCTTAGTCCCATTCTATTGGTGAAGACTCAATAATTTGCTACATGAAAAATTATTTTGTGAACAGTTTTTGGCGACTCTACTGGAGAGAATTATGCCCTCATGTACCCGTAAAGATCTATAGAAAATTAAAAAAAAGTATATATTCCAAAAAAATGAAAAAAATAGATTTTAAAGAAAAATCAGATTTTGAAGATGACTCTATCAAGGAATGAAACCATATCACATTTATTTCTTGCATCACAGTGATGAAGTTTCAAGATTGGTGTTTAGCACCAATGAGTGAAAATAACCATGAAGAAGAAGATTACCACCTAGATCTGTAAATTTTTTATCAACAATCACTCTAGACCATTTCTTGTAAAAGTAAATATTATGTTACAACGAGGAGGTCTCTTGCTCCAAACAAAAATTTGCAATTAGCTAAGGGAAAGAAGTTTAGTACCTTTTCTACATAAACCATGAAAAAAATGTCTAGAATGTAAAAAAATATTACTTGTGAAGATCATATCATCAAATCTTGGTGGCTCTAATTCTGATTAAGCTAAATATGGAAATATATGCCTAAGTTGATTGTTATTGTAATAGTAAATAAATGAATAATTTAGTATAGAAATTAACCCAAGTAAACTAAGCAAAAATATGAATCCCTAGTTGTAATGAGGGTAAGAAGACCCTTAGTTGGTTCATAGTGAAATATGAATTGTGCCAAAGTGTTGACTGGATGAAAAAAGATGGAGAATTGTCACATAGAGCCTCAGAAAAGTGTGCGACCTAAAAATCTACCTAGACCGGGGCGCCTGGAGAGAGATAGGGGTGCCTGTAAGCACCATAGACCTATTTCTTGGTGCCTATGTCTACAAAAATTCTTAGGAAAGCTTCTCTAAGTGGTCATGAGGTATTCAATGTTGTTTGCCTTTGGTCACTATAAGGTCGCACAATGATCGTTGAATTCACTGGAAACCTACAATGAAGAAATGACCTACAATACCCTAAAAGAGACATCAAATCCTAAAAATGGAAAATGTAGAATGAGGGATCGAACTGTCCTCAGCTGTCACAATGGTAAAATTACGACTGAGCATTGCACTACATCTCAGACCCAATCTAGTTCTATGTGTGTGTGCAGAATTATGCCCTAGGTGGCTCTTGTGCGTGTCACACTTGATAGCGAGCAAGTAGCTATATGTAAAGAAATGTAATAGATGTGTGCATGGAATATAATGAACTTCCCTCCTATGAAGTGTATGCATAATAACCATCCCTTGTGTCCCTTTGATGGTGCTAGATGTATGCAATGGAGCTCTTAGATACTTGATGGATGTAACCTTAGGTGGTGATAGCTAATGCTTAGTTTTCGGTCCCTTATTATGATCACATAACTTTATATTTATATGATTCCTTTGCTTGAATTTCATAATTAACCCTGGAAAAAGTTTACTACTAAAAATATAAGATGCTCAAATGGCTAAAAAGGATACGAAAACTGTGAACAAAGTATATTGAGGTCAGGGGTGCCCAGAGGGGACGAGGGTGCCTGGTGTTGACATCCTGGCTAGGCGTTGGTATCCAAAATGATGAATGCAAGGTATAAAAAGGTAGACTGAACAAGTACATGTGTAATACAATAGAAAATAAAGAAAGGTGGTCAAAGACATGGGTTAATTAGTACTTTTCTTACTTAGGAATCATGTGAATAATAGTATGTAATTAGGACTAAATAGATACCCAAAGTGCATGATTTTATGTCTACATTTTACCCCACTTTATGTTTTTGAGTGAAAACTTGATAACATAAATTAGATAAGAGATGCATACTTGATAACCATGTAGATTGATGATGAGAGTGTGTTGAGGGATAAGATAAAGCATGGAGTGATAAAAATGTGAAGTTGGATGCTAAGGAGGAAAAAATGTAAAAAGTGATTATGAAAATGACCCTATAGCGGAAATGCATATGTAGATGTTACAATGTTCCTTTTTTGATGTCGATTGTTGATGTGATTTGTGGTGTTGATGTTGTGATATGATGTGACTACCGCTTCCCATAAGGACGGACCTACAAAAGATAATAACAAGCAAGTAGTCAAATATGCATGTATATGATCAAAAATGTGTAAAAAATATGTAAGGATAATATGTAAAATACAAAAATGAAAAAGGAATATGCGCACTTGATCTGTGATGAGTAAAAGGTTGTAGAAAGGATCATAAAAATGGTGTAGACGAATGAGTTTTTTTAATGATCTCATGCTAGTTACGCCAGCCGCGATTTTTTGGGGCAATCTCACGCCACGTCATGGAAGAAGCATAGGGAGAAAAATTCGGTGTTATCCTCTAACCTTTAAATTCTTCCCATAATGTGGAACACCATTGCAAATGGTGTGTAAAATTAAAATAATTCAATCCAATACGAAAGTGAAAATTGTTGTGTAGTACATGCATGTCAAGTGTAAGGATTGTATGCCCTGTAAAAGTTGTTGTGTAGAGTTTTCTAGATTGTGTTAAACTACCAAATGTTGTGTAACTACCCCCTGGTCATAGGCATATAGGAAGGTTAATGAGAATCTGGGCGCTATTGTCTTGGTACATGCACTGGTGTTTGTATTGTGTTAAGGACCCAAGTCTAATTCTGAGCCCTGTCTGATACTAAGAACTGTGTTGTATCACTACCATGTTATGTTGAATTGTGATTGTATAACATTGTATGGGGTGATTGATTCACCCAAATGGTTCCCCTTTTTTTTGGGGTGCATGTGACGTCACTGAAGGTGTATGCGGCCCAAAAGAGGACCAACCGTTGTGCTAAAAATTCTGCCCTACAGGGGGAAGGGAACATGCTTGGTAGAAACTAAGGCACACACAAACAAAGTGGCTAGAAGATAGGCGTTAATGAAAACACCCTAAACTTTACAAAGTAAATTTCATGACTAACTAAGAAAGGCTAACACCATTTCCACCTATAATCAAGGCTCTAAGTCTAGGAGTGTAACACTAAAGATAGAAGCTTAATTGAATGCTTAACTAACATGAATATAATTCAAAATCTAACTAATCATGTCTACTAATATGTTCAATAGACCTAAAATGGAAATAAAATTGGGATGGTTGCTATTCCAAACAAGGTGAAATGGCCTCTCCAAATGACTTACAAAGTCACTTTAGATATGTATGTACTAACCACATTGAAGACTTTAGGCAAGGATTGAGCTTGGCTATAAATCATATTTATTATATGAGATGCAAATCAAAGCATGGTGTAAAGTATTAAGGTATGAGGTGAACCATTTTTATAGTTTTCCATTTGGGGAAAATTTGTATTTTGGTGCATGTGGGACTAAAAAGCCCAAACTAGATTAGAATTGTTAATCATGATTAAGCTTTGATAATCATGATTAAGCTTTGTTAATCACAACTAGTGAATTGCCAAGTGATTAAGATGTGTGGAGCCTTAATCACCTGCTTAGGATCAACTAGGAGACTAGGATAAGCTTGTGTAGCTCACTGAGACATTGTGGACAGAAGTGGGGTGATTTTGAGTGGTTGGACAAGGGGTTTGAGCCAATAGTAGGCTATATTGACTAAAACAAAGGCAAACAAGGCTTAATTAGCTAATAATCGCTAATTATCTATTTTGAAGAGGATTTTGACTTACTATTCATCATAAAGTGGCATCCTGAATGGAAAAGAGGTTTGGTAACCAACAAAGCGATGTTAATTGACCAAAGTGGTAAAAAAACATTAGTTAATTAGTAGAAATCACTAATTATAATGGAATTGGTGAGAATGAGAGTGATTTGTGTGCATTTGACAATAAGATTGCAAAAGCAAAATTGAAGTGCCTACATTGCCCCTATTTGAGGTGAAGTTGGTGACTTCGCTTCAAATATAGTAGACAAGCATAAATAGGTAAATTTTTGAAGAAAAATTAGCAGGATGAAGGATACCCCCTCGAGTGTCGATGGGGTGATATAAGAAGTCAATCGACGATCAAAAATATGATTGAAACAGAGAGAGGAAATAAGATAAAACGGGCCCAAAATATAAGAATAGGGATAAACATGGTTATTTATTGCCCCAGGTGATTTGCAAGAAAAATTAGTAGTGATAATAAATGATAATGGAGAATATGGGACAAGCCCAATCTTTTCATCCAACCTTTCAATAAGCAAATTTGTTTTATCATTTTGCCCCTAGATCTACATCATCGGCCTTTATTAAAATAAACAAAAGTGTAAATAACATGAAAAACTATATTACGAACAATTGTTCATTGCTAAAAATATGTAACTCCATGCAATGCAACATACATAATGCAATGCAATACGAGAAATTAAACCAGCTAACCTAACAGAGAAACCAGTACAATCACACATACTCAAACCAACAATGTTCAAGACAATTGCACCAATGTTTTTGTTATCAAGTTGTAGTTCTCGAATGTTTGTATTGTAACAACAAGGGTTAAAAATGGTTCCCTAAGCAAGGATACATGCGATGGGAATAAAGGAGGACACAATTAGTCCCATGGAAAAAAATTCATGCACTATGACACAGTATTTGGCAACTCACTATTGCGCAGGAGTACCGACATAGTAAGCAAGCCAACTTTGTTAATGGAAGTAGATCACGATGATCCACAAGTTGTTTGAGATAAGAACAAACAAGAGCTTAAGAAAAATGTTTTTGTAGGAGAAATGTTGATGATTGAGGATAATGCATTTAATACAATCTTCAGCTGTGTGCATGTCGTTTACCAATTTTTGAACAAAATTAAATTTTGTAGTTTTTTGGATTTTGAATGATTTTACCCATTTTTTGGATTTTTTTTCTTGAAAAAATTTAGTGGAGCATGAGCACACATATGTTGGTGCACAAAGGCATGTGCCTATGCAAAAAAAAATTGAGCACAACATGAGCATGCATGTGCTGGTGCACAAAGGCATGTACCTATGCAAATTTTTATTTTTTAGTGTAGCGTGAGCACACACGTGTTGGAGCACAAAGGCATGTGCCTATGTAATTTTTTTGTTTTTTTAGTGCAGCGTGAGCACGCATGTGTTGGTACACAAAGGCATGTGCCTATGCAAATTTTTTGTTTTTTAGTGCAGCGTGAGCATGCATGTGTTTGTGCACAAAGGCATGTGCCTATGCAAATATTCTCTCTTTTTTTTACCTTTTTTGGTTTTTCCAGTGGAGCGTGAGCACGCATGTGTTAGTGTACAAGTGTATGTGCCTATGCAAAAAGGAGTGTGCCTACGCACTAAGGGTTTTTTAGGATAAAGGAGAATGTGCCTACACATTGAGGAGTGTTCTAGTGCAATAAAGAGTGTGCTAGCGCAATGGGTGTACCTATGCACTATGGGGTGCGCTAGTGCACTCAGGGATGCACCCATGCAAAAAATATAATTTTAAAATGTTTTTAGAAGAAAATTAATATTTATAAAAACCCCAGATGGTAAAAATAGATCATAAGATCAAAATAGAAGAAAGTGATGATAGAATAGAAGAATAAGATCATAATAAATGACCCGATTGACCCTATAAATAAATTGTTTTGAATTTTTGAAACATATTAGAAAGTTTTTATTTTTGAAACATATTTGAATGTTTTTAATTTTAAGAAGTTTTCTGAAGCTATGTACAGGAAACAAAGAAACGTGGATGCCCCAACGACATATGAGATGTACAAGAGCAAAATGCCACACATATGCACAAGAAATTAAAGATGCAAAGTTTCCCCCAGCATTAGATGGGAATGTACAATGGCAAACTCTTCACACTCAAAATTTGGATCAAGGCCAATATAGATAGGTTCAACCTGATGATGAAGTTAAAACCAATGAAGTGTTAGGAAGCAGAAAGGATACCCCCAGCGTAAGTTGACCAAGAAGCACATGATAGAACGAAGTGGAAGATTTTTTTGTGAAGGGGACAAAGGTTCTGGGAAACATGGAAAAAAGGAAATCTTATACACATGGATTTTTTGAAAAAAGTAGAAGAACGATTTGAATGTATGTAACTTAGAAGCCTCGCAATGAAGAAGTGATTAGCCCAAGGCAAAAATCATGAGAAAAGATACAGACTAGAGTAAGAGTATGAATAAGGTCCAAAAAAGAGACTTGGTAACATACTAATCTTGTTTTCTCATCGAGATCCAATGTGTCCACATGGAAATTTATTACCTCTTAAAGGGAAGATTTGATAGATAACAAGTGAAGACACCTTAGCCAATGTGTAGGAATGATTTATATTTCAGAGTTGATTTTTTTAAAAATGGATTGTGGAAGGAGAGTCGTACATTGCTCTGCTGCCAACCAGGCATCCATAGCCCCGACAGAGATGCATTTTATTCTAATCAAAACATTTCTCTACTATCAGTCAGGCGTACATAGCCCTGGTAGAGATTATTGGAAATACCCCAAGAGATAGTTATATATCCATTTGCTTTTTCCTTTAGCTTTGGATTTTTGATTTGATTGATTTTGTTTTGTTTTCTGAAAACTTATTTCAACTCTCTTGTTTGAAAAGGGGTTAAGAACCACTAATGGCTTGATGGAAGGAGGTGGAAGTTCTTGTGATGACGACATTGGCTAGTGTCAACAAATATGTCCAAAAGTTATTCGTAACAATTTTTTTAGATGTTGATTGTGATAGGATCTCTATGAGGTCAGTCATTCTTTTATTTACCAAGGTGATAAAAGACCAAAGCCAAACGGATACCATAGAGATAAATGTTGCAAAATGTGTGTGAATAGGTTAACCAAAATATCACCGAAGGGATGAAAATGGTAGGAAGACTTATAGAAGAAGAGCAAGAAAGGGAAGAAAGAACATCCATGTGTATGCAATACCTGATCGCAATGTGTGTTCATTTACCTTTGATTTTTTTGAAATGTTTTCTCATTTTTTGTTTGTTTGAAATGTTTTCTCATTTTTTGTTTTTTGCATTTTTTGAAAAGGTGAGACCAACAAGGTCACTTGGCATGATAAAATTTAACAACAATGTTAGTGATTTCCTTGATAAAGAAGAGTAGGCACGTTTTCTTATCAAGAGTCATATTATCCCTGATCTCAATGATCATGGTGAGCTCATACTCAATAGATGACTGATTTTTATCATGAAACGTGGATGTTGCATGCAGGATCTTGAGGTCCCTATCCAAAGGTTTCTGCACGTTAGGCCATACTTTATGGGTGTGTTGATGTGTATTTTTAAATCATGGTTGATTCTAAACTTTGAGATTGTTTAAATTGTTGTGAGCTTAGAGCTCTTGGACTTTTTGAGTTTATTCTGATGAAGGAATTGTTTTGGTTTCCTATAAGCTATTATATGACTTGTCTTAAGAAGTGAGAGAAGAAAGTGGATGAATAAAAATGATGTGAGAAATGATGGTGGGATGACCACAATCAATCATTGATAGAAGGATAATATGATGGATGCAAAGGATACGGTCCAAGAATTGAAGAGGATGGGCTACCATGAGGTGTCCCATGGACTTAAGATAAAGGACTACCATGATGTGGTCCTAGGATTGAAGATGAGGGACTTCCTAGAGGTGTCCCATATATAGAAGATGATGGGCTACTAGGACGTGGCCCAAGAATTGAAGATGAGGGACTTCTAGGATGTGCACCCAGTATAGACGAAGAGGGGATACCCAGAGGTGAGCCATGCCTATATGATGAAGGGATACTTGGAGGTGCCCCACATATAGAAGCAGTCAATGGGCTACCAGGTGGTGATCCAAGGTGAGGAGAAAATGGGCTACTAGAAGGTGAGCCACAAATAGATGATGAAGGGAAACTTGGAGGTGCCCCACATATAGAAGTAGACGATGGGTACCAGGTGGTGACCCAAGGTGAGATTGCAATTGAGGAATCATGTTATGTAAAGATGGATGTGAAGAAAGCATAGGATCTTCATTAATGGTCTTAGGATCTTCCTTAATATTCCAAAAAAAGGAATCAATTTCTTCTTCCCAATACACAAGCGTACCAAAGTCAATATTAAATCCTTGATTATAATCCTCTAGGGGAATGTCATCGTGTAACCCCAAGAATTATTTGATCGTATCTTCATGTGGAGATGAATCGATTGGTAGGGGTATTTTTTCTTTTACCATAGGAGGTTGAATAGAAGAGATGAGTCTAAGTGATGTGGAAGATTGAGAAGATGATGACTCAAGAGACAAAGTAGATTTTGATCGAGATGTCTTGTGAGTAGAAGAAGATGTGGATTTGGAACTAATTAGCATAGGTTTTCCTAAAAGATGGCATATTACCGGGAAACAATGAGGATGGCGTAGAAAATCACCATATGATTGTGACATAGGAGTTGTCTAAGGTGTTTTTGATGTATGCGTCAACTTATATGATTTCGACATGGGAATCGAATTTGATGATTGCGACATGGGAGTTGACTTGGAAGATGATTGTGACACAAGAGTTGACTTAGAAGGATTTGGATTTTCCCAGATCTTCAACAAAGGAAGAGGTTGTCAAGGTGGTGAATAAGAGAGGTCTTGCAAAGCAAGGGAGGACCACAACTCAAGAACCAAATTACATGTTTGATTAATGGATCTTAGAGTCGTATAGATCTTCAAAGGAGGAAGATGTCATTTAGGTGATTGATAATAGGAGTTCTACGAAGAAAGGGAGGACCACGACTCAAGAACCAAATTATATGTTTGATTAGCGAGATTTGGGGCCACACGGATCTTAAAAGGAGGAAGATGTCAGTTAGGTGACTCATAAGAGGAGTCCTGCAAAGAAAGGGAGGACTGCGACTTAAGAGTCGAATGCGTTGAATAGCTCTAATGAGAATTTTCATAAGACCGAGGTGAATCTGAAGACTCGGAATAATAGTTTGGATCAAAGTCACAAGAATATTAGGGGGAACATGAATAATAATTTAGATCAAAAGCATCTAAACCATACCACCGACTATGAGATGAAGGTGGGGAACATGACACTTGAGTGGGTTCTCTAATGTGAAGAGATAAATGAGGATTAGCCATGATGGGCATCCTTTCATGGGAAAGCCGAAACTTTTATTCCTTAGTGTCATACATATAAGAAACCTCGTGATAGTTGGTCATTATTGGTGTTTGCAGGATACAAATGTCTAGACTGAGATAATGCTATCAAACTCATTCAATTGGAATGAAGTCCTGTGTCGATTTGGGCAGTACAACAAAACCAGCTAGATATTTGGAAAACATGGTCCCTACAACAAACCAAGTGGTGTAACGACGCTAAGTCATCACAAAAAGGTGACTATAAAATAGCCACAAATCCAATAGGTCAATATGAACCTAAGGAAGCTAAAGAATAAAGAATGACCTACCCTAAAAAGGTAATATATGACACGAGTTATCTAGGACAATACAATGACATCTAATACTCAAATTCAATCACAATAAAAAGTTTATTCCCTATGATTTTTCAAGATAGGTTTGAATCCAAATGGTGACAACACAATATCACTAGTTAGATCAAGTTTGAAACAACCAAGACCTAAATGCTAAGAAAGTGTTGATGTGATCCTCTAACAAGATATATTTAAAACCCATTTCTAAACACTAACAAAGTCTAAGTCTTGTAAAATGGATGATTCAAATGTGAGCAGTGTAACAATTCTATTTGTACACGTAATCAAAATTTGCAAGAAAGAAAGATTTTAGTATTGAAATGGTGTTATAGTGATGCTAACAAAGTAACCTCAACACTCACAAAACTCAAGACAAAGCGAGGATGTAAAACTATGTCTAAGTATATCAAGGAATTATTATGCATGTGAGCAGCGTAACAATACAATGTAGAGATTTAGGCCAAGTTTCACAATGGAAACAAGACATAAATATCACAATTATATGGCTATAATGTGGGCAGTGTAACAACTCAAAAGAAGTCAATGATAAGAGAACCTAACTACAATGATAGTAAGTCTCAATATGGGTTGTGAGACAAGAGGGGCTACTAGAAGTTGATGTCGTACCATTCACACTTTCAACTCTTGCATTCCTACATTGTAGCTTGGTCATGCAAGAAGACTACAAAAGTGGTGGACACAATTATTTCTAGTAGGTATCTGTATATGTTTGTTCTTATTTTGTCTCAAAATGAGCAACAAGAAAATAAAGGGATAGACCAAATGGTGGTGAAAAATACTTGGTGTAACTTTGGCAGAGTTTCACCTTGTCTTAGGACAAGTGAAAAACTAGGTCAAAGTAACACTAAATAGATTTCATGATGAAATGTCACACAGTTTCAACTTTAAGAGATTCTTTCACTTGTTCAAAAAATAAGAGTTTGAATCCAACAAAGTTGTCACTTTGTGAGAGCACTCAAGTATACTATCTAAGACAAAATTGGCTCCAAGCTAGCAAGCTTTCCTAGGGGTTCTCTCTCTATGTGTCACAAGTTTACTTCTGCGAGCTCAGTTTTCCAAGGTTTCCCAAGGAGTATCCCAAATTTACTTTACCCCCTTCTAATACAATGAGCAACTAGTGTGTTCAGTTGTATTATCACTGGGGTCGCAATGGAAATAACTTTGACTCTAATCTTTCAAGGCATACTAGTCAATTTGGTAGTGTGGAGCACTTTCCTATTTTGTTCACAAGGTTCCCTCTTGCGTGAACTACTTTAGGGTTCTTAGGACCACCCCCATTGTTGTAGCTTAAGGCTTATGCCAAAGGGGTTATGTCCTAGTTTAAAGCAGACGAGTCATAGCTCTTAACCGAAACCTGCAATGTGGTGCTTTGAATTTCTTTGTTGGTGTGTTTTTTATCTTTTGGATTAAGCATTTTGGTTAAGACCATCATTGGAAATCTACAACACAAGTGAATGTTATAATTTGGTTTGAAGAGAACCCTTATTTGTTTGACAAGAATTTTAGGTCCTTCATGCAAATTTTTAGTAGTTCAAAAAGATTCACAATATCATAGAAATACAACAATGAAAATGTTTGTAAATCAACTAACTACCATAAAACTTTGAAATCAAGGTTTATTCTCAATTAACCAAGTGCTTATTAATGAAAGACTAAAATTGCTTTTGGTTCCCAAGATCACATTAGGTGCAAGGGAAGAGCATACACAAATTTTAGCCTTGGTTATTTATCAAGTGAAAAAGCTCTTAAACTAAAAGATCAAGTACATGCCAAAATATAAGTTTGTTCCCTTAAGAAAAAAATGAATGTTGATTGTTCCTACTCACTCCAAATAAGTAAAAAGTGGTTTAGAGGTGTTTTTAATTCTCAAGATCACACTAGGTGCAAGAGAAGAGCTTGCACAACCCTATTCCAAACTCAAACAAAGTATGAGAACATAATCACTCATCAAACCCTAAGCCAATCTAACCAAAAATCCCTTATCAAACCCTAAGGCAATTTTGTTAGGAATATTGTTCTAAAATCAATAAATTGACAAAAACAACTAAAAACCCCTAAAAATGACAACAATCTTAAAAAAACATAAATTGAAATTGTATTTTACCTTAGTGCATGGGTGCACTCTATAGAGCATGGATGTACGCATTAGTGCACAGGCAAAAGCAATATTGCATAGGCACACCTTCTGTCAATTTTACACAGTCAGTGCTACACAGGCATGTCCAGTGAGGTGTAGGCACACCCTGTAGTGCATAGGCACAAGTTACAATTAGAGGACAAAATCTAGTGTTGTACAGGCACACCCCATAGTGCACAGGTGCAAGTTTTATTGTACAGATGCACCCTATAGTACACAGGCGCACTCTTTGTTACATAGGCGCACCTTTTGTTGCACATGCACACCCTTTCCTATAGATGCTCAAAATTTGAGTTTTGAAAAGATTTTCTTGAAAAAGGTCAAAATTTTGGCACTTTAGGGAAATTTTGACAGGGCTTCACCTCCTTATATCCTACAAATAACATGAAAACGCAACTTCTACTACTAATCTAGTTGAAACAACTACCTATCTTGAAAATTGATCTACAAAACTTTGAAAATTACTCTAAAACTTTTAAATTAATATAAAAAGATTGAGAAACTAATCTAAAAAGCTTAAAAGTACTCTAGAAAGGTTTAATTTAAACTAGAAAACTTGAAATTAATCTAGGAAACTTGAAACTAAGCTAGAAAACTTGAAATGAAAAACTTTGAAACTAAGTTAAAAAGCTTTAAAATTGAATGCAATGGGGTAGGCTCCCACTGTGCATGCTAAATGAAAGCACCCTAAACTTTACAAAGTAAATTGAATGACTAAGTAAGGAAGGCTAACACCATTGCCACCTCTAGTCAAGGCTCTACGTCTAGGAGTGTAACACTAAAGATAGAAGCTTAATGAAATGCTTAACTAGCATGCATATAATTCAAAATGATAACTAAACATGCCTACTAATATGTTCAATTACCTAACATGGGCCTAAATAGACCTAAGAGGGAAATCAAATTGGGATGGTTGCTACTCCAAACAAGGTGAAATGGCCTCTCCAAATGACTTACAAAGTCACTTTAGATATCCATCTACTAACCCCATTGAAGACTTTAACACCTAAGTTATTGATCTTGGTTACCAAAAAATATTCATATTATTATGCAAATCCATATTGTTTGGTACCCTCCCATTTGTGGGGGCCTAGATCGGATCAAAACCTTCGGTAATGCATTACACTTGCAACTTGGATGATGGTTAACATAAGCGAAACCATGAGTTATTTGAAGTCGGAAGGAACTATTGAGACCATTCCTCCAGTGAGTATCCCCCTTATCGTAAATCATGATAACTTTTTAAGGAAGCTCAAATGTGGTCTATCTAAAACATGCTTTGATATGGTACATTGAATTTTTACCAAGAGTCATGGAGGACAAAGAAGGAAAGTGTGAGCTGAAGGAAATATGATAAGTCCATAATCAAGGTTTTATTACTTTAGTTTTTATAAGCATGTTTCTGTACATTCATTATCCCCTCCTAAGCGATCTAATTCGTTATCCCCAGCTCTCCCCCATGTAAAGCTAAAATTCATGTATGCAAAAAAGAAAAATCAAAGTTATTAAAAATAGACTAGTCCCTCGAAGAACAATTGTTCATGCAAAAAAAAAGGAGAAAAAAGAAAATAAAAAGAAAAGCATGCAAATAAAAAAAAAATCACAAAAAATAGACCAATCCCTTGAAGTACAGCTATCATATATATTATTCTTGTCATCCATATTATGTATAAAGTAGACCATGCCCTCAAAGGATGACTACTCCTTTATTATGGCATTCAGAAGGTTTCCCACATTGATCGACCTTCCTTTTATCAACATTTTCAGAAAGCTTCTCGCATTGATCAACTTTCTTCTATTGTTCATTCCCTTTCCCAAAGCTGGGGTATAGACATAAGGAACACCATATTTGGAGAACCCTCTTCCCGCATACAAGTTACATCTCCAACCCTTTTGTTGTGACAACATTAGTTTCATGAGCATCTTTCATCCATATTCCCCTCGTGGTATTTTGGTATAGCTAACTATCGTTGGTTATATGCTAACACTTGTTATTGGCTACAAGTGCAATGCCTTGAGTAGACCCTATCTTGTTTACATCTAATCTGGTACAAAGCATGGTTTCCCCGTATCCTCCTTGTGTCAGTCACGTGTCATTTATCTCATTAAGGTCATCTTTTATCAAAATCATATTCTTCCATTTCAAATCATGAATTCTATATCTATTTGTTTACCTCTAAGGATGACACGTTTGACCATCATTCATAATCACATGAATTATGTTACTATCTATACACTTTTTCAATTCGCAAATTCTACTTGATCTTTGTTGCAGTTTGCGAATCTTACTTGAGGATCCTTCTCAAGGCGAGTTCGTTATGCTGCAACTTCTTATCCCCCAATATGTTTAACAATGTATTTGATCCATTTCTCTTTGCTCCTCATTTCCACTCATCACCACTTATCCCCACATCATCCTTCTCACATTTCTATCCCCTTTCACCATGTCGAATATCTTACTTGCCTTTCCTCTTGAGTTTCCCTTTCACTCTTCCACTTTCAGCTTGACAATCTTACTTAATCATCCCTACAGCCAGAGAATCTTAGTTAAGGTATATCTTCTTCCTTGGATCCTCCCACTGTAGAAGCTTCTCCACCATCTCCTCTTTCATCGGATGACAATCACCACCACAAACGTCTTTTTACTCCACCGTTTTCGCTTGACACTCTTACATCATCATGCTCACCACGTGGGCATCCTAATTAAGGATTGTCCTTACACTCTCCATCTACACTATATATATTCCTCTATCTACTCATGTCACACTCCTTTGTTTCCTTATTATCACCTTATTAGCATCTCATTTCATCTCTTGTTCCATTTTTGTATGCACCGCTCGGTATTTTCATCATTCTTCTTCTTCTTTGGTTTGGCGATCCTACTTAACTATCCCCGTCACATGGAAATTTTACTTAAGAGTTTCTCTTAAGATTGGTTTGTCATTTGAACCTTCCACATCCCATCATATTTCCCTCATCTTTTTTCTCCCATCTCTCATCGTAATCGTCTGCTCCAACTAACCATTCCACACATATACCCAATACAATGTTGTCTTTCTCCTTCCATATTGTCACTATCAGTTTAGTGATTTTACTTAATTCCTCCTGCATCCTGGAGATCTTACTCAAGAATACCTCTTAAGGATGATTTGTCATCTTGCACTCGCCCACCACTCCACATTCTCACCATCCACATTTTCTCTTCGATCCCCATCATCACATCCTCTCACCTCCTCTTCAATTCTTGCAAACACCACTTCCTACTTGCCCCCTTTACATCTCCATCATCCCTCGCTTGGTAATATTACTTAACCATTGCTTCCCCATTCATTTCATGTATTTTTTCTTCATATTTACCTCATTCATCCCCATCCATAACATCCTCTCCTTGCCTTCATCCTCGCACAATTCGTTATCCCTCCTTTCTTTACTCTTTCCACTCCATCTTCTAGAATTCTCCCACATATATACCTCCATGTTTACTCGTCATTATTGTTGATCATACCCTAACATTATTTTATCTTCATCTTCTATTCCCATGCTAATAATTATCGGTGCACTTCTCCTAAAAATCACTCATCCCCATTCTGCGTAGCCTGGATCCTTCTCTTTGACCTCCTCCATTCTATCTTCATTCCTTCATTCCTTTATGCCCTCTAATCATTATCGCAGGAATTCTCCTAGCATCCCTTCATTGGCGTTCCCTCTACCATTCCTCATTTATTTTCTCTCTCTTCTCACCTTTCCTCCCATCCTTCCCTATCGATCATTATCAGTGGATTTCTCCTAACATCCCTTTGTCGGCATTCCCTCTTCTATCCCTTCCTCTCTTTTTCTTCGCCACCTCTCCATCTTCCATTCTTCCTTGCCAATTTCTTTATTGTCTTCATCATACATCCTCTCTTTGTTTTCTCATCATCGACTTCTCCTCATCTCACGCATATCTACATATTTTCTAATCTGTGTCATTCCTCCCCTCTAGCTTCTCTTTACGTTCCTAATATTGCTCACTCTTTACTGAATATCTTCATTCTTTGTTCCCTTCCTTCTACATAATTTTCTCCACTGTCCTCTTCTTATTTCACTTCATCTGTATCATCTTCTTCCCTATTTTACCTCGCGCTTCCTTATTACTTCCCCATCGATAACCTAGCTCTTCAACCTTTTCCCATATTTTTTATCATCCCATCATCCACATGCATTTCCATGCATTCAGTTCCATATTCTTTGCCTTGGATTTCTTCACCATGATCCGGTTCCTTCAATCTTCTCCGCTCTATCATCTCTTTCATTTTTCATTACTTATCTCCCTTCATCTACTTCACTTTCCTTCATACCTTTCATTTTGAATAACTCTCTCCCTTTTTCATAATTTCACCCTCTACTCTGTCATTTTCTTGTCTTCTCATTTCCTTGTTCCCCTATCATCCCTTCTCCTCTCCTCCATATTTGATATCCTCTTCCTCCCCTTTCATTCCATTTTTATTCTCCTCCTCCATCTACGTCCACTCTATTCCACGCCCTTGTTGCCTTCACCTTCGGCATTTCTTGCTCTTATCATAATCAACAACTACTCCCATCCATTCCCTTGTCTCTTTCTCATTATGTACTTCAACCCATCCCTCACACCTAGCATTCACAATAAATTCTGATGTTTCTCTGTTTATACACCACTGCTGATCCATTTCATTACATCTCGTTCTCTTCCTTCTCTCTGCAGCATTGACCTCTTCTCTTTTTGATAAATTTGTCGCATCTTTTATCTTCGTCAGTCCTCTCGCAAGGGCATCATCATATTCATTTCTAAGATTTTCTTCCCATGGTATTTTCATCTTCAAGGATACCATAACTACCATCACCTATCACCTTTTCCCTCATAAGTGATTGTTCTACTTTTTTCTTGGAAAGCATAGATCATAATCTTCCCCGCCGTTCCCATGACTTAAAACTATTAACCTCCTTTTAGGACATTGTATCTCACAATTCTATCCAATCTTCTCTCAATGTCCACCTTTGTGGCCATACTTATTCCCCCTTTGGGCATATTATTCCACCACCCATCTTCAACTTTTCCTTCTTGGTCATTTTCATGCCCTATGCTGGGGCATCATTATTTTCATCCTCTTCCCTTTTGCAAACACATGATTTGTTGCTCGATTCCTCGCAGACGAAGGATTTCACATAACTTTCGCATACTTTGATGTTTTTCTATGACACATTGGTCATCGCGTCCTACATCCATACTGCAGTGATCTTCACCCACTCACTGGTCCGTAGAACGTTGTCTTTTGTCTCCGTTGAGACCACAATCGTCCTCTACCGATGTGATATTGGAGTCACCGCCATGTTTTTCATTGTTATTACAACCCTTTTGTCTGGACCATCTTGCCTTGGTTATACGTCTCGTCCATATTTTCTTCACCCATCCAATCTTTACTATCTATCTTTGTTAAACTCATGATCATTGTTCCTTAGCTTTCCCATACCACATTTAAGGGGGAAAACTCAATCTTTTCATCATTTTTTTTCGTGCCTTGTTATTGCACACCACTCAACAAAAAGGGGCAAATGTAGATACCAAATTTTGGTATCACCCCATGTTTTCTGTCCTTTAGTAGGATTATCCATGTGAATCCCATTTCCCACAAAAACAACATGTTTAATTAATCAATTTTGATTGATTAAGGGATCTCCTTAAACCTCGTTATCCAAATATTCCAATTAGGTCACATCACCCCACTCATCCACATCAAATCCATTATTACACCCACCATCAACCCCACTCAATAAAATCAAATCTTTTCACCTCCCCTAATAATCAATATGTCAATATTATTCAATTCATGAGCCCCACCCATAAATTGAATAATAATATACACATCTGACATCCCACTCCTAAATTCAAAATAATCCTCATGGGATGCATTATTCCACCTAACCTTTTCAATCATGTCCCCACTCAATATCACATCCTTTCTTTTTGAATCATGAGCCCCACTCCATCAAATCCAATTCATATCAAATCTATTCTCATTCAAATCATGTCTTGTAATCAAGGTTACTTTTGGAAACCAGGGTTACCTAACATCCCTTAGTTAACCCCTCCCTAGACTATATATATACATGCCTTCCCCCCTCATTCAAACAACTGGAAGTTTTAGAAATAATAAGAAAATTCTGAAAATTTTGAATAAGGTTTGAAGGATAATAAGAAAATTCTGGGATAAGTTTTACAAGTTTAAGGTCAAGGCAAACCTTTGCCATTATTAGCAGTTAGAGGTAAGGAGTCTTGGAGAAAGCTTTGACATTGTTCATCATCTTGCCATCTTGATGCCCATTTCATCTCCATATCAAAGCACCAATTAAGTGCCCTCGTCAATTAGTTTACTTAGAATTTTGTATTTCTCTACTTCTGCATGTTATCTACTATTCATCATTTATTTCCATCTTTATGGACATGGGGGTTAACACCCTCCAAGGAATTTGACAACTTATTGGAATCAACATTGTCCGGCAACCCCCGCATACATTGATCTAATCATATATGTTTTAGTTTTTTAGATATTATCACAAATCCATCTGTTTAGCGCTCGCAGTTATACTTCCACATCTGAGGCACCTTAAGCCCTCCATGATTCAAGGTTATTGGTGGCTTCCAGTATCAGAGAATTCATCCTGCACAAGAACGAGGTTTCTTATCTAATAATGACAAATGTCACCTTTTGGCTTCATGGCCCAATTTTGTTTCCCTCTTGTCACTCATAGGCCCTCCTCTTTGGTCCCCCATATGACCTAGCTCAACCTGACGTAGTGCTAATCAAGCTAAGCTCATCTCCCTCTCCTCGCACCATAGAGTGACACTTGTCATGATTTGGTTAGGGTGAATTTTCTTATCCCTCATACCCATTCCCAATGGGATAGAGGGGACATAAAAAATGTTCCCCATCCTAGCCCTTCCTCAGGTTATCCATATGTCCAACTCTCAGCTTTCATGTGCCAAATCATTCTTTCTCCATCTCTCTCTCCTCGTACCTCATGAAAACGCTTGTCATGATTTATTTGAAGTGAATTGTCTTGTCCCCCTTTTCCCAATTCCCAAGGGGACATGGGGTGAAAAAATTCCCCATACACAAGCCATCAAAACCCTAGTTTTGAAACATAAGAAACTTTCTCACCTGTGATCAAAAAGTGGTTATCGCATAACTTAAAAACATAACAAACTTGTTTCCAAGTTTATTTATTTACATAGTTTGAACATTAGTCCATTATCGAAGACATTAAACTTATAAAAACATAAGAGCATAAGAACCATGATTCCCACCACATTTCATACCAACCATGTCTGTAAAAATGGAGCTTTTCCCATAACTTGCTAACCAAAAAACTGATTGCACCAAGCTTTTCACTGATTTTTCTCCTCACTGGATCCCTTACAATCACTGAAGCTCCAATCCTCCATTAATGGATTCCATCACATAGTAGCAGTCCTAAAACCCTCATTCCAAAAAAAAATCTTTTTTATTTACAAGAGTTTTAGCTGATGGAACATGACGAAACTTGGAGCACGAGATCCCAGTGCAAAGCCGAATCCAAAAATGGTGATTTTACTAAAAATTGGAAACATTTTGACCAGTTACTAAGACACACACACATGCTAAAAATAGTAAACTCTCAAATTTTCAAGCTCCAATAATTCAACATGTTCGGAAATAGTAAGGAACATCAAGTAGGTCAAAATAGACAATTTTCCCAAAATAGCAGGTTCTAAAAAAGTAACTTAATAAAAATAGAAACTTTCTAAAAAATGGTAAATCATCATCAATGGTGGTTAATTGAGTGTGCCACGAGATTTAGAAGAGAAAATTTAAGAAAAAAGGTAGATTTCCCCAAAATAGTAGCTCTCTAGTCCCACCTGCCAAAAATAGAAAGTTTTAATTTTTGGTGCAGAAAGTTGTCGTTGGCTCCATTTTCTCTTATCTCGCTAAATTTTTCCATCCCCACATGGTTATAAAATTATCTCATAGCTCAAAAAATAAAATAAACCCTCCAAAAGGATCCTGAAGCATCATCTTGATCACAATTGTGTCAAAGAGTGAGGTAGAACATATCCATGCGTGACAGGTGAAATTCAGGGACATTGTGTAGTTGGAAAAGATTTGAAAAGTGCCAATGATCCCATTGAAATCCAACATCATCAAGGGAAGTCATCATATTCTTAATTAAAATGAGAAACTCATCAGAACAATCTGAGCACAAAGGTATACAAACATCCCAGGTTTGATCTCATTCAAGTACTATGAAGTAACAAATGCTAAAGAGGTGATCTTCATGTGTGACATCATGAATGCAAGAACAAGGAATCAAATTAATTTCATTTGATGTCATAGTGTTCTTAAACACTCAATCAAATACCTTGTAGCATGGCCAATCCATCTAAGGAGGTCATTGTAACTCTTCGGGAAAGTTAGAAACATCGTGTCTCGAACCCATTGTCTTCTCTCTGAAAAGCAAATCAAGTGAGCTAGTCCAAGGATGTAAGTATTCAAGCCACCCTGTGTGAATAATCAAAATCTCATGCTTCTATTCAAGAGCATCTGAGTATGTCTTTTCAGATGGTGGAACTTTCCCATAACGAATAAGAAGTGATCCTACATCAAAATTTTGAAAGTGCTCTGGTGACCAATATCATGTCAACTCCTAAAGAGTGATTCCCATGGATTCAAGGATTGCTCGAAAGTGAACCAAGAATGACTTAACAAGTTGTCATTCCCAATCTTGGAGGTATCACAAAAACCTTGAGATCCATGTGGAGGAACAAAATAATAATTGTTGCGAAGAAATAAAAAGGTTACAAAAAGTATGTGCATAGCCATATGCCACTATTGTAGACACAAAATTATGCACTTTAGACATTATTTAGTCCCAGTCTCATACTACTATTTAGAGGTTTTTTTAGTGAAGAAAGTACTAATCAACCCCCATCTTTTGGCCATCCTATTTTATTTTATTTCGTCATTACTGACCTCTTAAACCCATATGCCCAGTCAGCTTCTATCATCCCGCATTATTTTAGCCTTGACTGAGACTCCTAGATTAATATTTGGGCACCCGTGGGCCCCCTAGTCTCACCAAGGGTGCCCCAATCCTTTTTGCACTTTCCCGCCACTTTTTAGGCTCTTTCTAGTTGTTTGGCATCTTTATCTTTCTTGTTTTCACCCTTTTTAAGGTTAACTATGAAATTAGATAAAGATAACCCTATAAATATAAAGTTATGCGACCATAATGAGGGACCTAGCATTAACCTAGCATCACTTACTAGTATCACTCACCCAGAGTTGCAACCATCTATTGCATTGGAGATCATTTGAATCCACATAGCTCCATCACAAGACATAAGGCTAGGACATCTGCATCACACTTCATAGGGGAAGGGATTCTATTATATTCCATGCAACATTCTATTATATTTTCTACATGTATTTATTGCTCGCTACTTCACAAAGTGTGACTGACACAAGAGATACCTAAGGCATGTTCACACACACTTACACATAGAACTAAATCAGGTCTGAGATATAGTGTAGCACTCAGTTAGTAAGTCAACCATTATGGAAGTTGAGGTCATTTTGACCCCTTCATTTTAATTTTCATTTTTAGGGTTTGATGTTTGTTTGGGGTCTTTCAGGGCTTCTCCTTCATCTTGGATTATCAGCAACATCTGACATGGGACAACGAAGTTGATGTGATAGAAAGTGAGGGTTTCATATCACTTCTCAGCCCTGTGAAGATCTGTTTCAGATCTTTTGCATAGACTAAGGTGCCCATATTACCGACCAAAGTGCTCAGAGGTGCCCTAGTCCCACTCCAGGCACTCTAGTCTAGCTAGATCCTCTAGATATGTCCTTTATGGCATCCCAACATAGTCGTTTCTGTTTATGACTTTTCCATTCATCACTGCAACATTGTCCTACCAACATCTTTTAATCAGTTAAGTCACTTCCATACTTCTCTTTCATATTAGGGTTAGCACTTCATTTTGCATAGCTTCTTAGATCATTAACATACTTCTTTATTGCATTTATTTACTTTATTTATAGTTTTTCATAGCTTATATTAACTACCCATATTATCCACATTTTAGTTAATAATCTACAAATTAACCTTAAATGAAGTTATGTCTTTAAATGAAGATATGTTCTCTAAATATTTGAGCATCTTTACAAATGTGGATTCTTGAATTAGCGATCCATATATGACTTCAATATCGTTATTTTTGATTTGTTAACACAAATCTAATGGAGTGTGCTAATGAAACCAACATACATAAAGTATGAGACCGTCTTCTACATCATGCTAGTGTTTATTTTCATCCAATATTGTTTTTATGTATTGCTCATAGGTATTGCACTAATTTTTGGCCTTGTTTTGTTATAATCCTACATATAAGTTTTGGTATTGTTGTGCCCTCAAACTAAGTTGGAAATTTTATACCAAACTACGTTGGATTGATTATGGGAGAACTTTTATATTTACTTTCTAAGTCTCCAATTCATATGAACAACATATACTTACCCTTTTTCAATATTGTGTTTTTAGTTAGCCTATTTCCCTTAAGTGAGTATTACTTAATTATACTCATAAATATATTAAGTTAACACTTCCAAAAGAATCACCTAACTTCTTAAAGACATTTTTTTCAAGGATAAGTGTGATAATGTAAACACTCAATTGTGGAAACTATTTCATATGAGATGAACCCTTTAAATGTGTAACATTTATAAACACACTAAGTTTTTGTGCCAAAATATCACCTAACCTCTTACAAATATTTCTCTTGGAAAAGTGTGATAAGGGAGCCAGAGGGCTTAACTATAAAAAACTCCAAGGTAAGTGGATTTTTGTAGTAGAGAAAAATCTTATGTATGAATGACTGAATGCAATATAATAACAATGTCCATGAGATCAAGCAATCTATGGGACCAAGAGCATTAAAAAGATTGTTCCATACCAAAACAACCTCTTGACATAAGGTTGTGCTCCCCTAGTCTTATGAAATGCTCATTCCCTTTTTGATGTTGGATCTTCTATCATGAATCTTGACCAATTAATTTCCTATTTTATCTACCCTTGCCTCATTAAATAAGGTAATTAGATTGCTTGATTTAAGGTTGTTTTCGTACTTGATTCGAATTTCACAATAGCTTGCACAATCCATGTTGTAGTGTCATTATTCCTCCATCATCCCTTTGTTATAAATTGGGCATGTTGTGTTTTCCCAATCTTCTTTAGACATTTTCCACCTGTTGGTTTCACACCTAAGGTAATGAGAGTTGGTCCTTAGCTAAGCCATCAACATTTTCACCTTCCACTTGATTTGTGCTTCTATGTAGGTATTTTTCTCATGGTCTCATGTGGGATCAATTTTTTTGACATTGTATTGCTTTCTTCCGCCTGAGTGGCCTTGTCCACATGGCTATCCTAAATGTTTCTCTCACGCACCTCTTTATTTCCTCCTAGTAGAGTTTGGGCACTCTTACATGCTAATGTATCATTTAATCATCTAATTTTTTCTCAGTAATCCACTGTTATTCTTCCTACCTAATTCTTCATCTACAACCATTTTGTGCCACCAATGAGTCTCCCTACTCTGTGCCCTCTTTAATAAACTTAACAATCAAATCATGGTTAAAGCTTCTAACATGAGAGTACGTGTTTCAAATAATACAATATAATATGGAACTAATGTTTCATTTTTTAGGCTACTTTTCATTAGATTGTTTTGAATTCTCTCAATTTGTCTCTATTTGAAATATAAACCATTGCTACCCCAAACTTCACATCCATATAGGACTGCTGATGTGACAAGCAATCCCAACAATTTTTTCTTGGTTTTGTAATCCCATTATCATGTGGTCCAACATCTATTTTTTAGTAAGTATAAGTCATTCCACCCTCTTGTATCATTTTTCCTTACACGTCTCCTAACTAAGCTAGTTGTGGAAATCAAGCATGAGGTATTTTTATTCTTCTACCACTTCCAATGAGCTTGCTTTGAAAATGATAGGTATTTTTTTATGATTCATAGGAAGATTGAGAGAAAATAGCTTCTACATTATGGTATAGAAATAGAACTAGATGATCACGCGGGCCGAACCCTTGTTGTATATATAGGGAGGAGGCCCATAGCCCACCCACCCTTTCTCGCATATATAAGGTATCCTGATACGCAAGTTCTTTTGTTTGTTTTTTCTATGTGGTGAATAGATCATGATCTTGGTTCATCCAACATTCACTTGCACTTAAACCTCTTGAAAGAAGAGTTCTAACAACTTTAAGTGTCCTCTCAAATTATGTATTATTTTTGCAATTAAGATAAGATCATTTGCATATAGGAGAAGCTTTACAACATATTTAGCTAGATGGATGGTCTTTCCACCCAATTTGTATATCCATTGTTCTGAATTATCAATAAATATCCCAAATAAGGTGTGGGATATTAGACATCCTTGTTTGACACCAATGTTGCTTCTAAATAAGTACAACATTCCTTCACTTATTCTAATTTTGGCTCAAACTTGATCATAAAGTCTATAGACACCTAGAATTTGGATCAAGCAATTTTAAAACTTAAATTGCACTAACTATCCCCTTTGTCACAAATTGACAACATTTCGTCAATAACGCACCATTTCTCTTCTATCACCATTAATTAATTACATTTCGATAATTAATTAACCCTCTTATTGTTCAGGATGTCGATTAACGACCTTTCGTTAATTAATGTCCACTTCTACCTAGGTCAATTAATTATTTTTAATTAATTACGACTGCTAGCCTAAATCAATAAATTACCATTTATTGACCCATTTTCCTCTATTAAATCCCTTGAATCACACTAATTTTCCTCTAAACAACCTAAAAAGCTTACTCCTAGCCAAATAATTAATCGCCCTTGATTAATTATATGCACTCCAACTCCCATAAAGTGCTAACTAAAGTACTAACTCACATACTAACCCACCTAGCTTCGGTAAACTAAATTAAATTTACTTTTCCCTTTATCCCACATTTACCAAATCTATAGCCTTTCTCCAACTGGCAAGCTATATAAGAAACCCTTCTCCTTACCTTTCTTCTTACACCTCATTTTCCCTAGGATAAACTATAGGCATTTTGATCTTGAGTCATTTTCCATTTAAGGAAATAACCTCTCCATCTTGCATTCATCCTCTCAAATTGAAGAGCATGGGAAGATCCAAAATGGTCTTGTAGCCATTTTTTGGTGAGATCCCATATTCAACTCTTGAGGAAACCACTCCCATTTGAATGCTAAAAGTGATATAAATAGGTTCATTTTGTTAGATTATCAATCTAGAGAGTAAGAAATAACTTAGCATTTGATTTGAGATTGTTCATGCATTGAAGAAGTTGTTTCGCATAAGCTCTTATCTTGATGGTTATATAGTAGGTTTGATAGTTTTCTTAGAAGCTACTAGGTGTTAGATTTGTTTTAGCATGGAAAATTCCTATATGAGCACATTTGGAACACCCAGTGGGACGGATCCATAGTCTTTTAACATTTGATGTCAAGTTTTAATTGGTTTATCTCTAACTTTTGCTAACCCTTATTATACACATGTGCAATATTTTGAATTCCTTAGGGTATTTTGCTAACTTTAAATGTGTTGAGTCTCTTTTGCAGGTTTAATTGTGATGGGTTGTAATTAATTTTGAGCTAAATTAGGAAAAACTTGACCTTTTTGAGGTTGTTTGTGTCAGTCTGTCATATTTTTGATGTCATCCCAGGTACACGCACATGTGTTAGGAAGGGGCGTGCACACATTGAAACTTAAGCATGAGTGTTGTATAGGGCGCGCATACGTGCTTAGGGGCATGCATGTGATTCTTTGGTCGTGCACTTGTCATACTGTGTTTTCACCCTCTATGTCAGATGTTTTCAATGCCGCTTATATTCTTTTAGGGGCGTGTAGGTGCTTCTCTGGCCACTCATATGCTTTTTAGAGTCTCTATTAACCTGTTTTTTGACATACGATGTAAATGATGTGTACCTTCCTCTCTGGTCATGCATATGCTTAGTTGACTGTGTATTTTTAACAGAGCCACACACTTGTTGTTAGGTGCACGTACTTGTTGTCAGGGGCACACACTTGTTGTTAGGGGCGAGCATATGTTATAAAGCACGTGTGGATGTGACAATCTAATTTTGAACATTGTTTTTAAGTTTGCAAAAAATTTATCTATTTAAATTGCTAACACCTTGCAGGGATTTTTTTTAGAGCTAACTCTTGATTGCAAGATATATATATATATATATATATATATATATATATATATATATATATATATATATATATATATATATATCATATTCTGTGCTAACTTGTTTGGGATAAGTTAATGAATGTTGCATTTTCCTTTATGAGGATAGGATCGCGTATGCTCTTCCCTCACACCTTCTAGGTGATCTTGTGAATCAGAAACGATTCTAAACCTTTTTCATGATTTCAAGACATTTCATTAAACTTTTTGTTAAGGGAAAGAACAAACAACTTGGTTAAAATGACTGGTTTGTGCATTTAAGTTATAATTGTTTTCCATTATTTGCAATATAGTAGGATTTATCATTGTGTATGCTCTTCTCTTGCATCTTAGGACGATCTCAAGAATCACAAAAAACATTTTATCCTCTTTTCATGATGTGTTGATCGTTTGGAAAACTACTAAACTTTGCATGCAGGACCTAAATACGCTTGCCAAAGAATTAGGATCTAAACAAAATACTAATAAAATTTGATGTAGGTTGTCAAATGATGTACAACCAAACCACATTAAGTTCAAAGATAAGAAAAAAAACCACATTCAAAACACTATAATTGCAAGCTCGGTTAAGAGCTATGGATTGTCCTTTTTAAACTGGGAGAAGTTCCCTTTTCCATTAGCCTTAAGATAACAAGAGGGATGCTCCCAAGAACCCCAAAGTAGTTCATGAAAGAGGGAACCTCGTGGACGAAATGGGAAGCACTCCACTTACCTACTTGTCTACTATACACATATGAGATTTAGCGTCAAAATTATCTGTAACGCGACCCCGGTGAAAAAACAACTAAACACATTTATTGCTCATTATACCGAAGGGGGTAAAGTAAAGCCAGGATACTCCAAGGTATAGTCAGTATGACTTCCTTGGAAAACTGAGCTCACAGGGTAATTTGTGACACCTAGTTGAGAGAAGCAAATAGGAATCCATTTCGTCTTGGAACCAACTTGACCAACTCAAAGCTAATCATGTTTCAAAGAGATTTCACGAAGCAAGAACTTTTTTAGAATCAAAACCTTGTTATTCTAGCAAAGGGAGAGTCCATGAAATTTTGAGCCAAGTTTCATTCATCACGAAATTTTCAAAGAATTACTTTGTCTTAGTTTTTCACTCACCATAAGGCGGGGTGAAACTTTGCCGAAGTGAGGCCAAGTATTTTTCAACCCCACTTGATCTAATTCCTTTGCTTTCTTATTAATATTTTAGATCAAAAGAAGAGCAACATACATGTGTTATTGATTAATTATGTCCACCACTTTTGCACCCATTTACATTCGTCCTTGCTTGATACTAGATGGTAAACTTTGAAAGTGTGTTGGTACGCCTTCTCATCTTGATAGCCATTTTCTCTTGATACCCACGTCACAATCTTCATCGTAGCTAGGATTGATTCATCATTGACCTTCCTTTGAAGTGTTACGTTGTTTGCATCGCCTTGATACAATTTCAATACTTACGTCTTGTTTCTTGTAAACTTTATCTAAGTGTTTAGATTATACCATTACAATGTCCACATCTTAACAAGTCCTTGGTATACTTTGGCCTTGTTTGTTTTCAAACATTACCTCAAATCTTGAAAGGTGTTGTTGTTGCTTTGTTAGCATCTTAATCAATACTATTTCAATATTAATATCTCGCTTTTCTGAAAGATTAGTTAATGTATCCAAGTGGTATTATTACATTGTGTGCACTTGTAACTTCCAATTTTTTGGGATTTGGGCCTTGTTTTTTTTAAACAAGTTATAGTATACTTTGATTGGAAGTCACATCATCCCCTTGTTAATACTTATGCCTTATTTATTTTAAACACAACTTAAGTATTGACATTGTGTTGATCATCTTACATCGAGCTACCTTTGAAGAACATTTGCATAGGGAGTAGTTCCTTGTTGATTGGATTGATTTGCCAAACTTGCATGATTTCCCTTTGTGATTGTTTATCATATTGAATTATCTTTCTAGGACAATCCTATTTTATTCTTTGATTCTTTATCATTTGTTATTCTTTTAACATTATTGACATTCTTTTTGTGACCTTCACAATCATCACATTCTAGGATTTCACATAGGTTTGATTATACCCTTGATCAAATTTGAAAAACAACTGTGTAAAACACTCCTTGTTATGCCCCCCTTAACAAGGATGGGATCTAAAAAACTAGCATGGGAAACATCTAACAAGCAAGGAGATCAAATCCTTTCATTGGTCATGATGTAGGACCCCTCTTCTCCATGGAAAAGGAAATGGAGGACATGATTGATCATATTGGTGATGAATTAGAGTCACCAGGGGCAGAGTTCAAGTTTGACCCCACTCAATTGGACGAATTCATTTTTCTCAACAAAGATAGAGTACTTGCAAGAGTTGTAGAATTAGGTGCTAAAATTCCAAATGAACATGAATTCATTCCACCTACCAACACCGCTAATGAGGAAGAAGAGGCACAACATCCTCTTATTAACATGGATGAAATTTTAGGGCATGGATAAGATTCTACCTCAAAATCTCAAAATAACAACACGGACAGGTATAAATTTCCACTTATCAAAATGCCCAGCAGGGTTAGAGTGGAGCATGAGAACACGGAACAACCTCCTCTGCATGAAAATGAAGAAGAACCTCAAAATTATGAAGTCATTATGCAACCAAAAATTCAAGTCCTTAGTAGACACTTAGCTTATTTAGCTTCCCATGTGCAAAAAGAAATAAACAAAAATGCACATAGGGAGAAACCTAAGGTCAAGCATAGTGAACTTCACACTAAAAATCAAGGGGATGAAACGTCGAAATATAGTTGGGTATACATACCAAATTCCCCCACCAAAGAGAAACTCCTCACACAATAATTGTAATCTATGAAATCAATACTCACTAGCCTTTAAGAAAGTAATGTAGGACATAATAAAAAGTATCAATTTGAGGAATTATGTCCTTATCCCTTTGAAAATGCTATGCTACACACGACATTTCCTAAGAATTTTGATTTTCCAAAATTTGACAAGTATAAAGGGAAAGGTGATCCATGAGATCATATCAAATAATTTTACATGGCATGCCAAGAAGTGGCTTATAGTGAAAATTACCTTATACGTTTGTTCCCATGGAGTCTAGCAGGACAAGCCTTAGAATGGTTTCTTCATATACCAAAGGGGTCTATCTTCACATGGTCAGAATTAGCTGAAATATTTGTACGTCATTTCTCATTCAATGTAGAAAGTGAAGTCACCATATTAGACCTATGTAGTGTAAAACAATGACCAAATGAAATTTTTTCTAGTTTCTTACAACAATTGCGGGGGTTATCTAGCCGCTTCCCTTGTTTAATCCCTAAAAATAAATTGGTTAGATTTGTTGTACCCAATTGAATCCAAACTTTCCCTTTCATTTACAAATGCATTGTGTCAGAAACTTTGAAGAATTAACTGAGAAGGGTAGCCAAATTGAAAAGGCTTTAATCACAAAAGGGACACTGAAACCCTTTTCAAAAGATAACCACCCTTCCAAACCTACAGACAAACCCAAATTATTTAACAAAAATAAGAATGTCGTAGGAGATGGAATCACAGACTCTAAGCGTATATAGGCAGTTCAAATTGGTCCTCCCTTCAAACTTACCAAAGGACCTATTCAACCTCCAGTCAAATGTCGAGTGTTCACTCCTCTCATAGAATCCTTGTCCATGATTTTGAAACAATAGACGCAGTGAACATGGTTCAATACCCTACAATAGTACCCTTTGATGAAAACACACCTAAACCATCATGGTACAAAGAACATGAGTATTGTGATTTCCATCATGTCAAAGGGCATAAAACAGACAAGTGCTTAAAATTAAGGCACTTTGTCCAAGACCTCATTGATAGTGGAGAAATAGAAGTTGATTCGCCTGATCCCCATCAAACACAAAATCAGAAGATAGGAATATTCAAGGAACCTTTCCTAAAGCATGGTAAACAAGAGGAGAAAAATATGGATCAGGGAGATTCTTCCAAGAAGCTATAAAGCTTCTAACTATGTTTACACCCAAGCTGACAAAAATCAATATGACTCACTTATTGGATGTGTTCGTTCTTCTGACCAGTATGTAAATACTATTAGAATCAAGAACACATATAATTCTTCGATAACACAGCATGCTCATCTCATGATTCTAGAACCTCCTCTTTCTACCCCTCAGGATAGTCAGTATGACCTCTTAGAACAACTTGAGAAGACTTCTATGCTAATATTTCAATCTTAGATATCCTAAAGATATCAAATGTAAAAAAGGATATCCTTTACAAAACACTTCAAGGGTTAGGAGTGTCAATGGATGTAGATCCTTCCCACCTTCAAACTGTGGTGTCAAATCTCACACCAAGAGAACACATCACCTTTATCCATAATGAGATCTCAAACAAAGATCACACACATAACTTGCCTCTTTACATCAAATTATTTGTTACCCATAGAAAGATAAAGAGGGTGCTTGTGGACAATGGGTCTAGGTTAAACATATGTACATTGAAGTTAATCAAACATTTGGGATGAACATAATTATATCTAGAATCCCATATCATCACAATCACAACATACAACAATGCGGAGTGAAAATCAATTTGGCACCATAACATTTTCAATGGAAGTAGGACCTACCTATCATAACACGAAGTTCTATGTCCTAGACTTGGAGATTCCATATAACATGCTTCTTGGATTTGCCCATGGATTCATGTCCATGCAGGCCATCAACCTTCCATCAAAGCATTAAATTTAATCATGAGGGACACACTATCACCATTCAAGGATATCCTTAACCCTTTTCTCACTGTAGAGATTTGAATATCTTTGTGCGTAAGGGTGCTTATGCATGTCCCTCTGTCACTATTGTTGTACCTCTTCAATTTGAATCTCTTGCCTCACGTGTGGATTTGGATACACTAAGCTCTTGTGACCATGGTTCTTCTACGTCGGTTTCTCCCTTTGATACATGGGAGATGAAGATTCTTAAATACGAAATGTGGAGTATATGATATCGAATAGGAGCTCTTGGTCTCTTATCTATCCTTGTCGCCCAAGACATGAGGAAAGCCCAATTTCATATATAAACAACCTAGAGATGAGAAAACCATCAGGAAATTCCAACCTGGTGGCCTATTAGCAAAATAAATTTTTTTGGATCCTCCCACAATTTGGGTCCTTGAAGAAACTATGCCTTCATGTTACCAAATCTAGAGTACACCAAATCTAGCATAATCATGTACTCTATGGGCTATAAAGGACATGGGTGTGGTAAATATGAAAAAGGTATAAGGGATCATGTCCCAACCCCACGCTTAAAAACAAAAAGATATGGCGCCAACATTAGGCCATATGGATCTCACCCCATGGATCAAGATGTTACCTCCTTTGAATGCGAGGATAGATCTTCTTATTCTGATAGCAGACATAGATTCCAATCATAGCTAATACAGGATCTTGCCTCAAAAAACCTATTCATGGACATGATTTTCTTTACCCTAACCCCTCGCTAAGCCTCAAGTTGACCTTTTATATCCTACCCTTGTTGATTGGGACCAACAACTTCACACGCATATGGACCTCTTTGAAAATTATGAGGTGATTGCAGAATTCATGGGTATTCCTGACAGAATTCCCATCGAGGACCATAAGAAAGGCTTATACATTGACCTTGATACCTACATGTACTTCGGGAAGGAGGACGAGTTAAGTGGTCAAAAAAATGTAAGAAAAATTGAGGGAAAAATTTCCTCCAAAAATCCTCGGTAAAAACAATTCCAAGTCGCAAAGTGAAAATCTCTTTGAGGCACTGGATGAAAAACAAATCAAAAAATCCAAGGACATAAAAAGTGACCATGCCAAGGGTGAAAATCTCATAGATGTTCCCTTGGAATAAGATCTCAACCTCCCTCCTGATCCTACATGTATGGAGGATATGTCTAAGATTTTAGTAGAATAAACCATTGATGTCAACATTGTCACAAAAGAGCAACCAAAAATAGTCAAGCTAGGAGCTTCACTTTTAACACAAGAGCATAAAAAATTTTGTAATGCTTCTCAGAGAATTCTCAGACATATTCACTTGGTCATACGCAGATATTTCGGGCTTGGATCCATCTTTAGTAGTGCACAACCTTGTTGTGCATGCAGACGTAAATCCCATCAAACACAAGCTTCTAAAAATGCATTTGCTGGTGGCCCTTCTGGTCAAAGAAGAACTTGAAAATTTCTTAGTAGTTGGGTTTATCAGACCAATTGACTATTAAGAATGGATATCCAATATAGTCCCAGTACCAAAAAATGCTTTTGGAATCAAATTTTGTACTAACTTCAGAGACATCAATAAGGCATGTCCCTAAAGATGACTTCCCTCTTCCCAACATCGACATGATTGTCGATTCAACCATGGATACAAAATGTTATCTCTCATGGATGGATTTTATGACTACAATCATATTAAGATCATGGAGGAGGACCAGTATAAGAATTCCTTTACAACCCATTGGGGGAATTTATACTATTAGGTGATGCCCTTCAGCCTTAAAAATGTCAGTGTAACATATCAACGTGTAATAACAGTGATATTCCATGACATGCTTAACAACATCATGGAGGATTATGTTGACAATATCCTTGGTAAATCAAAGACAACAAAGACCACCCTAAGGTCTTGAGATGCATCTTTGAATGTCTCATAAAGTATATCGTGAGGTTAAATCTAAAGAAATGTGTCTTCAGGGTATTATTAGGTAAACTATTGGGTTTCATTGTGTCCAAAATAGGGATTGAGGTTAATCTTGCCAAGGTAACTATGGAATTACTAAAATGCCTCCTCCTAGAAACTTCAAGCCAGTTACATAGCTTGTAGGGAAAGATCCAAGCCATCCACCACTTCATATCGCATCTTACAGAAAAATGTCATCCTTTCACTCATCTGCTAAAAAAGGATGTTGACTTCTTTTGGGGACCTCAGCAATAGCAAGCCTTTGCCTTGCTCAAGCAGTATTTGGCTAATCCTCCAATCCTCATGCCAACAACCCAGGTGAACCACTTTTTCTATATATATATCCTTAACCCAATTTTCTATTGTTTCCTTTCTTGTTCAATACAATCTTAGCCATAAATAAAAAGTGGTATACTATCCCAGTCGTAATCTGATCGCTTACAAGCTCAACTACCCTCAGATTGAAAAAGCTTATTTGGTTATTATTTTTACCTTTCAAAAAATTCGTCATTATGTATTATACAATCAAACCAATCTTATATCTAAAGTTGACCCTTTGAAATACATGTTATAAAATTTAGATCTCATTAGTAGGATAGCTAATTGGATCATCCTACTAAGCGAATTCAATATTGAATATGTGCATCAAAAATTAGTTAAGGGACAGGTACTTGTAGACCAATTAGCTGAGGAACCTTTACCTAGATCAAATATAGTGTGTCTGGATATACCAGATGCATCATTAATGTACATTGAGGAATCTATCATGTCGCAAGTACACTTTGATGGATCATTCACTTTCCAAGGTTCAAGAATAGGAGTAGTGTTGGTCACTCCTGCAGGAGACTTTATACCTCAAGCTTTCCGCCTTATATTTCCATGTACGAACAACATTACAAAATATGAAGCGCTCATCGTTGGGATGAAGCTAGCTATCAAATGCAGCATCCACCAACTTAAGGCCATTAGAGACTAATAGTTGATCATTAAATAGGTCAATAATGAATATAAGGTCAAGGATGAGAAGCTCATCCCATATAAAAAGTTGGTAGAGATTCTTAAAGAGTATTTTGTGTGTATCACTTTTGAGAATATCTTAAGAGCAAAAAAATCGGTCTGCATATGTTATGGCGACAGTGGGTTCCATACTACGGATTCCACCAAAAAATAACGACATGTCATTCTTTGTTGAACACTTGCAAAACCCTGCATATGAAATGCCATAATCATGTATGGCCTGTAAAGTTGTTGGTCCTTCATCCCCATGGTATGATCCTATCTTTAACTACTTTCAAGACAATATGTTTCCCCCGAATATAACCCACTCTGAAAAGAGGAACCTTATCAAAAAGATAGCCCGTTACACCCTCCTCGAAGGCACCCTCTATCGTTGTGGCTATGACGGGAATCTGTTATGTTGTTTAGATGTAGCGAAGTTAGTCCAAGCAATTAAGGAAGTACACGAAGGTGTTTGTGGAGCCCATATCAGTGGAATAATCTTGGAAAATAAATTGTTGAGAGTAGGCTACTATTGACCTACCATAGAAACTGATTGTTACCAGTATTTTAAGAAGTGTGCATTATGCCAGAAATATGGAAACCTTATTCATGTGTTGTCGCAACCTTTACAAACGATCACAACACCATGGTTATTCTCTAAGTGGGGACTAGATCTCATAGGGAAAATCACCCCTACCTCCTCAGATGGTCATACCCATATCATAACTGCCACATAACAATTCACCAAATGGGTGGAAGTTGTTCCTCTCACGTATGTTACAAGTGCCCAAATCTCAAAAGCCATCATGAATCATCTCATCTGTCATTATGACATCCCTTCCTCCATTGTAGCCGACAATGATAAGTCCTTTAAAAACAAGATTGTTAAATCTATATGCTAACGCTTTCAAATACACTAAAGTGGTCTACTCCCTATTACCCTCAAGGTAATGGATAAGTAGAGGCCTCTAACAAACTCTGTGAGCAACATGAATAGGTGAAAACATACGTGGAGTTATGACATGTCCAACAGAAAGGAGTACAAGAAGGTGGTTTGAATGTACATATGTCTTATAAGATTCAAACTATGCGGATCCTTCTTTGGAGTGTACCGCCAAACCGATATTCATTGAGCTCGAGTCCAATGCATGATCTAAAACATCAATTTAGAATAATTTCCTTAGCACATGCCAACAACATTGAATGAATGTTGTATATACTCCTAGGATAGACACTGTTCACCAGTCCATGAATTCTGTGTATGCAGCTATCAAACCATATGGGAAAGTAAATAAAAGAGGAAATGTGTTGACAGGTTGGAAGATTTTACAAAAAAATATGGAATAGTTGCAGGATTGATTTCGAGTATATAGGCAACGCATGCAGTGACAACAGGTGCACAAATGATCAGGCGATAGAACTGCACATATGCTGAGCACAATATAATGTCCCACCTCAAACAAAAATACCATATATTGATACAGGTTAATCATATTTTGAAGTCCACGATGCACGGATCGACACTACCCACAACAAAATAAAGAATCTATATTTTATATGTTCCTTTAAACTCTTATTTGAAATTCTATTGGCTCTCGCAGGTTACCCAGAACAGATGCTCTAGCACAAATACAGTCTCTGCCAATCACAAACAAAATAAGGAAAAGATAATACTTGCAGATAGAGAATTTGATACACAATTTTGTCAAAGCAAGAGTCACATCTACATGATCAACAAGAAAGGTGTACTGCTCGTTTCCAATTGTTTTTGACATCCATCCATCAATTAGAAATGATCACTCTCATACCAAAATGAAATGGTATCAGGAGGTTTACACAATAATCTTTAGAGTGTATTTCATATGGAAAGGATTGCTTGATTTATATGCAGTTTGAATCCTACAAAATAGGGGAGATATAAACACTCTACCCAAAATGCATGAGTTGTTTCAAACAACTCAACAACTCTAACAAATACAATATAAGTGAGATAATATCTTACAACTAACACTCCAAATATTATTCAAACCATACAAATGCAAGCACTAAAAAATATTAATTCCTAACAATGCCCACATGAACTTTTCAACAAAAGAGTTTATATTGGTATTATGTAGGGATCGATGCACACATCTCTACTCTATATCCATATTTGGTATGTCGTCGTCTATCTTCCATTACACTAGGATTTTTCCTCGTTTTGGTATTTTCTCTTCATCTTTTCGATCGTCAATCGACCTCTTTCATCACCCCATCGACACTCAAGGGGGGCATCCTTCATTCTACTAGTTTTTCTTCTATCCCTTCAAAATTCACTTGTCTACTATTTTTGAAGTGGCATCGCTTACGCCACCCCAAAGAGGGGCAAATGTTGACACCTAGAATTTGGATCAAGCAATTTTATTACTTAAATTACACTAACTATCCCCTTTCCCGCAAATTGATGACATTTCGTCAATAATGCACCATTTCTCTTCTATCACCGTTAATTAATTATATTTCGTTAATTAATTAACCCTCTTATCACTCAGGATGTCGATTAACGACCTTTCATTAATTAATGTCCACTTCTACCCAGGTCAATTAATTATTCTTAATTAATTACGACCGCTAGCCTAAATCAATAAATTGCCATTTATAGACCCGTTTTCCTCTATTAAATCCCTTGAATCACACTAATTCTCCTCTGAACAACCTAAAAATCTTACTCCTAGCCTATTAATTAATCGCCTTTGATTAATTATATGCACCACAACTCCCATAAAGTGCTAACTAAAGTACTAACTCACATACTAACCCACTTAGCTTCGGTAAACTAAATTAAATTTACTTTTCCCTTTATCCCACATTTACCAAATCCATAGCCTTGCTCCAACTGGCAAGCTATATAAGAAACCCCTCTCCTTACCTTTCTTGTTACACCTCATTTGCCCTAGGATAAACTATAGACATTTTGATCTTGAGCCATTTTCCATTGAAGGAAATAACTTCTCCATCTTGCATTCATTCTCTCAAATTGAAGAGCATGGGAAAATCCAAAATGGTCTTGTAGCCATGTTTTGGTGAGATCCCATATTCAAATCTTGAGGAAACCACTCCCATTTGATTACTAAAAGTGATCTAAATAGGTTCATTTTGTTAGATTAGCAATCTAGAGAGTAAGAAATAACTTAGCATTTGATTTGAGATTGTTCATGCATTGAAGAAGTTGTTTCTCATAAGCTCTTATCTTGATGGTTTTATAGTAGGTTTGATAGATTGCTTAAAAGCTACTAGGTGTTAGCTTTGTTTTAGCATGACAAATTTCTATATGAGCACAAAGCCTATGTATTAACCACCAATATTCATCTGGAACTCCAAATCCCTCCATCACACTCCAAAGTTTGTTTTTTCGAAGTCAACTAAGAGATCCCATACGTTTTCAATCAAGTGCCTAAGATTGACTAGTGGTTGATGATATAAGATGAGCCCTTTAAATATCAAAGATGTTACCTTTTTCTTAATAGTGTTTTGTCTAATGAAACACCTATTGGGTAAACTTCAATGTAGATGAGCTTAATTATAAGGAAAACTCCAAGATAATCGGGCTTGATTGTGCATAAAAGTCGTTTATGTGAAATAAATCTTTTGAATGTTTGATATGCGTAAATATTACACGCTTACCCTTTTAAGTATTTAATGCAAGCAAACACAAATGTGCTTCTTCTTTACCTAATCTCTAACACATATTTTACTCAAAGAGCATGATAATGTGAACACTTACCTCCCCCTAGGTAGGTTTGAATATGGAAAAAATCATATTTTTAAATAAAATGGCTAATTATATAAACACCATGTATGTTCCTCATAAATGTGTAGAGTTTAATTGGGAAAAAATATATATGTAACTGACATGTGTAAACACCATATATTTCCCATTCTTCTAAAAAAAATTGATCACATTATATATTTTCCTCTTAAATGTGCAGGGTTAAATGGGGAGGAGATTCTATATGACTCATATGCATAAACACCATATATTTTCCTTTTAAATGTGTAGTGTTTGATTGTGAAAAAACTTTATGATTGAACACAGTAACTAGCCCATGCAAAAAACGAGCTAAGACAGGGTCTTTATAAAATCACAAAAATTAAATAAAAATTTATTTTTATATTATATATATTAAATATTTAAATATAATTCAAAGTAGAGAGGTTTGACTCACGAAAACTCTCCTAGTTACAAGTATTTAAGGTAGGCAAACATCACATCAAATTTTTCTTATAATTTTTTAACCCATCTCCACTCAATTATATAGAATGTAATTGTGAAAAAAACTCTTATGTAAATGAACTTTGTTATTTTGTAAAAGAAAAATCCATTTATTTTTCTATTTTTAAATCATTTTGATATATAAAAATAACTCTATATACAATTGAAATATAAATGTTTGCCTATTTGAAGCAAATCTGCACCATTCCATTCATTGTTGTGTTTTTATGCCCAAATAGGTTTTTGTGCATGTCCACCCTCCACAATCATTTCAAGAGCAAGAAAATCATCAATATTGGGTCCCACTACCCATAACTTCAGTCCCAAGACAAGAAGCATCTGTGACACACCCTTGAAAACTTGATGAAACAGTTCAGTGGTTGAATTGGACCAGCTCAATTGCATCACTCTTTTAAGGTAAGGTAAACCCTTTAATCCTTAGTCCAAAAGTGACTGCTGCCATTGGGGCCACCTGCTGCTTGCCTGTCCATGTGAAGCCCACTCTACCACCTCTTTTTTTCTAATTTCTCACCCTTTTAATCTCCTCCCTCTACATTTCCCTCCTCCCCTTTGCCAAACCCATTCACATTTTATTCTGCTTCGCTCGCAGTACCTTTTTGGGTCCTACAGGATAAACATTATCAGTGCTTCGTTGCAAGGAACACAAAGTTACAGACGAGCTGCTGCATCCGGACAATAGCTTTTCCTCGTCTGTTTCGCTCCATCTTCCATTGAGCTTCAAGGTCTGCAACGTAGTTTCAAGAGGTTAGTTAATGAGTTGGGCTCGAGGAGTTCTATACAGAAAATATGTTTTTAAGGAACTTTACCAATTTGGGTGTCTTGGGTGTCCTGTTTGTTCTAGGTTTGGCTAAAAATAGAATGAAAACTAGTGTTTCAAGTTGAATCTGATTTCACAGTGACTGTGGAGAGTAGAAGCTTTTTCCCCATTTGGCTGTCCTGGTTATACTGGATTTTACTTCTTTTCGAAAAGTATTTTTATTAAAGTTAGAATCTGACTTCACAGTGACTTAGAATAGTATTGAGTTATTTGAGAATAACTTTAGAATATAAGTTTTCTCCCCATTTGGCTGTTCTGGTTATCCTAGATTTTATTTTATTTTAAAATGTTTCATGCTTGAATCTGACTTCACAATGACTTCGGATAATAGAAGTTATTAGACAATGACTTTGGAGGATAGAAATTTCCTCCCCATTTGGATGCCTTGGTTATCATAAATTTCATTTTTGAAAATCTTGTTTAAGCTTGAATCTGCTTTCACATGGATTTTGGAGGATAAGCTTGAATCTGGTTTCACATGGATTTTGGAGGATATAAGTTTTCTCCCTGATTTGGGTGCCCTGGTTGTCTTAGATTTTACTTTCAAAAAAGCTGTTAGAAGCTTGAATCCGATTTCAGAGAATACAAGTTTTCTCCCCCATTTGGATGTCCTGATTATCTTACATTTTACTTTCAAAAGGTCTGTTTTAAAGCTTGAATCTGATTTGGTGATGACTTTAGCTGCTAGAAGTTTTCTCTACCATTAAACTTTCCTGGTTACCATAGGTTATAACCGGAAACATGAAATTGTTTAAGTTTGGGTATTTGATATCACAATGACATTGGAGAAAAGTAGCTGTTCTTCTCAGTTTGGTGTCCTGGTTATCATTTTAGCTATAAAAACAAGAGAATTTGTTCCAAGCTTGTGTGTCTGATTTCCTAAAGAGCATGGAGAAAAAGGAGGTTCCTACTTATTTAAGTGTCCTTGTCATTTTCATAGATTTGAAAAAAAAATGGGATTTGTTTCGAGCTTGGGTATCTGATGACATGATGAGTTTGGAAACCCTTTTGGATGCCCTGGTTATCATAAATTTAACTTCAAAAATGCTTTTGTTTAAAGCTTGGGTATCTGATTTCGTAATAGCTTTGAAGAATGAGAGATTTTCTACAGTGAGTGTCCTGTTTATCATTGGTTTTGCAGTAAACTGAATTTGTTTCAAGCTTGGGTATCTAAATTCTCGCTGAGTTTAAGAAAAAAGATGTGGGTGTTGATTTCTTGGATTGATGTTTGCAGATCAAGGTCAAGGTCTGTTTTGCCTTCTTGGATTTTGATTTTTAATAAGGCGTTGTATAAATTTTAGCCATGGCAGTCCCAAAACTTGAAGACATCAGCCATCCTCCAACAGAGCAACTTCAAGGCCTTGATTACTGCATCGACTCCAATCCGCCTTGGTGTAAGTTTCTTCTTTACAGCCTTCACTCTCTTTAGCGTTCTTGTATCTTATCTTGTCTTGCTCTTTACACATTAAGATATGCTTCTGCTTTCAGGATAAATTTCTATTGTTTCTAGCATATAGGCCTCTCACTTTTCAGAGCTCTGTTATGTAATGCTTAGAAACCAGTACTTTCAAGCTAGAAAACTTGCATTTATAGGTTGAAAAGAGTGTTGTATGCAACTATTAGGAGAATCCATTTGTAGGCTTTTTTTATTTCACTTGTATTTATACAGATACTGTTTTTGGAATGAATTTTATTTCGTTAATCATCTCTGATTGTGAATTCTTTCTTGAACTTCATGTGATTGTGAACGGAATTCTTAATTGCACCATTTTTGCCATTATCGGTTTCTTGGAAATAGTGCCCTTTCCTCTTATGTGTTACGGGAGTGGAAAATGCTTTTTCAGTTTTTGTAAATACTAATAGCCTAAATTGTGTGCACCTTCTAATCTTATTCTATCATAATGCTTTGATGTAGCGGAAGCAATTATCTTGGCATTTCAGCATTATATTCTTATGCTAGGAACTACTGTGATGATCCCAACTTTTCTGGTTCCTTTAATGGGGGGCAGTAATGTAAGATTCTCTTACTATTTAGTATTTATAATTATAAAAACTAGAGCTAGAACTTTTGATGAAAAATTGCTGAAGTTTTTCTGATATGCCTGCCCCTTCATTGTATTGGTTGATTGTGCAAAACAGTATGATAAGGCACGGGTAATACAGACATTACTATTTGTTGCTGGCCTGAACACACTCCTACAGTCATTGTTTGGAACTCGTTTGCCTACAGTTGTTGGTGGATCATTTTCTTTTGTGATACCTATACTGTCAATAATCACAGATCCATCATTACAGATCATTGATGAACCACATCAGGTTAGTTTTCAGAAAGATTTAGTACATAGCTAGTTTATAGATGTTTATCAGTTCTGTTTCGTTCATATTCTAACAAACCGTTGCATTCCAGTTAAAATTAGAATATGATAAATGTTATTTACTCACCAAATTTCCAGAGGTTTGAACATACCATGCGTGCAATCCAAGGGGCTTTGATAGCAGCATCAAGCTTGCAAATTATTCTTGGTTACAGCCAACTATGGGGCATCTGTTCAAGGTGTGTAGTTGCGTTATGCTGGTTATTGACACATGTGTGCATACCTTGCCATGTTAGAAATATTACTGTCGTTTTACCACCCTAATGGTTGTCGAAGAGTCTGAAAAGAGAATCCATCTCAAACGTGTGCGTTTTTCAGGTTTTTCAGCCCCCTTGGTATGGTTCCTGTTATTAGCTTGGTTGGTTTTGGGCTATTTGGGCGAGGTTTTCCTCAGGTACATGGCAAACTTTTTGATTGAATTCATCTAGGAAGTTCTGCAAGTATCTCGCTGTCTAGTTTCCTAGCCATTTAATTTATCTTGTAGTGTGGAGCTTTTGGTAAATGTGGTGACTTGTGGGACTTCTTATCAGGGAATACTGATTCTATCATTGGCTTCTGCCAGGTTGCCCAATGTGTGGAAATTGGTCTACCAACGCTTTTTGGATTCATTGCCTTCGCTCTGGTATATCAATGATTGAGAGGGTCTCTTTCAATAAGTTTCTAATACCTATGAAATTTATTAATCTAGTTATATTTTTTCAAGTAGCCTTTTGGTGATGCAGTATTTGAAGCATATGCGTATAAAGGATCAACAAGTTTTTGAACGCTTTGGACTGCTTTTCTGTGTGGCTCTTTTTTGGGCTTATGCTCATCTCTTGACTGCAAGTGGGGCCTATAAGCACAGTTCTTCTTTAGCGAAAATTCATTGTCGTACTGATCAATCACATCTATTATCAGCCACGCCCTGGTAAGGAATTTTATGCTTCAAGCTGGCACAAGGCCATGTTCAATGTCTTGATGAGCTGATCCTCAGTATTTTACAATTTGCATTTAAACCTGTGATGAAACAAGAGTGACTCCCACAACTGCAGGGTAAAATTTCCTTACCCACTTCAATGGGGAGCCCCTACCTTTAATGCTGGTCATGCATTTGGAATGATGGCTCCAGTTCTAGTTTCCATGATTGAGGTAATGTATACTTTGCTTTGTATCATTTTTCATAATGCATCATGTCAAAGGGGTTTGTTTATTTTATTTCTTGATTGTTATTAGGCTCACATAATTTATATTCTTGTTATTTCACGATAATCTGTTTTTAACTTTTTGCAACATATAAACTGCACTGTGCAGTCAACTGGAACATACTTGGCTGCATCAAGGCTTGCTAGTGCGACACCTCCTCCCGCATATGTTCTTAGTCGTGGCATTGGTTGGCAGGCATGAGTCCATGCCATGATCTTTATTAAGATTTCTTGTACTTCTTATTTTTTCATTTTCTTTTATATGCAAATGACATGATCTTTCATACTGTGGCTTACAACAGGGCATTGGGATACTGCTGGATGGGCTTTTTGGGACAGGAACTGGTTCAACAGTTTCGGTGTAAGAAGGATGATGCTTTCATTTTTTAATGTGGGCATAGTTACAATTCTATTTAGATTCTAGAACCATTTGTTTTTCTAGGGCTTATGACTGGTAATCAAAATTTACAGCCTGGGACCATGCCATCTTGTTTCAGAGAGAATGTTGGACTTCTTGGGGTAACTCGAGTTGGTAGCCGCCGCGTGGTGCAGATTTCTGCAGGGTTCATGATCTTCTTTTCAATATTAGGTAGGGGATGCTTTTGTTTGGGGTAGGGTGGGAGAGCCCTTAAGTATGTTTCTATTTGACTTGCATAGGGTTATATTTGTGATTGTTTTTTATCATCTCTGTTACTGGTTTTGCATTCTGGCACAGGAAAATTTGGAGCCCTCTTTGCGTCAATACCTTTCCCAATTTTTGCGGCATTGTATTGTGTCCTATTTGGGATAGTTGGTAAGCCCATTTTTGAACCCCATGAACTACAGCGGGATTATTTGCTCCTTGTGTTAAATATTTGTGTGACTTCTAATTGGGATCTTTGTTACTTTGGCTATTCCAGCGGCAGTTGGTCTTTCCTTCTTGCAGTTCACAAACATGAACTCTCTGCGCAACCTGTTCATTACTGGAATTTCCATCTTCCTGGGACTGTCCATTTCTCAGTATTTTAATGAGTTTGCCATAGCACAAGAAGCTAAGTTGCCTGCTTCTCAGCAAGGTCAGGTGGCGGCTTCTATAAAAGTTCCTCATCCTTTCCATGGACCGGTTCATACAAGTGCCACATGGGTGAGTTCGACATTCTAGTTTTAGTCTTTCAAAATTTGTATCTACTAGCACAGCAGGTGGGAATGCTCTATTGAAATTTAAAATGTCTCTTTCTGATTGCAGTTCAATGATTATCTAAATACAGTTTTCACTTCAGCACCAACGATTGCCCTAATAATTGCAGTATTCCTAGACAATACACTACAAGTTCACAAAGCGAAGAAGGATAGAGGAATGCCTTGGTGGGTTAAGTTTCGAACATTTAAAGGGGATAGCCGTAATGAAGAGTTCTACACACTTCCTTTCAATCTCAACAAGTTCTTCCCCCCTACATGACCATGATTATCATCTTTTATAAATGTGAGTGTACAGAGGGAACTGGAATGATTGCATCTGAAACACGTGAGTAGATTTGAAGTTGATATGGGTTTTGATAGCTCATTGATCAATGCTTATGCTATTGGAAATCAAAACATACCTTTATTCAATGGTGCTTGCTGCAAACACAATTTTCAGGAGATGGATTTCAATTGCCTCTTGATTATTTTGTTCATCAAGCTTCTATCCATTTTTGATCAAATGAGTGGCTGCTTATAAAAGTAGTGACAATTGCAATGCAGAACTTTATTTTAGATATCAAATCATTTTCTGGGTTCCTTTCATTTATTTATGCAGGGACGTGTGTCATGCTTTCCTGGCACTTCTCTGCTTCGCTTATGTGAGTATCAAATGTTTCTCAGCTGCTCTTTATCCTTCATCTGTCAGTGCAGGACCAACGCTAATGAGGTTTATCTAATAAAGATGTTAACATCAGTGTCATGCTCTGGAATTAATTAAACTTTCCTTTGGATTTATTTTGTAATGCCCACAAGAATCGAATTGTCTTAGCCATATTCATTTCTAGCACATCTAATTATGAGCTTCCGACTGTTTTCAGTAAGATAACTTATAAAACATATTCATATGTTTAGTTATGAATTGCTGCAAACATTGGAACAGTTCAGAAACATTGATTTTTCTCAGTAATGATCTGGCTGTGTTTCGGTTTCTTATGTACTACTAATGTCTTTATATGCCTGTAAAGAATGATCATAACAAGTAATATGTAAATGCATGTTTGCTCGAAGGCAACCTCGAATTGAAGTCCAACATGAGTACGGAAGATGATTGAAGGGTGATATTCTCGGTGCCCGTAGATGACAGCCAAGAATGTGTTCATTACACCTCTGCAAACCCAGTCCCAAAGATGCTACAAGCCTTATCTAATAACAGCAGCATGCATTCATTGATAAGTATGGCAAAAACCAGAATCACAAGATTATGTGAAACTTCAATTGGATGCTGCACATGCTCCTCCATTACTATATAATATATATGCATCATTCCATGCATCTCTACACGGTGCATTCCAAATTAATTATTGACCATACAAAATGTTTCTCTTCACTTGAACTAATAAAACATAGAAACATGTTGAACCCATTACATTCAGGTTTGGCTGCCTCACCCTCTTGGACTTGAGTGCATGGTAGAACATGAATTTTATTGGGCATTTCCCTCATTTGCTTAGATGCCGAAGTGCAAGTGCATTTTTTAAATGGTGAATCATTATGATTTTTTTGAAGGCTTACATGAGCAATTTAATTAGATTATTAATTTTTGTGGGATCGTGTTGAGTTTTAAGTCATCTCAAGACAGCCTTAATTTTTTTAACCTGTGTGAGTTTAAATTATTTCAAGATGACCTCCATCAGTAATCATTACCTTAATGACGTTTTTCTTCATGTGTTTCTGGTAAAATCAAAAAGCAAGGGGACCCACTTAGCGCACATGCACCACAAGCATGTAATGGCCCCATTCCTACCTCCACGGTCTAGTGACTGGTTTTTCGTCTTAGCCTTGGTCATACCCAAGGGGCTAGCGGCGTAGAGAGTTGTTGGGTATGGTTTTCACCTACATTTCACTTATATGTTATGTTTTGGCGTTATGCATGTACTTTATGATGACTTAACTGAAAAAGGTGGGGTAATGTTCTATTTCTTCGTTGGGGTCACTTAAGTGGACCTTTTGGCCTAGGAGAAATAAAGTCACTTTAAGTGATGATTAAAATATGACATATCTCCAAGGGGGGTCGAATTAGGGTTTTATGGCCATTTTTATGATAGAAAAAGTTATAAAAGGTGGTGTTTGGGGAGGAAAAAGGATCTTGGTTCATTTTGCCATCTTATGTTGGAGCTTTCAGCTTGCTTTCCTTGTTTGTGGAGGTGAAATTTTGCAGGAACCCTAACTTCAGTAGTGAAAGATCTATCCCTAGCTAGTAGAGCACTCTTCGGTGGTGAAAGATCTAGCCCTAGTTTGTTATTGTAGAGTTTATTCAGATCGGGTTGTCAGATTCAGAGTTTCAAAGGCTCGCTGATCCAGTTTCAAGTCCAGAAAGAGAAGACAACCATATTCAATAAGAGAGATCATTTATTTTATCAGAGGAACTTTTTGTTATTGCATGTCATTGCATGTTGATGCATGTTACTTGCATGTTGTTGCATGTTGGTTTAATTGCAATAAAAGTGAATATATTGGTTATTTTCTGATTTTATACCTTGCTGCCATAACTGTACTTTGCTGTCATATTTTTCTATATACTATTGTCATAAAAATTAGATTGTTATTTGTGAAAATTTGGTTGGAAATCTTGAATATAAAGTAAATCCGGAAAAGGGATATTTCAATGGTATCAGAGCTGTTGTTGTTTCTCTAGCCTGTTGGGGTTGAAAGATGGGAAACAGAGACAGAGACAGTGAAGAGATGGGAGTAGATCTGATGAAACAATTGTTCACCAATATGGTGAAGCAACAGGAGACTACCAATCTCTCTTTGAGTCAGCTCACTGAGAGATTAGCACAAGGCAGGATTGAGGCTCATACGGAGAAAGGAGAATGTTAACAATATGAGACAGCATGGTAATAGAGGTGAGAGTGGACATTCAAAACAAGAGTCCCCTCATGCTTCTACAAGTCCCTTGGGACTCCACGAGCCTTCTTTTTTGAAGGATCCGGAAGTTTCGCAGACACGACAGTCCGCAGACATTGTGGATGAGATCTTGTTGGGAGAAGTACCAAACATTGAGTGAGGATTTCCAGGACAACATGCCATTTCAGGAGTATTGTAAAATGAAGATTGGTAGCAGACCCAGGAGAGATTACCAGACACAAGTACCTAAGTTTCAGAGAAGATTGGGACAAATCTCTATTCCACACTTCGATGGCTCTAAGAAGTGTACCGCACAGTCTTGGATTCAAAAGTTGAAGATTTACTTCGACTTGAATCTCATGTGTGAAGGGGATGCAATTAAGTTTGCTATCTTACACCTCGAGGGAGATGCTCATGACTAGTGGCATCATGGATTGATCACACAGGGTCACATGCATATCACTACTTATGCAGATTTTACATAGAGGTTGATGAGCAGATTCAACAGGAGAGACCCAAATAGGCACTCTAGAGAGTTGACTCACTTAAGGCAGATAGGTTCTCTAGATCAGTACATTGCAGATTTTCAGAGGTTATTAGTTATGGTATCTGATGTTTCAGAGACGAGGTTGACTTCACTCTTCATGGCAGGGTTGACTGATGCTTTAGTAGGATTTGTGAAGGCATTCGAGCCTTCTTCACTACACGATGCCATCAGGAGAGCCTGAGATTTGGAGTTAGCCACTCTTAAGCCAAGGTTTCCACCTCGAGTTTAGTAGAGAGGACCCCCATCTAGAACGTATGGGTTCCAGCCGAAGGGGCCACCACAGAGACAGGAGACGGCTAGAAAGCCGTTTATTTCACAAGAGCTTAGGGATGAGCTGAGGCGAAAGAAACTTTGTTTCGATTGTTGTTCACCGTGGGCCCCGGGACATGATTGCACAGGAAAGGGCAAGGCCCAATTCATTAAGGTCTTTGAGGAGGAGAGAGAGAGAGAGAGAGAGAGAGAGAGAGAAAGTGATGGAGATGAGCAGTTAGAGACCCAGGAAATGGATGACGGAGATGAAGATGCTTTGGATGGTACTGATGAGCAAGAGGAGGTTTTCCCTCAAGAGACTATAGCCGCTTTGTCTAGCACCCCGAGGTATAAGGCATTCAGAGTTAGGGGAGTTATGCAGGGGCAACACGTTGTTGTACTTATTGATAGTGGGGCTACCCACAACTTTATTGATGCATCCTTGGTTGAGAGACACGGCCTACAGACAGAGGACTTTGAGGGCTTCAACGTTGTTGTAGCCAATGGTGAGTCTATGAGATGCACTCGTAAAGTTCCACAATTGAGCATCACCATGGGGAACTACACCGATATTGATGACTTCTATATTGTCAGCATTGAAGAGACCAATGTAGTATTGGGAGTTCAGTGGCTTCACTCCCTTGGTGAATTTTGTACTAACTTTCAGACGATGGAGCTGAAATTCAAGTCCGAGGGCAGGAATGTAACCTTGAAGGGTCTATCTACAAGAGCACCCAGGGTAGTCACAACTAAGAGGATGGAGAGGATCTTTCAACACGATGAGGTGGATTGGGTCGTTCATTGCTTGGTTTCGACCAAGAATACAGGGAGTGACTATCAAGAGTATCATGTGGATGTCCAAGGCCTATTGGACAAGCACAATGCATTTTTTTAGGACATACCTCCAGGTGTACCACCAGATAGGGGGTTTGAACACATGATTGAGCTTGGGGACAGCAAGCCAGTGGTTACTACTCCTTACTGTCACCCTAAATGGTTTAAGGATGAGATTGAGAGGACTATACACGAGCTTTTGGACATGGGGCATATTAGACCTAGTTCTAGTCCTTTTGCTTCTTCAGTGGTGTTGGTGAAGAAGAAAGATGGAACCATGCGAATGTGCATAGATTACCGTGTACTAAATAAGAAGACAATAAAAAATAAGTATCATGTGCCACGCATTGATGAACTACTAGATGAGCTACATGGAGCAGTCTATTTTTCCAAAATAGACTTGCGATTTGGATGTCACTAGATCAAGGTCAGAGAGGAGGATGTGCATAAGACAGCTTTCAGGTGCCACTATGGCCACTTCGAGTTTTTGGTGATGCCATTCGGTTTGTCTAATGCACCGGCCACATTTCAGTCCTGTATGAACCGTGTGTTCAACCGCCATTTGCAGAAGTTTGTATTGGTCTTCTTTGATGACATTTTGGTCTACAATAGGACGTGGGAGGATCACATTCAACATCTTGATGAGGTGTTGGGTATTTTGGAAGCTAATTCGCTTTATGCGAAAGCTTCTAAGTACGAGTTTGGTATGACAGAGCTGTTATATTTGGGCTATGTGATCAGAGGAGGTGGAGTCAAGGTGGATAGGGAGAAGATTCAGGGGATTTTGGATTGGCCACCATCGAGTACTTTGACACACTTAAGAGGATTATTGGGACTATGCACATATTATAGGAGGTTTGTGAAGAACTTCTCTCGCTTGGCTGCACCCTTGACAGACTTGACCAAGAAGGGGGATTTTGCTTGGTCAAATTCAGCACAATAGGTTTTTGATCACCTTAAGGGGGTGATGAGTTCTTGTCCAGTTCTTACATTGTCAGATTTCACTCGGCCATTTGTACTCGAATGTGATGCATTAGGAGTGGGTGTTGGAGCAGTGCTCATGCAGGATAGGCATCCCATTGCCTATGAGAGTCAGAAATTGAGTCTAGTAGAGAGAGGATTCTCAATTTACGACAAGGAGATGTTGGCCATTATGCATGCATTGGTCAAATTCAGACAATATTTAGTGGGCAGCAAATTTGTGGTTCATATGGATCACAATAGCTTGAGGTTCTTTTTGGAGCAAAAGGATCTCAATGACCGCCAACAGAGATGGGTAAATAAGATTCAGGCTTTTGATTTCGACATAGAATACAAGAAAGGTAAGAATAATGTGGTGGCTGATGCACTGTCCAGGAGGCCTTGCTTTGATTCTATGATTTTCTTTATGTCAGAGATTTCAGTTGATTGGAAGGCTCATATACTTGTTGAGTACTCCAAAAATCAGTTTGCATGTGAGATTATGGATGGCATTATTCAGGATAATCGATATAGAGTGGTGGACAACCTCATCTACTAAAAGGATAGAATTTTCCTTGTACCGAAGTCCAAAATGAAGGAGAAGATCCTTTGAGCAGTGCATGATACACCCTTGGCTGGACATCCAGAATATTTTAAGCCATATAGGTACATCAGAGAGAGATTCACATGGAAGGGGTTAGAGGACGACGTCCTTAACCATGTCAGGGAGTGTTTGGTTTGTCAGCAAACCAACGCAAAGCACTCTTTCCCAGTAGGACTTCTATAACCTCTGCCTATTCCAGAACAGAAGTGGGAGAGTATATCCACGGATTTTATCACAGGTCTTCCCTCAGTATATGGGCACGATTGCATATATGTGGTGGTTGATCGGTTGACTAAATATGGCCATTTCCTTTCTATGCCTTCAGGGCACAAGGCACCACAGGTGGCTCAGACTTTCTTCACAGGGATTTTTAGGCATCATGGGTTGCCTAAGAGTATTGTCAGTGATAGGGATAAGATTTTCATGAGTACATTATGGCAGGAGATCTTCAGGCTTGCAGGTACGGAGCTGACACCTAGTACCAGCTATCATCCACAGACTGATGGACAAACTGAGATAGTGAACAAGTGGATAGAGGGCTACTTGCGTAGCTATGTTGCAGGACATCAATGTGCATAGGTCAAATGGCTACATATGGGTGAATATTGTTACAATACCACCTACCAAATGAGTATTGGTATGACTCCTTTTCGAGCATTATATGGTTATGAGGCATCCTCATTTGTAGACCTAGTATTATCAGATAACCGAGCTCCCAAAGCTCGTGATTGGGTACAAGAGAACCAGGACATTCTAAAGGCTCTCAAGGAGAACATACAGAAGGCATAGAATCAACAAAAGGTATATGCAGACAGGCACAGAATTGAGAGATCATTCGAGGTTGGAGATATGGTCTTCTTACGGTTGTAGCCATACAGACAATCCTCACTCAAGAAGAGCGGTGTAGAGAAGCTAAAATCGCGATTCTATGGGCCATACAAGATAGTGTGCAGAGTTGGGGCAGTAGCATATGAGTTGAAGCTTCCAGAGCATAGTAAGATTCATAATGTCTTCCATGTTTCGTGCCTCAAAAAGGCACTTGGACAACATATTGCGCCTTCCACAGATTTACCACCATTTGATGACAAGAGGAAGCTGGTCTTAGAACCAGAATCTATTATTGAGGTAAGACAAAGGAAACTTCAGAACAGGGTAATCATAGAATATCTAGTGCTGTGGAAAGACTTACCACTAGAGGATGCCACTTGGGAGGGAGAGCAGATTTTACAGCACCCTAGTTTACGTTCGCTTGAGGACAAGCAAATTTCGGGAAGGGCGGACTGTAATGTCCCCATTCCTACCTCCACGGTCTAGCGACTGGTTTTCCGTCTTAGCCTTGGTCATACCCAAGGGGCTAGCGACGTAGAGAGTTGTTGGGTATGGTTTTCACCTACATTTCACTTATATGTTATGTTTTGGCGTTATGCATATACTTTATGATGACTTAAGTGAAAAAGGTGGGTAATGTTCTATTTCTTTGTTGGGGTCACTTAAGTGGACTTTTTGGCCTAGGAGAAATAAAGTCACTTTAAGTGACGATTAAAATATGACATATCTCCAAGGGGGGTCGAATTAGGGTTTTATGGCCACTTTTATGATGGAAAAAGTTATAAAAGGTGGTGTTTGGGGAGGAAAAAGGATCTTGGTTCATTTTGCCATCTTATGTTGGAGCTTTCAGTTTGCTTTCCTTGCTTGTGGAGGTGAAATTCTGCAGGAACCCTAGCTTTGGTAGTGAAAGATCTATCCCTAGCTAGTAGAGCACTCTTCGGTGGTGAAAGATCCAACCCTAGTTTGCTATTGTGGTGTTTATTCAAATCGGGTTGTCAAATTCAGAGTTTCAAAGGCTTGTTGATCCAGTTTCAAGTCCAGAAAGAGAAGACAACCATATTCAGCAAGAGAGATCATTTATTTTATCAGTGGAACTTTTTGTTATTGCATGTCATTGCATGTTGATGCATGTTACTTGCATGTCATTGCATGTTGATGCATGTTACTTGCATGTTGTTGCATGTTGGTTTAATTGCAATAAAAGTGAAGATATTGGTTATTTTCTGATTTTATACCTTGTTGCCATAACTGTACTTTGTTGTTATATTTTTCTATATACTGCTGTCATAAAAATCATATTGTTATTTGTGAAAATTTGGTTGGAAATCTTGAATATAAAATAAATCCGGAAAAGGGATATTTCAAAGCATTTGTCAATAGGAGGGATATATGGTGAATAAAATTCACTACTTCGGGCTTTTGACCCTTTAGCATCCTTCCCCATTGACATACATTTGTCAATGGTTCTTGTTGTCCTAAAAATGAGGGGTGCTTTTTCATTTGCATATGATTTGTCTGGTACAGTCTTTTAATTGTTGCTATGGGGAGTTAAATGTGCAAAGTCAGTTCATGATTAGATGATATGTTGTACTTTTGCTCTGTGATCGATAACACATTAACTTGCAATTAATATAAGTTGATGATGGAATCAGAACGAATATATTTCATACAAGCAACTCCTTGTCTTTTAACGTTCTTTAGCAAATCAGAAGTAAAATGTCTTATCCACAAACACACCATGTCAACAATGCATACTTACTCCATGCATGTAAGAATAGTTTAGCACAATTAATGAGGTGCATTTTGGATCAGATACTCAAACTACATATAATGCTCTAAGATCTGTTCGCATGTAGGAAGACATAAAAAAGCATGGAGAAGTTCACATGCAAATACTCCTTTAACTAAATAGTCATTTGGAATTCATGGAACTGCAATGTTGCAGTAGTTAACCTCATAACATATGCTATTAATAATGAAGATGGAATATAAAAAGTACATTGAGAAGGAATTAGAAACTTTACTCACTATGACTTCTTATGCCTGGAGGCAACTGGGAACTGGGAAAGTATCCAAACATGCCACATCATTGAGTAGCTGCAAAATGAAACACTTACAATATATGCATGAAGAGTTGGAAAAAACAATGTAAAGGAGCAAGGAAACAATCAAGATGTCTACGCAATACCAAGAAGAGTAACTAACTATAACCACCCCTGATGCCACCAATTATTATTAATTTCACAAATTTAGATTAAAAAATAATATTATGAATAATTGATTGTGTATCCAATGATATGCAATAATGTTTGGAGATCATGGTGCCCAGAATATAAGTATGAGAATACATTTTTGAAATGCCACATAAAGCACCACTCTGCTTAGTAGGCCTTGATTTATCACTTCGGTCTGCTACCAAATCTTATTTTATTGCTTTGGCTGAAAGCACTACTAATTCATCATCATTTGAGGATTTATTTCTTCTTCAAGTAGCGAAGCTATCAAAGTGTATATATATTCAAAAGGAAAGAGCCTAAAAAGGTTGTTCAAGAAAACCAATGAAGGATTAAAGTGTATCTATGCTAACAAGAGGACAAATGAGCTTTAAGATATTTTTCCACACTCTTGATCATATTTGTACTCAAGTTGTTAATGAAGCTTGTCAGTGAGCTTCTGAAGTCTTTTTTTGCTTCTAAAACTTTAGAAAGGCCTTCAATTTGATTTCAAGGCATCTACTTTTGGAGAGGCTAATGGCTAGTGGGGTAATGATTGAGATAATGGTTCGTCTGACTTTTGTGAGCTTTGATGGAGTTCAATGGGGTTTCCCTCTTTGACAAACACTTTCAAAGATCTATGTTGATGTGGTTGAAGACATTCTTTGACAACATACTTGTGATGACGATTGCTTAAGGCACCATGTGTTTATCTCCACTCTTCTTTTCCTCTCTCATTCACCCACTGGCTTATTTAGGTGCTTTTGCTTGTTTTTTTGATATTCGCCAATTTGTGGTCAACAATAGGAAAAATTAGGTTATTTTTACTTTTAATACTATTAAGGGCGCATATTATGCAAGAGCATATGGATTCACATACAATCTTGCATCAACAAAAAATATGTTAAGAATAGGAAAAAAAAACTAAGATCAACAATGGGCAAATTTGTTAGATGTAAAATGTTTTTGCATTGTATTGCACGACTCACATTTGCTATGCCGTTTTTTGTGCATGTCTATCAAAGGTGTTTATGTTAGTCTTTGTAAATATTTGTGAGTGACATTGTAATAATGCCTCATATAGATCTACAATAATTTTCTAATTACATAGCTCTACAAAACTTGGTGCAAAACTTGTTAGCCTTGGCGAGAAACCAAAACCATTGTGCAGGCAACTGAGAGATGGTGCAAAGCCAAGAAATCATTAAAACATGTTTGGCAACATATAAGGCATTTTCAAAGGCTTGTGTTGGAAGCGAAGGCTTACTTCAATACAATGCATCCACATATGAAATTACGAAGTCATTGGCTTGCCACGTTGGAAGTTCTTGAAACAAGGTGTATGTAGACTTATCATGCAATAGTGCACAAGGTTCATTGATATCGGATTTGGCGACATCGTCATATTGACAATCTTGAGATCACAAATAGGAGTTGACGATGACCCACATACTTTATAAGTGTCCTCATTGGGCCTACTTGTGTTGCATGGAGTTCAACTATGATATGGATCCTTTAGGCCTTAACCTCCATTTAATATTTGTAGTGTATTTAATTGTTTATGGCCCATATGTTGTTAAGCCCACCATTGTAAGTAGTTGATTTTGTGTGTATACAAACACATCACTACATTTGTAGAAGGCATTGAATTCAGACTTCGGTACAAACTTAGAGTCTAGATTATGGTTGCAAAGAGTACTACATGTAGAGATTTGTGTATAGCTCTGGGAGTGATTAAATCCCTTAGGACCCACTTTAGCGTTGAAGTGTTTGTAAGCATGTGGGTGATTGTACGTTTGTGAGTGTTGAAATAAGCCACCCGATTGGCAGGGGGGGTGTATAAAACCATATTGTTGATGATTGGTCTCAAGTTGTTATAATCTTGTGAATAAATAAGATACATTGTTATTCATGTAATTTGTTGTTAATATTCCACCACGTAATTTTCTTAAGCAACAAGTTCTAAGGCATCCTTTAATTGGGACCCCCTTAACCTTAGTTGCATCATTTGGTATCAAAGCGAGGCATAACTCTGGGAAGTGAATTTGAAGTTCTCCATCTTTACCAGGTGGGTAGAGAACACAATGAAACAAAAAGTGCACAAGTGATCTACATAGGTTTGCAAAAGGTGCAACAATAGATCTACGTTTTGCATAGAAGACAAGATGACACAATGAGAGTAGGGCAAGGAAGTGCATTAGCCCATAAGATAGCCAAGAGATTTAATGATATAATGGACATGTTGCAAACAATGTAGATCAAATTGATTGTAATAGCGTAAGACTACAATATGGCATTTGACCAAAGGGATGATATGAATGATGCAAAAGAAGAGGAAGCGAAAGAAGTGCCCCAGGGAGAAGCCAATGAAGTTATTCTAATGTAAAATCGTTTGGATGATGGAGAAGATAAACTTCTCAGAGCTATGTCAAAATTTAGAAGAGTACGAATGGATATTCTTATTTTTCAAAGACGTTGAATGTAGAATAGCTAATTTATTGGCTCACGAAGGAGGAATATTTTGAGTTTGATGAACTTGTGGATGAGCACAAAGTGAAGATCGTACAGACCAAGTTGAAAGGTCATGTAATGTTATGGTGGAAAGAAGATCAGTTGGAGTGCAATAAAAAGCTAAGGACAATATCACATGTTGGTAATACATAGTTGTAAAGTTGATTAACATGTTCAGTCGCCACCATGATTAACATGTGGTCGATTATGCACAACCCGCAAATTTGGTATGTACCTAAGTTGTTTTGAGTATAGAGGGAAAATGTGTACATCATGGGCAAATACATAAGGCTTTTTAGTTATTTTGTGAGATGGAATCTCCACAATATTTAATCCCCTTTATAAGGGTGTCACTCAATTTTATCCTCTATTAAAACACACAATAATGTAATTTCCATAAGTCTTATGATGTAGATGTAGTTTGTGCCTTTACCATTTTCCTGTGTAAGTCACCTCTCGTTACAACCGTGATATACATGTGAGATGTGAAATCGAAGAACTAAGAAAGTCGTTCTTCTAAACCATGTTTTTCTTTCTTTTCACAGTACAAACCATCTAGTGAGGGTGGTTTACATTCCTATGAAAATTCTCAGTCAAGATCAAGATGAATAAAGCCATGAGTTTCACTGTAAACTAAGAAAATAATTTTTAAAAATGTGGGGTCACATCTTCATACCCCAACAATAATAATGTTATTAGCAAAACCTTGGGCTTAAGCATTACGGTTTTGTAATGAGAAGGGATTACCTATAGATCTACCTACAAAATATGTTGCCTCGAGGGTTTTCACAATGCACCCCTTTTCTCCTTCCAACAATTCCCGCAAAACACATGTGGCCCATATGTGACTTATCTAAAGAAATAAAAGGACTACCTACTTTCCCTCCAATATTTTATCTTCCCATCTAGCTCTCCTCCCTCTACCCCCTTCTTCATCACCCCTCTTCTCCCACCACTATTTCTCCTCTACTCCTCCCTTTTGACATATCTATTGCATTCCTCATGTGATTGCTAGTATTAAAAATTTTACATGTAAACAATAATTGTTAGTATAACTAAAAATTAATTAAACGTGTTTAATTTCAGTTGTAATATTAAGTAAGAATATGCCACTTCCTTTTTTATATTGCCAACTTGGCAGTTATATATTTTTCCCATGAATATTAATTTTTTATTCCAATCAATAACAACATGATACATCATGTATTTTCTCTACTTTCTAAAATTTTATGTCAATTTTTTTAAGAATATTCTCTTTCACCTTTATTAAGGAATATTCCATTATTTTTCCATTGGATATAATTTTAATGAAAAATTAAATATTTATTAGATTGTGAAAAAAAGGATAACATGAACTCAAGGTCGTGTCTATTGGGAACCAAATGACATGAGATTTCTTAAATCATTGATTGATATTTCCTTTTTATGATTTGAGGAAAATTTTAATTATCCCTTCTTGTTATTAGTGACTAAGATATGGTTTACTACACCAATTTCCCAAATTTTAGAATAGAAAATATTTGAGGGGATAACTTTTAAGTCATATTTTGACAACTAGGAATTATTAATTTTACACAATTCAAAAATGAGTATAATGGTTCTTTTATGAAAAGAATAAAAATTATTTTATTTTATTTTAATTTGGTATTGCAGCTACATTGCCATAGCAAGATTTCTCTATTTTTCTATTACATTATGTTTTTCCAATGTCACTTTATAAATGGATTTCTCATTTTATATGTGAAAATTATTTGAAATCATCTTTCTGTATAGAAATTTCATCGAATATAAACTACTTTTGTTGAATAGTTTTTTAACTAGCAATCGCACATGAGGTGTGCAATGTTAACGCGGAAATCAAAATATTCTTAAGGCAGAAAAGTAATTGAAAAACACAACAAAGCATTACGATATTTCTAGTTAGTAAATGAAAAACAAAATGAAGTAGTGAAAAGTGGAGAAGTAGAAAAGATTCAACGTCCAAAAGAAGTGGAGTAGCTTGAAAGGGAAGGTCCACTGGTGAATAAGAGGGGATTGTTAAGGATAGGGAACGAAGACGAGATTCCTCTTCTAAGCGTGATTACAAAATTGTTGTTGAGAGAATTTGTCATAGCAACTGAGTGGAAAAGGGGCGAGATCCGATAGGCGGACAAGGTGGGAACTATTGATATAGTTGTGAAGGAAATTCGTTGTGTTTCCATGTCCCTATTATCAATAGTGGTTTTCTTCAAAGTAAAGCCTTGATATTTTTGGATTGAAAACAATCAAACCAAGTTAACTGGTAATTGCATTCGGTGACCTCTGGAAATTACGGTAGTTGGAACATGGGAGGGGTTATTCGTAAGGGCCCTGTATATCGATCGAATTAGACAACGACTAATAAAATCAAATATGGCCGACAAAAGAATTTGGCGTAAACAATGTTGACGATATAGTTGTGACGTAAACATGCTTTATTCATCTGACATGTGACAGCCACTCTCCAACCACTGTGAGCCATGTGTACGGCAGATGAATGTTTGTGCTTCACCGACCAAATACACCATAATCATTGATGTCTTTATTAGTTGCCAAAAACGGAGGAGGCTTCTAGCCGTGATTACTTTTCTTGCCATTGCAAGGTAACTCAAGCTAAAGTACATGTCAATTTCATAATGAACAATGATAATATGAGTTCTAATTTTATTTTTTTAAAATCCCTAAAAAAATTTAGAACAATCGTTATTTCTTAGCTAACAACAATTATAATATCAATTCATCTTATTCCGCAATTAAGATGACAAGTTGTACATCGTCGACCAAAAAATCACAAACATTGATGTCTTATTGGTTGTAAGAGGGGGAGGAGGCTTCCCCCAGTGAATAGGCCTTTCGACGTAATTATATTCGATTTTATAAAAATATTGATGTATGTTGCTGGTTTTCATACTATGTTGTGACAGTCCACCATGTGCAATTGTGCTCAAAATTTTCTATATTCATATATCACTCTTGATTCTTAATGTCTTTATAATACAGTATAGTCGAGTCATGGTTAAATGTGGTGGGAAACATTTTCCTCTCATCCTGTCGTCCCCAAGACCTCTGGTTTTTAGGGGGCACACCTCCCCACATAACATTGCTTTAAATAAATATTTGTTCGTGCATGCATTTAATGTGCTCTTTAGACAAGTTGGGGAACATATTTGATGGAACGCTAGCATGTGTAGAGGTCTTGGGGGTTTGGTGATACTCCATCATTCGTAGGCAGTTCAAAGTAGCACATATGGTGACCCCACTAAAGAATTACAACTCCAACAAACTTAACATTGTTATCCTCTCTGGCGTAATTTTCAACTCATATGCAATTACTAGCATATATAGAAACAATAGGCAGATATAATTAGTTCAAACTTTTATTATAAGGCAATCATTAATTTATTCTATATTTATTATTTCCATTTTTTTCTCAAATTTATATGCCATTACCTTTATGTTATTTCACATCAATCCCAAATAAATGATTTTCCCCTTTCAAATGATAATTCTGAAAAATAAAAACTATAATTTCAAATAGCGATGTTAACGGTGAAATGGAAAATATTGGTGAGTGGAAAAGGAAATTGAAACGAAGAACAAAGCACCCTGTTTGGATCGAAGTTAACGACGAGGAAGCATGACTCTGTGGTTGACAATGAGAAAAAGTGTAATGTTGCAATTCATCTGTAAGCAACCTATCAAGAGTCAACATGGTCGATTTCTCTTGAAAATAACTCAACATTCATCTTGTTTAATGCACAATCTCTTGAGTTCATTCCCAGAGTGCAACCGTCCTGATCGGATCAAATGAAAATACTCGCTTAAAGGGTTGTGTTTGTGGATTTAACGCCACCGCCATCGTAACTGTAACCTTCACTATAGGCCTCGCTACTCCAACTCGAACATCTTCATTTTTGTTTCTCTTTACAAAATATGTGCATGCTCCGGTTTGAGGCAGTTTTGGGATACTCACAAATCAAACGGCTAGAACCTGCCATTAAACAAGCCTTGGATGAGAGAGTGCTCAAGTAATTTGCTTTGTTTCTTGCTCCTCATTCTCTTGAGCACACAAGCTTGCAGCCAATGACAATGTGACTGAGGGGAATGGTTAAGTCCCCACACGATCCGAGATGCCTCGTCTTGCTCCTCATTCTCTTGAGCACGCAAACTTGCAGTCAACGACAATTTGACTGAGGGGAATGGTTAAGTCACTGCATGATCCGGGATGCCTTGTCTGCTCGTTCAGATCAAACCGAGTTTTTGTCATCAAGTTTTTGCATTGCACATTTGCAAATCGGACCATCTTTTCTATAACAACACCTACATCGTTGTTTGCTTTTCCCGAAATGCAACAACTTTGTTATTTTTCAAATGTTATTCCGTAATCCAATATATACAACTGGAGCGACATGTGTTGGCCTCTAACGACATAAGTATGGAGAGATTGTTTACATGATAGTATTATTTCCGTCCAATGGATGCTCTCAGGTCCACGTGCAAGCGTGAACACGACTCTTTAGAGGGACATCAGATAACGAGGTAATAATTTAATTGCAAAAAATAGGAATGTTTATTACGCACATTATCATGCTTGTGTTTTAATGCCACGTGTAAGGTTCTTGTTTATTTGTAAAACGTTAACCAATCCATCTCGGTCGTCAACGAATTTCCCAATTTCTCCCAATGTAAACGTGTTTCGGCGTAATAACGATTGGCGATTCCATCGCTTATTTTCTTGGCCGCAACAAAGGAATATAAAATATTATTTTCGTGACGTAATAACAGTTTTCGATTCCGCCACTTATTGTAAAGAAACAAACCTCCATATAAATCGACATTTTGAATCTTCTTTTGAATATCTCTATATTGCCAACTGTATAATTTGATGAACATATTCACAAATACAAATTCTCATACAAACTTTTGTAACATTTTATTTTGCGTATATTAAAAAATACAAATACGCATACAAACTATACAACCATAATTTTTGCATATATTTACACACATTATCATGCCTTTGTTTTAATGTCATATGTGAGAATCTTGTTTCCCCGTACACCATCAACCAAAGCGTCTCGGTCGGCGCATAATTTGCTGGTCTCCCCTGGCGCTAACACCTTTCAACGTAATAACGACTAGCAATTTCGTTGCTTATTTTCTCGAATGTAGCAAAGGAATATTAAATATTGTTTTCTCAGCATAATAAATGCTAATATCTTTCAGCGTAATAAGAGTTGGCAATTCCACCGCTTATTTTTCTCGAATACAGCAAAGGAATTTTAAATATTGTTTTCTCGGCGTAATAACACTTGGCAATTCCACCGCTTATTGTAAAGAAACAAACCTCCATATAAATTGACATTTTTTAATGTTGTTTTGAATATCTCTACATCACTAGCTGTATAATTTGATGAACATATTGACAAATACAAATTCTCAGACAAACTTTTTTATCATTTTATTTTCTGTATATTTAAAAATACAAATACCCACCCAACTATATATTTTGCATATATTTAATGATATTTTACAATATGATATAATAAATATTAATATGATATATGATATACTAATACTAATACTATATAATATATTTATGATATATTACGACTAAAATCTTCAAAAGTGTCATATGGTTGTTTGTTTCTCCACGTATTGAACAACAAAATAAAAGTTTAGTGGAAAAATTAGACCCATGGCCAAACAAACTCACCCACAAACCCAATGCAGAACATGGGGAGCGACACATCTTATATGGCCTTTCAGGCCTAACATTTCCTTGCACTTTAGTTGAGATCCAGAGACGTTAAAGACGCTGACCCAAGCTACATGTAAATTTTGTGAAATTTAACCCTTGGTCATAGCACTCACCTTTCCCACTCTACACTGCTGGTAGTACACCCCTTGGCCGACACGCGCGAGGCTGCGATATGACTGTACTTTGTCAACCGATTGATCTCATTTATCGCTGTTGCCATCGGAGTCAGAGGGGGTCAGGGTTTTCTCCCAGAGAACACGCCTTTCAGACGTAATTAGAATTTATAAAATATAAAAATAGAAATTTGAAAAAGTTATTTCTATTTGGCTAATTAAATTAAGAAGATATTCAAGTTTCATTGATTTAGTGTTCATTTTGTCCATTACCAATGACCATCAAATTAAATATTTAAAACTCATTTTTAAATCTGTAAAACGACGTTGAAGCACCTTGCAAAATCTAGCACTGCTAGGGGCGTATGTCTGGTAAGAAGGGACATTTAATTGCCTGGTTAACATCATTACTCATCGATTATTTTGAAAAATAGTATATAAACTTCAACATGACTCTCAATTTCATATTTAACTTCCTCCTAACAAAGGAAAAACCCGCAATAATTCAACATGTAAGCAAGTAACCCTTTTTTTTAAATGGCAAACAAGGACGCGTTAGACTTTAGTACAATCACCTACAATCACACACAGCTTGTGATCTGCTTGAAAAATGGAATCATTCTATTTCACTTTAGGGCCACAGCGGTTCCCACAGTATCATGGGATCGGACTCCTCTGAAAATAAGTCATTATTATGGTCTGCACTATTATCATTATCGTTATCCTGCAGGTCATGTTCAGATGAAGAGAAGGGCTCAAATTCTTCCCCAGACGTGTACAATCACGAGACAAGGGACATGAGATTAGCCCGGTCCAAATGAAGTTTCAAAATGTCTGCTTGTGCATTTGCCAATTGAATTTACAGTTTTGAGATTTGGTGTTGCAAATGACAAACAGTTCCTGCACACCCATATACAGGATCTCGCAATCTCGCCTCTACTTTTGCTTCATACACCATGCTACTTACCGCATCAGCTCTTCGATCATTTGGAAGATCTTGATACATTCAACCACATTTCATGAATAACTATTATCAACATTATTATACTTTTAGACACAACTATGTAGCAAAGATTACTTTTTTAACCTTACCTTAAGCATTTTGATAATGTTGCCTGCTCCAAACACCCGATGTGCGGTCACAAAATTGTGAGGATTGTCTGGAGGAAAGTAAGGCGCGAGCACGCATTTCTCTCCGCATCTTATTCTAAGGATTTTGAACGCCGCACATGAAAATACAGCTGCCTTTCCGCTTCCACAGCTGTTCATCTGAACATTTCACACGAAATTATTAACCAAAACAGTGAGTATATATAGCAAATATATTGGTCCCAACTTAGCTTACCTTGCAAGTTTCCATTCCTTCTCCACTAGGAATAGTTCGCTGGGTACAACGAAAAAACTAGATATCTATTCCTGTCCTTCATGATGGCGAAGGCAGGAATGGCCACATGCACCCAGGACCCCGGACATGCCATTCTCTATCCAAAGCCATATTTTTCCCTGCTTCGTATTTCCCCATGTCAGTTCATACAGTTCAATCTCCTCCAGCTCTGACAACGGACAGAATCGAATGCAGGAGAAATGGTGGTCGACGATGTAGAAGATTTGGATCGTTGGATGGTGTCAGAGCCCCCGGGCTTTCTAACATAGAACACGCCTTTCGGCGTAATTATCTATTTTCTATTTTTCTATGAAATATTCTGTATGTTTGATCTTGCATCATTTTTTTATTTTTTTTGCATAAATGTGAAACCCCAAAATTTCAAAATATGTAACAAAAGATTGTATCATATATGACAATTGATGTACGTATAGATGTTTTTGGATCTAAACATGAAAATAGACAAGATGGAGAAAACATATAAGTGATTATAACTTAGGGAGGTTTTTTCGACAACACCCAAATAGTTTTCGAGTGGATTCAACAAAACCCAAATGTTTTTTTTTTGGAAAATTCAATACTTATGTTTGAGATTGGAAACTACCCACAACTGGAATTCGAAGCCCTAAACTATCAATTTTTTTATTGTTTGTCATCTAGCAACACCCAACAAAAGTGACAACTAAATGCCTAATGAGCAAACTTTCTATTGTTTCTACATGTTTATATATTGAATGTAGATGCAAATTGAATGCCTTCATTATCCATTTATATTAGCAGGGTAAAATGAAATAAGATAGGGATAGACATTTTAAAAAATTATCACATGTGGGCTTTTTACAAATTTGATGTCACATCCCTTTCCATTCTACGAAACTTTTGATGTAATAATTGGCATATGTGATTGATTGTGTGGAATTTTAGATTATTATTATGTTGGAATATTTATTTTTGCTTATTTAAGTGTAGTTGAAAATAAAATATTCTCAAGTTGGTATCAACATGTTTATTACTATTTATATTATGTCATGTGGATTTTATATCATAGTCTGGTTAATTACTAGTGTGTTGTTGTTATGAGTTGGTTGCAGGATTAAATGCCCTTAGATTGGAGGGAGAGTATCATCAAAGAGAGTTACAATACTAAAAGAGAGAGAGGAGGAGGGGTGGTGGGGTAGAGGAGAAATGTGTAACCCTGCCACTAGTAAAGGGTAAGTTGTTTTTTCCCGTTTTGTGGACACTTTATTATGTCAAGAAATTTTATTATTTCATAACATGTGAAAATATCGTTGAGTGTTAGAGAACCACTTTTTAATTGGAGTCTCCATCTTGACTTAAGATAGGCTATAAGTCCACCCACCTATAAGATCTAAACTCTAAAATTAAATGCATGTTTTTTTGTTTGTAGCTTGGCGGGTCATAGACCCCCATATCCCATGGGTGAGGTGGGTAGACTTCTTTGGCTAAGCGGCTAAGGACTGAGGGGTTTCCATTCCGCCAAATTCACTTGAGACACAATCCCGACTTCATCCCTTATTACGGTATCTCTTGACTTCGCTTTCAGCAAGAATTGAACCTTGGTGGGCTCTTTAAGAACCAAGCATCTTCACCATTGAGTCAAACAACATTCGATTAAACACATGTTTTATATTTTTAGCAGTAAAATATTTACAAATATTTCAAGTAACCGTGTCTTCCAACATGTACATTTAAATTTTAAAAAAATAAATATTAAAAATATGAAAATGATCATATGCCACTTTTTAGTATCACATAGTGATATTCAAGATCTTTTTAATAATAAAATAGCGTAGTTCAAATGCTACAAAATAACTCCTCTTAATCCATGGAGTAAAAAATTAAATAAGTTTGTGTGAACACTATTGAGTGCGGGAGTCATAAGTTATTGGGTAGAAAAATAATTGAATAAAATAAAGCAAATTGAAGGAAAATACATTGCAGGAGTGCCCATTATGAGTAAGTTTGATCAATTTCCTGCATCACCTATTAGGGAGGGATGGCCTTCCTGAAAATTGAAAGCCTAACAATCATCAAAACTGTCTCGAAACAAAAAACAAAAACAAAACAAAAAGAGGAGAGAAGATTGAAATAATTCAAGCTTCAAATAAGGGAAATTAAATGGAACATAAGTAATTGTGGGATTTTATAAATTTATTAAGTAGAAAAGATCATGTTTAGAAGTGTAATAATTATTTGAGAAGTTTGTTGGATAAAATGATTAGAAGATAGAAAATAATGTTTTTTATTATTAAAATATATCATGAATTGTAAAATAATAAACATAACATGTTACTTGAAATTAGTGATAATTATGAGTGTATCAATATATGGAATAATTGAGTGAAATGTATACAATTATTGATAGTTTCTCAATAATATAGAGGGGCAATAATTTGTTCATAAATATTGGTGTTTAATATATACATGTTCGTCCGAAACTCTGTCGCGTGGACAGATCTATGGACAGACGAGCCAACAGTGTGCAGGGCTTAGCCCCTCTTTGAGACAGCAAAGCGAAACTGGTTTATTGCTATTTCTACTTACAGGAACCTATGCAAGTCTCACAGATTCTACCTTCGGGGGTTGGGATCTCATCCCAGTAGAGTGTTCCAGGCTATGAAAAGAAAGGAATGAAAGAGGGAGAAGAGAAAGAACAGATCCGAAGGGAGAAAAGAAATGAATTCTGAAGCAGAAAGGTCAGAAGATTTATGTTTTTAGTTTGGTAGTAAACAGAGCCAAACCTACTTGCATAAATAAACAAAGCAATACTGATAAACAAATGACGGAAAAGTAGATATGAATCCGACAGATTAAACACATACAGATCTAACGTAAGAGAGATCTAATGTATAACACAGCTATTGAGCACAAAGTCTGAATAATTGTATTACTGTTCTTTTCTGTTACAAGAAAGCTCAAAGTCTTTCTCTCCTCACTTCTATTTCTATCTGAAAAATGTTCACCCTTTTTTTTTTGAATACAACAAGTATTCTCATATTTATAGAAGATGAGGGAGAGAGAAGGAAAAATGGAGCCAACCACTTATTTACAAAGATATTTAAAAAATATCTAAAATACATGTTGACTTTGACAACTTGGATGGATGACATCATCCCATGATGCAACATGGATGATGTCATCATTTGTGCCAACACATTTTAGACATTACGAAAAGAAATTTGGAGAATAGAGAGAAGAAGAAGAAGAAGAAGAAGAAGAAGAAGAAGAAGCTAGTCATCATCATCATCCTACGGCCGAAAAGGGGTTGCCTATTTGTGATGCTGCTTAGGTGATGATATGTGGAACAAAGCGTGGTATTCCAAAAACTTGCTGATCATCGGCCCAAATTGATCCTGTGATGGATCCTTGTGCCGTTCACTAATTGCTTCGCAAGTCTCCCGCTCATCTATAAGCTTTTCCGGGAGTTTGGAATAATCTTTCCCTGCCTCGATAAGGAACCTGATGAAGTCCCTACAGGCCAGTAGGTTGTTGATAGATTCAGTGTCGAATGTGACCTCTTGCCCTGTCCCTTGAGAAGCTATCTCCTTGAAAATCCGGATAGTGTCATCAGCTGATCTCAAGGTAAGGGAAGGAGTGAGCAACCCTGGAGTCATGGCGAGGACAATTTTCTCCATTTGATGCATTGCATCCAGGGCCTCTTCCTTTACCTTGTCTATCTTTTCCAGAACGAATTCTAGCTGATCTATCCGATAGTCCAGAGTGGACATAGTTTTGTTGAGGGCCCTTGGATGGCCGAAGACTCCGAACTTGACCAGATCTTTGACTGAACAGTCGAACATTTGTTGGAAGGTCTCGTGCTGGAGTCTAGCATGTTCTAACTCTTCTGATATCGGACCTGCTAATGCTTGGAGTTCCTTATTCGCCTTCTCAATGTTTAGGTATAAACTGATATACTCGGCGATTACTCTTTCACTATCCTTGAGGATCTGGCTCCTCCAAGCAGAAACAGCCATACCCTGCTCGCCGATCTTTGAATACTCATTGATCTTCTCCTGACTGAGCAGCTCAGGAGTCTCGGTGGCAGTTGTGGGAGGTGCACTTCCCATCTTCTGTAAGGCTTGAAGCAGGTATTTGTTCTGCTCCTTCAGTAGCCTTTTCTCCTCTTTCGTTTCCTGAAGCTTTTTGCAGAGTGCATCAACTGCGGAAAGAGCTTCCCCCTGGAGACTTTCAGAGGATGTCCCCATTGTGACTTGGGTCACCGTGAAATCTGTCGGAGACAGATCTTCTTTCTCTTTGAGGGGGTTGGGGTACGCTATTTCCATGACTCTCTCACCTGCAGCGCTCTTCGAGAAGCGTGTAACCGGCTTGTGCTTCTTTGCTCCTTTAGCTGGAATGACCGAAAAGTCCATCGGAGCGATGGGGACTTTCCTCTTTTGTTGGCTCAGCTGCTGAGAGATCCAAGCTGGTCCTATAGAAGAAGGACCAGAGACAGAGGGGGAGGCAGCAACGGTAGAAGAGGGGAAAAACGTGGAGACACGCGGCGGCGGCATTGAAAGAATAGCCGAAGAAATGTCCACGGGAGGAAGGGAAACCGCAACTGCAGAAGACATAGGAAGGGAAGGGAGCTCGGAGATGAGGGAAGAAATGGAAGAAGACAAATCAGCGAGGGAGGAGAAGATAGATGAAGAAGCAGGGGAAAGGGTAGAAGAAGGGGCAGAGGACGCGACCAAAGGGGTGGTCGTTTGAGTCACTCGAGGAGGGGAAGGAAGAGAAGAAGAAGGGATAGAAGGGACCTCTGAAGTTGTAGCGACGCCGACATCCTGGGTGGATGGGCGTATAGGACTATCCTCTGTCAATTCTTCATCAAGAGTTATGACTTGTTCTGGCTCTGAGGGAAGAGGACTTTCAGGGGCTTCCTCCTGAATGGTGCTAGGTTCACCTTCTGCACCTTTGCCTTTCAGCTGCTTCTTTGACCTTGGAGGTGCGTTGCCCAAAGGGGAAGTTGTGAAATCTACCCCGAGGTAGATTAGTCCGTTCATGCGGCACCAATGCTCTGTTCTCCGCATAGTCTCCTTGACCCTCTCCTCAATTGTTTGAGGAGCCTTGTTCCTGTCAATGGCCGGGAAGGGCCAATTGTCCCCATCTGTGTCATTATACACCTTATCTACTTCATCTTCCGTAGTCTGGAAGCCTTCGGGGACAATGGCCACTCCGTATTGGATGATTTCCGCCAATGCTAAGCGAGAGTGATCCTTTCTTCTGAGTTCCACCTCATGGAGAACGTCAATGTAAATATCCTCAATTTGAGGGACATGGATCGGATCGAGCTTCGCTTTTGGCAGGCAGCTTCTTGGGTCGAAGGTAGGCCTGGCTGGGAAGTCATGCTTCAAGTTGAGTAGCTCCAGCTCTGCGAACATTTCCTTCGCCTTATGGTGGGTGGAGCATGTGTATCGGCCCACTTTGAGGGGGAAAGGAGTTCCACCCTTCTTTCTTTTGAGGCACTTCTCATGGTATGTGACCAGCTGCCTTGACAGTTCTAGTAGAATCAGCTTAGGCCCAGCATACCTTGGTAGCCTGGTTGGCTCTCCCAAAAAGTTGGCAGCCCTCAGATAGGTGAACGTGGGAAATTGGGTGAACAGGGCCCCCCATTTCTCTGTGACTGCCACTATGTTTTTGGTCGTCCGGCTATGAGTCATGTTTGGCCTCAGTAGGCAGATGACATGATAGAAGAATGCATCATTAACTTTTGCGAAATGTTGGATGCTATTCTCCAGCCTCAGCTCTGGGTAGTAATCAAATATCTTGGCCTGAGGCCATACTCCACTTCGGTTCAGCCCCGGATAATCCCTTGCCGATGCTGCAGCGTAGACTACATAGGAGTTCATATGGAACACTCCTGTTGTGGCGAGCTGTTGTAGCTGCTCAGATATGGTGCTGCTTATTATTTCCCCCCAGCAAAAGCGCTGATCGGGCAAATTCTTATTCATTGTCTCCAGGTACCGCAGCATCCACTTATGGAAATAGTGGGCATCTGAAAGCCCGAAGACTCTGCTCAGGAAGGTGATAGTATCACTGAGTTCCTCTGAGAAATCACTTCGGTGGATAGTCTGAGGCCACCGGGTCACCACCTTCTTGTTCTTTAGGTAGACCTCATTCATCAACTGCATGCACTGGTCTTCGTTGTCTTCCCAGGCCTTGATGCATTCCTGTTGGCTAACAGCCACGTAGTTCCGGTGGTGAGGGATGCCAAGCATTATTTCAAAATGACGGGCAGTGAGGTTTATGACTACCTCGCCCTTACTATTTTCGACACATCTTGTGTCTTTGTTGTAACATTGGGCAATCACCATCATGAATTCGTTGTTGACAGCGCTGACGGGGATTCCTCCGGCGAAGTGCAGGGCACTGCCTATTAACTTGTCCATCCATGGACTTCTTGTGACTTTCTGAGTCCTAACCCAGAACTCATCCATGTCAATGTGACCCAATTCAGAGTCTCTGACATCCATACTGCACTCAGCCTGTGATTCGGGCATCCTGACCCTCTGATATTTGTATTTCATCTCTTCTTCTGTCAGCTTAGCCTTTCCTCTTGGTTTGGTGGGTTTCTTGCTTGACGTAGACATGTGTTCTTTCGAACTCAGTTGCTGATCTGCATGAAGAAGAAGTGAGACCCAATCCAAAAAGGTTGAATTAGTCATTTGATCTTCCATTGGAAAGCTAGCAGAAGAAAGAGTTAGAGATTTTAAGGCTCAGGGCGCAGGAAAAATGCAACTGGCAGGCCAAATAGATAAGGCGCACAGAAAAGGAATGTTGCAGAGGTTATACTGGCGCCAAAGGCGCATGGCGCATGGATGAAGCAGGTTGCATTTTATAGCAGGGCGCATGGAAAGAGTATGTTACATGAAGGTTCGGTGCGCCCTTTGGCGCATGGATGGATTATGTAACATTAACAAATGGTGCGCCAAAGGCTTTGGCGCGGCGCATGAAGGGTTTACACAACATCATGTTACTGCAATGGAGGGTGCGCCCGCGCCTTGATAGCTTTATACTTGCGCGAATAAGGCTTGTGTTACATGAAAGCTGGGTGCGCTCCTTGGCGCATGGAATCAGGATGTAACATGGGTAAAAGGAGGCGCGGGATTTACACTTGTAGCATGCAAAAAGGGCGCGCTTTGAAGGCGCATGAGTTCTAGATGTAGCAGGACAAAAGGCTGCGCCATTGGCGCGGGTTTTAATCATGTAACATGGCGGGTAGATGCGCCAAAGGGGCGCAACTGTTTTAAGTGTGACAAGACGCGCCAGTGCGCCATAGAACTAAACTCATTGCTCAATCATTTTCATTCTTTCTTCCATTTCAAAGATAGCATGGACATATAAGGTTTCATATAAAAAGTTTGGCAGACCAAGTCCTTTCAAAACAGCTCCCTTCCAGTAGATCCGGAAAGAGGGAGGGAAAGGAGGAGGAAAAGAAGAAAGGAAGACAGGACAGCACGAGGGAAACTAGCTCAAACCAATCTTATTTTAACACCGGCTAGCAAACCACAACACAGACCAAGAACACAGACCAAGAACACGAAAGAACCGAAAGCACGAAAATGGAGAAGAGGGAGAACCTCTTACCTTAGATATATAGCAAAATTGAGAGCGGGTCCACAGGGCGACGAAAATGACGAAGCAGAGGCTGACAAGTCCAGAGTGATCACGTGCTCGACAAAAAGAATGAAAATGACATTGGGCGCGCACTGATATATATAGAAAAACTTGTCATCAATGCGCCAACCACTTTTGAAATGGCGCATGAAAGTTGCTGTCGACAGGAGAAAGCGTGCGCCCTTTGGCGCACCAAAACTTTGTGTTGCAGCAGAGATTATGTGCGCCCTTTGGCGCACCGAAAAGTGGAGCAACAAAAGCAATGTCAACAATAAGGCGCATGCGCCTTGGTGCACGCAAAATAGACTCAACATCCTTTGGCGCACCGAAAGATGTGTTAACATGGAAAACCATGCGCCAAAGGCTTTTAAGGGGGCGCATCAAAAGCTAGTGTTACAAGGAAAATCCATGCGCCCAGCCAAAAAAGGCTCAAAAAGACTAAGTTCGAAAACTAGATTTCCCGGGAAGGGATTTTACAACGTTTCGAACTCGAAGGATCCCTAACGAGGGATCGAAACAAAATTTTCGGTATGGTTATCGGTAAAATTGCCCTTGTCAATTTTACGGGATAACAGCTGGCTCCTTCTGGGGACTATCCCTGAGCAAACTCGGGGGTAGAGAATCCCAGATCACATGTGCCTATCCATTGGGTACGGAGTCAAAAACAAGGGGGACCGGAGGGAGAACAAAGGAAACACAAAACTAACCGAAAGCAAACACACAACAAAAGCAAACACACAACAAAAAGCAAACTGTACAAAGAAGAGAGCAAGCTCTACTTCCTGAAGATCTTGAGATGTTGCCCGCTATAGGGAAGCGGGAGTTCAGCTCCATCCAGATATGAGAGATAGAAACTATTCTCTCCATTGAGTTGCTTGATTTTGAAGGGCCCTCTCCATAGGGAATCAAATTTTCCGTGCATGCCCTTTGGCTCTCTTCGCTTGTCCCATAAGAGGACGAGATCTCCCACTTGAAAATTTCTCTGCTTGGCCTTCTTGTCAAAAAGCCTCTTTACTTGATTCTGATGCTCAGTGATCCTGTCGACCACTCTTACTCTCTTTTCTTCAAGTTCCGCAAGATACATGATTCTCTTTTCTAGAGAATTCTGGAAAGTTTCATCTTCAATTACTCGTGCCAAGCGTAGAGCAGGAAGTTCCGCAGAAATGGGAAGTTCGGCATCAGTGCCATATAACACTTGAAAAGGTGACATGCCGAGAGATCTCTTGGGGGTAATGTGGTCCGCCCACAAAGCATCGTACAAAGACTTGTGCCACATCTGCTGATTCTCATCTACTAATTTCCGTATGATGGTCACCAAGTTCTTATTACTGGATTCCGCCTGACCATTTCCCTGAGGGTAATAATCCGAGGCATGTGCTAAAGTTATCCCATATTCATAGCAAAAAACTAATAACTTCCCGCGAGGAGAAGTTAGAAGCATTATCAGCAACGATTTTGTTTGGAACGCCGAACCTGACAATGATATTTTCTTTGATAAAACTGCAAACCACCTCAGAAGTGGCATGCTTGACAGGTATGGCTTCCACCCACTTGGTGAAGTAATCCATTGCTGTAAGGACATAGCTATGTCCAGCACTCGATTGAGGATTGAGTGCGCCAATAAAATCAATTCCCCATTGCCTGAATGGTTCATTGATGATGACCGGCCTTAGGGGAAGGGCAGCCAACTTGGGCTTGCCGACGAATTGCTGACAGGGTTCACACTTTGCCACCCAGGTAGCCGCATCTTGAAAGAGCGTTGGCCAATAGTACCTGGCTCGGATGATCTTGTGTGCTGTCACGGAAGAAGAAAAATGGCCTCCACAGGCTGAATTGTGAAAACTTTCCAGCAGTTTTACTTGCTGGGGCTTGTCAACACATCGCAGGAAGACACCGTCTATCCCGCGCTTATATAAACCGTCATCCCAGATGACATATTTAGCTGCTCTGAGCTTTATAGTGCGTTTCTCCCTCGCAGTTAGGTGCATTGGGCATTCGCCGTAGGTAAGGAAGAAAGCGATGTCGGAGTACCACTCGTCACTATTTGCAACAAATAGAACCAGAGGTAGAGAATCAGGTTCCTCTAGAGGGCTTTGCTCTTCATTGGTACCATTCTCTTTTCCTTTAGGGCCTTCTAAATCTTTGTTTTCAGCCATTAGCTGACACAGGCCCTTGCCCCTCACCAGCTTGGTAGGTTTAATATCCAGGTCATATTCCTGGACCTTTGCGATCCAATTCCCTCTCAAGCTTCCTAACTCCTGCTGAGTTAGAATTGATTTTACCGCCGTGTCGGGAACCAGCACCACCGTATGCGAGTTTAGAATGTAGTACCTGAAATTCTTCACTGCTTTGACAACGGCAAAGGCATGCTTTTCCAATTGAGTCATCTTCAACTCGTGAGGCTTGAGGGGAGAACTCATGAATGCAATCGGGGATTCAATGTCTTCTGAATTCTTTTGCATTAAGATTACAGACATAGTATGTTCTGATGCGTAGCTATACATGATGAAGTCCTTGGAGAAGTCGGGACATACCAGGACCGGTGCATGGGCAACAGAAGTTTTTATTTCTTCAAATGACCTTTTCCCTTCTTCACTCCATCTGAAAGTGGGTGATCCTTTCATCATGTTCAGTATGTGGCGAGTCTTTTCGGCAAAGTCAGGAATAAAACACCTAAGAAAGTTCACCTTTCCGAAGAAAGAATGAACACCAGTCTTGCTTGTAGGCAGAGTAAGGCTCTGAATAGCCTTAACCCTTTCAATATCTATCTTCGTTCCTTCTTTGCTAACCACATGCCCTAGCAACTTCCCTTCCGTAACTCCAAAAACAGACTTTTTGGGATTTAGGGAAATTCCATGTTCTCGGCACCTGGCCAATACTTGCTCCAAGTGATCACAATGATCACTTCGTTGTTTAGAGAACACGGTTAAGTCATCTAGATAAACTACAATGACTTTTCCCATCATACCTTTAAATGCGAAGTCCATGGCCCGTTGAAAAGTAGCACCTGCATTAGTTAGGCCAAAAGGCATCCTGCTGTAGGCAAATGTACCCCAGGGAGTAGTGAATGCTGTTTTGAATTGATCTTCAGGCGAGACTTCAATCTGATTGTAGCCTGAAAAACCGTCAAGCATGGACAGCATCTCTGATCCAGTTACTGCTTGCAGAACTTGATCCATTATCGGAAGAGGGTAGTTATCTTTCAGTGAAGCTTGATTCAAATTTCGAAAGTCTACGCATATGCGTATCTCGCCGTTTTTCTTGCGCACTGGCACAATATTCGCCACCCAAGTACTGTGATGGATAGGGAAGATGATTCTTGCATCCAGCATCTTCTGAATTTCTGCCTGGATGGTGCCCGAAATCTTAGGATTATAATGCCTTTGCTTCTGGCGAAAGGCTTTGACATCTTCTTTCAGCGGTATGTCATGCTGAACGTCCTTTGGCTTGAAGGACTTTAGATCGGCATAGGACCATGCCAACACATCTATATATTTCTTCAGCAACTTGACAAATTTCCGCTTCTCTTCAGGCGTGCAACATTTGCCAATGTTTACAAATTGCGGGTGTGCCTCAGAACCTATATTGACTGGTTCTGTCTCTGGGGATGAGTCAGGAACATCTTGCTTCTTCTTTTTCATAAAACGGTCGTGCCTGTCAAACAGGCGCTCCAGAGAAACCAGGCCCTTCGGAATTTTATTTCCTTTGAGCTGACATATGCCGTCTTTCTCCTCTGATTCATGGTTTTGACCGTTGATTGATTCACGGCATGTAGAGGTGGATCCTTCAAAATACAACTCATCAAAATGTTCTGATTTTTCTAGAAAGGCAATGAGGTGATTATCATCGTTGAATACCTGCCAATGCTGAGAGTTGTCTGGCACGCTCGGGTGGAAAACCACTTCAATGGTGTATTTGTTCATTTTCAAACCCGGGTGTGGGAGCATGAGAGATGCTGAAACGGCCAATGAATCGGCCATGTCATTTTGAGCTCTTGGAATTGCCCCTATCGAAAAGGCATCAAATTCCTCAATGCTGTCCCATACTGCGTTACGGTAGTGCCTGAGCCTTTCATTTTTCACTTGGTAAATCCTTTTGACCTGATTTACAACTAGCTCAGCATCACCTTGAACTTTCAGATTTTTAATTCCCCTTTCCTTTGCGGCTTGCATACCGAGTAACAGAGATTCATACTCAGCAGTATTGTTAGTGTTGAAAAACTGCAACTTGAAAGAAAGAGGAATTACCTCCTCTTCGGGAGATATTAGCACGATTCCAGCGCCACATCCACTAGTCGCGCAACTGCCATCAAATTGCAAGGTCCAGATCTCATTAAGATCCTTTTCTTGAACAAAAACGCCCTTTGTACCCGTCTCGGTAGATAAGAAGTAGTTCCCCATCCCTGATGATTCAAAAAGGATTTGGGCTTTGGGGTCCTCAGAGCTAGTAACCAAGTACTTCTTTTGCGATTCTGGTTCTAAAGTCTGCATCACACCTTTGACGGGTATTCTAGCTTTAGACCAGTCCATGTGAATTTCTCCGCCAACTTCGCTGCAGAAACTCCTTCCTAGCAGAATTCCATAGGCTGCTGGAATGTCAGCAACGAGGACGGTCATCTTTACCCTCTTTTCAGGGAATGCTGCGAACGCAAATTGCACGTCTTTGATTTGACCAATCAATGGCACTTGCTTGGTCTCCAAGGAGTAACATCTGCCGAAAGGTTTGGTAAGAGTGAGGCCTAAAGCATGGGTGACTTTCGCCGGCATGACGTTATCGGAAGCTCCGGAATCAATTATGCAGTTACTCAACTTGTGCCCATTGATTAGGAGAGAGAGATAGAAAGGCTCTATCTTGCCTGATGCAGATGTTGAAGCAACATTTATGTGGGATTCAGGAGGAGTGGAAAGGATTCCTTTTGGGGAAACCTGTTTAGACGTAACAGCTTGACTCTGAATATATTTAGTTAATCTTACAAGCTGTTCGGGATTTGACTGAAGGTACTCGGCTTCAGACATTTGGATCTTGGTCTTCTTAGCGTGATCTATAATATCAAATGCGGCCAAGGGTTGCGTTGGTGAGGGAATGAGTCCTTCACTTCGCGATGGTGGAACAGGGTTACTGATCTTGATAGGAATATGAGGGGGCTGATTCGGAGGAGAGATGGGCGGAAAAGACTTCTTTGGAAAAGACTTAACTGGGAATTGAGTAGGAAGAGGATTACCTCTTCTAGCAATGGTTGGAGGCACGTTTGACACGACCTTCTCCTTCTGCACATGGGCAGCAACCTCCGCTTCCTTTCCTTGCGAGCGGGTAAAAACAGCGTAGGATTGTCCGCTTGCATAGCCCTGAGTACTCTCTTCTTTATCAGATTCATCCTCATCAAATTCCATGTATCCAATAGTAGAGTCTCCAGTCGGCTCACCGAAATCTTGATCATCTTCGTCTTGAGGCGAAGATTCTTCATAGTACTGCTCTTCCTCTTCAATTTCAGCCAAAGCATTGACCGGAGGAGCTTCAAGCGCCAACAGTGGAGCAGTTGCAGGTAGACGCGGTCTTTGTGAAACATTGTTGGGAACGAAACTCCTTCGTGGAACGTCTCGGTATGAAGAACTAGGAGCCTGGGCCAACTGCTTTTTCAATGCGAGCAGATCATTCGCCATCTTTTGGAATGCTGGATCAGACGAAGTAGCAGGCGAGGGATCTGAAGATTTGGACTTTGATGATTCCTTTTTCAACTCGCCAGATATTATCAAATTGTCTTCTATCCGATGGCAGCAGCCTGAGCGAGAGGTAGAGTAGCTACTCGCTCTTGAAGGAGCAAGAAGCTGACTTTTGAGCTCATGGCGTTCACGAAGAAACACTTCTGATTCTCCAGTGTTGGAAGCATGGCAGTAGGGACACGGTTGATTAATGCATTGAACCGGGTGACAAAATCACGCATAGTCTCATTGGCCTCTTTCTTCAGGTGGGTGATCCATGATAACAACGCAAATGCATCTTCTGAAGGCTTGTATCTGTCTTCAAAAGCTTCCCGCAAGGTTGCCCAACTGGTGATAGATGCGGCTGGCAAATGCTGAAACCATTCAGCTGCGGGCCCTTGTAGAGTTTCCAGAAAAAGGCGAACCGACACATCTTCGTGAGTCACGTCCAAAATACTGCATGACATAATGAAAGCAGATATGTGGGAATCCGTGCTTTGATTTCCGCTCCCATCGAATTTAGGAAAATTCTTTCTGTTTCCGTGAGGGAGCGCGTGAACTGGATGTGGCAGTGCGAGAGGACCCATAGCGTTTCCCCATGGTACCGCCATTTGAAAGGCTGGAAAAAGCACACGAGCTGGGAGGGTGGTTCCACTGAGCAGCAAGGCACTACAGAGGGATGTAGATGCTCCTTGTAAAAGACTTTTTCTTCGTGGAGGTGAGACACTCTTGGATGACCGGCTAGCCGAGCTTAACGCTGAAAAACGTGCCGGTGTTACGCTGAAATTGTGCCTTTGAAGAAGATCGAAAGTAGGATCAACTTCTCCACGGGCTCTCCTGCTATGCGTAAAAGGTTCACTTGCCAGCGTACCTTCCAGATCTGCGATATTATGGCGCAGATTTAAACTTTATTTTTGGGTGTACTTGCTGATTTTCTGGTTTTTCTGACAAAAACCAGCAGCATGCACTTTTCTAGATATTTAGAAACTATCCTCTTCGAAAAACCGATTGCGGTTAATGACAAATAGCAGCGAGGATAAGATGGCAGGGAAGAATAGCAGGCTGATTTTCAGATCTGATTTTTACTTTTTCAGAGGGTTTTAAACTTTTTTTTAGAAAACAGTCAAAAACTCAGATCTACGGAAAAATGCTAATTTTGATAAAAACTCAGCGAACTAAAGATCTATAACTAGGCCCGATCTATGGATTTTAGAAGAAAATTTTCAATTTCGGGCATTTTTGCAAATTTTTGGATTTTCAACAAAAGTTCAGATTTCAAAACTGGCAGCGATTTTCATATATTTTTCTGATTTTATATTATATCACCACCATAGATCTGACAGATCTATTCGATCCCCAGCGGAGTCGCCAAAAACTGTTGGTCTGAAAATCTGTCGCGTGGACAGATCTATGGATAGACGAGCCAACAGTGTGCAGGGCTTAGCCCCTCTTTGAGACAGCAAAGCGAAACTGGTTTATTGCTATTTCTACTAGCAGGAACCTATGCAAGTCTCACAGATTCTGCCTTCGGGGGTTGGGATCTCATCCCAGTAGAGTGTTCCAGGCTGCGAAAAGAAAGGAATGAAAGAGGGAGAGAGAAAGAACAGATCCGAAGGGAGAAAAGAAATGAATTCCAAAGCAGAAAGGTCAGAAGATTTATGTTTTTAGTTTGGTAGTAAACAGAGCCAAACCTACTTGCATAAATAAACAAAGCAATACTGATAAACAAATGACGGAAAAGTAGATATGAATCCAACAGATTAAACACATACAGATCTAACGTAAGAAAGATCTAATGTATAACACAGCTATTGAGCACAAAGTCTGAATAATTGTATTACTGTTCTTTTCTGTTACAAGAAAGCTCAAAGTCTTTCTCTCCTCACTTCTATTTCTATCTAAAAAATGTTCACTCCCTTGAATACAACAAGTATTCTCATATTTATAGAAGATGAGGGAGAGAGAAGGCAAAATGGAGCCAACCACTTATTTACAAAGATATTTACAAAATATCTAAAAGTCATGTTGACTTTGACAACTTTGATGGATGACATCATCCCATGATGCAACATGGATGATGTCATCATTTGTGCCAACACATTTTAGACATTACGAAAAGAAAGTCGGAGAATAGAGAGAAGAAGAAGAAGAAGAAGAAGAAGAAAGCTACTCATCATCATCATCCTGCGGCCGAAAAGGGGTTGCCTGTTTCTGATGCTGCTCAGGTGATGATATGTGGAACTGAGCACAGTATTCCAAAAACTTGCTGATCATTGGCCCAAATTGATCCTGTGATGGATCCTTGTGCCGTTCACTGATTGCTTCGCAAGTCTCCCGCTCATCTATGAGCTTTTCCGGGAGTTTGGAATAATCTTTCTCCGCCTCGATAAGGAACCCGATGAAGTCCCTACAGGCCAGTAGGTTGTTGATAGATTCAGTGTCGAATGTGACCTCTGGCCCTGTCCCTTGAGAAGCTATCTCCTTGAAAATCCGGATAGTGTCATCAGCTGATCTCAAGGTAAGGGAAGGAGTGAGCAACCCTGGAGTCATGGCGAGGACAATTTTCTCCATTTGATGCATTGCATCCAGGGCCTCTTCCTTTACCTTGTCTATCTTTTCTAAAACAAATTCCAGCTGATCTATCTGATAGTCCAGAGTGGACATAGTTTTGTTGAGGGCCCTTGGATGACCGAAGACTCCGAACTTGACCAGATCTTCGACTGAACAGTCGAACATTTGTTGGAAGGTCTCGTGCTGGAGTCTAGCATGTTCTAACTCTTCTGATATCGGACCTGCTAATGCTTGGAGTTCCTTATTCGTCTTCTCGATGTTTAGGTATAAACTGATATACTCGGTGATTACTCTTTCACTATCCTTGAGGATCTGGATCCTCCAAGCAGAAACAACCATACCCTACTCGCCAATCTTTGAATACTCATTGATCTTCTCCTGACTGAGCAGCTCAGGAGTCTCGGCGGCAGTTGTGGGAGGTGCACTTCCCATCTTCTGTAAGGCTTGAAGTAGGTATTTGTTCTGCTCCTTCAGTAGCCTTTTCTCCTCTTTCGTTTCCTGAAGCTTTTTGCAAAGTGCATCAACTGCGGAAAGAGCTTCCCCCTGGAGACTTTCAGAGGATGTCCCCATTGTGACTTGGGTCACGGTGAAATCTGTCGGAGACAGATCTTCTTTCTCTTTGAGGGGGTTGGGGTACGCTATTTCCATGACTCTCTCACCTGCAGCGCTCTTCGAGAAGCGTGTAACCGGCTTGTGCTTCTTTGCTCCTTTAGCTAGAATGACCGAAAAGTCCATCGGAGCGATGGGGACTTTCCTCTTTTATTGGCTCAGCTGCTAAGAGATCCAAGCTGGTCCTATAGAAGAAGGACCAGAGACAGAGGGGGAGGCAGCAATGGTAGAAGAGGGGAAAAACGTGGAGACACGCGGCGGCGGCATTGAAAGAATAGCCGAAGAAATGTCCACGGGAGGAAGGGAAACCACAACTGCAGAAGACATAGGAAGGGAAGGGAGCTTGGAGATGAGGGAAGAAATGGAAGAAGACAAATCAACGAGGGAGGAGAAGATAGATGAAGAAGCAGGGGAAAGGGTAGAAGAAGGGGCAGAGGACACGACCAAAGGGGTTGGTCGTTTGAGTCACTCGAGGAGGGGAAGGAAGAGAAGAAGAAGGGATAGAAGGGACCTCTGAAGTTGTAGCAACGCCGACATCCTGGGTGGATGGGCGTATAGGACTATCCTCTATCAATTCCTCATCAAGAGTTATGACTTATTCTGGCTCTGAGGGAAGAGGACTTTTAGGGGCTTCCTCCTGAATGGTGCTAGGTTCACCTTCTGCACCTTTGCCTTTCAGCTACTTCTTTGACCTTGGAGGTGTGTTGCCCAAAGGGGAAGTTGTGAAATCTACCCCAAGGTAGATTAGTCCGTTCATGCGGCACCAATGCTCTGTTCTCCGCATAGTCTCCTTGACCCTCTCCTCAATTGTTTGAGGAGCCTTGTTCCTATCAATGGCCGGGAAGGGCCAATTGTCCCCATCTGTGTCATTATACACCTTATCTACTTCATCTTCCGTAGTCTGGAAGCCTTCGGGGACAATGGCCACTCCGTATTGGATGATTTCCGCCAATGCTAAGCGAGAGTGATCCTTTCTTCTGAGTTCCGCCTCATGGAGAACGTCAATGTAAATATCCTCAATTTGAGGGACATGGATCAGATCGAGCTTCGCTTTTGGTAGGCAGCTTCTTGGGTCGAAGGTAGGCCTGGCTGGGAAGTCATGCTTCAAGTTGAGTAGCTCCAGCTCTGCGAACATTTCCTTCACCTTATGGTGGGTGGAGCATGTGTATCGGCCCACTTTGAGGGGGAAAGGAGTTCCACCCTTCTTTCTTTTGAGGCACTTCTCATGGTATGTGACCAGCTGCCTTGACAGTTCTAGTAGAATCAGCTTAGGCCCAGCATACCTTGGTAGCCTGGTTGGCTCTCCCAAAAAGTTGGCAGCCCTCAGATAGGTGAAAGTGGGAAATTGGGTGAACAGGGCCCCCCATTTCTCTGTGACTGCCACTATGTTTTTGGTCGTTCGGCTATGAGTCATGTTTGGCCTCAGTAGGCAGATGACATGATAGAAGAATGCATCGTTAACTTTTGCGAAATGTTGGATGCTATTCTCCAGCCTCATTTCTGGGTAGTAATCAAATATCTTGGCCTGAGGCCATACTCCACTTCGGTTCAGCCCCAGATAATCCCTTGCCGACGCTGCAGCATAGACTACATAGGAGTTCATATGGAACACTCCTGTTGTGGCGAACTGTTATAGCTGCTCAGAGATGGTGCTGCTTATTATTTCACCCCAGCAAAAGCGCTGATCGGGTAAATTTTTATTCATTGTCTCCAAGTACCGCAGCATCCACTTATGGAAATAGTGGGCATCTGAAAGCCCGAAGACTCTGCTCAGGAAGGTGATAGTATCACTGAGCTCCTCTGAGAAATCACTTCGGTGGATAGTCTGTGGCCACCGGGTCACCGCCTTCTTGTTTTTTAGGTAGACCTCATTCATCAACTGCATGCATTGGTCTTCGTTGTCTTCCCAGGCCTTGATGCATTCTCGTTGGCTAACAGCCACGAAGTTCCGGTGATGAGGGATGCCAAGTATCAACTCAAAATGACGGGCAGTGAGGTTTATGACTGCCTCGCCTTTACTATTTTCGACACATCTTGTGTCTTTGTTGTAAAATTGCGCAATCACCATCATGAATTCGTTGTTGACAGCGCTGACGGGGATTCCTCCGGCGAAGTGCAGGGCACTGCCTATTAACTTGTCCATCCATGGACTTCTTGTAACTTTCTGAGTCCTAACCCAGAATTCCTCCATGTCAATGTGACCCAATTCTGAGTCTCTGACATCCATACTGCACTCAGCCTGTGATTCGGGCATCCTGACCCTCTGATATTTGTATTTCATCTCTTCTTCTGTCAGCTTAGCCTTTCCTCTTGGTTTGGTGGGTTTCTTGTTTGACGTAGACATGTGTTCTTTCGAACTTAGCTGCTGATCTGCACGAAGAAGAAGTGAGACCCAATCCAAAAAGGTTGAATTAGTCATTTGATCTTCCATTGGAAAGCTAGCAGAAGAAAGAGTTAGAGATTTTAAGGCTCAAGGCGCAAGAAAAATGCAACTGGCAGGCCAAATAGATAAGGCGCACAGAAAAGGAATGTTGCAGAGGTTAAACCGGCGCCAAAGGCGCATGGCGCATGGATGAAGCAGGTTGCATTTTATAGCAGGGCGCATGGAAAGAGTATGTTACATGAAGGTTCGGTGCGCCCTTTGGCGCATGGATGGATTATGTAACATTAACAAATGGTGCGCCAAAGGCTTTGGCGCGGCGCATGAAGGGTTTACACAACATCATGTTACTGGCGATCGGGGGTGCGCCCGCACCTTTATAGCTTTATACTTGCGCGCAGAAGGCTTGTGTTGCATGGAAGCTGGGTGCGCCCTTTGGCGCATGGAATCAGGATGTAACAAGGATAAATGGTGCGTCAAAGGCTTTTAAGGAGGCGCGGGATTCATACTTGTAGCATGCGAAAAAGGCGCGCTTTGAGGGCGCATGAATTCTAGATGTAGCAAGACAAAAGGCTGTGCCATTGGCGCGGGTTTTAATCATGTAACATGGCGGGTAGATGCGCCAAAGGGGCGCAACTGTTTTAAGTGTGACAAGACGCGCCAGTGCGCCATAGAACTAAACTCATTGCTCAATCATTTTCATTCTTTCTTCCATTTCAAAGATAGCATGGACATATAAGGTTTCATATAAAAAGTTTGGCAGACCAAGTCATTTCAAAACAGCTCCCTTCCAGTAGATCCGGAAAGAGGGAGGGAAAGGAGGAGGAAAAGAAGAAAGGAAGACAGGACAACACGAGGGAAACTAGCTCAAACCAATCTTATTTTAACACCGGCTAGCAAACCACAACGCAGACCAAGAACACGCAAAGAACCGAAAGCACGAAAATGGAGAAGAGGAAGAACCTCTTACCTTAGATATATAGCAAAATTGAGAGCGGGTCCACAGGGCGACGAAAACGACGAAGCAGAGGCTGACAAGTCCAGAGTGACCACGTGCTCGACAAAAAGAATGAAAATGACATTGGGCGCGCACTTATATATATAGAAAAACTTGTCATCAATGCGCCAACCACTTTTGAAATGGCGCATGAAAGTTGCTGTCGACAGGAGAAAGCGTGCGCCCTTTGGCGCACCGAAAAGTGGAGCAACAAAAGCAATGTCAATAATAATGCGCATGCACCTTGGCGCACGCAAAACAGACTCAACATCCTTTAGCACACCGAAATATGTGTTAACATGGAAAACCATGCGCCAAAGGCTTTTAAGGGGGCGCATCAAAAGCTAGTGTTACAAGGATATTTCTTGCGCCCAGCCAAAAAAGGCTCAAAAGACTAAGTTCAAAAACTAGATTTCCCGGGAAGGGATTTTACAACGTTTCGAACACAAAGGATCCCTAACGAGGGATCGAAACAAAATTTTCGGTATGGTTATCGGTAAAATTGCCCTTGTCAATTTTACGGGATAACAGCACATAAGTTAATTGATCTGAACTCAAATCTCACCTGGAACTTTACTTTTTCCTTTTAAAAGGCACCTTAAAATATATTTTTTTCAAAATCAATACTTATAAGTGCCTTGTCAAACACCGAGTCCAGTGTTAATAGATATGAGTTCTCGTCAAACACATCACTTTGGCGATGAGGGTTTACGTTTATAGGTCAATTAATATAAAAACAAATCTCACAAGTAGATAATCTATGTTTAAGATAGTCTTCCTTAAATCAACAATTGTAAATAATCTATTCAACAGGTTAGGTTTCAGTACATAAACAAATCTACATTATCAAAATCCCATATGGTTAGCATCAAACCTTGACATGCGCACTCTTATAAAATGGAAATTATCTAACATCCCTATGTTGCGTTGCACAATATAATTAATGGATACATCTTCCTTTGCTTTTATTTTCATACCTTTGGGTTAGTAATGCAAACTTACTACACCCTCTATTGTTATAAAAAATCTAGATGGATCCCTAAAATCTTCGATTCTTTTGAATTTAACAATTTTTGGAAAAATGTGTGGTAATAATGCTTTGCGCATTGGTATGGGAAAATGATGCGATGTATTATCACAACACACCAAATATTGTTCATGTGATAAGTCTTTTTATGTGGAGATCAACTATCATCTAAGATGGGGTTAGGAAGGATGAGAAGAATCAGTAGCCGAGAGTTAATGTATAGTGAACATTGGAAAGTGAATGATAAAGGAGTTAGTTTAGCCTTCACCATGACTCAATAGGAACGTGTATGAGTCCTTTTATGGGGTTACCAAAGATTGACTCAATGTTTGGGGTTACCAAGCATACCCTAGATATGAGTTCAGATACATTGGGGGTTACCCTTTGTGTTACCCTTTGTAATCTATGTCTTATGGCCATGTAAGCAATTAATACTTAGTATTATAAAAATACAATTATTTTTTTCTAGTTCACCATCAGGTATTACATAATGATCAATTATGGCATATGCTATAGGGATTTGTTGAAATGTCCCTCTTTCTTGAATAATATCATCAAAGACCTTTGGCCTATTTGGTCTACTTGACGGCCAAAGGATGTGAGCAAGAATAAATTATTATAAGTGCCTAAAGGAAATTAAATAAAATTATTAAAACACTTATAATTAATTTATTTGGCTTAATATAAGTATGCACTTTTAAATAAAAGTTATAATCTCTAGAAAGGTGCATAGGGGCAAATAGAGTGTTATAAAAGTCTAATATTATTTGTGTATCCTTTTTAGGGAGTTTGGGACTTGCCTAGACAAGGGATTTAACCTCTTGGGAAGTATAAAGCCCATGATAATTTTGTATCCTCTCTATGAGGAAAATGCGACTAGCATAGATGGGGAAACTTGGGGCGTATGCTTAGAAATAATAATTGTATTTGATTGGATAGGGAAAGGGTTGTCTTTGGGTCAATTTCCCTTTATAAAGGAGAGGTTGAATTAGATGAAGGCATCTCATAATCATTTGATCAAACTCTGAATTTTATCTAAGCTTTGTGCTTTGTTAAAATACTTTAGAGGACGAAAACCCTCTTAGAGGAGGAGAGGGATTTCCACACAGGGAATCCTATTGAGCTTGCGAGTGAACTTTCAGTCATTTCCAAAAGTAGTAGTGAAAATTTTGTGCAGATTTTGTACCCAGGTTATGAAGACAATATTGCAGTAGTATTCCTAAAATGGCACAACGAATGCAGGGCCTGGTGGATCCGGTGGATTTGGTGGGTCAGGAGGAACATGACCTAGTGGATCCGATGGATCTGGTGGGTTAGGAGGAACAGGACCTAGTGGACCTAGTGGATCTGGTCGAGGGAACAACAGAGGAAACACCGGAGGAAACCAAGGCTCTGGTTCGGGAGGACAAGGACCCCAACCACCCCCAAGTGTTTTTCGAGATGTCTTTGCACTTACCAGACTATAGGGGTATTGAAGATGTTGCAGAGCATGTGCACAAGAGCGAGTTACTATGGTGCGCGAAAGGGTTCACTAGTCCAGAATGGAAGGCAAGCCAATTTGGAACTACATTACAAGGGCGCGCACATAGCTAGTATAGGAAGTACGATCCCCATCAAATGGTGGTGGATTATACAATGTTGAAAAATGATTTCCTCGCAAAGTTTCATATTCTCGAGTTTGAGCAAAAGAGCATCAGCGCCTTAAAGGAGATCCAGCAAGGAATGGCAGAGAGTGTGCGGGAGTATGATGCACAGTTTAAAACTCTCCTATCCAAATTGTCATATAACATCCACCATTTAGGAATATTGTCATATTCAAATGTCTTACCTCTTTTTGGTCTTCCTTCCACCCTCATTACAGGAATCTCATCTAAATGAACATCACCAATAGTCTATTACTACCATGTTGGTTTTTCCTTTTCCTTCTTCACCTAAGTGTTTTTTTATTACTAGTTTGTGTTTTTTTAGTAGTTTCTTAGGTAAGAATTTCATTAGAATCAATCTTAGAACTATCTACCCCATCAAGTTAATGTTTTTGTAGACACCCATAATCTGGCCCAAGCAATTTAAAATGCTTAAATTGCACTAATTATACTCTTCCTCGCAATTTGACGACAAATTGTCAAATGGCATTCATTTTATCTTCTATCATAGTCAATTAAATGCATTACGCTAGTTAACTAACTCATATATACAACAAAGATGACAATTAACGACCTTCTATTAATTAAACCTCGTTTTATCTATATCTAATTAATTAATTCTAATTAATTAAGTTTCCTCCTCTATTAGATAAATAAACCGTCATGTATCTAATTTAATCCTTCCTAACCCCCAATCACACTAACTTTCTTCTAAGGCTTCTTTAAGCCACACCTAGCTATTAATTAAATCACTTTGGTTAATTAATACACCCCCTTTAATTCCCATGGATCACTAAAGGACAAATTAAACTCTCCTAAGGTTGACTCAACCCTCTCTAAACCATCCTTATCCATAACTAACTCAACCTTGCTATTATCCCACATGTAACTTAGGGATGTAGAGATTCTTTTATCCACTGGGCTATATAAGGAGCCCTCCTCCTACCTTTCTACTTACACCTAAATGAGCATAGAGTCTAAGCTATAGCCATTTTATCATCTTAGAGCATTCTCCATTAGAGTGGAGCTAAGCATCATCCATTTGCATTCAATCATCCAAGTTATTTTGTGAAGATCAATGGAGTTAATCAAGAAAGGCCTTGTTGCCATGACTTGATGAAGGTATCCATCATCAATCCCCTTGGATCAAGCAACAACTATCAACTCTTTGAGATCTAAAGGATCTACCTAGGTCCATTTCATTGATTTAGCTTTCTAAAGAGTAGAGCAATAAATGTTAGCATGTAAGATTGAGGTTTATTTTCAAGGTTCTAATGCATAGTGTTGATGTTTATTACTTGTTTAGCTCTTAGCATGATCATATATTGATCTAGTTAGCATTATATTGAAGCTATTAGGTGTTAGCTTTGACTTCCTTTACTTTGTTAACTAATTCATGTACACAATTTCACATGCATTATACCTATTTTTCCAAACAATTTATCTTCAATTTTTTTTAACTTTGAGATCTGGTTTTTGTTTTGTTTGGAACATTCATGCAATTTTATGAATTACCATAACTCTGAGATCTGAGTTTCAACATCAAACAAAAAATATGCTTTATGATTGTCATTGTAGACTTTGAACATCGTTTTCTTGAATTTTGCAAGAAGTTTGGTTTGTTTTTCTTTAGGAATCCATACATATACAACTAAACCAAAAACTTTGAGATGACTTACTTTGTGTTTTTGTCTAGACCATGCTTCTTTTGTAGTTTTCTTATGAACCAATTTTGTTAGAGATTGATTGAGTTGATACCTTGATGCATATATTGCTTCTATCCAATATTTAATTAAACAAACTTTTTCTCTAATATACACCTCGCCACCTCCACAGTGGTACACTTTTGATGAAGAATAATTGAGGACATACCCTGATGTGTATATTGATTCTACCCCATATTTAGTATGAATTAAAATGTTCTCCAATATATGCCTCACCATTTGCACAATGGTACAATTCCTCCTCTTAACCAGTCTCTTTTGTTGTAGAGTGTAAGGTATGGTACATTGCCTTTGGATGCTTTCTTGTGTACAAAATAAAGGAAATCCTTTGAGAAAATATTTTTGCCATTATTTTCTTTTAGAATTTTAATTCTCTTTCCATATTGTGTTTCTACCATAACATTGAACTTAGTGAACTCATCAAACACATTCAATTTTCCTTGATATGTCATCTACATAGTACCCACATTTTCCTTAAGAAGTAATCTACAAATAACAAAAATTATTGTTATTAGATATTGATGCCAGTTCATAGGCCCACAAATGTCAACATGGATCAACTGGAGGACCTCCTTAGCTCTTCAAAATTATCCTTCAGCAAACAAAACCTTGTGTGGCTTCCCAACTTGTGATGTGCCACAGACTCCTTGTTGATTATGTATATATGGAAGGCCATTCACCGAAAATTCTATAACCAAATAAGAAAAATGTCTCAAATTTAAATTCCCATAACTTTGATGCCAAAGTGAACTGTAATCTTGACTGCTCTTATCCATTAAAGTATACTCTTTTGAGCATTATGATTGTCATTGTAGACTTTGAGCATCGTTTTCTTGTACATTTTGAATGAAGTTTGGTTTGTTTTTCTTTAGGAACCCATACATATACAACTAAACCAAAAACTTTGAGATGACTTACTTTGTGTTTTTGCCTAGACTATACTTCTTTTGGGTTTTCTTATGAACCACTTTTGTTAGAGATCAATTGAGTTGATACATTGATGTGTATATTGCTTCTACCCAATTTTTAATTAAACAAACTCGTTCTCTATTATACACCTTGCCAGCGCCGCAGTGGTATACTTTTGATGAAGATTAATTGAGCACATACCCTGATGTGTATATTGATTTTACCCAATATTTAGTAGGAATTAAATTGTTTTCCAATATATGCCTTGCCATTTACACAATGGTATGATTCCTCCTCTTAACCACTCTCTTTTGTTGTAAAGTGTAAGGTGTGGTACATTGCCTTTGGATGCTTTCTTGTGTACAAAATAAAGTAAATCCTTTTAGAAAAATTCTTTTCCATTATCTTTTATAGAATTTTAATGTTATTTCCATATTGTGTTTCTACCATAGCATTGAAATTGTGAACTCATCAAACACATTCGATTTTCCTTGATATGCCATCTATATAGCACCCACATTTTCCTTAAGAAGTAATCTACAAATAGCAAAAAACAATTGTTGTAGGAGATTGATGTTGGTTCATAGGCCCAAAAATCTCAACATAGATCAGCTGGAGGAGCCCCTTAGCTCTTTGATCTTATCCTTTATCAAATGAGACCGTGTACTGCTCCCCAACCTGTCATGTGCCACAAACTCCTTGTTGCTTTTGTATATATGGAAGGCCATTCTCTAAAAATTTTGTAACAAAATAAGAAAAATGTCTCAAATTTAAATGTCCATACCTTTGATGCCAAAGTGAATTGCAATCTTGACCACTCTCAGCTATTAAAGCATACTCTTTTGAGCATTATGATTGTCATTGTAGAATCTGAGCATCATTTTCTTACATTTTGCATGAAGTTTGGCTTGTTTTTCTTTGAGAACCTATTGTCCAAAATAACCCCTGGTTATTTTGATAACTTACAAATCCATTATGGCTCTGGCATTAGATTTTCAGGTTGTGCGCTCTCTTTTTTCCATATCTTGGCACAATAGCTTGGTTGCAATTCTTCATGCACGTCCTCGCGCACCCTTCCTGCTTCTTCCTTGTGCTTTCTCTTCCCTTCTCTCCCTCTTGCGACACTTCCGTGCACTTCTTCCCTTCTCCTTCATTCCTCTACCTTCTTTTATTTTCCCATCTACGTGCACTTCTTTCCCATTTGCTTTCCTTCCGTGGTCGTCGCACATTCTTCTTGCGCGCGCCCATAGACTTGCATCTTTTTTTGCTAAGTCCCTGACTTACTTTCCTCATGCATGACGTTCCTTCCTAATTCCCACGCATTTTCTCATGCACACTCGTTCCTCTTCCACTCTCTCTTCACACACTTTCTTTGTGTCAGTTCTTCTTTACACCCTCATCTTCCGCTTCCCTTCTCCCTTACATGTTTGCATACCTTTACAGATCTATGTATTTTCTTCCCACTCCTCCTGTACCCTCTTTTGGGTGCCTGTAGACCTATGCATTCTTCCCTCTCACGCATCTTGCTCTTGCGCATGCACCAAGTTCAACCTTCTGGGCTATTCATTGGGTTCTACATGTCAACTTGTCAGATGATGTACACAACACAACCTTTCAAAACATGCCAATTGTGTGCCATGCCAATGATGAATGAATGCTAGAAACATGGCAAAAAAGATAAAACAGTAGACAGTCAGCCGAATCCTTCAAATAATCAAAGCTCGTCACGTGTTTTTTGGGTTCATCTTGTACTAGGATCTTCAAATCGTCATAACTCCTGTTATAGAGCTCATATTTTAGTATGTCGGGTCTTGTTAGAAAGTTCCTGATGTGGGATACACATTGAACTTTTCAAAATCATATTTTGGGTGGGATTGGGTAGGATAAATTGGGAAAATGGACTTCAACCATTAATGCATAGATTCAATTGACTCAACCCCCCATATTTGATCTCTTTCCTTTGTCTACAAGCTAAGCTGACATGTGGAGGTGGATTTGACAGCACTGCAGGTGCATTTGCAGGAATTTATTGTTGGTTGTAGGTGATTGGATTTGAAAATCTGATTTTCCCCCCTTTTCTCTCCTCGTCTCTTCCCCTTTCTTCTATAAATTGTTGAACATTGCTCATTGGTAAAGGTTAGGCTCTCTTAGTTTGCTAAGAGCATTATTCCTTAGAATTTTGAGTTGTAGACCTCAGTTTTGGTTAATGACATGTGGATACTTGCCTCTATTACCATTGTAATCGATTGTGCATTATTTGGAAGCAATAAAGTATTATTTTGTGGTTATTTTATGCCCTAATTCACTTTATTGCATTTTCTTATCTTTCCCTTGCATTGTTGGTTTGTTGTGCATTCTTTATGTCCCTTACAAGTTTCTTTTATATTGTGCTCCATAAAAACAAGTGTGTGAATGTTATTTCAGATATTGGCACATGTGCATGCCCTACCTGTGCACATTTTCCCTTGTTTTCACTCAACTAAGATTGTCCATCCCCCTCTTTCTGGTGTTATCACCTCCCCTTAGCTTAAGTTTTCATTTCCATGCATCTCCTTCTTATCATGGTCCCTTAGAATCATAGAGTAGTGATAGGTAGTTGCATTTCCCTTATTAGGAGTAGTTGTAGTAGTATAAATAGGTAGAGGAAGCCGACCTTCTCCAGAGGCCTGTCTCAAGTGCAAGTCCCACAACTTGGAGACAGTTTTATGTTGCCTTAAAGTCCCCATTCATCCTAATCTAGGACAGGTGCAATTTTGAGCTCCAATGGTTTTGGTATGCCATGTGGGATGAGTATTAAAAGCTCATATTTCATTATTGTTAAGTTCTGGATTATAACTTAGTCATTTCCAACCTTTGAAGGTCTGTTTTAACGCATCTGGCGACTCCTAGCATCTAGATCTATTGATTTAGCAGACAACGCCCCCTCTTTTGTGAGAAGGATTCAAAAGGGATTGATTTGAAAAATATTGAAATATTATGTTAAATTGTAATTACAAAGTCACAACGAAATGGTAATGCAATAAAGAACAGATCTGACCTAAGCAATAAGCTAAAAATATGAAACCCTAGGTGTAAGAGAAAGAATAAAGTACTTGGTTGATTTCATAATTGATCTTGGACTATGCTAAACTGAAGAACTGATAAATAGGAGGAGTACAATGTCACAAATGAACCAATAAAATTATATGATAGCTAGATTTGGCTAGACTATGTTAGGGGAGCCTAGGCGCCAGAGATTGCTCCTAGGCGCATGTGATTGCAAAAATGGCCGAAAAGTGATTTCTTCTATGTCATTTCTATTTCACTACCCTTCACTTTTGGTCACCTGTGTGTCACATTATGCCCACAAAATTCACCTAAAACCTGCAAAGAGAAAGAGCACCTATAAAACTGCAAAACACATCAAATCCTAAAAAATATGCAAATGGGAAGTCGTACTGACCCCAACAGTCACCCAACTGAGTGAACTTACAATCCGGGTGTTGCACTATATCTCAGAATCCATGTAGTTTTGCATGTGTGTGTGTAAAATTGTGCCCTAGGTGGCTCTTGTGTAAGATGCACTTGAATAACGATTAATACTCCTACATACACAAACTCAACAGTTCCCACTTTCACTTTCAGTGAATTCTTTTTCACCAGTCGATCGATGAAGTCTGATATTTAAAGAATATTAACAGTAAGAGGATCAATCCAGTTCAGCTGCCCTCCTATACAATTGTTCTCAAAATCCAAAAGGCACATTCTCCTTGTTTTAATCATAATGGGGAAAGGAAATCACAAACCATTTTATTCTGCACACACCATAGAACTGAAAAAGAGATGCCACCATACTAAAATGTGGCCTCGTCATTGGTGATTGACGAGAAGTGTTGATCGCCCTCCGTCCTCTATTGCCTCCATCCTTCAATACATGTGTTGCTAACTCAGTTGGATTTGGATATGAAGCTCAATGATTCCCACATTGTTTATTATTCCCCCCACAATGTGAAATTGTCTATTTTCCGGATGTCGAGTAACACCGAAAATGCGTCTGTAAGGCAATATTTTTAATATTTTTTGGAATTTTGAGTCTAACTCTTAACAATAATTAAAATTTTGACTAAACATAATAAAATGACTGTACTTAATGATATAAATTCTAAATACTATCAATAAGCCCTAAGACACACAATGACACGCATTACAACCTTATAAAATATATACAACTTCATAAATTTTACTTTTGATTTAAAATATTAGCACACCTTCATAAATTTTGTGGCCTTCATAGATTTTTGGAGGGTGAACACGTGGCAGTGTATTGAGTGCCAAATTCAAAAGCAATTGGTATTGATAACACCCTAAACTTTTAACATAAATTAACTAGTTTAAAGCAAGATCAACACCATAATGATCTAAAATTAAATGCAAAGATAAGGAATGAAACATCAATGATAAAATCTTAATAGCATAACAATGGAGATTAAATGAAACTAACATCTAAGCATGCCTACTAGTATGTTTGATTAACTAACATAGACCTAAATAGATCTAGGAGCAATCAAATTGGAAATGGTTGCTACTCCACAAATGGTGAGGAGATCTCTCTAACACAAAACTACAATGTCATGTTAGATACCCTCCTACTAACCATAATGAAGGCTTTAGGCAAAGATGAGCATGTGAATCCTTAAAAGAGTTTAGGCTCTTTAACATATATCTTATATGAGGCTACTAATAAAAGCATGGTGTAAAATATTAAGGTAAGAAGCGAACTCTTTTTTATAGTTTTCCTTTTGGGATAAAATTTTATTTTGGTGTATGTGGGACTAAAAGCCCTAAATTAGATTAGAATTGCTAATTATGATTAGGCCTTGTTAATCACAATTAGTGAATTACCAAGTGATTAAAATGTGGGAGCCTTAATCAGCCACTTAAAGTCAACTAGGAGGCTAGGATAAGCTTTTGAAGCTTGTTGAGACGTTGTGGAGGAAACTGGGGTGCTTTTGAGTGGTTGGAAGATGGGTTTAAGCCAATATTAGGGTATATTGACCGAAACAAGGGGGAAATGGGCTTAATTAGCTAATAAATGCTAATTATTTGTTTTGAAGAGGATTTTGACTTACGATTCGTCGTAAAGTGGCATTCTGAATGCGAAAGAGGTTTGGTGATCAACGAAGTGCTTGTTAATTGACCAAAGTGATAAGAAACGTTAGTTAATTAGTGAAAAATCACTAATTATAATGGAATTGGTGAGAATGAGAGTGATTTGTGTGCATTTTGTTAATAAGATTGCAAAAGTGGAATTTAGGTGTCTACATTTGCCCCTATTTGAGGTGAAGTTTGTGACTTCACTTCAAATATAGTAGACAAGCATAAACGGGTAAATTTTTGAAGAAAAATTAGCAGGATGAAGGATGCCCCCTCGAGTGTCGATGGGGTGATAGAAGAAGTCAATCGACGATCGAAAATATGATTGAAATGAAGAAAAGAAGATAGCATAAAACATGTGTGAAACCATTAGGTATTGAGAAGGAATAAGGATAGGGATAAACATGATTGTTTATTGCCCTCGATGATTATTAAAAAAAAATAGTAGTGATAATAAACGATAGTTGAAAAGAAATGATTTATGGAGAATATATGACAAGCCCAATCTTTGCATCCAACTTTTCAATAAGCAACTTGTTTATATAATTTTTTCCCTAGGTCTACATCATTGTCCTTTATTGAAATGAATAAAAATGTAAGATAACATGAAAAACTAAATTACTAACATTTGTCCATTGCTACGTAACTCCATGCAACATAGATAATGTAATGAAATACGATAAAGTAAATAAAATACCTAACTCAATGTAACATACACGCTGCAATGAAATACAAGAAAGTAAAGCAGCTAACCAAAAAGAGAAACTAATACAATCACACATACTCAAACAAACAACTTTCAAGATAGTTGCACTAATGTTTTTGTTATCAAGCTACAGTTCTTGAATGTTCGTGTTGTAACGACAAGGGTTAAAAATGGTTCCCCAAACAAGGATACATGTGAGGGGAATAAAAGAGGACACAAGTATTCCCATGGCAAATATTTTGTGCACTATGACATAGTCTTTAGCAACTCATTGTTGCACAGGAGTACCGACATAACATGCAGTTGAGCTTTTGTTAATAGAGGTAGATCGCAATGATCTACAATTCATTTGAGACCAAAACAAGCAAGAACCATAAAAAATGCTTTTGTAAGACATATTTTGGCATTCAAGGATGATGCAAGTGATACAGGCTTTAGTTGTATGCACATTGTTTACAAATTTTTGAAAAAAATAATTTTTTGCCATTTTTTTGGATTTTTAATGATTTTACCATTTTGTTTTTGGGTTTTTTGAAAAAAATTATACTGTTTTATATTTTTATTTTTTAGGAAGAAAATAGTATAGAGGAAATGACGTAGTCATGAGTTGTTTCCAAAAGTAACCACGAGGTAAAAATATGCCCCAGGTAGTAGAAAAGGGTGTCGGGATGCAAAAACATGCTCTAGGGCAATTAAATGGGCATAAAAATAATTATTTATAAAAAAAAATCATCACAGCCAGTATTAGAAGCAATCAGAATAACCATGACGGTTTCAGGGGGTCTCAAGGGTGAGAAAGACATCGTGGGAGATAAAAATGGGTATATAAGCTGTCGCAGCCAATTCATTTACCACATTCACTTACCATTTACCATTGATCAGAGCTCTGACCTACGGGAGAAGATGACGAGGGTGCGGAGCCAAAAACATTGTGCGAATAGTGTGAGAGATTACACGAGGCTCCCAGCGGATGGACCATAGGTACACAAATCTCCTCTTTACCCTCGTTAATTGTAAGCATTTGATTTTGATTAAAATATACACATTTTTAGGGTAGAATCAGGGCTTTTTAGTTGTGGAAATGCACAGGCACTAACCTAGGGGTGTGCCTGTGATGCATTGTGAATGGGCACACATGTGCTTATGCATAAATGTATGTGCCAGTGCAAAATTAACTCTTTAGGTAGGGACGTGCATGCGCTTGTGCAAAAAAGGGTGAGCTAGTGCAAAAATGACACTTTACGCAAGGGAACGCTAGTGCACAAAGGGGTGCGCTGGTGCACAAAGGGGTATGCTAGTGCTGTCAGGGGTGCGTTAGAGCACAAAAGTCACTTTTAGGTGCTTCTTTGGACGAAAACCAAGGTTTCAACAAACCCCTAGGTGCTGCTAGGAAAAGATGATATTTATACCAAAATAGAAGAAAATTATGGTAAAATAGAGAAAATAAATGGTATAGTAGAAGAATAAATGATAGATTAGAATAGAAAATTTGGATCATAATTAAATGACCCAATTGGTGTTGTAGGAGGACCTAGACAGGTTAGAGACAAGGGAGTGACACATGCGGCTTGAGGTCTATGAGGCAATGTTTAGTCAATGTGACCAAATTTTTCTTGAGATTACACTAGAGGTGACTGGTTTAGCACATAGCGCACATGCCCCAGATTACCTTAGACAACATCATGCTCACAACCTTAGCTGAGAGATGGAAAAGAGAGAGCTAAAAATTATGTCTGCCTATTGGCGAGATGAGTATTACCTTAGAGGATGTGTGGCAGATCTTGCGAGTTCCTATTAAGGGTCGTTTGATCACATACAATGGTCGCTAGGACCGGATTGAGCAATACACAACCATGATATTTACAATGATAGATATACCCCGACGGGGTATGAAAATTTTCGTTAGGAGGTGTGTTGGGCCCCTAAAATATTGGCCAAGTGTAAGAAGGCGCATGGGTGTGCAAAGCCTATTTGAAGACGGGCGTGCAAGGAGAAATCCCACAAGATAGAGAAAAGGTTTTGGGACTTAGCCATATTCGGCATATCAGAAGGAACATGAGAAAAGTGTGACCCGACTACGCATGCATAATGGATGAGGTGTCAGCCTGACAACTTGGTGCCCAGAGAAGGAATATACCTTGTGATGGAAGATTTTAGAAGGCCATAATTGCAAAGAGTGGAGAGCTCGAGCCTGAAGAAGAATTCCCCCATGGAGGACGACCTTGGACACTTGGCAACAGATCTACAACTCCCGCAAAGGCTTGAAGATGTTGGAAAAGGCTATAAATACAAGCACCCGCCAGAGGAAACAATATAGAGAGAGGAAGAGGCGAAGCCATGCAAGAATACTGTGAGAGCTCCATGGGTTGGGCTTAGAGGGTCTGTAGGAATACGTTGTACTAAGGGGATGGGTTTTGAACATTTTTCTTTCTACTATGAAGGGCCCAAGTCCAGTTCTGATGCATGATATTGATCTGCATTACCATATGGATCTGTGATTTCCTGAGTTATTGTAATATGTTTATCAACATGCTTAATATGAATATATGCGTGGTTCCAGTTCTACTACATGGTTATATGTTTATTTCATATAAGTGGGTGTAAACCCCTATGCATTTATTTTCTATTATGGTTCATATATATGTTCTATAATGCTTTCCTTATATGAATGAATACATTGGTCTAGAAGTTGTTCTAAGCTCTAAGATGAATGTATGGTTCCCTTCCATTCTGTTCACTTAAGTTTCTATTGTAAATAATGTATTATCACATAACTAGCATAAAGGAGGGACTTGACACCCGCACATGCCTCGGGTGAGCGCCTAGCGCCCGATGGGTGATAGGCCAGCGCACATGGGATTTCCTTGTTCTTTGAGAAGGGCTTAAAAATGACTACATCCTGGTTCTGTTGCCAGGACCTATTTTCAAAGTTATTGTGAGAAATTGCATACAATTTTGTCTTTATGATGTGTAATGAAAGAACACTTGACTTTAAAAAGTGTTGAAACGTGGTTTAAGAGCACGGAGGATGAGTTTGGTCAAAGATTCAACACTAGGCCTGAGTTTAGTACGTGTGGATGGGTAGAAGAGAACCTATACAATGAGATGTATGGGACATTCTTTTGCTGCTTCCCAGTAGAGCTATATGAATGGCTCTCGACATACGCATCCAGATCAAGCTACTTCTATAGATCGTGCGTGTGGACCCAAGATGACTATTAGAGGCTACATGATGTAGATCTGACATGGACACATGCTATTGATCACTAGTGGAAGAGAGCGCTGACTAGTTATACTTTGGAATACACCATTTCGACATATTCTCACCCAAAGATCGTTGAGTTCAAGTTTTTGAGGGAGCCTAGAGGATCATTTTTGTGTGCTATTCTTTTGGATATGAAGATCTTGGTCATTACTTTGAGTTTAGAAGCATCCCCCATGGCCGGCTAAGCTCTCTGAGCACTGGGAAAGGAAGCTAGGGTGGAGGAAGACGAAGGATGTTGTGGCTAAAAAGGAAAGGGAGGAGAGATGACTTAAGTATAGTGAAGCTTGTGAAAGGGAGATGACTAGACAACGTGAGGTAACAAGTGTGATGGATCTATGGAGGTAGATGTTGCGGGAAGGTGCTGAAGTTCACGCAGAGGATGTGGAGCCTGAGAAGTATGTGCTACCCCATCTTGCCAAGCACGTAAGAGAAGCCCCTTCAACTTCTGATGAGAGTCCGTCACGTGGAGAAAGAAGAGCTGACAACGCACATCTGAGCCCACCTGACGACCGATCCCTGGCACTTGGTTTTTCAGATCAAGGGAGAAGTATTGTTAACCCAGTTGATATCGGTGGAAGTGACTGATTTGTGCCCAGGAGATATAATTTCTCATTTAGGACTTCTATGGCTGCACATACCATTCCAGTGTTTGGAGGAATTTTTGGGAAAAGTGTGGATATAATAGCCTTCGGTCTCACGTCTGGGAGTGGCGCGGGGTACATTATTGGTAGTGGGAAATTGTTACAGACCATCAACACATAGTTTAGTGGAACGTTGGGAACCCTTGGCGTGACCACTACAGGACTTAGTGGATCCGGTGGATTTGGTGGGTTGGGAGGAACAAGACCTGGTGGATCTGGTGGGTCAGGAGGAACAGGACATGGTGGACCCAGTGGATCTGGTGGAGGGAACAATGGAGAAAACACCAGAGGAAACCAAGGCTCTGGCTTGGGAGGACAAGGACCCCAACCACCCCAAAGTGTTTTTCAAGATGTCTTTGCACTTACCAGACTATAGGGGTATTGAAGATGCTACAGAGCATGTGCACAAGTGTGAGTTACTATGGCACGTGAAAGGGATCACTAGTTCAGAACAGAAGGAAAGCCAATTTGCAACTACATTGCAAGGGAACATGCATAGTTGGTATATGAAGTATGATCCCCATTAAACGATGGTGGATTATATAGAGTTGAAAAAAACTTTCCTTGCAAAGTTTCATACTCCAGAGTCTGAGCAAAAGAGCATCAACTCCTTTAAGGAGATCCAACAGGAAATGTCAGAGAGTGTGCGGGAGTATGATGCACGGTTTAAAACTCTCCTGTCCAAACTGTCATATGACATCCACCTCTCACAACATGCTCAATGGTTAGTTGGAGGGTTTATCACTCCATTTAGGAGGGCATTGTCACATAAAATGTTCACTGACCTGCGCGAGGCTTTAGAGGTTTCCTGATGCGCCGAATTTGTTGGGAGTGTGGATACTGGTATTAGTCCATTTTTGAAGGCCCAAATCGCCACAATGGCTAAGCAATTAGAGAATCTCTCTACAAACTCAACACGTGAGGTCTGTAGTGGGCTTTAGTGTACATACTGCGAAGTGGAGGGTCATGCAAAGGATAGTTGCCCTCAGAAGTCAGTGCATGTTATGGCGGTAGACTGTGAGATTTTCCACGGAGATCATGATGCAAGTAGATTCCTTCTACTCCAACGCACAATCCATAAGAATGTTTCTTGGTACTGCAAGATATGCACCTCTATAACCCATGACACCAAGGATTGCAGACTGATTGATAATATCCATGATGCTATTGATATGGATGTACGCCAGACTAGCCTTGCTAATGGTTCTAAGGATGATGACCGACATTATGAAGGGCGTGCAAATGGAGGGGCATCTGGAAGAGGTTTTCACGGAGGAGTTCGTGGTCGTGGTAACCGCAACAGAGGGATAAGTGATTTCTCGTGGGGAACATGTTATAATTGTGGATCTACAGAGCATTACAAATGCGAGTGTCCTGATCTATTACAATGCTTGTGGTACGGGAAGAAGTACAAGTACGAAGAATGTCTGGAACTCTATGAGCATATGAACTAGTAGGACTGGAAAGATAAGGGTGCTGCTATGGTAAGCATCAAAAAGGCTGATTCACAATGGATGCCAAGAGTGGCACATGAGTTAGGACTAGAACCTGTACTGGTGACAACGTGTTCAAAGGCCGCATGTGCCAAGGAGATGCCAAGACCAAAGACACTAGTTTCTAGAGAGGAGGTGCTACATAGAAAGTACCTGGACCCTACCCATCAGAAAGAAGTATACCAGGAGACTATGGACGTTATTCAGAGTTTACAAGGGGAGATACATGTCTCAAGGAGAAATCGAGGTAGGTGGGGCAGTAGAAGGATAATGAGGTTCTAAGGAGTGACTTGGATGAGGTCAAAGAAGTATGTAAAATGTTGAGGCAAGAGAATATTATTCCCTTGCTAGGAGAGTGGTTGAGGGAGAAGGTACCACGCGCCAGAGTAGAGTGTGAGAGATAGGTTTTACATTCAAACCTTTCTCCACACAGCCTTGACTATGACAAAGAGATCACTCTGAAGTGGTTGTTGATGGATGGCTTCTAAGCAATATCCTCATCGACACGGGAGAAAAGGTGAATGTTCTTACCTTAGATGCCTGGCATCAAATAGGAAGGCCTGCATTACAACCATCTTCAAATGTGTTGTATATGGTGAACAAGACTAAGGAAATGCCCATTTGAGTCTTAAAGGATGCAGTTATCACCATTCAAGGGGCCAAGTTCACTGGAGATTTCGAAGTCTTGGCTCTCACCGAGGCAGACAACTTTCTAGCATTGCTTGGGCACCCATGGTGTTACAAGAATAATGTGGACATAAGGTTTAACAAAGGATATATCAATTTCAAAAACAAGGAAGAATAGGTGGTCATCCCTTTGATGGATGGGAAGTCGGCGCCCTACACAGAGCCGTTGGGAGAAGAAGCCCTTGATAGAGTCTATGTGCGCTCCATCAGAGATCCTGAGGTAATTCACCCCATGGAGGGGGTTAATGAGTTTGAGGACACTCAGTCTGTGAGTGATACCACTAGCGTGGTGTGTGACAATTGGGCGCACAGGACCTATGAGTTAATTGGGTGAAAATCAAAAGAACCAGTAACAAGGGTGAAAAAGGAACGCTCAGTCAAGCACCTGGGAGGAAAGAAGTTTCCTATCTACTCGGGAGGAGCATTTCATGAGATTTTCTTGTAGGAAATGGAAGCTCAGTGAAGAAATGAGGACGAAAGAAGAAGAATGCTCAGCTATAGCCTACTCGAGACTACAACGTGTTGGTGGGCTACACATCGGGAGAACCTCATGGAGTGGCGTAAGGTAAGAATCGAACTCTCTGTAAGGTTTTCAAGAAGTAACATGCCCATGGCTATATAAGACTACCATGGGAAAGAAACTACTTCGTTTCATATCCAAGCATGTGAGGAAGCCTGGATGGGAAGCACAGAAGCATTACCACCTTTGTTGTGGGTACACAAGTTGTAATCCACCTTGCAAGGATATGCACACATGGTACGTTCATTTGGAGATGCATCACCAAATAGGTAATTGGCAAGAGTTGGTGGCTGACCTCATTCAAACATTTGAGTATAGAAGCACCAAACCATCAGTGGATAAGGCATTGTAGACAATCAAGCACCTTATAGTGGGAGATAATGCCATGGTTGAGGATAGGATGTTGGAATTACAAGAAAAGTTTGATGTGGAGATGCGCCTCTATGAGGAAGAATCAGAGGAAGTACATTTTGAGCGTGTGTGTATGGAAAAAGAAAAAGGGAAATTGGTCTTTGTCATAGAAGGGGAGGAGATGGAGACGTTGGATGTTGATCATTCGGAGGGTACATGCAAGGTCATTGATAGCGTTAATGAGTAAGCACACGCCTACCATGAGCCTTTGAAGAAAAAGAAGGTTAACATTGGGTCGGAGGCCGAACCTAAGAGGCTATCATCAACGACTATTGGTTAGAAAAGGAAGTTTCGAAGATCATTGATCTATTGTGTGAATTCCAATATTTCTTCCCTCACGGGTACTATGAACTCAAAGGCATCCACAATTCCTTGGGAGAAATGAAGATCAAGTTAAAAGAAGGTGCACGCCTGATTCAGAAGAAACCTTATTGGATGAATCCAAATTTACGCGTACGGGTCAAGGAAGAGATAGAAAAAATGATAGCGTCATGTATCATTGAGGCAGTTGAAGAGTCAGAATGAATAAGCCCAATGGTCATCAACATCAAGAAGGATGGGAGGATCAGGAGTTGTGTTGACTACAAGGACCTGAATGAAGTATGTGTCATTGATCCTTTCCCTACCCCGTTTACTGAAGAAATCTTAGAGGGAGTGATCAGGCATGAAGCCTACTCCTTCACGGATGGGTTCCCAGGGTACCACCAGGTATGGATTGCAAAGGAAGACCAGAGAAAGATAAATTTTGCCACTGAATGGGGAATTTTTCCCTACACAGTCATACCTTTTGGGCTGAAGAATACGCTTGTTGTATTCTCGTGCATTGTAGTGCAAGCCTTCCAAGACTTCATCCATAAATTTCTTCAGGTTTATTTGGATGATTGGACTGTATATGGTATTGTCAAGGACCATTGTGATAACTTGAGACTAATGTTTGAAATGTGTCGATAATTGAGGATATCCCTCAACATCAAGAAGTGTGTCTTTGAAACCCCATTTGGAACCTTATTAGGGTATATCACATGCAAAGAAGGCTTAGTAGTAGATCTCACCAAAGTTGCAGTCATTGTGGATTTGGGGGAGCCTACTAGCCAATGTGCCATACATGGATTCCTTGGACATACAGGATATTACAGGAAGTTCATTAAGGGGTATGCCAAAATCACCGCGCCCTTAGAAGAATTGTTGAAACATAAAAGTGCCTTTCATTGGGGAAAGGCACAGTAGAAGGCATTTGACACTTTAAAGGAAAGGCTCGTAACGACACTCATATTACGTTTCCCTTCTTGGTATAAGCCTTTCCATGTGCACGTGGATGCCTCGGGAACAACAATGGGGGCAGTACTAGCAAAACCTGGTGAAGGAATTGTCGATCATCCCTTGAGATTTGCAAGGAGGAAATTGACACCAGCAGAGTAGAATTACACGACTACTGAGCGCGAAGCATTGCCAATGTTTTACTCACTGCATAAGTTCAGATAGTATCTGCTGGCAACACCCTTCATATTCTACATAGATCACATGGCATTAAAATAATTAGTCAACAAACCCGTCCTACAAGGGTGCATATGTCATTGGGTCCTCCTTTTTCAGGAATTTGAATTTACGGTGGTGGTAAAGCTAGGAAAGAACAACTTAGGGCCTAACCACTTGTCAAGGATTGATTCGGGAGAGGGCGCGTAAAGCATTAAGGATACCATGCTAGACACACAACTATTTAGATTACGGTGTGCACCCTCAGAATTGGAAGATATCACAGTGTTCTTAAAGATAGGTGTGATGCCAGAAGGGGTGAAGGTTTTGGAGAGAAAGTAGTTGGCTAGACGTGTTGCACCCTACATGCTTATTAGTGGAGATTTATACAAATTAGGCCGTGATGAAGTTCTGCACTAATGCGTGCTAGAACATGAGCGCATTGAAATTATGGAAGAAGTGCATGGTGGGATCACAGGAGGACACTATGTGGGAAATGCAACCGCGCGGAAGATTCTACTCACAAGGCTTTGGTGGGAATCCATTTACCAATATTGTATTGAGTTTTGTAAGGCTTGTGACCATTTCCAGTGCCTTGGCAAACCTAGAAAGAGGGATGAAATGCCCTTACGACCAATAGCCAGGGCAGAACCATTTGAGAAATGGGCTATTGACTTTGTAGGACCAATCTCACCAGTAGCACGAAGGACTGGTTCACGGTATATCATCACCTTCACTAATTATTTAAGATGGTGGGCAGAGGCATCACCAACAAAGGATTGCACCATGGTGACAACTACTAGATTCTTATGGGAAAATATAATCAACAGATATGGTGGCCCTTTAAGTTTAACAAGTGATAGGGGTACACACTTCCTTAATGAAATAGTTAGGATCCTGTTGGCATAATTTATGGTGGCGCATCATAATATTACCCCATATCACCATCAAGCAAATGGGACTACTGAGGCATTTAACAAAATACTAAGTCATACGTTAATTAAGATCTGTGATGACGTCGGAATACATGATTGGGATGATAAGGTATCAACCATCCTATGGGCATACATGAAAACCTATAAAAGGTTGAACAAGTCCCTACCATTTCAATTAGTGTTCAGCGTGGAGGTTGTTTTACTAGTTGAATTCCTGTTACCTTCGCTGTGTATAACGCACGCAGGAGGTTTAGCCGATGAGCAAGGGCTGGGTGAAAGGTGATCACTTGCTAGGTGGAGTCAAAAGACAGAAAAATCAAGACAAAAATCATGGCATGATCATCATATCAAGAACAAGAAGTTTGAGATTGGGCAGTTGGTGTTATTGTATGATTCCACGTATCTGCGCCATCCTGAGCAGTTGAAAGTCCATTGGTTGGGACCTTACCTCATATCATACATTCTTGATTCAGGTGCTTGCCAGTTATAAGTGCTGGATGGGACAAGATTACCAAGTCACTTCAATGGGAGTAGGTTGAAGCCCTACTATAAATAAGTCTTCTTGGTGTTTGTAAATAAGGCCATGTTTCCAGTTAGTTTAGGTTTCCCTGTATGCAATTTCCTTTTCTGTTTTTCCCTTTCTCGTCATTTTTTCAGTTGTTTGTATTACACCTTGGGCACTTGTAACCAATTTAATTTTTGAAGGTTGTGCATGTGCAGAGGACCACACATATGTTTTAGTGTGGGGTGGAGTGATGCTGAGTATAGGCTCGTAATACGAGTTGAACTGGTAGTAAAAGTTGTGGTGAATGGCTCGGTTAAAAAACTAAAGGTGCATAAGGGTAATAGGTGCGTAAAGAAGAGATGGATGTAAATGGTTAGTGTCAAGAAATCCTTGAAGAAACCACATACAAAAAGAGGAAGAGCGCAGGAACAACATGAGGTAGGCAAGGGAAAAAATAGGGAAAAGGACAGAAGAAGTGCCTTCAGAGCTAGGAACACGCACGGAAGAGGCTTCAGTCGGGTTGGATTTTTGAGTGCCAGAAGGTTGTAAAGGGTTTGCGCACAAGTTGTGGCATGTGGGAAAAAGTGCTCAAGATTGGCTTAGTGGAAAAAATCACATTTAAGGTCGAAGTACGGTGGTAGGTAAGAGAGCATTTAATGATGGGAAAAGAGAAAAACTATAAATAAATGGTCGAGCACTTCATTATTTGCATTGCGTTTATGAAGAAAAGAAAGCTCTTACGAACTAGGGCATCCAAAGAAAGATCTTTGCGTTAAAGGAATTATTTGAGAAATTTGAAGTGCATAGCTAGGGTAAAATTACAAACTAGTAGAAAAGGAGTACACAGGCGTGGAGAAGTTAAAAAAGTAAGCACCGTCTTGTGGAAGGGATTTTCTAGTTAGGGTTTGACGACTAGGGCATGAATTTAGAAGGATTTTTCTACAAAGACCAAGCTTGGGGCTGGATATAGTGGTAGAGAAGAGCAAGGAAAAGACGTTTGAAGTGATAACCTAATAAGAAGAATGGCACCAAAGAAAACAAACATATCACTAAAGAAGCATAAGGGAAAGGGTAAGGGGAAGAAAATGGTTGCCATCGCAAGCACAAATGAAGAATGGTACGCGTAAATGTAGTACCCAGACATGGCGTTGCTGGGAAAAGAATGGGAATCACACCTGAGAAAAATGACTGTGTGTGACTATAATCACTGCACTAGCACAACAGAGAAGGAGATGGCTTTGGAGTTGGTTCACCCAACCAACAAGAGAATGCCAGAAGGCATGCCCATTTACAACGACGAGGTAAAGATTAAGTTGGAGAAGGCAGGGTTACTACAACTCTAAGAACTACCCTACTTTGGAAAACCTGAGTGCCTCTACCAGTGGCTAATGACACGCGTTCACGAAGACCACTTTTACTTCGCAAGGTGCAAGATGCGCATAAACCCCCAGCTAATTTCCAAGTTCACGGGCCTTATCTGCGAAGGGATAGCATTGATGGTGACCTAAGCGATTAGGAGGTCATCAAGGAAATAGTTGCTGCATTTGACTATAAGAAAGGTTCGCGATACTTTGACATCGCTGAGATCCAAGACCCCATGATGAGGATGGTCTTGTACTTGGTAACCAAGCTCAATGATCAGGAGAGATGGACTCAAATAAACAAGGCATGGCTGAACATGTGCCGGAAAATATTTGAGGGGACCATATACAACTTGTTCGCTTTCATCATGGATGAAATCATCAGTAACGTGCAAGAAGGAGAGAAGATACTATTTGGAAATATTATCCTCATAAACGTTTTCTTAGAAATTAGAGTGCCCGATGGTCCAAAAAGGTTTGTTTGGGAGTACTCGGAAGAGGATCCCTCACCACCGAAAGGTTCACAAAATATACTTGTGAGACCATGACAACCACTCACAAGGTGAATCTAGAAAAATGGTACAAGCACATGAGGGATGCGTTCGGGGCAAAATGGAGGATTCCAGAGCAGCTACCCACGCTCGTACAAGGAGAAGCAAAATTCATGGTATATCAACACTTCTACATTGGCAGATTTAGGTTAACAGACGAAACAATGAGCCCATGCTGAAAGCTTTCCTTCTCCTTCACTACACTATATTTCCAAGTAGGAGTGAACATGTTTAAAGAGGCCAAAAGACTAAGGTTTAACCTTAGTGAAGTAGATCAAGACCACAGAGAGTTGCGTAGAACATTGGTTTACACCAAGAAGTGCGCATACGTGGAGAGATATGTCTCCCATGAGATACAAATGATGAAACCAATGACTTTGCCAATCGTTAGAAGGGCTGCAATAGGAATATACCTTCGCATTAGGCCAAAATTTGAGAAGGGTGCGTGCTTAGAAAATGATGTAACCATCCTTGAGGACCCCACAGGAAGAAATAAGCCCGCGCTAAAGAAGAGGGTAAGAGAAGAGGGTAAGAGAAGAACCAAGTGTTTAGACTACGCAAGCGGTAAGCGTGCCAGAGACAAGCGTTAAGCCCAATACTTACACAAGGAGAAAAAAGTCTTCAACAAAGGCAAAGACTCTAGAGGAAGAAGCTCTAGAGCATGAAGAACCCTCTACCCAAGAGAAGTCGCCAGAGGAGGAGGAAAAGCAAGCATAGTCTCCCGCTAGAAAGAAGCAGAAGGTGACAAAAGGAAATGACTCGAAGGACACAAAGAGCTTGGAGGCCTATAGAGACGAGCAAGATGATGATGATGAAGATGAACCAGGGGGTGAGGGCCATCCTGTCTATGAGGTTCATGACTCAGAGGAGGAAGAAGAGGAAGAAGAAAATGAATACATCTTTGCCAAAAGGGAGGATAAAGAGGAAGAAGAAGACACTCGAGACAAAGGGGTAAGCGAGGAAGTTACAAAGGACCCCAAGCCTCACCAAAGAACAAATAAATGAGGCCGCGGAGAAGGAAGTAGCCAAAATCATTGAAGACCTAGTGGGATAAGAGTTGGAACACATCTCGAACCTAGTGATGAAGGAAACAAAGGAGGAAATCCTAGAAAAAGAATATGGCAGCATGGGGGGATCCTAGTTTGGTTGTGAGCTTTCCTAAGGTCGCACACATAGGGAGAAGAAGCACAAAAACTCCATAGGTTCAGAGGATGGGCTATATTGATGATCCAAACAAGGTGTTACGCACGCGGTTTCAAAGCACCATGCCAATGGAACAACTCTTGGCTATGACATCATTTGATGAGGAAGGTGCATACCCTCGAACAAGGAAAATAATTTCTTGGGCATCTAAGTCCCACATCGACGAACCAAAATTTGAGGTAAGTCAAGGGGAAATAATAAAGGTACCAGAGCCAAAAGGTGACAACCCCTTGGTGAACACTCAACAACTATCAGAAGAATAAATCTGTAACGCACCGAATAAAGTTTCGGTGGAGGTAGAATCCAAACTCTTCAGGAGAAACGTCAGAGTAAAGTTCTTAGAAGAAGACCTGGAGAAGAGGGAAGAGGATTTAGAGAAGAGAACAAAGGTGTTAAAACATGAGGAACTGGTTAGCGCCCAGCTAAGGCGAGAATTAAAAGAAGAGAAAGCTAGGGTGCGTGAAGTCTACAAGAAAGCATAAATGATCACAGATGCCATTTTCCTAAAGCATCCAGATCTAACGCCACCTGCACAGAAGTATGGATCCACCTTGGAGTGTCTAGAAGACTTGACTCACGTCCTCACAATGGAAAGATGACCCCTGGCCTTAGAGTTTGCAGAGGAGGCATCAATGCATAAGGATACAAGGAGGAAAAGATGAAGGTTGTGGCCATTGTGGCTTAGTACAAGAAAGTCCTCGTAGATGTGAAATTTGTTGCCCAAGTTGTTGAGGCCGCCTATGACAACTGCATTGATAGAGATAGAGTGGCGGGAATTTTGGTCACCACTGATGAAGCGGAGCTTAAGGAATTCCAGGATAAAAACAAGGAGAATAGAGTGGAACGTGACAAAATTCTAGCTGAGGTTGAGAAAACTTAGAGGCTATTGAGACCTTGTGGAGCTCAATTAAGAACCGAATGAAGGAGTTGTATCCCCAAATCACTCATAGAATGGACGTACTCGAGGATTTGGGCAAACAGTTGGAGGGGATCATGGAAGCAATGAATACCCAAGGAGAATGGGTGAGCGCCCTAGTCAATGACCTTTGTCACCAGGCACAAAGTGAGGTCGCCCTAGTCCCTCTCCTCTTACAAAAATAATCAAAGTTCCTCATTCTTTTTTTCTCCCCAAGATTCTTCATTCCTTTATTCTTTCCCCAAGTCATTCAAGAACAGTTTGTATTCTTTGACCAGGGAGAATAGGCGTACAGAGTGAGGTGCGTGGGCGCGCAAGGCCTATTTGAAGATGGCGCTGGAATAAGTTCTGGGAATTATCTATTTTTGGCGTAGGAAAAACGTGACTTAAGAAATGAAAGATTTCCCTCTCCTAGAAGGCTTTGCAAAGAGTGGAGAGATATCAAGAAGCATAATCAAAATGGATTCCTCCCGCGATTGAAGATGTTGAAAAAGGCTTTTTTTCTCCCCAAGATTCTTCATTCCTTTATTCTTTCCCCAAGTCATTCAAGAACAGTCATTCTGTATTCTTTGAGAAAATGTTCCCGCAGACGGAGAATAGGCGTAGTGTGGGGTAATGTTGGGCCCCTAAAATATTGGCTAAGTATAAGAAGGTGCGTGGGCGCGCAAGGCCTATTTGAAGATGGCACACGCAAGGAGAAAGCGTGCAAGACATAACAAAGGTTATGGGAATTATCCATTTTTGGCGTATCAAACAGAACATGAGAAAAACGTGACCCGGCTGTGCAGGCGGAATGGATAAGGTGCCAGCCTAGTAGCTTGGTGCTCATGGAAGGAATATACCTTGTGATGGAAGATTCTAGAAGGCCATCATTGCAAAGAGTGGAGAGCTCGATCCTGAAGAAGCATGCTCCCATGGAGGACCACCTTGGACACTTGACAATAGATCTACAACTCCCGTGAAGGCTTGAAGATGTTGAAAAAGGCTATAAATACAAGCACCCGCTAAAGGAAAAGATACATAGAGAGGAAGAGGCGAAGCCATGCAGGAATACTGTGAGATCTCCATGGGTTGGGCTTAGAGGATCTATAAGAATACATTGTACTAAGGGGATGGGTTTTGAACATCTTTCTTTGTACTATGAAGGGCCCAAGTCCAGTTCTGATGTATGATATTGATATGCATTACCATATGAATCTGTGATTGCCTGAGTTATTGTAATATGGTTATCAATGTGCTTACTATGAATATATGTGTGGTTCCAGTTCTACTACATGGTTCTATGTTTATTTCATACAAGTGGGTGTAAACCCCTGTGCATTTCTTTTCTGTTATGGTTCATGTGTATGTTCTATAATGCTTTTCTTATATGAATGAATACATTGGTCTACAAGCCATTCTAAGCTCTAAGATGAATGTATGGTTCCCTTCCAATCTATTCACTTAAGCGTCTATCGTAAATAATGCATTCTCACATAACTTGCATAAAGGAGGGACTCGGTGCCTGTGCATGCCTTGAGTGAGTGCCCAACACCCACTGGGTAATAGGCCGACGCACATGGGATTTCCTTGTTAATTGAGAAGGGCTTAAAAATGACTACAAGGTACATGGCTGATCAACGGCTAGGTTGAGTTCTCGTGTTCTTGTTAGCTCTTATTAGTGGTATATTGTTGCCTGATAAGACTAATGCTCAGTTTCCCCTTTGCCCCATTGGAGTGATTCACGACCTTCTACAAGGAGAGGTTTACTACTAGGGTCAGTGCATAATGGCTCATTTATACGTGGATCTTCACTTGATAGCTTACCACAAACATAAGTTCGTGGGTCATGCTATTTTGCTACAAATATGGGCTTGGGACCATATTGTGATTGACTGCCCTATGGGAGCTTTGAGACCTCAAGTTATTGGAGCTCCTTTTGTTATGGGTTGGGTTCCAGTCGGGGAGGATGTGTGCGGTCACTCAGGGGATACTGACTACTATAGACGTGAGTTTGACGAGCTACAACCCCATACAATTACATGGCATCCATATAGGTTATATCAATGGCCTAAGGATGTTGTTGAGCTTTGTACACCGATGACAAATCACTTCCTTCTTGGGAACATGAGCCACATTATGGAGTGGTATAGAGTAGACCGGGTTCACCGCCAGTTTGGACTTATTTAGGGGATTCTTGGTGCTGAGATGTGGTATGCTTGTAGATACAAATAGGTCTCTCATATGGGGCCTCATATCAGGTTGGGTCGAACCCGTGCTAGCTTTTTACAGGTGGTTTTTCATCCTTGGGTCCAACGTGTGCAAATAGTGGATCTTGGTACTATACAAGTTGATATGCTACAATGTTACCTCAATGTTTGACCATTCCACATGAGGTAGTGGATGTAACGACATAGGGACTTCATGGCCCACCTACTAGGGCACAAGCACAAGGTTAGGCAGATCCACAAGGAGGATGACAACAGGTAGCAGCACAACAGGTGCTTATCTAGCAATAGTTTTTAGTGCAGCAATAGGTATTGGTGCAGCCATAGGTATTGGCACCATGGATCCCCCATCAGGATCCATTATGGGCACCTTTGCAAGCACCTATATCACCCCCTCATGTGAGTCCACCACATAGTCCACCGAGAGATGAAGGAGGTAGTGGAGGTGGAGAGCAGATGGAGGAGGACATACCAGTTGGTGAGCAGGTGGCTGAGTAACAAATGAATGAGGATATTCCAGATATACAAGCTGGTGGATAGGAGGTTGCCTTGTAGCAGCAACTACAACGTGTAGTAACCTTATAGCTTCAGGCCATAGCTGAGAGGGACCTAGTGATCACTAAGAGAGATCATCTTATTACCGAGCGAGACCAGGCCTGGGCAGAGAGGATAATAACCTTGATAAAGCGAGACAAGGTGGTCACATATGGATTACAACTACAGTCAAAGAGAGACCATCTTGTTTTAGAGCGAGACTAGGCTATCACAAAGTGAGAGAAGATACAGATACAGTTGGTCAATGCGAGAGCAGGGCGCGATGTATTGCAGCAGGCCAACACTGCTTCAGGTTTATAGTAGTTGATCAGGCATAGTGCCACTATAATAGATGAGGCTACATATTATACAATGTAGTATTATACGGCCGTACCAACCGATAAGAGAGTTCCTGAGTATAGCCAGATAGTAGGAACCTCGTCTCATTCTAGATCTCATAGGCAATCACGATCATCGCGATCTGTATAGGTTCCTTTAGAACAACACAAGTCTGTACAGGATGGTGCAACACCTTCTACACGACCAACATCTCAAATGCTCCCACTTAGCAGTGGATTCGCACCAGGAAGTCCCGGAGAGGGGTCGAGTCGCGACTAACTCTATTTATTGATGTACTAGATGTATATTTTTGGTGAATCACCTTGATATGAAGGCATATTTTTTTAAGGATGTATATGTACTATTTTGTATCATGCCTTGTGATGAAGGCACTTTTTGTACAAATGTACGATATGTATTGTTCTTTACTATGCCTCGTGACGAAGGCACATTTTTTGTATCGATGCCCAAGATGGTTCATTATATCAGATGTACTTTTGAGACACATTGTTTTGTACACAAACATTTATATTTGATGATGTATGATGATAGATGGATTACTGATGTATCACGTGTTTAAATTTGAGATATCATGTTTAATCTGTATGTTTTATATTTATATCACATGTTTGTCAAATTGTGACATAGCCTTAGTTGATGTCATATTGCATGTTGATGAGACACTTTGAGTAAAACATGTTTATATATTTGATATTGGTGTGGGGGATAGATTTGTGCTCATGCGCCACCCCTCTTGCCCCATTGGTGATACGGTATTTGATGATTATCTTCAGTATACATGTCTGATGCAGAATTAGCATTTATTGATATATGATGTATAGATGTGATGGCTATATGTGATATGATGATGAAGAGATAACACAATGTACACGTAAAAATTAACAAGCACAATTTTAAGAAAATCTGGTCAAAGAAACACATTTATTTATAAGTATGCAAGATAAAATGAACTTAAAGCAATGAACTACATATTATAGAAACATTCAATCTAAATAAGTAGATGAGCTTAATCTAAAGCACACAATACGAAAAAATAATGCAACTAAAAACTATAGAAACCAATAACTAAAAGTAAGTAAACTACTACTTTGTTTTTGTGGGACCTTTTTTTGTTGTTTTTGGGTATTATCTCTAAGATAATTTTCTATTATTTTGGAGTTTTCTATGAAATGTATTTGAATTTTTTCAATTTTCTCAATGCTACATATTTGTATGTTTTGGTATTTTCAAAAGTTTTACGCATGTTTTTGATGTTTTCTCAATAGTTTTATGAAGCAAACATGTAAGGAAATGAAGAAACGTGGATGCCCCCAACGTTAGATGGGATGTACAATGGCAGAATGCCATGTGGTATATGCCAAAAGTGACACTGCAAAGTTGCCCCAAGTGCAAGATGGGTTCATTCAAAGTGAAATTCTCCGCATTCAAAAGGTTAGATCAGTCGGATCAGGGCAAAGAAGGATAGGCTCACAAGGGACTTAGACGAAGGCAAAGACCAACTTAGGACAAAGTTGTCATACTCCTAAACCTGAAATGCTTGTGAACAATGGACCCTCCTTTGGGGTCAGAAACCAATTTTCACCAAACGACTTGTCCAAAGTGCCACCATTGTGTGGTTTTCACTATTGGACGCACCTATTTATTTTTCTTTTTCTTTTTACGTTTTTATAATTTTTTGATTTTATGAAATTTTTAGAGATCCCATACTTAAGCATGGAAGCGCTTAAGGTGCATTGTGTTCATGGGTTCTCGAAGCTTCTGGCCATCTGAATAGGATAGCTTGTAGGTACTTGAACCGAACTTGGTAACCATAACATATGGTCCTATCCAATTGGGTTCAAATTTCCCTTTCTTTTCACAGTCCTTATTGGTGTTCTTTTTATTCTCTTTTAACACCAAGTCCCCTACCTCAAATTGCCGAGGTATGACTCTTTTATTGTAGCTTCACTATACTTGATTTTGATACACTTTAAGGTGATTGGGAGCGTGAAGCCTTTTCTCGTCTAATAGCTCCAACTCTGTCGGTCGAGCTACTATGTAGTCCTCCTCTTCATTCGGGTAGTCCCTTAGCTCAATGCACAAAGAAGGGATCTCAATATCGAAGGGCAATATGGCTTCAATTCCGAATAGCAAGGAGTATGGGTTGACACCTGTGGGGGTGTGAATAGATGTTCTAAATGCCCAGAGAGCAAGGTGAATTTGTAAATTCCAGTTATGATCAGTTTTATTCAGCATCTTCTCCATAATACGAATGAGAGTTTTATTGGAAGCCTTAGCTTGCCCATTACCTTGAGGGTAATAGGGGGTCAAGAACTTGAGAGATATTTGAAAGTGTTTGCAGAGTGTTTTCATTGTTTTATTCTTGAATGGCTTAATATTATCAGTGATAATAACATAAGGGATACCATATCGACAGATGATATGGTTCATGATAAATTTAGAAATTTGGGCTCCTTCTACATGGGAAAGAGGAACAACCTCTACCTATTTCATAAAGTATTCAATTGCAGTAATGATGAACTTATGACCATATGACAAAACAAGGTTTATTTTTCCTATTAGATCGAGACCCCACATTGAGAACAGTCAAGGGGTCGTAACAGGCTGTAGGGATCGTGTCAGTGCATGTATCAAGTTACTGTACTTCTGATAATCCACACACTTCTTCACATGGTTATAATAGTCATGTTCCATGGTAGACCAATAATAGCCTACTCTAAGAATTTTTTTTGTAAGGACAATCCCATTAGTATGAGCCATGCAGATGCCTTCATGCACCTCTTTGATTGCTTGGATAGATTCGTCTAAATTCAAACATCGCAACAGATTCCCATTGTAGCCTTGGTGGAAGAGGGTGCCCCTAAGTAGGGTATAACGGGCTATACACTGGATGAGGGTGTGTTTTTCACCACGGGAAATGATAGTGGGAAAGGTTCCATCATGGAAGTAATTAAATATTTTAGCATACCACGATGAAAAGGGACCAACAACCTCGCACACCAAACAAGAGTCTGGTATGTCATAAGTTGTTCTTTGATTTTCAATGAAGAATGACATGTCATTATTCCATGGCAGAATCCTTAACATGAATCCTATTGTAGCCATAACATATGTTGCTCTGTTCAAGGCTCTTGGTATTTGCTTAAATGTTATCTGCTCGAAGAATTCTTTCAAGGAATCGACCATTCTTTTATATGGAAGTAATTTTTCATCCTTAACCTTGTATTCATGTCTGTGACTTGTTTGATAATAAGAATTGAATCACCAATGCAATTAGCTTATCTAATATCCCATTTGATAGCTAGCTTCATCCCTGCGATGAGAGCTTCATACTCCACTATATTATTTGTGCATGGGAATCCAAGTCGGAAGGCTTAGGGAATTAGATCTCTCATAGGAGTGACCAACACAACTCCGACACCTGAACCATGAAAGGTAAATGAGCCATCAAAGTATAGCTATCAAACGATATATTCCTCAAGGTACATAGTGGATGCATCTAGTAATTCTTAACTCAAGGGTTTAGTACCTGGTAGCAGAGCTTCTGCTAGCTAATCTGCTAAGACTTGTCCCTTTACTAACTTTTGATGAACATACTCAATGTCAAACTCACTTAATAAGATGATCCAGTTGTCCATCTGTCCAGTTAGTGCTATTTTGGATAATAAGTACTTTAGAGGGTCAATATTTGAAATAATTTTGATTTTATTGTTAATCATATAGTTGTGTAGCTTCTGGAAAGCAAACACCACAGCTAGGCAAACCTTCTCGATATGTGGATAATTGAGCTCATATGCTATCAATGTTCTACTCCACTAGTATATAACTTTTTCTCTATAAGTTCCTTACATCTTTGAGACCTTTAGATGTTTCAAATCCAGCTGCCTTGATAAAAAACCTTAGAAATCTCTTAGCATTGGAAGATTTACAAATGGGGATTCATGCATTGGAGAACCTTCTGTCACTCCAATGTATGGCCCATAGCTGTTTGGACTATGTCGGCCATCTTCAATTGTTGCGTTTTTAGGTATGTCATTTTCCTATAGATTGACTGAACTCCCACAAGATTTTGGCAACTTGCATGTTTTGTCATATTATCGTCAATTGGCAACTCTTCCCCCAAACTTTGACGGGCTCAAGTCCCTAAGGTTGTTAGTTATGGCTTGGTGTTCACATCTTGTTACATTGCTCGATAGCTTTGTGAATTTGTCTGCTTTACAACAACTCAATTTATCATTCTGCAATGACTTAACTTCCCTTCCACGTAACTTCCACCAACTTAGCTCTTTAGTTTATTTATATTTGGGAGAAACTAATATCACTACAATTCCCAACAACTTTGGCAATTTAAGATCATTAAAATGCCTCGATTTATCACAATGTTATCAATTGGTGAGCCTCCCCTCAAGTTTTTTCTAGCTTAAGTCTCTCTCCTATCCATAAATGAATTATAAATATAATATTACTACATTTCTTGATGCCTTTGGGAATCTTATTTCTTTGCAAACACTAGATTTAAACCACTGATCTCAATTAGCGACCCTTCCACACTCATTTATCCAATTGAATCATTTAGAGACTTTGAAAATGTTTAGATGTAAGAAGCTCTCAGCTCTTCCTTGTCAATTTCAGTAGCTCGAGACTTTGAAATTTCTCAACATGGGTAATTGCAAAGGCCTCTGCACACTATCAGATTGTGTTTTCGTAGGCTTGACTTCACTCGACGCACTCTTCGCATCAAGTTGATCTCTATTAGAAGGAAACTCAATGGACATGGTGGTTCAAATGAAGAGCTTAATATTTTTATTTATTGATGAAAGCCCAATGTTAATAGAGCGGTGGCAACATGTGAAGGAGCAACACCCTTTGCTCATGCTAGAGGTGTTCGTATTACCCCTAATTACATTTAGGCATCCATTATATTCGTGCAGGAGCTCCACAACTCTTTATTTTTTAATAATTTTGTTCCAATTCTTGATGAAGAGTTTTATTTTTGGAGTTATTGTTGATTTGGATGAAGCAATCTCCATTGCAATATTGCATGACAAGAGTATTTTTTATATCTAAATGTTGAATGAAAATTGACAGTTCAATTGATACCTAGTTTCCTAGTGCACCAAGAAAAGCTCGCTTTTTTTGTGACAATGTGCGATCTTTCTTCTCCTGCAAACACCATGGCTTTGTAAATGTTAGAGGAAAAATGTGTAGAGCTTACTTCTCAAGATTTCCACATTATCTAGGTGCAAATGGAAAAAATATTACAAAAAAGTGAAGAATGTTTGTGCCGGGATCTCCTCCATTTACCAAAGGGCACTCCTGTTTGGATGACTACATGCAATAAAATGAACCAACTACTTTTCTATGTTGTGTACAACAACCTCTACGAGAAATGTCCTTGGCTTATCTCATGGACTATGTGTCATACATTTCTTCCTATTAACAACAAACCCTAAACTTCCTCAACTTCTTCCTAGCCCACTTTTTCCTTCCCTTTTTCTTGTTTGGGTCTCTATTTTTGGCATTTACTCATTAATTTCTCTTTCAAATTAATTAATTTATTATCCCATTACTTAACATATTATTGTTATTGCTTACTAAATAAATTGATGAAATAATTAGTTAGAATATTAAATATTAGGTTTCCTATTTATAACTAGAATAAGTAATTATTTAACTCTTATATAATCCAAAAAGAATAATTTTGTCCATTTCCTTTTTACATTTTATATGGTGCTGACATCTCGCATCTTCCCTTTATTTAGTGGTTTTTAAATTTAGATGTGCTTATTTATATGAATGTTACTCATTTGCACTTACTCTTTCGAATATTTTTTGTTTATATTTTATTTTAGTTTTTTTAATTGAAGGTTAAACATCCCAATTCTCTAAATAAATATAGTATTGATAGTATCAAGTGTATGGAATAATCAATTTTATTAGGATAAGTGTTTATGCTTAAGGGGTAGTTGTACTGAGGGTGCGATGAGATCTTTAAATGTTTAGCTTGTGCCATAATCTTTGCTATTATATTAATTATATTTCGTTTTCCATATTTTTTAGCTACTAATTGAGGATCAGTCAAATATTGTCTTAACTGACCCCTTCCAATTTCTTTATGGTCAATATGTATTTTTTGATGGTATTGTTTTAAAAGAAATATTTTTCTGCATAATACTCTTCTACATCATGGACCTACTTTTCATCACATTTGATGAGGGTCGTGTTGAGTTTCAATTCTATCTGGAAATTGTGGTTGGATTTCATGGAGGTCAACTGCTATCACTCACCTTATCTAATTCTTTAACACTTTAAAGTAGTAAGTTGTAAGAATATTTTGCACTCTTACTCTGCCACATATTTCAAGTTGAGCCACTCTTTGCAGACGGTTGGATAGACCCTATTTCATCAGCCTTTGTAATTGCAAGTGTTGGAATGTATACAATGCCTTCAAATTACATATAACCATCCTATTGAATAATTTAATAGAATGAATGAATAACATTATTATATTATGTATATTTAGTTTATTGAAGTTTGAGTTTTTTTGTGTGTTTAGTATGTAAAACTCATATGTTCATCATGGGAAATTATCAGAGCTAAGGATTTCTCTAAAGGCATTATTCTTTGTATCCAAAGAACCAATCAACTATCATCACACTTGAGAATAATAAGTTACAAATTTGTTTGATACTCACAAGGTTTTAAATAGGTTCCATTTCTATTGAATATTGCTTGCTATTACTAGAATCCCCTCGCAAGGTTTTATAGAGTTCCATTTATGCTCAATATTGGCTACTATTACTATAATACTGACAAACATCTGTAATACGATCTTGGTTACATATTATTTATGTCGATTATATCTTGTAAATGAGACTTGTTACATATGTGCCTCGTAGTATGACATATGACATCCACAAAATGGTTCCATCCCATATTATCCTCTCCTGATTACTTCTCGTCCCTCCAAGCCTCTCTTCTGCACCCCTTTTCCTACTTTTCTATTTCTCCCTCAAAATCAACCTCCCGTTCAACTACCCTTTCGGCATTAACATTGCACACTTCACGTGCGATGGCTAGTCTAGTAGCTATTAAATAAAAATAAAAACATGTTTTTTTAGTTTGGAAGATCTCCATTACATAAATATCAACATCTCTACACATGATAAATTGGAAATTACATATAACTGATTTACACTTGACCAGAATCAGGGTACATCTACATCGAAACCGTAAATCTAAAAACATAATTTTAACGAAGTATTTGTCAAAAGTTATCGCCGCTGCATACCTCGAGCCCGACACACGCTTCATCACAGTTTGACGGCAGCAGGCACAGGCAAGAGGCATTGAGGAAGTGCCATTAATGTTTGGAGGCAGAAAGTTTGGCGCAGCAAACTCAGCTAAGGTGAGCTAGCTGTTTGCAACTATCAAAGCGTGACGAGGCCATTGATCTACGCATAAGGTGTGAGGAATAAAGCACTGAAACAATGGACTAGATTCTGATGCCTGTAAGACCTCTCGAAACCCTAATACGATTTTATGCCCCAGTGTTTTTTAGTTTTTAAATGGTTTAAAAAAAATCTAGAGAAAACCAAACCCTGCGAATTTTTTAGACGAATTTCAACACATTTGATGGGTTTTCAAGAAATTCGCCGGGTTTCGAATTTCTTCTATAAAATCCGGCGAGTTCTGCGACAGAGATTTCTAGTACAGACTTGCATTGACCCGTCGCTTAGGCAAAACCAACATGGAGCATTTGATCACTGGCAGAAGGGCTCTTCAAACAATTCGAATGATGGCAACTTGCTGTTCTTCATTGGAAATCCTCAAAGCATGAGTCAAGTTTAAGAAAAATGACCTGAATTGGCAGCTCTTCTCCAAAAATGGGCGTGGTATCCCGTTGTGCAAAATGGGAAGGATACCACGTTCATAAGGAAATTTTGAGTTCCATGTTCAAATATAAATCAAAGTTTTTCAAGCATAAGAATAATTTAGCAATTGTACTATTTTTCACATGTCTAGTTATCTAAAAAGATTGTTAGTGAGACGTGTTAATTGTTCTGGTCTTGTACACATCCTGTCATGAAATAGCAGATGCATTGCCAATTTTCAGGTGTTGTTTTTAAAAGTATTTGATGAACGTTATCCAAATGCCATTTTAACCCAAGCATTTTTGTATTTAATGCTTTTCAATCAGACTTTCCATAAGAATCCTTCTTAATGGCTTCACAGATTAATTTTAACAGGTGAACATTTTCTGGTTCAGAAGTTTTGACAGAGTGATTGATCGATGCAATACGAGGGAATATCAGTTGCTACTATTTTAATAACAAGAGATAAATGGGGGATTTCAAGCTACCATATTTCTTCAATTATCCTCCTTACTTCACGTAATTACTTCCCCCCTTTTCAATATTTCGTACTTTCTATGCTACAGAATCTCTCTATAATGTTTTACAATTGATTTTAGCAAGCCATAAAAGAACTTACATAAATGTTTTAACTTTTATGTCATAAATTCTTGATTATTTAAAGGTACCTGCCTTATGAATGCGTTATATTGAAAGTGGATGCGATCAAGGCTAGAAAACTAAGGTCTGATTCATGGGAATAATGAGGCACGTTTGATGGAGTTTGCAAGTGTAGCTGGTTAATTAAAAATAAAATCTACCAACTGTTTTCCTTAAAATCATGTTGTATTTTGGTATTACAAAGTCTTATATCCGTGGATCGTTTTCCGTGTATACTAGTCTGCCTTAAAGTGTATGTACAGAAAACTCCATATCATAAAGTCAATGCCAATTATAACATATCCACTATGTGACTATAGCGAGCAACTAGCCTATAGAAGTGGGAATCACCAGATCTCAAAAGATCAAGACAATCATCGATCCTTAGGCATTACCTATATATATCAGTTATACAAATGGTTTTATCTTGTTTATAGAGATATATGTCAGATATTTCAATTCGACCAAATCAATTGAAATGAAATGGAATGGTTTTAATTACGTCCACAAGACCCAATGGTGTATGGGTATGGTACTGATATGTCCCGGGTATGTCCAAGTGCGTCTCGGGTATGTTTTGACGTACCTGGACATACTTGAGAAGTACCTGTAGGATTGGGCAGTGGGGGGATCTAAATTTTATTTTATTTTATTTTAACTCAAACAAACTTCAATTTTATTGAGGACTAGTCTAGGAGGGCATGGGAACCACAAGAAAACTTGGAGATTGTATAAAATCCCTCTAGTTTATTAAAGAGAATATTCATAGGATCTCAAGAATGTTTGAGGTAATTATTTGGGATCATCGCAACTGGCCAAGGAAAGAAGCTATTCATAGAAATTTGGACATATATCTGAGCCTCTATACAAGTTATTTATGAGATCAAATCTCAGGTGATCTTCAATACTAATAAAAAAATTTGGAACCGCAAATTGCATAGCTTAAAGTTTCAAAGAGCATCCTTTCCCAGAAACAACCGAGGCACAACATTGACTCCTTCCTTCATCATTAAGGAGGATTAGAAGGTGATTTTTGATAATATGAATGCAAGAACCAACCATTGGACTGACCTCTTTAATTATCATTGGCAGGTTAGTGTCAATCTCATTAAATAGGTCCTTTAGGAGCTCCCTATATACCATTTTTTATGGCCACCATCACAACATAAAAATTAATCTCAAAGGAAATGTATGAAACACAAAAGAATACAATATTCGTATATCATAGAAAATGTAAAATCTTAAGTATATTGAATGTTTTGAACATTGATTGTACCACATTTTTCAAGTTTTGTATTTCTTATGGAGTAAAAAATGAGTGAAATGAGTATGTATGTATGGATGTATTGTTCCCAAGGGTTTTTTAAAATCAAAGTATCCGCGTTTCGAACCCATACCTGTACCCATACCTGTATCCTGACAACATATTATATTTTTAACAAGCCATTTCCATTGCATTGAGATACATATTAGGCATTTCAATTGCAAAGAGAATAGATACAAGTCATGAGAGAGAGATAAATGAGAGTGTACGCCATCCAAATTGACAAATTTTTGCTTTCATTATTCTATATACTTATACTATTCATTTTCATTACATTACAAAAAAGTAAGGGAGCCATTGACAAGGTAAATTAGTAATCAGTATTTAACATGTCTAGACTCTAAATGTTGAAGCTCTAGTGTCAGATCCTCTCCTTATTTGAGAGATGAACTCGTCACCATACCCGCACTCCTCCAATATGTCCAAATCCTCTTCGTCTAAAATAGGCTCATCATCATTTTCGAACCATTCTGTTTCGGGATCAATTTCATCAAGGTCAATCGGCTGGTCTTCCTCAATAGAATACATATGTTAATGAATTTGGCGAAGAATACTTCCTAACCTTGGCATGTTAATTGAGAATTAAAAAATGCAACATTTCCTAACCTTGTGCTTTTTTAATCTTTAGGCGAAGATTGTGGTGGACAAACACCAAATCATTCATCTGTTCTTGAGTGAGTCGATGTGTTTTTTGGAATATATGTGTTCAAACACACTCCAACTAAGCTCACAAGAGGATGAACTATATGGTTGGCTCAAAATGCGCATTGCCATCCTTCGAAGGCTTTTGGCTTCTTTGCCAAAGAAATCACATCATTGTGTTGCAAAAACAATGTTTGGCAACTTTGTAACATGCACACTTTAATCAAAATTTAACACTTTTACCGTACATATGTAAACAAATTGTCTACTTGGTTTGAAGGTTTTCCTTCTTGAAATGGCTAACTTACTAGAGAAGAAACCCCTTAACTGCTTATATATTGACAACTCTTCCATAGCTGCCTCTAAGTCCTCGTGTTTGGAAACATTGTTTCCATGCACTTAAATAGGCCCTCTCTGATCTCCACGTCTTCTTTAAATGAGTTGTTAAAGAACAATGTTGGATATAAGAAATATCCAACAACATGGAGGGGAAAATGCATTTGTCAATCTCATCTGTTATCCACTATCTCCCATGATGACATATACTTGGCCTTGTTATTCTCCAATCTGCTCATAATGCCCTCTTTGGTCCTATCTATGGCCTCATACAAATAACCCATGGGGGATTTATCCCCATCAACAAGTCTCAATACTTGAACTAAAGGCTCAGAGAATAGGACGATTTACTTTGCCTCCTCCCAAAAGGACTGTGATAAAACATACTCACCCACAGTTCTGCCATCCATATGTTTTGCAAAGGAAGATTCTGCTCACTTAGTTGAAACGAATATTTGTTTCAAATTCATTTTTTTGTTGGCACAAAGTTTGCAATGTAAGGAAGTGGGTTGCAAACCTTGTCACCCGTAGTTGAAGAAGTTCCTTTCCATCAGTGAATTTGCGCATCATACCCTTGTGGTAATTGTGTGGGCCTTTTGCAAAACCTTTCTCACCCATGAAATTTTGCCTTTGGCCTCCAAGGTCAAATCAAGACAATGTGCCGCATATGGAGTCCAAAACATAGTTTCATATTATCCATAAGAAGCTTCCCAATAGCCACACAAGCAACATCATTATTTGCAATGAATTGGACCACATTTTGTAGCCCCACCTCAATCACAACCTCATCAAATAGATGAAAGAGTGTCTTGCCTGATTTTATTGTATTAGATGCATCGACACTCTTAAGAAAAATTATGCCAATGTCAAACGACACAAGGAAGTTGATGTGTGTGTGGTTCCTTCTATTTATCCATCCATCTGATGTGATTGTGCATCCCGTTTTTTGCCATTCCTTGTGATGTTCTGCAAGAACGTCACTCACATCCTATACAACATCCTTTAACATATCAACCCACAAAGCCTTGTATGATGGGCCTTTGAACACCGGACCTGCAACTGCAATTGTATCCACCATACTTTGTCAGTATGGAGATCTAGCTACATTAAACGACAAACTAGAATAGTACCAAAAGTTGGAAATTGCCTTCCTTGCCTATTCGGGAACTTTTTTTTCCCACCTTGTATTCTCTAGAGTGGTTTGTGCTCCAGGTGTAGTGTGAAGGTTAAAGAACGCATGAATGTTTCCTCCACTTGTGTTTGGCCCACAAGCTATTGATCCCGGGGTAGATTGAAACCTTGTCTCTTTTCCCTGTGCTTATTCTACAGATGGCCCTAGTGTGCCATCAAATAAATCAACCCTGACATCCAAAGTGTTTGACACCACTTCTGTACTTGACCTTGCCTTTTTCGCCTTCTCCTCTCTATACGATTGCAATGCTACTATAGCCTGATTAGTGACATCTATAGGACATTCATTAGTGCAAGGCATAACTTCATGCCCTCATTTCCTTGCCAAATACCACTTCTGTAGTTGACCCTGCCTTTTTTGCCTTCTCCTCTCTATATGATTGCAATACTACTATGGCCTGATTAGTGACATCTATAGGACATTCATTAGGGCAATGTGTAACTTCATGCCCTCATTTCCTTGCCAAATGCCACTTGAAATGGTATATGTCTCCATTGCATACATGACCAAAAGTTGCATTCGATCTTGGTTTTGTTCGAGCCTTCAAATTCTGTGCCATAGACCCATGGAAAATATTTTTCATGCAACATGATGATCAAATTTGCAGTCTGCATAAAAAATTGTTAAGATGCTGAAATATTTTGAAGGTGTTTAATTTTTTTTAGATGATTCAACGCTTTTTACAGGAGCTTAGAACTTGGGGATTGACAGGATCCCTCCCTAATACAAACACGACAGAAATACCATAAACAACCCAACCCAGCAAAACCAAACCACTAACACCATCTTGGCTACAAGCTGAACACACCCCAAAACAAGAACAACATACAAAAAGACCTACCACTTAAAACTAGAGACAAAAACCCATAATTACGCTAGAGAAGCAGAGCCACTAGGCCGCGGAGACATCTTCCCTCCCACGGAGATCCATCTCGAGCAGTGCGTAGGAGGAAGTTGTATGTGAAGCCCAACTTCCTACGCAGACCAGCACCCTCCGAACAAGCCACATGAACATTAGAAGCAAACTGCATCAACACCACGTTCCTAGCAAAGAGCTCAGTAATCACCCTCCTAGCTTTTTCCATGGCTAGCCCTTCACGAACAATCACAGACAACAGTTGACCCCTCCTAAACTCCTTCAATGCTTCGACCAAGTTGGTCCGGTGCTGGGGCTTAATGAAGTGGAGTGTTACATCTCTCACCTCGTCAATGTTCTGCCGCACCAGAAGCAATCTAGACCCAAACCATGAAGCTACTTCCGAATTGACCTGAGCCCTGGCGGAATCACTCACACATTCCTCTGCCTAGAATCTGCATAATCGCCTTGCAGACATACCCCGACTCCACCCTGAAGATGATACAAATTCGAGCCTGGGAAGCATTCCCAAAGAATGCCATCTCACGCTTGACACCATGCAGAAAAAGGAAAGGTAGCATAGGGCACGCCATACTTTGTTTTCAAGACTCTACTCCACCGCCAACCACCACAATCAAACGGTAAAATGAAAGGAAACCAAGACGCATAGATTAATTACCCCTTCCTCGCCCTTCCCGAAATATGATCTCTGGTAGATCTTCCCATGCGCTAGTTCGCTCCGATATGATCGGGCCATTCCTTTTAACGATTCCTTGGTTGGCCAAGAAATCGGCGGCACAATTTACTTCCCCATAGTTATGTTTTAAGACCCATGAAGGTATTTTTCTTAACCAATATAGAATGTTGGTGATGTAAAAGTCAAGCTTCCAAGACAAGGCTTTACCCTTCCAAACATCGTTGATAATTACCTGGGAATCGCCTTCAATTTCCAAAGCTTCGCAACTAATGCTAACCGCCATTTTGAGACCTTCCAGCAAGGCTTGTGCCTCTGCCTCATTGCACGATCCGTCCATTAAAGAAAAGGAGCCAACTAACACTAAACTTCCATCCGCATCTCTAATTAAAAACCCCGCTCCTGATAATCTTTGATTACCTTTTGAGGCTCCGTCAAAGTTTACTTTTTGAAAAGCGGGAGGGGGTGGAAAAGTGGTTTGGGATAACTCTCGTGCCGTGATGCCAAAACATGCCTCGTCACATTGAACATAAGATTCATGCTTGACCCCGACCCACGTTGCATTGAACACCAAGTTGGCTTGACACCACGTCAAGAGACCACCTCCGCCACTGAAGCAGTTGACTCGCTTGGCATTGCCTAGCCAAGTAATGACGAGCTATAGAGGTGGCTAGCCTGGGGAATGGACCCCGAGACCTCCCACATATAACCCACATTCCCCATTGCGAGGGTAAACCCGACGGGCTAAAAGTGGTTTGGGATAACTCTCGTGCCGTGATGCCACAACATGCCTCGTCACATTGAACACAAGATTCATGCCTGACCCCGACCCACGTCGCATTGAACACCAAGCCGACTTGACACCACGTTGAGAGACCACCTCCACCACCGAAGCAGCTGACCCGCCTGGCACTGCCTAGCCGAGTAATGACGAGGTATAGAGGTGGCTAGCCCAGGGAATGGACCTTGAGACCTCCCACATATAACCCACATTCCCCACCACTAGGGTAAACCCGACGGGCTTGAAGGTGTTTAATTTTACCATATACTAATATAAAACATTTTCATACATTTACGTCTTCTAATTTGTAAACATTTCAATTTAAAAAAAAAAAACTAACCTTAATTGTGTTTAATAAAATTAGAAGACTTAAGGTTAGTTAAAAATTAAATACACCTTAGTTAAGATGTATTGGAACTTTAAATAACCTAAAGTCTCATAAATATATAAACATTTTTTATTTAAAAAAACCTCTAACTCTAAACTTTGAAGAAATAGCGTTTAGGGTGAGGTTATGGGTGCAATAAAATGATTTATTACCTAAAGGCTAAAATAAAAAAAATCTTCTAAATTTGTAAATATTTCAATTAAAAAAAACCCTTGGAGTTTAGGGTTAGGGTTAAGGTGTATAAAATTTAAAATAACCTTGAGTCTCTTAAATATATAAACATTTTTTGATTTAAATAAAACTTAACCCTATACTCTAAAATGATAGTGTTTAGGGTAATGGTAAGGGTTCAATAAATTGTTTTATCACGTGAAATAGTTAAATCTTCTAAATTTATAAATATTTCAATTAAAAAAACTCCTAACCCTAAATGTTGGAAAACAACGTTTAGGGTTAGGGTTAAGTTGTAATAATATTTTTTAATACCTAAATTAGGTAAATCATCTAAATAAGAAAATATTTTGATTAAAAAAACTTAACCTGAAATGTTGGAAAAGCAACATTTAGGGTTAGAGTTTATTTAGGTTTTGATCAACAAAAAAATTGTAAGAATGGATACTTGGTTGATGAATGCTGAAGGATAAAAGCAGTTGAAAACTCCCTAAGTATTGTTTGAAAACTGCTAAAAAGTGCTCCAAGTTGGACTGAAAATGAATGGATAAAAGTTAAAACCCAAAAAACTTGTTTTTCTACATTCATAGGTGAGAATCACACTTTTTTCACGATAAATCTCGATTTTTTTCATGTTGTGTTTTCAAAAAAATGCAATTTAATGTACAAAACATCACGCTTTTTTCACGATAAATCTTGTTTTTTTTTTCATGTTGTGTTTTCAAAAAAAATGCAATTTAATGCACCTAAAAACGTGATTTTTGCAGGCCTGATTGTGGTTTGTGCAAAATTGACTGTAGAAGGGCAAAAAACTGTGATTTTTGGTGTTGAATAAATCATTTTCGTTGGTGGTTGGAGATTTATCGTGATAAATTGGAAATTTTGTAACTATGCCTTCTCCTATTCTTTGGATTAACAACTCCCCCTATGCTTTTATTCTCTTCAAATAATTCCAACGTGAAGTCTACTCTCAGTATTTCAATGTACCTATCTTAGATGTCCTTGTAGGATGGGCATTCTAGGATGAAATGCTTGTTTATTTCTATTGCTCATGTGGTGTAGAACAAACATATCCTCTATTCTGCTTCTTCCGTAGGAATCACCTATCTATCTGTCTCACATCTAAGCCTCTGGGAAGTAGTTCTTATTTAAGCTGTGTATATTCTCCCTCCATATGATTTCAGCTCGTGTGTGCTTTTTCGTGATACTTATTAGCCGGGTTGAATTGTATAACCTAGTGTTGTCGTTTCCTACATGCTTCCTTGCTCCACATGACTTCTAAATTTTGTGTTTAGATAGCTATTCATTTCTTTGTTAAGGTTTGGGCATTCATTTAAGTGAATATCCGTAGTTATGCGGGGATGCTTCCCCCCCCAATTTTGACACGTTCAGGACGTCCTAGACGTCCTGGGGACGTGGGGGAAACGTTTCCCCCACGTTTCCCACTGTGTTTTTTGTGGGGAAACGTCCTGGGGATGGGGATGGGGAAACGTGGGGGGGGGACGTCCAGACGTCCCCCACGTGGTCTGCCGCTTTTTTCAACAAAAAAACATAAAAACAACACTTTAAACTATTTTTTTAAATTGTAAATCACTTATAATATAAAAACAACATTACTAACCTAACCCTAACCCTACAAGTGCAATTTTATGTTATAAATTTACATTATGGGCTCATTTCATATTCACACCAAGCAAGAGCAAGAACAAGAGTGAGAGCAAGAGAATGGTTTTATTTTTATAATTTATAATATATTTGAAATTTCAGCTTGTCTCAAATTCAAAATTCAAATATATATTATGAATTTTCAATTTATGACATTAACATATTGATATTATAGTATTAAGGAATGTATTTGATGTTTATGAGTTCAAGTTCCACCTTATTTAAATCTCAAATTTGAATTTTTCCATTCAAATTCAGCAAATCCTGTGATAGAAGTGGCAATCATTAGAGGGAGTCCCCCCAGTTGTTGAGGTGGTAACTTGGACGAGTACGTAAGAAGCAAATGTATGTGATTGAGCCCTGAGCTTCACCACTTCAAAATCAGAAACAAATCATTCCTTTCTGAATGCCTGCACACAACGTTAAAATACAAAGACGCCATAATAGGGAATTCCATTTTGGACAAGGGGTATCATAGCAGCATTTTGATTCATAAAAATACTGCAGCATTCATCACAGTAGAGAGCAGATTCGTAGCATTTGTAAGTCAAATGTGCCTCATTTCAGTCAAAACCATTTATTGTCAGTCAAAGAGCATTTAAAGTAGTCAAAAAATCAATCAAAATGCATCACGATGTCATATTTTAAACTTTTGATGCCATTGGTCAATATTGGTCAAAAACAGTAGTCAACATATATCATGATGTCATATTTTAACCTGCTGTGTCATTGGTCAATATTGGTAAAAACAGTCAACTCTGAGTACTTGAACATGCTGATGTCATTCCGTCTTTTGCTGATGTCAGCACATAGAAATCAAAGCAGCTCCCCCCTTCACTGAAATTAACTACTGAAGTTGAGCGTTATTTATATATTTTCATAGGCACTAAATGTTGCTGATGTGGCTGACAGGTTGGCCTAGTTAGCATATTTTGTTATTTAAAAATTCAAACTAATGTTCCCCAATTTCTGAAATTTTGATGATACTGTAAGTAATTTTATGATGCCATAATTGATAACAATGATATCATTGTGTCTTCTAGGTCTTTCTTTGTTTGTGTATACTTTCTCGCATACTTGCTGATTGCCCTCCATTATTTTAAGAATATAGTTGACATCTTCTCTATGAAAGAGTATCCTAGTCTGTCCCTAGTTTCCATACGTTATCTTACTATCTGCTGTCATGGATATGACTCGGTATAGGCAGGCCACCCTTTCATGCGCATTAATTGCATCTCTTTCATAAAATCACATGCAATTTTTTAGGATTTTGAACCAGGATACGGGAAATGCACGGAGATTGAATTAGATTGCTTTAATGACAGAAACTGTTAAAATATAACACTTTATATAGCATGTAAAAGACAGTTATGTAGTTGTTCGGTTGGTAACTTTTCAACCACCTCTTCCCATAATAAATAAACCTCTGCCTGTGTCATTCCAACAGTGCAGTTTGCTCTCCTTCTCTGAGTTCTTTCTTCTTTTTGCATATTCTAACATTGGTATCAGAGCCTCAAAGGTTCGAGAACGACTGTTACAAAGTCCGGAAATCGTTTCGCCTTTGCTGTTGGTTTCTCCTTCCTGTTGTTGCTGAAAATCGTGGAGGGCAGAATCGTGGATCGTGGTGAAGAAAAATGAGGGCACATAAATCGTGGTGCAAATCGTTTAACAGTCGTAAGGTGCATAAAAGTCGTGGAGGGCAGTTCGAAGGCAGAGTCGCTGGGCAAGAAATACGTGGGTCATCACAGCAGAATACGTGGGTCATCACAGCAGAAGTCACAGCAAATTCACAATTCGCAGAAAGGCAAAAACGTGAACAATCGTGAAGAGCTTTCTGAGCCTGCTTGGGGAGAAATACTGTGATGGAATTTGTTGAAGTCGTGTGACATGCAAATCGTTGGAGCAAAGTTGTGACTCGAAGGATTCGAGGGCATCATTTGGTTTATTTTCTTCAAATTGAAAAGTCGATGAAACTTTTCATCAACAAAGGTATTTACCTGGCTTTTGCATAATTAAATTTGGAGGAACAAATAATAATTTTTTACAAGCAAATATAGTTGGAGGGGTGATTTCCATAATTAAATATATTTGCTGGAAAAAGGATATTTTATTGAGTGTTGGAAAAATTATTATTTTATTATTTTCCATTACTTTGGAATAATAAAATGACATATATATCACACTTGACTTTGCCGGAGACACGAAAATTAACGGGCACTAATTTCAATGTTTGGAGTTGTAAGATTTTAACAGTCGCGGAATTTTGTGATTGTGATCAAATCATCAAGGGTGATGAAAATCGACCAGCAACGAACTTCGAGGATTATGACAAACGTCATAAGGAAGCGTTGTTACTTCTCAAGTTTTTGATATCAGATGATATGATACCAGAAGTGCGAAATGCAACTGTGGCAAGCACGTTGTGGGCCAGTCTGAAGGGTAAATATCAGACGTCAGAAAAGAGTCGGGTTTTATACCTAAAAAATATGCTCTTTTCCGTAAAGTTACAAGAAGGTGGATCGTTGTCTGAGCACCTACTTTGGATGAAAGACCTCCAAGACCAATTATCTTCCATCAACAAAAAGGTGGACGACGATGATATGGTGGCTCTGGTTTTGAACAACTTACCTTCTTCGTATGAGTCATTTGTGGAGGCACTCCATTTAATGGCTGAAAGTCAAACACTCACGTTTGACAAGGTGAGTTCTACCTGTTGCAAAAGGAGCGGAGACAACTTCAGGCAGAATCTAATTGTGACCATTCAGAGAGTGCTCTTGTCACTCAGTCAAAGGGAAAGTGGAAACGTCAATCTGGTGAGTCTTCCACTCGGTATCAGGTCACATGCTATTACTGTCACAAGGTTGGGCACCTCAAGAAGGATTATTGGAAGCGGAAGTATGATCTTTCACAGCAGAACAAAAAGCCATGTAATGAGGAACATGTGGCAGCAGTTGCAGAAGAATGGGATTCAGATGATGGGCATGCTCTTTATTGTCTTACGACATCATGCTCAAATGACAGTGGTACCAGTTGCTGGATCATTGACTCTGGTGTGTCTGCACATTTTTCATTTCGTAGGGACTAGTGTGTTTCATTTATTGCAAATATTTGTTTTGGATCAGTAGTACTAGCTGATGGAGAATCACTTGCAGTAGAAGGGATAGGAGATATATGCATTGTATTGAATAATGCTCATAAATTGTTGGTACGGAATGTTAGATATGTACCTTCTTTACAAAATAATCTTCTATCTATTCATCAATTGACTGAAAAGCCCAATATTTATGTGGATTTATGTGGAAAGAAGTGTGTTGTCTCTGATGTGAAACAAAGACGGATAATTGCCCTTGTTATTGGGCAAAGTGGTCAGTATCAATTTGTTGCTCCGGCTGCGATCAACATGAATGCACGTGTGGAGGACAGCTCCACCATTCAGGAAGTGCAGGAGGCTGCAATGCCTTGGGAGGATGCCATTCCTCACAAATCTGTTGACTTGGATATAGTCAACCTACATGCACCTATTGTGGAGGGAATATCCACTATACCAGGTGTACAGGAGGCGAACATGCCTTGGGAGGATGGATTTCCTCATTCTGAAGAACAATTTGTTGTGGACAAAGACTCCACTATTCCAAATGCACTGATGATGCATGGTGAGATGGCATGCCCAGCCACTCACTCAAAGGTCCTTACTCGAAGGACAATAGAGCATGTACAGTTTGCTCATTGTGTTGTGAAGGATCTTTCCCAACAGAGGGGGATAAATGAGCAAATAGATAAGGAGTTGGTTCTCACTCCTACCACTATTGAGACGGAGACCACTGCTGAGACAAAGATGGTTATTTCTCCTACTATTGCGGAGTTGGTTCTAATTCCCACTGCACAGATGGTCACATTTCTCTTATTGAGAAAGTTGGATGAGCACTACTCAGTGTTGCAAGGACGTGATCGAGGTGACTTCGATTGCAGGATAACTAAGTCTCTGTACAGACTCCAGCAGGCTACACAAGCCTGGAACAAATTTTTCAATCCACTTCTCCAAGGTTCTGATTTCAGCACTCCGGAGATGCGGCTGACACTCTCAGCCATTGGTGATTCATCACTGGTCAATGAATCACGTAACAAAGAACCAGTGGACCACTTGCCATATCTTTTGTTCATGGGACCAGATTTTTGTTTTGCGGTTCTTCTTCATTCGACAACCGCAACATAGTCGTGGACTGCTGTTTTTAAAGTACAACTTATGGCACAGTCTGTAGATGTAATGACTAAACATATGGGTTTTAGGAAATTTGTGAAATTTCGGGACAATGTCTTGTTTCCGGTTTTGTCATTAAGAGGGGGTGTTAAAATATAACACTTTATATAGCATGTAAAGACAGTTATGTAGTTGTTCGGTTGGTAACTGTTCAACGACCTCTTCCCATAATAAATAAACCTCTGCCTGTGTCATTCCAACAGTGCAGTTTGCTCTCCTTCTCTGAGTTCTTTCTTCTTTTTGCATATTCTAACAGAAACTCAGTGAAAATACTATAAAAAATTTAAGGAAAAATGGTGTGGGCTACCTTCCTTTTTACTTGCAAGAAGCTATGTCTCACATAACCAAGAAGATCATTAAATCTGCAAAGAACTGAAATATACATCTTAGCAGGGAACCACAGATTGCCACCAGGATCGAGATTAACAGTTGATCAAACACTGCAGCAATAGCATGTTATAATGCGCAGTTACCATGTTCTTACAAACATGGCGAAAATTCGGTTTGGACTGTACTTTTCAGTCTGACTGAACAAGTTTGGTTGAATATTAAATTTTATATAATTTTAATAAAAAAAATAAAATGTTTAAATTAGAAGAACTTCAACCTAAAACAAAAACCAAACAAGAAACATGAGTCCTAAATGCGTTAAGGAAAAACTGCGTAGATGATACATTTATTTGTTGTTATGTGTGATCGGTTTTTGTTTACAAATATCATATATATATATATATATATATTTCATATTTGTAGATTTTCTGAACCAAGCTGAACCTTTTGCAAAATTTGAAACTTGCGCACTATTTTTTCTCTTCTGAACTACCTGAACTTTTCGAACATGGTAACTATGTTCAAATGGCTTAAATACTACATTCGCTACTACTGGAGTTGAAGAAAACAACTATAGTTCCTTGCAACTATAATTTCCCACGCAAACCGTTTACATTGTAGAATCTGATTGGGGTCAATTTGGACGGAACACCTTTTTCCATGAATTACAGTTTCTCCGGTCTCCAGTAAGGGATTGGTTTTTAAAATCAGATTTGAAATATCTTAGTCTTGAATACCCATGGTAAATTTCTGCTTAATGGAATGAAAGAGACATTGTCATATTAAAATCCATTCTCAAGCTATGCTACAGGATCTTGCCAATTTCCTATACTTTGTCGTGTGTAAAGTGCAGTTTACAGACTGTGAAGGATCTATTAGTTATCAGCAAATACAGTTCATGGATTTTAGCTGATATTTTCCTCATTAGCAAATACCCATCGCATTCTGTCACTGTTTATGGTGTATCCAATCAGGAGGATACTTGTCCTTTGATCATTTGTGTGATGGGAGTTCTGGTATTCTCCCATTAATTATTGATCCATCTTGCAATATCTCAAGGATTATGTACGTTTATGTAGCTATGTCAAGATTTCAGATAGGTGTTAATTTTTGTAAGCACAGTAGAAATGTATGCATATATATTACATGAGCTAAATATCCAAGTTGTTAAAGCTATATTGCTTAAAATAAATAAGTTACCAGTACAATTTTTTTCAATAGATAAATGTACCAGAAACATATTGAGTTTCATTTCCAATGCTTAAACTGTTATGCTAGTTTCCATCTAACAAAGAGAGCAATAAGCTTACGCTGGATTTCTGTCCAGAGGTGCAAATGTTATCGTAGCTTTACCATATGATGATTTTATTCAAGTGCACATTTATTAGCAGCTTTCTGCTCAGTGGATTAATATGTAATACATTTCTCTGTAGGTCGGTCAAACCGGTAAGATTGTGGCACCAGAATTGTATATTGCATTTGGTGAAAACAGGAGCAATCCAACATCTTGCAGGCATGAAAGACTCCAAAGTCATTGTAGCTGTAAATAAAGATGCGTGATGCTCACTATATTTCAGTGCGAGTGATTACACCCTTCATTGGTATCCCACATGGGTGTTATCTTCCCCATTTACTTGTATATATTGTTCATTTGCATATACGAAGTGCACTTTTTAAACCTGCACCTGGAGTTGTCAACTACACTAGATCACTTTAGGCTTATCTAGTATTTACCCAATTCAAACTGAAATCTTGTAGGAAACTTCATTTACTTTATGTATATCAAGTGATTTGTTATATTTTACCGCCTTCCAATATTGCAGTCATTTTAATATTTATGGAAATAGATTTTAGTCGTTCAGCAGCCTGGATGGTTGTTTTGCAGTAAGGAACTGTGCCGATATTCGTGTTTCCCGATTCTAACTTACATGAAATGAACAATTCGATCATGCTGACCAATATTATTTTAGTTGTCAGTCTCTCCATAAGGCCATACAAAAATATAAAATTACAAGCCTAAGAATAAACCCTAGTAAGTTGAACCACTGTGATTGTACTAAGAAAAGACATTCCTAAAAATGCAGCGGAACCCTAAGTAGAGGAGGATTTGTAAAGCAAGAAAAGCCTAAATTTAGTACAAACGTACAAATATAAATGTCATGTGAAGGATCCCTTAAAGGCTTAATTATGACATCAAGACTGAAGCTCTCCAAAGCTCATCAATGAGAGTCTAGGACTCGAAGCGCTGCAACATCATAATGCCTGTTCAAATCTTAGAAGCAAATGGAGAATGAATTGCACTCACACTCTCATTATCACCACCCATGTGCAAACAGGATCGATTGTAGTGCCAGAAAGAAGCCTCCATGTCTTCGTAATGACATGTCCTAAGCATGGAAGGCATCCAAGTTGGACAACGGTGTTATTTCTAATGGGGCGGAAGCGTCAGAATTTCACTAGATTCAGTCCCTTCCAATGGCTGACATATGCTCCAGAAGGTAGAGTAGAAGAACAGTTGGAATTATCTACACATCAGGCTTGGACTGGCAAGGGGAGCTAGCATAGGAAGTTGCACATGCCAAGTGAAAGTAGATTCCTATTGTTATGCACTCTATATGCACTGAGAGAGTACTGAGATATCTAGTAGCAGCGTATGTGGCAGGTAGGAAGCCATTCACTATCTGCATCAAATGTGCACTGCCCTAATCCAAAGTTGTCTCAAAATTCAAACTTGATTTTTGCTTCAAAGTTAATGGCAATGGCAGCATTAGGAAAAAGGTGAGCAATACAGTTAATTCTAGACTTGTTATAAGACCTGAATAACAAGCATGTTAAGTAGGATCAATATATTTCCCCTGCGGTCCTTGACATTTAGATCGTAGATAACAAGACAAGATAGATTCTTATTATTCTTTGAAGAGTTTCATATCCCCAGTAGGATTGCTGGAAGATGCCTTGATAATGGTGATGGTTAGTCACAAACATTTGAATCTCTTTTCCCTCGACATACAATTTTTTAGTCCACTCAATTTTGTCACTCAACCTCAACATTCAGTGGAGTGAATGGACAACACAAGGTGTCCAAAAAATGTGCCCATACCTCACTTCCACTAACATTTTAGCGGCTTTTCAAATTTTTAGCATTTTCGATTATGACTTGAATAACATTTTGAGGTCCCACTGCTTCAATGGATTTGATGAGGATGTTCGAAATGAATTGGTCATCTTTTGCATGCCCCTCACCCTTTTAGGGCATACCGCAACCACATTGATCAAATGACGGTTTCTTGCAACTTTCATTCCATCATAAATGATGGACACTCTCATTTCAGCCCACAAATCTCTAATTGGATGGAATGAGGATTCCACATGTTTTTTTCCTTTATCAATAGGGTGCTGCATATTTTTTCATAATCCGGGCCTTTGTACCCTTTTGGGGCCTTCTTGTTGCTCTCATCATATCTTGCCAATTTGGCGACTTGACAACATTGAATGTCAAACAATTTGCGCACGCACATTGTGTGATGTGCTCATTAGTGATATATGTGCTATCATTTTGAAAGGGCCTTTCCAATGGTCCTTTTGTCCTCTTTTGCGAAAGAGACGATTCCTCGTCTTGCGTGGAGGGTGTCCCTGTAAACGGATGTATCAGGACGGCAATTGGGGATCTAGTACGAAATGGGGCCATTACTGGTCTTATCAATCAAGATGAAGATCCTTTCGTTGACAATGGATGACTAACTTTCATGACATAGGTTGTTTCTATGTTTTCTTGCCCCTTGACGTACTACAAATGTTTTGGTCGTCCACCCTACATTATTTCACCTTGCAAGCTCTAATGCCTTGACCTAGTATTGCATACAAGTGGGCTTTCACTTGACTATACGGGCCTTTGAATTCGGCATCCCAATCATGGCATGTCCAAAGAAAACACCCACCATGTGAAAGCTACTCTAGCATTGTGGCATGCCTCCATAACGATGGATGTCAATTGAATTTGAATCGGTGTTAGCCAAAGGAGGTAGAACTTGTTGCCATTGTAATAATATTCTTTTTAGTTGTGCCTGCAAGTTTAAAAACCAAAACCATAAGGTAAGGAAATCACAGTTTAAAGACTTGTACTTGACAATTGTTCGGCAACCCAAAATTTCAATCCGTACTCAAGACATATATGACCTCATTGAACCTAAATGAATATGAGAAATAAAACTTGGGGTTCAAGTGGTAGGCTGTTGCATGTATATATCAACGGAGTTGCTTATTCCATTTCCAATCAATGAGGCCCCAAATGGGCTTGTATTTGCTTGTATTTTGCCTATAATAATTTTCTATGGCCTCCTTGGCTATCCATCTCCTCAAACAAGTAACCCATAAGATGTTTTTCCCCATCCACCAAGTGTAGAACTCTTACCAGAGGTTCAAACACTTAAATCAAAATAGCGTGCAAGTTTAAAATTTAAATTAAGAGAATTTTGAGTGAAAATTATCAAAAAACAAACAATAAATAAAAAATGATTAATTTTAAAATTATCTAGATGATTTCATTTGTGGTCTTTGCAAAAACATCATTAAAAATGGTTTTCATAGCCCTTTTCCCTTTGCCATCGTTGCTATAGGGAGACTCCACCCATTTTTGTGCTCACAAACATCTGTTCAAGATATGGTAATGAGGCTCCAATGCTTTACAATGTGATGAAGTTTGTGGCAAGTCGTGTGGCTCCCAGTCACACAAGCTCATTTATGTTGGTGTGTTCTCTCATCAAGCTCAACGCCCATGGATTATTGTAGATTTATTTTGTGAGATTTCTTGTCTCCTCAACCACATTTTTCGCCTATGACAACTTTCCTAAGCCCTCAAGTAGGAGAATAATGTAATGGGATGTGCAAGGGCTCTAAAAGTGAAGGATGGCTCTCCTTAAGAAGTCTCCCCGTCGCTACAAAAGCTGCCTCATTGTCAGGCATAATGTGGATGACATTCTCCACACTCACATCCATGACAACTTAATCCAACATATCACACAAAGTGATTTCATTTTTCATTTAGTTGGAGACATTAACTGACTTAAAGAATTTCATCTGTCCACTTGAAGCCACTAGAAAGTTGATCAAGGCGTGGTTCCTTCCATCTGTCAACCCATTAGACAAAATGCTACAACCCTTTTTTTGCCATATTCTTTTTTGCTTATCCACAACAATTTGTGTATTTTGAACGATGTCCTCTAACATTGGGTCTCTCAACTTATGAGTACGGGCCTTGAACTCCTTCGTAACAATGGTCAATGCAATTACCATACTCTCCTAGTATGGGTTTTTCACCACATTGAATGGAATATTGTTGTAATACCAAAACTTTGCCACATCCACCCTTGTTTTATTTTGTGTTTCTCAATTCCCAACCGTATCTTCGAGTGAAGGTTGTGCCCTAGGGGTATTTTGAGGAACAAAAAAACCCTATCCAAGTCAACCCAAACTGACTTCTGTGGTTGTCCCTGAACTACCTTCGGGGCAATAGAAGAACCAAAGGCTTTTAACCTATGTTGCCAGGATATGCCCTGACCCCCCACATTTCCTGTCTGATACGTATCTGATACGGATACATACGGATACATACGGATACGGATACGGATACTGATATGCCAAGGATATGTATGGCAGCCACATTATCAATAAAAATGCTAAGTCTTAAGTATATTGAATGTTTTGAACATTGATTCAAGTTTCATATTACTATTTCAGTTATTTATGGACTAAAAAATGAGTAAAATGAGTAGATATATATATATATATATATATATATATATATATATATATATATATATATATATATATATATATATATATGATTTTTTAATATATATGTACAGACGTATCCAAGACGTATCGTACCCAAGGGTTTTTTAAAATTGATGTATCCCGTTCGATACTCGTACCCGTACCCGTTCGATACTCGTACCCGTATCCCGGCAACGTAGCTTTTAACTCATCAAAATAATCTCTTGCTGCCCCCTGTTCATCGCAGCTGCAACTGAATCAGCCATACTCTTTTATTATTTTTTTCCCCTCACAAGTAACTAGGGCAACAACCATCACTCTTTAAGCCTCGCGGGGCACTTGTTCGCATAGTCACACTTCATTTCTGGGAATTGGTGTTGTAATATTTGAAGGTATTGATGCCTGCACTCATCTTAAACCCACAATAACCGCATATGACAGAGTTTTTCTCTGGGCAATCTACACAATGTGTCCATGCATGGACATTAAACTTCTTAGGCCTACGTGTAGCTGAACACAATGCCACTATTGAAGTTGAAAATTAAATTCTAAAAAAGAAAATAAACAAAAATTAAGATAATGATTGTTGGCTGCTAATGATAATGAAATTTGATGCAAAACATATTCATTTCAGTTACTCTATGAAATAGGTCTTCATTTTAGTTCCTCCAAATGTCAAAAGCTTTTGTATATTATAAAAGACAACCTTTCAAGTGGATTTATCTGTGAATGTCTCTCCTGAAATGACTGCAAGTAATTTTGAGATTATTTTACAAGTCTCTACATACTACATGATTAAAACAAGAAATATGTCATGGAATAGGTAAAAGCTAGAAACTTAAAACCATAAAACATACTTCTATACTATTTAAAAAGTCTACTCAACATAGCCCAAGACTTTAAAGGCTACATCGTCCATGATCCTACCTTCTTCTCCATCAACCTCCTTACCAATACTTAATAATGATCCTATTTAAAAAGTCTACTCAACATAGCCCAAGACTTTAAAGGCTACATCGTCCATGATCCTACCTTCTTCTCCATCAACCTCCTTACCAATACTTAATAATGATGAATGTGCTTCCCAATTACAACCTCATGTAGGATGTTCATGTGGTTATGAATTTCATCAGGCATTGTGTTGTCTAAATATTTATGAGCAAGTTCTCCCAATTTGTTGCCCATGGCATTGAATACTTGGAACTCCCGAGTCTCAGGTATTCAAGGTCATGGGCAACATAAACTTGGAGTCTTTCCCAATCAATTGTGGTTTCTTGTTGAAGCCCCCTATTTGTCTTCTATTTCCCTCAAAACTTAGCAAACAATCTGAATCCACCAAGTTCCTTCTAAGTTCTACAAATAAAATTCCAAATTTATTGGAAAAATAGAATAAAAAATGGAGGAAAAATGGAAATCCATCCTAAATATTTAGAAAAAGGTAGCTCGAGATTATAAAGATTTAGAACCAAGCTAAAATATAGCAAGTAAAATGTATTCCAAAAGGTTTTATAAATGGCAATAAATTTATTTGACTACAGTTTACTAAAAATATAACAAGATTAATTTGTGTAGACTCGTATTGCGTTAAAGAAATGATCAGGCACTCAATATAACAAGAATAAGCTATATACACTCATACTGTGTCAAAGAAATGATTGGGGACTTGTAGAGTCTAGACTAATGTCAAAGAAAGTTATTAAAGCCTTTGAAATACACTTTTTGATAGGCACAAGCCATGAGGCATGGCTGCTGGTTTGTTACCTAAATTGTGAGATGGAGCAGTCAAGACTTTAAGGGCTAAAGCCCTAACTGCGAGCAATTGATGTCAAGACTGAAAAGCCCTAAATCACGAGCAGTCAAATTTGAAACTAAAAAGCCGTAAATTGCCAGCAGTGGAGTGAAATCACGAGTAGAGGGGAAAGTTGAAAGTTTGAAATGAACCATTGATAAATCACAAGCTGGAAAGATAATGGGTTTTTAATTTTTTTGGTCGCATATTTTTATCACATCAAGCTATGTGGGTCGACCCCCAAAAAAGTTACCATGGTTTTTGGTAACTGTGGTTAGCTACTTGCCAATAACCGTAGTTTTTGGGGGTTGACCTATACCACTATAAGTATGAATGTTTTTTGTTTTGGTCTTTGTAGATGGGTACCCGCAATAAACCACTAGTTTAGTTACTTGCCAAAAACCACGATTTTGGGGGGTCAACCCATACCATGATAAGTATGAAAGTTTTTCGTATCAGTCTCTGTGGATGGGTACCGGTTTACCGCAGTTTTTAATTTCATGCAACAAACCCTAAGGCTTTGGGCATAGAGTGTGTAGTGATTAACTTGTTAAATAAAAAGACAAACATTTTAAATTAAAAGGAAAGCAATAGACACTAAAACACGAATGAAGAAAGTGTGCGAAGATTGAAAAAAAATATTAAAAACCTTACCTTCAATGAATAATCCAAGAATCCTTCTTTCAAGATCCTCAATCACCTTGGCCACAAATGGGCACACGTTCTACCGTAGGAAAATGATAAAAATGATTGTTGATAAAGTATCAAATCTGAATGAGCAAAAAGAGCTTAGAGAGGTACGTATGAAATGAGGGAATGAGAAGTACGTGGGTATTTATTTATGTTTCACTTTTGTTTTATCTTATCCTTTTGATTTTTTACCCTTTTTTGTGTTTTTTAATGTTTTTTTTGCACCATGTGTTTAATGCTGAAAAAAAGTAAAACATCATGTTTTGCCGTGGATACGGCCCAAACCCTAACCATTTCTGTGGACGTTTCCAGATACGTACCATATCCATTTCTGGGGATAGGGAAGGCCGTATCGGTATCCTGGGTTGTAAGTGTTTTCTATAAAAGCTATTCTACCTAAGGAATATCAATTGCAGAATTATAAGATACATATCACAGCATAGCATAGAAGAATACTAGATAATAACAACTTTATTGCATAAGGTTGTCCATGGTACAATTGTTTGTTATAGGGAAGACGTGTCACATCAATGCCCTTTCTCTTGACATGCGACTTGCATAAAAGCCCAAATAGTTGTTGGTTGACATTCAACCATCAGAGCCAACCATTCTTAACCGAAATATGCTTAATACACTACCTAATATGACAATACAAGAATTAAGTTCATAACAAAGTCAGCTACAAAAACATAATTGTATTATACATTGATAGCAATACTCAACATGATGGATTACATTCACCCCCCATTTAGACAAGTTAGAGTCCCTTCAAGCACAACCCAGATACAAAATGATAAAGAATGAGATGGAGGATGGGAAGAAAAAAACATGTCCCACTAGCTGGCTTCTGCTGCTCCAGCCGATCTTCAAAAGGCGTCCACACGAGCTGAATGAACGCCCTGCACAGGCCTTTATTTAAAGAATTACCCCAATTTGATTTTTTCCAAACAAATCCTGTATCCACTTGATTTTATCAAAAAATCCCTTGTCTTGTTGATGTTTTTTTGAAATATTGTGCTGCAATTTTTTTAATGAAAATATTACTTGTGCTCTACTTGCAATTGAAAATAATTTGTGAAAGCTATAAATTATTTTTGTATCCAATTGTTTAGTTGCAATCAGCATAACCTCCCACCAGATGAAATTCTTTAGAAAGACCTTGTCTTGGATGAATTTGAAAATGAATTTCCCCTCTTCCAACCCTCTTTTTCATTCTGAACTTTATTTAAAAAACACAGCACTCTTGATTTCTGTCTGTTTTTTTGCTTTATAATCTGTGCTTCTGCTGTAATTGAGCCGTACCTGTTAGATGAAGTCCCTTTCCTGGCAGTTGATGTTTTATTAATTTTTAGATGTGCATATGGTCCTTAGAGCTGCTGCAAGATTCCAATTATTCTTTTAATAGAATTGAGATTAAGCCTTGGGACAGACAGTTGTGGGCTTGGCAAAGATGTACGATTAATTGCAGTTGTTTAAGATTTGCATATGTAGTGTATGTGAAGGAAGCAGCATAAGCAAGTGTACATCTGCTGCAGACCGTACAACAGGGAAGCAAGAGCAGTTATATGATAGCCCGTACAATGTAGAAATTGTATGGGTTGTACATAGGAGAACACTCATACAGCATCACACATGGACATATGGAGCAATTCTTCAGCAATGAGCCATATGGTTAGACGGTTGCAGTCGTACAGTGGAGGTGTGTTTGGTTTGGAGAGTATAGTTTAGAGGCAAAGCAATACTTTTTAGTTAAAAGGATGTAGTTGTACTATTTTGGTCATCCATAGACATCAATGTAATTTCTTTCTTTCTTTCGAGCTTTAGCTAGGGCCATAGAGTGAGTACTTGTATTATTTTCTAGTTTTACTTCTCGTCAACCATTACTTCATAATATGGTATCTTGGGCTTGAAATTTTTGTGCCTTAAAATGCTTATCATGTCCGTGCTTCTTTTGTTTGTTTAACACAAGTGCCTTCGGTTTAAAATTTATGTGACACAAATATTGGTTACGATAATATCCCTTTGCCTCAACATGTTTTTGTCAACCAATGTGCCATGACTTTGTTCATCTAGGGTATGTTTGTATCCAACGATACTTCAAAAATAATACATGCTTTAGGAGGTTGTACTTCACCTTTGATTAAATTTTCATCATTAGATCCCACATTCACGCCCACCGTAGTTAGCTTTATGAACTTTATGTTAGCAACACTTTCAAACTGGTGGTCCAACTTATCATCAAACTTTGCATCTTGGACTTTATGTTTTGTAAGCTCAAGTGGGCAAGACATTTGTGGCATTTATAGTTGAAAAGAACATGTCATTGTGACTTCTGTTTGAGGTCATCTCCTTGCAATCCTTTTAACTCCATAATTTTAATGTTATTGGCATTCATTTGAAATAACTCATAGGTCGCCATCTACCAACGGAATATACCATTACGCAAGTTTGTCCCATCGTTGGAGCATGACTGTAAGTACAAGATCCCTTCATAGTATCTCGGATTCCATTTTCGAAACACTCTTCTTTGGAGTCGAAGTTAGATGAGACTTGTTCCTTGCTTATTGCTTCAGAACTTTCACATATTTCTGAACTTTGTTTTCAATGGAGAGTAGTTTTTTTTTCTTTCGGTCATGGTTGGCTTCGGCTACTATCAACTAACCCTCCATCCCCCACAATGAGATGACGAAAAAACTCAATAAAAATAGTTGGGTTCCAATAAATACCTTTTATACCATTAGCACACCTAGTACCTTTATGCCATACTGGTCTACTTCCACTAGTTGATGTCAAAGGCCGAATAATTGGCTTCTAGCGGCGTTTTGAAGTGTCATCTGGTTGAGACTTGAACCATCATCTAGGATGGTGTTTATCTGTTCTTGTCATTATGCTAGATTCAACGTAAGGAGCGTGGGGTCAATCACTTGATCACGTGACAATGGGGGCTCGATTATGAGTTTGTTCTTCAACTTCTACCCATTGTCCGGTGTTACCTTTGACATTACGTGTGTCACCATCACATACTCTATGTTGGTGCCATTGTCAGATATAATGGTGGTTATTGTATTTTGAGTTCGGGAATACCTTGCAATAAATCGATTTCCTTGATTGGTATGGTATTGTACTCAAGTTAGGGACAAGCCATCGCTGTACTTGTCCACTCAAGGGATTTTTGTTGCTCTTTGACCATGGCTTTCTCGACTTCTGCTCTAGCCTTAGCTAGTCTTTTCTTTAGGGTATATGGCTTTCTTCACTCGAGTGATTTACATTAGTTCTTCATCCTCAGCTACGTCAATTATGTTGAGGTTTGCTTGCTTTGGATTGTTGGCATCATTGTGATCCCCTTGCCCACACCATCCACAAATAAGGGTCTGGTATTATTTTGATTTGTAGGGCAATCTCTTGCAAAATGTCTCCACTCATTACACTTTCAGCATTGCACGATTGTTCTTGGGAGTTGTACTAAATCCATCTACCACCATTACTGTTATTTCGACGTTGGATATTATTTGACACCATTGTTTGTTGAATCGTATGTGTAATCCTTGATTGAATGTTTCCCTTATGTGAAGAGGGTTGGGCATCATTGTTTCTCAAATCGTATGTGCAATTCGTGATTGAATGTTTTGTAATTTGACAAATCTCATAGAACATTTTCTTTGGGCAATTCACTGTGGTATGACATTCTACTGTGTAAGTTAGTACACCAAAGATCATTTCCTTCATTCCTTGTTACTCCCTTTAGCTCTTTCATTATTTGAAGCATGTCCCTTTTCAAGGATAGGACTGATCCGGGCTCAGTATCATCGCTCGAATCTAAATCATCATTTTCTCTCTTTGAGTGCGAGGAAATCTTGTTTCACTTTCATTGTCCCTTGTCCTATTATATGCATCTTCCTAAGACGAAGGTGGAACCACCTTCATCTTCCTTTTCAACAAGAGTTCATATTGCCACTTCTTTAGACCATCAGTTGGTTCCTTCTCAAGTTTGCCCAACAATTCTTTGAGTCTTCGATTATAGGCTCACACATTCTTATCTTTCCCTTTTTGGTTGTTGTAAATCTCCTTGAAATTTCATTTTCATCTTCGAGGAGCTAGATTTTGTTTTCAAACGACTTTTGCAATTTGTCCCATGGTGACTTGTCATTTGCTGGTGTGTTCGTGTACCAAAGAACTGTCATCCCTCTCAATGTGGTTGGGAATAACTGCAACAAATGTTGCTTATCTATCAGCCCATTGGCAGACCAAATGGTAATGCATGTTCTTCAGTGTTATGCAGGGTTTATAGGTCTAGCACCAATAAAATTTGGCAGCTTTTCCCATTGTTATGCAAGGACACAATGCCCTTATTCTGGAGTCATCCAGGATGTCTTGGGGACATGGAAATGGGGGGAACCACTTCCGTTAAGTACCAAAATCAACAAAAAGGGGACATCCCTAGAATTTCAATGTCATCCTGAGGTCCCGATTTTATTTTATTTTAAATTTTAGAGATTGAAATAGTAGTAAATATATCTTAAATATTTCTATCTGAAAAACATTATTATGTATCAATATGGAGGTCCTTATCTTGGATTTGTCATGTAGTTTCACCCGTTGAAGGGTTCCACATTGATTAACGACATCCGCTTCCTCACAAATTTCTTGTTTTTTGGTGATTTATGGCCTCAATCTTGCTGCACCACTATGTTGGGCTCAAAAAAATCTTTCTAGGAAAAAAAGTGTTCCTAACTCCATTGTATGCCCAAGGTATCATGATAGTTTGATCGTCTTCTCCAAGTAAGAAGGAAAAGTTAAAGCTGCCATATGATAGTCAAACAACCATAAAATTTAAGGTCGGCCATTTTTATCAACATCTCACACTATTACACTTACTGCCTCCACACCCCTTGATTATCATTGTAGGTTATGCCTGTTGACGCAATTAATTTTCTATTTTCTATATTTTAAAACATTTTAATAACTGTCCCCAAAATCCACGATTTTTTGCGCCATTATGGAAACCTTGTTCCTTCGTCCCCAAGACTTAGGTAACTATGCTTATGCCTCTCTGAATTTGAATTTAGTGGAGTATCCAGGACCATGAATGTTTTTCATGTCCAACTCTGATTATGGCTTTGATGGGGCTCTTCAAGTATGAGTCTCCCTAGGAAGGCATGTGCCATTTGGCATTCCTTGCTATTGTCAAGCACCTCACAATCCTCACCTTAGGAATGCATACACTGCTTGCTATCAAGTGCCTCTCTTCCCTTGCTCACTCGAATTTATGTTATTGGCTGCCTTGGTATTCTTGGCTTGACCTCGTCAATCAATAAGACCATATATGGAAAGTATTTATCTCATAGGCCTGTGGCTTCTCCTAAGAAGAAGTAATCAAACTTCACCTCACAATAAGGACTTCCCTTTGTGCAAGGGGGCTCTGTTGATTCTTCCCTTGATTCTTCTATAGCACCTTAGTTGGCAAGGACCTTACTTCATCTGGAAGAGGCAATTGTCTTACAATCTGTACCCTTCTTGTGAATGGCATAGGGCCCTCCGGTTATAGTTGCGCCCTTTCTTGGTTTGGCTCAGACTACTACTTACCACTTCGGCCTTTGATTCATTCTGGCTTCTGCTTTTGTTCCATACTTTCGTTGATGGATTTTTTTAATTGTCTGCCTCTCACAGGCACTGTCTTCTTGTTTGCTTTTCCAGCAATTGAGTAGACCGTCAGATTTCTTAATCCACTCCTTGATTGTGTTGTCTTCATGTCTTTATTCTTCTTTTTGACTACACCTTTCTTTTTGCCATTGTAAAATGTTTTGTTGTGCTTCATGGTTATGTTCAACATGGGGATCTTATAATATAACGTAGTGTCTCATTGTCAATGGTTCTTGTCAACTCACTTTTACTTCTACTCAACATCAGCTTGACCCGACTTCACAAAGGAAACAATGCCTGATATGTTTGCTGTAAACTGTATACTACCAAAAGAATATTGATTGCAGAATTATAGATACATACCATAACATGGTATAAAGAAACGCTAGAGAATTACATCTTTGTTGCATAAGGTATTTCACAACTAAACTGTTTAGTACAGGGGAGGACTTGTCACATCAGCATCTTTCCCGTGACATGTGACTTGCTTTTTAAGACCAAATAATTGCCGGTTGAAACTCAATGGTCAGACACAATTATACTGAATCAAACTACGATTAATACACTACCTAAGCTGATATTGCATGCATTTAACACATAGGCAAGTCGGCTACAAAAACATATATTGCATTATATGCTAAGAACAATACTTCACATGACGGACCATAGTAAGCATCATATTTTTTAAGACAGCAAATGCTAAGAAACTTGATTTTTTTTAAAAGTCTACAATCCTTCAAAATGTATCTTTGTTTGGAATCTTATGCATTAAGCATTTAGTCATTTTTCTGTGGATGTCAAAGTGCTTCCTTTCTCAGGCATTCAAAGATAGGTGTAGGACAAGTTTTCATATTCGTATATTACATGTGGGCACACCTCTATGTTATTGACCACTTTTGGTCATTTGAAGGAATCAGTATTATAATTATTTAAATTTTGTTTCACAACAATTCTAATATCTTACTTTTTCTTTGATGGTTTTATCAACTAGGAAAATTGAGCCACGAAGCTAAGGAGGTCTTCCTTCAAGCATTAGTTTCTGAAGGTTATTCTTCTGAGGTCTCTTAGCGTTCGCTTTGTATCTTTCAACTATCTTCAATTAGATGGTTAATAAACCTGAAATTTTCTATTTATTGTAAACAGGTCATGCTGAATGGCTAGGTAAAGGACGTAAGAAATGTTTGATTCTTTGGCGTCGAATTCAGGATTGGGCGGAGTATATACTAGAATTTGTAAGTTCAGGTCTATTGCTCAATTAGGAAAGAAAGTGTACTTTTCATGATAAAAAGAAAATGCAATTTTCAGCTCCAAATTTATGGAACAACTGTATTAAGAATTTAGGATGTAGTGATATTATTTGAAAGCAATCACTCACATTCTCTTCTCCTTAAACTAATATCTGGCCTTCTCTTTTTGTATTGTTTCAGCCAGTAAGCAGTGACTGGTTTTCACAGGGACTGCAACGATATTTTTAATATAATTCATTTGACTCGTAGTTGTTCAAACTTTGAAATGGTAGAGTTATCTTATTTGTGAATTGTGTTTATTTGTTTCATTCAATCAAAACCTGAAACAATAATACGCATAAACTGCTGCTAGGGAAAGTATAAAATGTAAGGTTCGTATCTGAAAGACCAGAATCATGCTCTTTTAATGGAAGGGAACTTTTAGTGATCGCTTTCTTTAGCTTTCAATTAGTTTTTGGAAATATATACTTCTTTAGTGCTTGCTTCCACATCCATGCTCTCTCTTCCTCAATACTCTCAGCCTCATACCACCTCCCATTTTACTCTCACCCTCATACCACCTCCATTTTTCTCCTATTTTGTTCCTCAACCCAGATTGGTTAGCTCTAGGGTTGCACATTTGAGAAGACCATGGCCTCCTCCACACTAATCAGCCCTCTTGATTCAAATCGTCAACCTCTCCTGTCTCAGAGCAGATCTGCAAGGAAGAATTAAAGCAGTTAATTCAAAATCATGCACACAAGACAGTCATCAGGCCTTTCCCAGCAAAAAAGGAAAATGGGTGCTACTTATTCATATATCCCTTGTTGGGATCTTACCACAAAAATGACGAAACACAGAAATTTGCAGCAAAATACTAAATCTGATTTTTGCAGATTTTATACAGAAAAAGTACCACCTGAAATCCAGTTCTCACTGAGCGAAATAAGCAACAGGCTGTGGCTACTAAAGGAATGTGCTCTGATCTACAGATTCCGGGGAGCCTTTCTAGGCTGCCGTAGGTCTGATCCGAAAACCAGCTGAAAAATCTCCACCAAACTCCCAAAAATCCTCAAACCCTAATTCTGCAAATGCTGAAAATATCCCAAAACTCTGAAAATATGAATGTTTGAAAATTGGAAACCTATGGGATTGTTAGACATCAACATGATGCCCAAGGATGTTTTATGGTAATATGTGCCATTAAACATGAGAAGTGTCCACTTAAGTGATCCCAACGACCAAAATATAACAAAAACCTAGTAGATCGGGTTTTTTAAGGAGAATCATTGCTCTTTAAAAAGTCAGGACATTTCATGAATTGGTCTCCTGCTTTTAATCCCCAATAAGATATACCAAACATAGTTCCAGTTTGGGTTAGATTCGCTCTTCTTTCAAGTAAATACTTGCAGGAATATGCTTTGACGATGATAGGGGATGCTAATGGATGGTTCATGACAGCATCTGAATTCACCAAGCAACTGGGGATCCTAAACTGTGCAATGATTTCTGTCAACATAGATCTGGAAAAATATCTCCCAGACTCTGTAATTCTTGATGTAGCGGGGATAGAGTGGGAACAGCCAGTAGACTATGAGAATATTCCATTTCATTAAAAAGTCAGGACATTTCATGAAGCATTGGCCTCATTCTTCTAATCCCACAGAATATTTACCAAGCAGAGTCCCAGTTTAGCTAGACTCCTTCCAAGTGAATACTAGCAGGAATACACTTCGAAGATGATAGGGGGTTCTATTGGAGAGTATATAACAGCATCTGAATTCGCCAAGTGTTTGGGATCCTAAACTGTGCAATGATTTTTGTCTACACAGATCTGGATCTGGAAAAACCTCTTATTAGAATATAGGGCTTTACTTAATTAGTTATCAGTTACACTTTAACTGTAATGTCCCCTCTACCTGCGTGAGCTTGGGCGAAGACCTTTGGCCCTTTTTGTCTACCCGACGGCCAAAGGGAAGTTTAGGGTGACTTATCTTTATTATTTTATTATATTTTGCTATTGTTTCAAAAAAATAATAATATCATGAAAAAGCACATATAATAAATAATAAAGTATAATGATAAATTAAAATGTCAAAAATACAATTAAAAATAATTGTATTAGAAAAGAGAAAGTGCGACTTACCTTAGGGAGTCAATTTTTGGAAAATGTGCCAATCAGCCCCAAAAGGAAAATGTGCCCAGCATAGGAGAATGAAACAATTTTTATTGGCTGTTTTGGAGGTGGTGGTTGGCTGATTTCCCTTTAAATAAACAAGTCGACTTGTAGAGAGATCATCCAGATTTTTATTATCATCTTTGCATTGCTAAGAGCTCTGAGCTTTTACCAGAAATTCCAAGGACGAAAACCCTTGTGAATTTATCTCTTGCGGACGAAAACCCCAGGAGATTGAGAGGGGATTTCACTCAGAAATTCCTAGTGTTCTTCATCAGACTTGCAGGGTCAGTTCAGCCGTATGTGTAAAAGGATTTGAAGGTGTTTTCCAGTGATTTGCAACCAGCAGTTGGATCAGTCCATTGTAAGCAGTTTTGGCAGCATGTTCAGAGGTATTTTTATCCAAGATATTTGTCAAATGTTTGTCATCAGACTGTAGACTAATTGCTGTACATTTTATCATTTCTGAAGTACATTTGAAGGTCTTCTTTAGTCTGAATTTTAACAGATCTCAGATCTGATTTTCTGGGCTATTCCAGTTTGTGATAAGTTCAGTTTTCTGTGTAATTCAGCCCTAAAAATCTGGGCAGTCATTAGAAATCAGAGAATAGTTTTATTGGGCGTGTTTTACATTGACATTTTGCTTTAACCCTAGTCGCACTTTCCAGATCTGCACTAGTAAAGTGATGTAAAATACACAGAAATCTGTATTTGCTGTTTTTGATTGATTAAAAATCAGTATAGCGTAAGGAGGATCCATCTAGGGATCTTTCAGTGGTGTCAGAGCATCTATCCTCCCACCTGGAGGGTGTGTTTGGAATTGTTTTATGCAGCCTACAGAAGTTGGGCCACACCGATATTATACTAGGAGTTAGGCACGTCTGAATATTGAAGGTATCATGGATAGAGGAGAAGGAGCACACACTCCTCCACGACGTGAGCGGCCTGATCCGGATGCACTTTTCAGCGGAATGATTGATTCCCATCAGGAAATGATTCAGACCATGAGACAGCTGATGGAGAATTTAACTATGGATAGGGCAAGAAATCGGCATGATAGAAGGGAAAGCTCTGCATCCATAGCTAGCAGCCACAGAAAGCACAGCCGGGTTCCTACAGAAGTGGGCAGCGTAAGAGGTTCCCCTCCACGAGATAGGAGATATATAGAGGAAAGAAGACCCACGAGGACTGTAGATCGACCTATGCAGCCCAGATTCCTACCAAGGGAGGAGCCACCATTAGTTGAAGACCCACTTGAAGACATAGCCTTTCAAGATAATGTAATGGTAGCTCATGATGAGTGGAGATCACTACCAGAAGAGGTACGGAACGCCTTTCCCCTCCACCAGTATTGTATGCAGAAAAGGGAAAGCTTGAAAGCTAGGCAAGCACAGAGGCCTAGGACCCAGCAAAATAGAGAATTGAAGCAGGTTACCAATAAGGTGACTCTTTCCACCTTCGATGGCAGTGGGAAGATTAGTGCCAGGGCATGGATTCACAAGCTTGATACATACCTCACTCTCAAACCCATGCAGGAACAGGAGGCTATTCAATTTGCTACTCTTCACTTAGAAGGGGTGGCATATGATTGGTGGCACCATGGGCTTATCACACAGAGACATGACTTACTACGGTCATACAGGGAGTTTAGTGAGAAGTTGATTGCCAGATTTGACCGCAAAGATGTGGAGCTATATTACAGGGATTTGGCACAGCTACGACAGAGTGGGCATGTTGATTCTTACATCAACGAATTTCAGCAGATTGCAGTAATGGTTCCCGAGATGCCCGAGAGACGTGTGGTAATGCTTTTCATTGAGGGCCTGCATGACAGGTTAAGAGGGTTGGTCAAGGCCCTTAGGCCTACTACATTACATGATGCTATCCAGACAGCATTAGATTTGGAGACCACTCCCACTTCTTACCAGTCTAGTAAGAAGCCCTTCACAAGCTCCAAGCCGGGTCAGCGTCCCACTACTCAGCAAAGGAGTGTTCCCCCTCCTAGGATGGATCAGGAGACTCGGAATGAGTTGAGAAGAAAGAAACTTTGTTTCCATTGCAAAGATCACTGGGAGCCTGGACACAACTGCCTTGGGAAAGGCAAGGTGCATCTTATTGAGGTTATCTCGGATACAGAGGCAGATTCTTCAGCAGATACAGATACAGAGGACAGTGGTCAGGGTGCACATGAGGAGCAGCCCCAGGTAGAGTTAGGAGATGGAGATGCATCAGGCTCAGGTACTATTGCTTCACTTTCTGGAGTCCCTAGGTATCATCCATTTCGTGTGAAAGGAGTACTTAAGGGCCAACGAGTTGTTTGCTTGATTGATAGTGGTGCTACGCACAATTTCCTTGATGAGGGATTTGTGATAAAGCGGGGATTACAGGTGGAAGAATTTGAGGGGTTTAGTGTACGAGTGGCAGATGGCTTTGCTCTAAGCTGCACTAGACGAATTCCACAGCTTAGTATCCAGCTAGGAGACTACACACTGACAGATGATTTTTACATAGTTGGACTTGGAGAGATAGACGCAGTTTTGGGGATTCAGTGGCTTCAGTCTCTGGGGAGATATGTGCAGGATTTTAAGCGAATGGAGATAGAGTTTATGTCAGAGGGGAAGAAGATTGTGCTACGAGCTCTTTCGGATGGTGGGCCTAGAGTTGTTTCAGCACATAGGATGGAATCTATTATCAGTCATGGAGAGGTTGCATGGGCAGCCCAATGTTTCATTTCATCCAAATCATCTTCAGATGGTGGACAGCAGTTGCATGCAGATATTCAAACCATAATAGATAGGCACGGGCAGGTTTTTGGTGATATTCCTCCAGGGAGACCGCCAGACAGAGGGTTTGAGCATGTCATAGAGTTGGAGGAGGGTGCCAAGCCTGTGATCACTACACCCTACCGTCATCCTAAGAAATTCAAGGATGAGATAGAGAGGACCATCAGAGAGCTTCTTGACATGGGGCATATCCGTCCTAGTTCTAGCCCATTTGCTTCTTCGGTGGTGTTGGTGAAGAAGAAGGACGGGACGATGAGAATGTGTATCGACTACAGGGCCCTCAACAAGAAGACCATCAAAAACAGGTATCCCATCCCCCGTATTGATGAGCTTTTGGATGAATTGCATGGAGCCATTTACTTTTCGAAGATTGATCTTCGATCGGGATACCATCAGATTCGGGTTCGAGAGGAGGATATCCTCAAGACAGCATTCAGATGTCATTATGGGCATTATGAGTTCTTGGTGATGCCATTTGGTCTCACTAATGCACCTGCCACTTTTCAGTCATGCATGAACCATCTCTTCAACAAGCAGTTGAGAAAGTTCGTGCTGGTTTTCTTTGATGACATCTTGATCTACAGCAGGTCATGGGAGGATCATTTGAGGCATTTAGATGAGGTACTTGGCATTATGGAGATTCAGTCTCTATTTGCTAAGATGTCCAAATGTGAGTTTGGACTTACTGAGATACTGTATCTGGGACATGTCATTGGGGCCAATGGGGTCAAGGTCCATCAGGAGAAGATACAGGCTATGCAGGATTGGCCTCCACCCAGGAACATATCAGAGTTGCGGGGATTCCTAGGGTTATGCGGATATTATCGGAGATTTGTGAGGGGTTATTCAGATATTGCTGCACCATTGACAGATCTCACAAAGAAAGGCGCATTTAGATGGACAGAGGAGGCACAGAGAGTATTTGATGAGCTCAAGATGGTGATGAGCACATGTCCAGTCCTTGCTCTTCCAGACTTCTCCAAACCATTCATCTTAGAGTGTGATGCTTCGGGCTCAGGTATTGGTGCAGTCTTGATGCAGGACCGTCATCCCATTGCCTATGAGAGTAGAAAATTGAGGGAGAACGAGAGATTGTATTCCACCTATGACAAAGAGATGCTCGCCATCATGCATGCATTGGCGAAGTTCAGACAGTATTTGGTGGGAGGAAAGTTTGTAGTAAGGACCGACCATAACAGCTTGAGGTACTTCTTGGAGCAGAAGGAACTCAATGAGAGGCAGCAGAAATGGGTCAGCAGGATTCAGGCCTATGATTTTGACATTGAGTATGTCAAAGGAAAAAGGAATGTTGTGGCGGATGCATTATCGAGGAGACCCCATGTTGCTGTCCTATATTCTATGAGTGAGATTTCTGCAGATTGGAAGTCTCAATTGCTGGTTGAGTATTCAAAGAACACCTTAGCATGTGAGATCATGGACGGCAAAATTCAGGATGGGCGCTACCAGGTAATTTCTGATTTGATTTATTATAAGGGTAGGATTTATTTGGTACCTGAATCTAAGCTCAAGGGGAAGATTCTACATGCACTCCATGATGCACCATTAGCAGGACATCCAGGGTATTTCAAGACATATAGGCAAGTTAGAGAGAGATTCTCTTGGAAGGGTCTCAAGGAGGATGTTCTACAGTATATTCGAGAGTGTGTGACTTGTCAGCAAAACAAGTCCGAGCATACTTTCCCTGCAGGCTTATTACAGCCCTTACCTATTCCAGAGCAGAGGTGGGAGAGTATATCTATGGATTTCATTACAGGACTACCAGTTGTGCAGGGCTATGATCGCATTTATGCGATAGTTGACAGGCTGACTAAGTATGGACACTTCTTTGCCATCCCCACGAGTTTTAAGGCACCACAGGTGGCTGATTTATTCTTTAGGGAGGTATTCAGGTTACATGGGCTTCCGAAGAATATTGTTAGCGATAGGGACAGCAGGTTTATGAGCACATTTTGGCAAGAACTCTTCAGGTTGGCAGGCACTGAGTTGACTCCGAGCACTAGCTATCATCCGCAGACAGATGGGCAGACGGAGATTGTGAATAAGTGGATTGAGGGGTACCTGCGCAACTATGTTTCAGGGCAGCAGAGAGCATGGGTCAAGCAACTTTATTTGTGCGAGTATTGTTACAATACTACGTACCACATGTCCATTGGGATGACCCCTTTTCGAGCTTTGTACGGTTATGACGCGAGATCCTTCGTGGATATGGCGTTTGGAGATAGCAGAGCTCCTAAGGCTCGAGAGTGTTTACAGGACAGCCAGGATATCCTTAAAACCCTTAAGGACAATATTCAGCACGCCCAAAATCAGCAAAAGATGTATGCAGACAGGCACAGGATTGAGCGATCATTTGAGGTAGGGGATATGGTCTTTTTGCGACTCCAGCCTTACAGACAGAGTACTCTTAAGAAGAGTGGAGCGGAGAAGCTTAAGCCTCGCTTCTATGGTCCATACAGGGTAGTGAGGAGAGTTGGACAGGTAGCTTATGAGTTGGAGTTACCTTCTGAAAGTAAGATACACAATGTTTTTCATGTATCTTGCTTAAAGAAGGCATTGGGACAGCATGTGACCTCTTCAATAGAGTTACCCCCCTTGGATGATGAGGGAAGACTGGATTTGGTTCCTGAGGGACTTCTGGATTGGAGGGAGAGAAGATTGCGGAACAAGGTGATACGGGAGTACTTGGTTCGTTGGAAAGATTTACCCTTGGAGGATGCCACTTGGGAGGGTGAGTCTATTCTTCAGCACCCCGCGTTGCTACAGTTGCTTGTGGGCAAGCAACTCCGGGGAGGGAGGACTGTAATGTCCCCTCTACCTGCGTGAGCTTGGGCGAAGACCTTTGGCCCTTTTTGTCTACCCGACGGCCAAAGGGAAGTTTAGGGTGACTTATCTTTATTATTTTATTATATTGTGCTATTGTTTCAAAAAAATAATAATATCATGAAAAAGCACATATAATAAATAATAAAGTATAATGATAAATTAAAATGTCAAAAATACAATTAAAAATAATTGTATTAGAAAAGAGAAAGTGCGACTTACCTTAGGGAGTCAATTTTTGGAAAATGTGCCAATCAGCCCCAAAAGGAAAATGTGCCCAGCATAGGAGAATGAAACAATTTTTATTGGCTGTTTTGGAGGTGGTGGTTGGCTGATCTCCCTTTAAATAAACAAGTCGACTTGTAGAGAGATCATCCAGATTTTTATTATCATCTTTGCATTGCTAAGAGCTTTGAGCTTTTACCAAAAATTCTTGCGGACGAAAACCCTTGTGAATTTATCTCTTGCGAACGAAAACCCCAAGAGATTGAGAGGGGATTTCACTCAGAAATTCCTAGTGTTCTTCATCAGACTTGCAGGGTCAGTTCAGCCGTATGTGTAAAAGGATTTGAAGGTGTTTTCCAGTGATTTGCAACCAGCAGTTGGATCAGTCCATTGTAAGCAGTTTTGGCAGCATGTTCAGAGGTATTTTTATCCAAGATATTTGTCAAATGTTTGTCATCAGACTGTAGACTAATTGCTGTACATTTTATCATTTCTGAAGTACATTTGAAGGTCTTCTTTAGTCTGAATTTTAACAGATCTCAGATCTGATTTTCTGGGCTATTCCAGTTTGTGATAAGTTCAGTTTTCTGTGTAATTCAGCCCTAAAAATCTGGGCAGTCATTAGAAATCAGAGAATAGTTTTATTGGGCGTGTTTTACATTGACATTTTGCTTTAACCCTAGTCGCACTTTCCAGATCTGCACTAGTAAAGTGATGTAAAATACACAGAAATCTGTATTTGCTGTTTTTGATTGATTAAAAATCAGTATAGCGTAAGGAGGATCCATCTAGGGATCTTTCAGTTGCGTTTTTAAACTTGAGGGCACCATTATGCAGTTCCAATCACGAAAATACAGTTGCTCCATTAATATACAGTTGCACAGTTGTAAATATAGCCACGAGCACCATTATACAGTTACGTTTCTAAAGGAAAATACAAGTCGCGAATTGTTGCAGTTGTGAATTTACAGTGGCGTATACAGTCGTGTTTTTCAAAGAAAAAAACCAGTCGCGATTCATGAGTCATTCAAGAGAAAAACAGAGTTACAGCCACGAATTTTAGGAGAAAAACAGTCGCGAATTTCAAGAAAAACAAGAGTTTACAGTCGAGGGTTTCAGGTGAATACAAAATCCAGGACTACAGTCGATGATTTTTGGAAGGGCATGAAAATTCTGTCTTCTGTTGACAAACTAGGGCACGTTTTCAGTTTGGACAGTTGTATTCTTCCAATATCTAGGGCACAAAACAGTGCACTTCACAGTTGCAGAAAAGGGCACTCTTGGAAACTGGTATTTTATTCTCTGTTTACTCATTTCGGTAAAAATGCAGCCATATTTATTTTATTTTATTAAATAGAAATTCTGCTAGAAAAATACTGGTCTAAATTTTCATACATGGAAAGTGAAAATACAAATGCAACTTATGAATAAAAATTTGTGGGTCATAGTAAACGGGAAAGAGAAATCACCCACCGATGCATCTAAATTGTTAGATTGGCGGAGCAAAGATGATAGAGCGAAAGCTATTATTGGCCTTGCTCTCTCCGACACTAAACTTCATTCCAAGGAAATTTGTGATGCTCTAAATAATTTTTTTAGAGTCAAAGCGGTTAATGCCAATTTTTCACTAAAACTTTAGTTATATAGGTTCAAAATGGATGGAGGAGTCTCTATGTCAAGCCACATCAATAAATCTAAGGTCCCCGATCACACACCTAGCAAAAGTCAAAGCTGCGATAGAGGATGAGAATACCAAAGCTATCCTATTAAACAATGTCTTCAAAATACAACAATGTAGTTTTTACCCTCAATCAAATTCAATCTCAATCTCTAAATGAAATGATTGCAGCTTTTCTAGCTAAAGAAAAGAGAACTGCAGAAGATGCAGAAGGTAATTCTCAACAAGAAAGTGCATTTTATTCTAGAACTAGAAACTTTCATAGAAGGTCAATTAAAGTTAATTGGGAGATTGAATGTCATTATCGTAAGAAAATAGCTCACACAACGTGGGATTGTCGTGTTCGAACCAATAATGTGCTCAAGGGTAAAGGCATATCAAATGCAACCAATATATCCATGATTGAAGACCCACCAGATGTAGAACGTAGTGAGGACAGTGATGAATATGTAATATAAATATGCTCTAAACTTTGAAAGCATGAAATGATGTAGGGTAGATGAAGCTCAATATGGATGGTTAGTTGGATAGTTTAGGAGACTGTGGATCTTGGGAATTATACCCTCACGAGACAACTTGATTGAGCTTGTGGATGGCTTAATATGGACGGTTGTCCAATAATTTGGGAGTTCAAGGAGGTGGAATCTAGGAACTCGGGAGTTCAGCTTGGGAGCTACACCTTTACGAGGGCCACGAAGCAACTTAATGGAGCCCTACCTAGTCAAAGCACTGCTTTCAAAGTGAAAACCTCTAAAGATTGTGTAGTTTTGTTTGGTTCTAGTTTTGTTAGAATGTTCGTTTTTGCTTTATGTAGGGTAAGCCTTAAAAAGGGGTATTAGAATATAAGGCTTTACTTAATTAGTTATCAGTTACACTTTAACTAAAAGATGGTTGTAACTATGTCAACCGCATTGTAACTGTCTTTTGCATAATAAATAGACGGACACACAATCTCCAATGTGTGCAATTGGCCTTCTCTTGATTTCTTCCTTGTGCACGCCTTCCAACACCTCTCCTAGACTACTATCCTTGATTTTGGAGGGGTGGTGTGGGAACAGCCAGCAGACTATGAAAATATACCCTTTTGTTGCAGATCTAGCTACGAACATGGCATCTAGTGCTGTCTTCCCTATCAATCTTGATAATCCATTGGGGAAAGAACCACCTCATAAAGATAAAGGAGGTTGATGAAAAGGCAGCTTCACACAATCCTCCACTAAATAGCACATCCAATCCTTTCACTTTGTGATCAAAGCCAAAAAGATCAGATCGCAAGTATGAGGATGAATTTCAAAGAGCATATTTAATGAAAGCTAAGCCTGCAACAACCAGAAAGATGCAGTTCAATCTTTTAATTGCTTTTGCAGCTCTCATATATGGATACACTACAAAGGTCTCAGAAAAGTCAAGAAAACTGTGCATGACCTACAGAAGAACATTCCAAGAAAAGCAATGAAAATAAAAAAGAACAAACCAGACATTTCTTACTGAACCAATTCCTCTTCAATTCACATCCATAGTGGGCACCTCTAAGGTTACCACTTGGGCAAACACAAAAAAAGGTAATCTGATGCATGGTTTGATCTCTTTCTTCCTGCTTTTAATCTGTTGATCAAAAAAGTGAAACCATTAGAAGATCCAAATGACATTTCCTTGGATACTAGTCTAAACAAATCGAAAGGGATGAACGAAAAAAATGGGAAGTGATCTCCCCACCCACAAGTAAAGAGATGGACGCAGACCTGATTGAAGATACCTTCTCATGGTAATGCAGACTATATCCTGGAATATAAGGGGGGATTGGTGTCCCTGATAAATGCCAATTTCTGCTGGCTAAAGCTAGACAAGAAAAATTAGACGTGTTCCTTCTTCAAGAATCCACAAAATCTAGTTCCCCCAGCAAGCTGAACTTCCAGAGGATATGGGGCTCTAAAAAATATTGTTTTGCAAAATCACAAACACTATGACCATGGGGGCCCATTCAGTTATGTCTCTTGATTTAACGTTTCCTTTCCATGTGGATTGATTCAAATTTTCTTTTCTCTTCAATTCGAAGAAATTATGTGTGGTGAATATCTATATCCTGCCAAAAGGAAATTATACAATGGCTTACATTAATCAGATCTGTTAACGGTCCTTAACTGTCCAAAACCAAAAAACTATCCTTGTGGGTCACTTTCCCTTCATCAAATTTCCCAATGAAAAGAAAGGGGAGTAACCAGAGCACTGCAGACACGTTACTTCATCTTCAGTCTTCTTTACTTGTGGATTTTGACTACTCTGAAGGATTAAAGGATCCAACTATATTGCTCAAAAAATTGATAAGAGTGATAATGTCCAATGGCTGGTTTGATGGGACCAAAACCATACACTCCCATGTCAGTGATTCTAATCTTATGATTGGCCTGTACATCTTGATATTGAGACTCGCATCTTGGCTAAAGGCAATAAACAATTCAGAGGTGAAGGCATTCGGGCTTCTGCATCCAAATTTTGACAGACTTGTTGAAAATTGGTGGAAGGGGGTTAATCACATACAAGGACATTTCATCTACAGATTTGTGAGCAAACTAAATCATTTAAAAATGAGATTGAAAGCCAGAAATAGAATTAACTTAGGGAATATTTTCTTGCTGTGTCGGCAAACCCTCACATTCTTGGAACACGTGCAGAAAAATATAAGAGATCTAGGGATAACAGGAAACTAGAAAACTCAGCATCCCAAGAGCAGCTTCTACCATCCGACAGAAGGAAGAATGTTTTTTGAGACAAATATCAGATGACACTTGGATTCAGAAAGGAGATGTACTGACAAAATTCTTTCATAATTCTGTAGTTAACATACAGCATGCCAGAACCATCCATAGGATCAAAACTTATCCAAATTATTTTGTCAAAGAAAAACAAAGAGGTACTAAATCTTGCCAGGGACTACTTCAGCATACACTTTTCTGATGAGGCAGCAACTTGGGATAACATCAGAGCTCAAAAAACCCTTTAATTAAACATCTCCAAGCTGATCACTGAGGAAGTCTGCACTCTTCACCAAGCCAATTACTGACGAACTAAAAACCAGTCGTTTTCTTCCAAAAAGGAATCCGATGTCTTCCTGGCTTTCTTCTATCAACACTTCTGGGATCTAATAAAAAGGAATATCTTTGCACTTGTGGAGGAATCATGATGGAATAAACAAACACTGAGTGTGCTTAATGCTACTAAGTTGACCCTTGTGCCAAAACAAACTGCAGCAGATGACCCAGATCAGCACAGACCAATACCTTTATGCAATAAGCAAATGCCGAGTCTGCTTAATGCTACTAGGTTGACCTTCGTTCCAAAACAAACATCAATGCGACAGATAAGTTGACCCTTGTTCCAAAACAAACAGCAACATGACAGATAAGTTGACCCTTGTTCCAAAACAAACAGCAACGATCAACTGGATCAGCACAGACCAATAGTAATACCTTTATGCAATCTGACATATAAGGTACCCTTCAAACTCATAGCAAACGGTCTGAAGCCTTTAGTGAACAGGATCATTTTTGACTCCCAATCAGCATTCATCCCAGGAAGACATGTCTCAGATAAGATACTTGCTGTCCAAGAGATTCTTCACTCGTTAGAAACGCAACAACCCGGGCATCAAAATAAAATTAGGTATGTTAAAACCTTTGACAGATGCAATTGAACCCTTTGGAATCCCTGCAAGCCTTTGGCTTCAGCTCTCAAGTTACCGATTGGATAAGCAGCTGTATCACTGTCTCCACTCTCTCTGTTGCAGTCAATGACATGCCTATTAGGTCCTTCAAACCTACAAGAGGCCTGTGTCAAGGAAACCTGTTAAGCCCTTACCTATTCATCATACTGGGAGAGCTTCTGGCCATACAAATAGCAGCTATTAGAGCACAAGATTAGGGTAAGTGTATGGGCTGATCGTTGTTGGAAGAGGACACAGACAAACTTCCATTTTGCTGATGACACTCAGCCATTTTCCTCTTTAGTGCTAAGGGAGATTACTCAAATTCATAAAATGAAAATCCTCAGTCAATTCCATCAGGTCTCCGGCCAACTGATAAACAATCACAAGCCCAACATTGTTTTTGCAAATATAAAGAGAATAAAAATAGCATAAATTCTCCAGATATTACAATTCAAGGAATGTTCATTGCCAATAACTTATTTGGGCTTCTTGCTGCACTGGAATATGTCAAAAGATTTATGGGAGTCAACTGTTGCTAGAATGAAATTTAAATTGTGCTCCTGGACCAACAGATGGTTATGTCCAGTGAGAACTATTATCTCTATTTCAGATTCAATCAGTAGTTGAACATCAACTTCTCACTGTCCAGCGTGATTTTGTTTAGAAAGGGGTGGACAAAAATTTCAAATACCTGCTCATTTCATAGGACGAAGTCTCTCAACCTAAGCAGGTGGGAGCTCTGAATATTAGGAAAATTGAGATTTTTAATAAATTATTAGCTATGAAAGTAGCTTGTGACTTAGACACGGGCCCACCTTCAATATGCAAGTCCATTCTGATAAACAAATATGATGTGGGTTTACCGGATCTTTTTAAAGGCAACTGAAATACACACATTTCATTCACCATGAAACACATTAAAGAGTCCCTACTCTGGGTCTCTTGGCAAGTGGGAAATGGCAAATCAATAAGATTCTGAGAGGATAGCTAGGGAGAACAAGCACCTCTTTCCAGCCCAGCTTTTTCAGATTCACCAGCCTCCAATCCTCATAATACATTACTCCAAGCGATTATTTGTGCGAATGAGGTGAGGACATCCATTGGAATATTGATATCATAAGCAGTTTGGACAGCAACCACCTGGAACAAAGCAAAGTCCTGATTCTCTTTCTACAGCTCATACATATCACAATTACAAACACGACTTCTAGGGACAAACTCATTTGGCTGATACAAGTTCAGGTGAATTTATAGTTTATTCTGCCTATACATTACTACAGAATTGAGTTATTCACGATAATAAAAAGTGGAAAAACTTATGGGACTTGCTCCGCTGGCCCAAAATAAAAGCTTTCATTTTGGTTGGCAAAACACAACAGGATTCTTCTGATAATCTGCCAAAGAGGGTTGTTATTGACCCCATAATGTGCCCAACCTAAAAAGCAGACGAAGAAACAGTAGAACACCTTTTCATCCACTGTAAGTTTTCCTGAACTATGTGGACCAACATAGCAGTAAAATAATCCTGCATTATAAGTACTCAGAAGTTTTCTGATTTTTTTGTTCAAGTGGTCAAAGCCCAGCACAGACATGGTGTTTCTCCGAATAGCACACTCCCTAACCCTATGTTTTATTAGCTGGAATATATGGAGAAAATGGAATAACAGAATTTTTGAGAATGCTGAAAGGAAAAAAGAAATGATGGTTCGTCTGATCACTGATAAATTCAGAATTAAGGCTTTAGCTTGCTCTTCTTAGACACCACACAGGTTCAAGCTGGAAAAAAATGAATGATTTGAATCTCTCTATTGTCTGGGGAATTCCTTTGCACTACTTGTGCACATGGAATCGTGTCCACCCCCAACAGGATTGGGAACCAGCATCTGAAAGGACTTTGAAACTCTACTTTGATGGGTCATTGTAAAGAGACCCTGGGAAAGCTGGTGTAGGTTGAATAATTTGTAACCATAGGGTAACATTATTGCTTGTTACAGGTAAAACATAAGTACTCCCCCGAACAATATAGCCAAAATGAGGGCCTTGAAAACAGTGATGCAGCTTAGCAGAATGTTAAATCTAAGAAAACTCATTTTAGAAAGTGACTCCTTAATCCTTGTCAATATGATCCTGATATTTAAAGGAAGGTACAACTTGAACCCATTGACAGAGGCTCTCCATCGGAAAACGGAACACCTGATTCACCAGATTGTTAAATGCATGGAAGGAAATGTCAGAATGTCAAATTCAACTCTGCAAACAACATTTCAATAAAGTGTCGGATTTGGTTATCAAAGAAGCAGTCAACAACACATGCAATTTTGACTTAATGTACTGGTTGGAACCTCGAAAAAAGTTCAATGTTCAGAAACAAGTCTACTCAGAGAGGCCAACTGAGGAACACTTCGGTCATGATTATTTTTTTCTTGGTCCATTCATTACATGGTTGACATTCTCACGATATCTTCTTTATATTTTATTTGTATTAGCCTTTGGGCTTTATTCAATTTTTTTATTCTTATCTCTTTGAAAACCCTCATTGGTTCTTTTCAATTAACAAAAAAACCTTCTTGTCCTACGTCTCTACAACTTCCTACTGTGTCCTAACTACATTTATTACGCCGAGAGGCGTTCCTACATTCACAGCTAGGTATTGTCATTGCGTGAGTTCACTTTTATGTTCGACCTTAAATTTGATGTCCATCTGGCCATCACAAGGAAATTTCAGATTTAAAATTGACATTCACATGACTGTCACTTAGAAGTTTTTTCTTTTTTGCTTGGAAAAGTCAATAAAAAATTGTAATATCTTGCCATTCAATGGAGTTTGGAGCCCCTTTTCTCCAATAAACATTTTCCCCAGCCCAACAGAGTGGTGTAGCCAAATGGATGCTATTTTTCACTTGTCAGTGGGAAATTTGTAGAGAAGGTAATGGAGCTATTAAATTTTAATCAAAGTGGTATGTGAGAAATCCAAGATAGGAATCCTCGAGATCAATATCTTTTGTTACAATGAGAGGTGTTCCTAGAATCGCAGTCAGGTATTGTAATGACATGAGTTGTTCATTGTTCTGTTCGACGTTAAATTTGATGTGCATTTGGCTGTCACAAGAAAATTTCAGATTTAAATTTGACATTCATATGACTGTCACTAAAAAAAAATCTTTTCACTTGGAGAATTCAGTAAAAAAACTGTAATATGTTTGCAATACAATGGAGTTTGGAGCCCCTTTTTTGTCCGGGAAACATTTTTCCAAGCCCAAAGTGGTGTAGCTAGATGGATGCTATTTTTCACTAATCAGTGAGAAATTTGTGGAAAAGGTAATGGAGCTATTAATCAAAGTGGTTGTTCAAAGTGAACAGTCTCATTCTTGAAATTCTCTAATTGTTCCAAATTAGCAGAAGCAACATTGATGAGATCCTCTTTTTCTTGTTCTATTTGAGAGGATTTTTTTAAGTGTACGTGTTTATTTATGGCATGAAACAACTCGCAGTATGGGTCTAGCTTACTGACCACTGACGTATGTGAAGAATCCAAAATAGGAAATTTCAAGATTTATATCTTTTGGCGTATTTCAGATGGATCTATTTAATATATCTGTACTAGTAGTAGTATACTTTCACTCATTGTTCATGCTATCTATATACTTATATCCTTCGCCTCTCTCTCATGTTCATGGCACACTTCACCTTTTACATTATCTACGTCATGTGTATATACAATATTAAGTCCTTGACACCTTTTCCTCTAATTGAAAACACTCTTTATTAGATCAATTGCTTCTGGGAAAAACGGTGTGGGTGTTTTAGATCAACAGGCTTTATGTATATTATTTATTTTGACCTCATCAGACACAGGCCTGAGCTATTCTCCCTCCCATGATCTCTGCAAAACCCCTCCCCTCCAGTCTAATTTGCTGAACCTTGCACAGCTATATGTTCAAATGAGAAATGAGAGTCAGCGTGAATTGCGGAGGAATCAAGCAGTATTTAAGTAGCAGCATATCGCTGACTGGTGTCCAAGGTGACGTCAAAATCTCCAAAGCCCTTTTTACAACAAAATCTTATATTTCTTTTGTTGCATCCACAAATTTGCTTTCTCCCAAGCGAGTCTGGAGTATTTCACTTCACAACAAGGAGATTTAAACGGTGCGGGGAAGGGTTTTTGAGACAGCCTTTCAGTTGTTTTTCCAGCAGTCTCACAGTAATGGTCTTAAATTTACACCATGTCAGGCTTTTAGCATTCAAGGCTCGTAGAGAAGCAGTCCATGGCTCTACCAACGTCCACTGCCTCCTTTATTCGATTAGAACTGGGCTTCGAAAGGGCACTCTACTTCTCCACATGTGGCTAGGTAAGGCTATCGCTCCTTCCTTCAAGGGTGGTTGTAAATAGGACTCATTAGCCAACAATACTGCTCATCAAAATGGACACTGTTAAGTTTTACTCTTTTCTATGGGCTGCTTTAAACTTCTTCCCTGACAACAATTCCTTCTTTGAGCTACCCAACCATATTATGTCAAATCATCTCTCTATAAATAGTCAGCAGAATGGGAATAGATTGTCTAAATCTGTGAAATGATCTTTGTACAAAACCATGGTAAACGAACCCCCTCAGCCCAGTTATCTCAGGCACAGTGGAAGGATTTTAGAAAAAACTATAAATAAAGGAAAACAAGAAGTTAAAGTCAATGGAAAAAAGGACAAGCCACAATGTTGAAGTATGTTGTTCATCAGAATTACAGGCTCCCAGGCTTGCTGAGATGGCTTAAGCAAAACGACCTATTATCATCAAAGATGAGGAAATTGGACCCAATTCCACGTCCCAAACCCACTCCCAACACTCCCCCTCTCATTTTTCACCTTCCAACCAATTACGCTCACCCTTTCCATGGGATGGTAAATCCAAACATAAGTAATACACTGGTCAATCCAACTAGAGTTAACCATAGTGTGGGGTTTCAAGCCACCAAACCAACTTTATATCCCAGCAATCTCCACACTAGAGTCAGGCTTCTAAATGATCTAGGAAATCCCGCTCCTAGAACACTAATCATTTTTGCATTTCCCCACAAAGCTTCCACGCAACGCATTCCTTTGTCCAAACCAGCACCCCTCCTGGTTTCAATCCTGACTTTCCCCTGTTTTTTTGGTCTTTAGGACACCCCACTCGTAGAACCCTTAAAGTCAGCCCAATCAAAATGAGGACAGTAATCTCAGTGGTAAGACTTCCAGCATGCACATAGCTCCTGCTCTTCACGCCATTGATGGCAAGTTGAAGTTCTCGAATAACAACATTGCGCGCATTGAATTCAGCATCTGTTTCTAGAAAATACTGTTGGCTCTATGGAATGTTGCATCTTCTTCCTAAGTGTTGTATTCTAGAAGCATAACAGAAGGATTGAGATGCTGGAATGTAGGGTGTTTGGTGATGTTGAGGCTTATTATCACCAGTGCCCTCCTGCAAAATGATAATTGTTCCATGAAGAGACTTCTGAGAGCGGAGGGGGCCACACCTTAGTACTCAAACCACAACCTTGCCAAGCTCACCCAAAATGGCTTAATGCATATATGCTTGGCAAAGAAGACAAAAGTGAACGAACCTCTGCATAAGGGGAAGTTCTAGCGACAGCTTGATTTTCTTATGCTTTTATGGTTCCATGAGGTCAAAGTAGCAATCTTATCGAAATGTTTGAGTGCTTGGAATATCTATTTTGTCTGCGGAACCAATCTTATTCTGGTTTCTGTTAGAAACAATAGTTCATCTACTCGGACAGTCTTGTATCCCTCTTATTTTCGGTACTGTTCTTCTAAATCAAACTTCTGGTGTTTCTGCCAATAGTCTCTAATGTTCAATAGGTTTTTTCTCCTGTCGCAGCTGACCCATTGTTTTGATAGAAGCATGCCTTTTTGGAAAATTTTGTATGCTTCAAGATTCACTCCCGCCCATGACCATATGTTCTGGACAGCAGTCTATGTAAATACTCTTTTCCAAAATAATTTTTGGCTTCAAAAGAAATAAAATAATAGTAATTTTGGGAGAAAAGTATATTTTTTAAATGTTTTAAAAATGGCAGGTTCGAGAAAATGGGTTGGAAGATAATGTTATGACTCTTGAAGAAATTCGATCTGGTGTTGAATCACGAGGAACAGGTTGGTACTCAGCAATGCTATTTTCAAAGGTTGCAATGTCATTATTTCATAGTTATCTGTTATGCTGCTGGACCAGATACAAGATGCTTACTATTTTGTTGAATGGTTACAGACCTTGCTGAAATTGATCGCATCGTTTTGCATCGTGCTCTAAAGTTGCTAGAACAACGCGGCAAAGCTGTAATGTTTAAAGGAACATCAACAGATGATGAAGGTGTAAAATTTTCAACTTAGTGATGAACTTCAAGATTAGTATGAATTTTCCCATTCTTTGATTACTGCATGAAGTTTGCATGTTTGAACTTGCACCTCATGCCCACAAGTATAATAAATGAATTTCAGATTCAGTTGTACACATTGTATTAAGATTCATAAATATTATTACTGGAGATTTTTCTTTTCTATCTGGGATGAATTTATGTATGCTTAGCTATATTTGGGGTGCTTAGAGTTCTCAGCCCAACTGTTGTTGATAAGCCCGAGTTAGTAAATCTTCATGACCTTCAAGCTCGGGAAAAATTGTAGCCTTAGGATGGCATTTTGGATTTGGCTACCAGACTACCATGTCTTTTAAATTTCTGTAAGCCAAATCTTAGGTAAATCTTTAAAGGTCAACCTCATTGAAGTGAATTCTCTTTTTAGTTTTTTGTCTTTTGCCTTTATATTTGCCATGCAAACCCTGTCCAAATTCTATGTATATTATTGTCAAAGGTGAAGCAGCTTAAAACATATGCCATTATTTGAGTAGGCTGAGGGAGGATGTGGAGATAAGCAAACGTTCACAAAAAAATGAATAGGGACGAGACTTTTGGTTTGAATCAGTCATGGAAACCCATAATCAATAAACTTGGAAGAGACCCTCACATTAAGTCACGAGCATTTGATCTATTGCATAATGGTAGTTAAATTTTTAATTAATTGTAACGGTTAAATGTGCATTTGGTATTTTTTCTAAAGGGGAGACACCAAGCATCTTGCTTCTTCACTTTAGGTTGAGGGCATTTAGTGTTTTTCAAATCAGGTATTGCAAAAATTAAGTTTGTATTTATTAAATTTTCATCTTGTGGAGTTATCTATATAAAGAGCTCTGGTTTGTAATTCAGATGTATGTGTTTTACATTCCAATGCTGGATTATTTGATATTAATCTGAAACATCGAGACCGATTAAAACTCAAATCAATTTTATCCAAAACCCAGAATCTAAATACTCCATTATTTTCCAATAAATGAGGAATAAAGTTACCATAATCATTAGTTGTTCTGATTAATTATGGGCGACTTTCATTTTAAAATAAATGTTATCCCTTATTTTTGCCTAAAGAGTAAAATCAAGGACAACAATGTAAAATGGAGGAGGTTTCCCTCCCCTTTTGAGAGGACTGTCTACTCTTGAAATTGATTTTTTTTTGGATTTCCAAATGATTTCAGAAAAGAAGAAAGATGGATGAATGCAAATCTTGTGTAAAGAAATAAAGGAATGAAAAAAGTTTGGGATGATGCAGCAATAGTATCATACGATCTACTACCTCTTGCTTTCAAGATGACAACAAAGGCAAACTTACCAAATCAATTTAAACATCCATTTGTCATGCCTCATTGCAAATCTTTGGGGCATGCTTCAAAAAATTGCATAGCTGAAAGATATGTTAAACATCTTAATTTGAGCATTTTAATTAATGGTAAATGCAATTTTCTTTGTGCAATAATATTTGATATTTGCAATATTGTAAAAATGCATCAGATAGCAAATTAATGAAAGTAGATTTTGGTTTGTATGAGTTTGCTTCTTGTCACTTTGGCATCCCTAGAGGTTCAACACCGTATTAAAAAGAATAAGGTTTCGATGATATTCTAGAATGAAACTAAACATTTCTTAGGCATATGATGAAACTGTCAATTTATGACGGTGGTAGTTTCATACCCGTTGGTATGCAAAACTCTTAGATTGCACAAAGCAATGGTTTTGCCCCTTGTGCACACTGCTCAAGTTGCCCCTTTGACTTGGAGAGAGCATGTACACAAGTTTCATAAATTCACCATTACATATTAATAATTTATATTATGTGTTCCACTTATTATTATCCTACACATAAATACATGCTCACAAATGCACTCATATTATGTCTAATTTCTAGTATTCACCCCTTAGTGCTAACATGGACAAAGAACATTAAATTTTGGAGTTACAACATTGATTGGTCTTGATCTTTCATTGTTTGGATTACTACGCACTTAAGATTCCCTTAGTTTGTATTTACCCCCAATGTAAATACTCTTGGATGTTGATTGTAACTGAGAATGCATCCAATTACAATTTTTCAAAACTATATCTACCCCTTTTTGTCTTACAAAAAAGTTCAATACAATACCCTCTTTACAATAGATTATTTTCCATAATCGGAAAAATATATCCTCTTATAAACTCTTTTTATGATAATGGCCCTTTCCCCCTTTTTTAATTATTATATTATTCTAATTTTGTATCAAAAACAATAATAATAATATAAACAAAATCTAAACTTATAAAAATGTGGCTTTCAATTAAATAATAGTATATATCTTTACCCATTTAGGCTTTCGCTATGATTTTAGGGTTGATAAATGGAGCCGATGTAGGATGCAGAGTTGAGAAGTAGGGAAGGGCCGAGATCCATCAAGGAGTGCTAGAGAGAGAAATGCCAACAGAAGGGATGAGTCTGAGCCGGATCCAGAGCCAAGAGCCTAACAACTGGCATGATAGCGGTTCTCTGTTGTCAAGGTCAACAAAGGGCGAGTTGCAAGAAATGTGAGGAGGAGTGGATGTAAGACTGCCAAGATGGGTTTGATTTGAATGCCAATGCTACTATAAGGAGGGTCTATCGTTCCAATGCCATGAAAGTTTATGAATGTCGCTACGACGAGTGTAGATACAAGTTGCAACATGTCAAACCTATGTCGAGAGGAAAGGTGATACCGAATTGGAATGTTCTCAAGGAAGCCAAATCCACATTGGAGAGAGGAGGTCAAAAGATATGAAATGCAATATAACCTTAAAGCAAAAAAGAGATCCATTGTTAAACGGTAAACTGAATAATGGAGTTGCAACTAATGCAAATAGCCTCCAATAACCCTTCCCATAACTCTGCAACTTCTCAAGTAGAATCTATTAGATGGATGCTTCAAAGGATCAAATGGTTTGATTCATAAATCTAGAATGTATCTTGGGACTCGTGTAGAAACAAATCTAGAAAAACTGAAAACTTGCAAATGTAATCCTCCATAGACAATTAAATTCAACCTCTAATTGGATTTAGCAAACATATCTTCTTGTATTGTACGGATATATAAGAATGCCAATAGACAATTAACTTTAATGAAAGTATATCAAAAAGTCTTGTTCCAAACGGTTGTAAAAAAAGCTTACAAAAATAGGGGCACACACAAACACGCCATTTAATCTAAACACTTGTAATTATAATGTACACAATGAACAAAATAGATGAAATATTGTGGATAAAGTGAACAAAATGAAGATGAGAAGGTGATGTAAATGAATGATGCTTGCCAAACGGGTCACATGAGTTCTGCAATGCTACATTGGACAAATTGCAAGAATGGTGAACAAACCAGGAGTGAGATTTGCATGAGGTCCACTCTGTATATCCATTGCTTGTATGTTATTGACAAAAGTACAAATGGATGACACATAGACAAATGAAAATGGGTCAGCACGAGGTCTGCTTTGCTTGCCCATTGCCATTGCTTAACTTGACAAACAAAGCATGGGTGGAATGAAGGTCAAACATGCCTCTTTCGAAACTTGCTTTGATGTCAAAGATTTGGGGCAACAAGAGAACATACACTCATGTTTCATGAATTCAACATATTCATATTTATATGTGATTATTACGTAATAATCACTTGCATTATTTGTGCTCCGCTTTTATTATCCTACACATTCACAAATGCACCCATGTTAGGATTGATTCCCAACAAACAAAATAACAACCCAAAACTCAAAAATTGTTAATTGTATGTTTCCATGAGGGTTGGGAATGTGAAGGGGCAATGAGAATTGTCAAATAATGTCAGTAACATTCAAAATGATCTATTGGAGGTGGTGTTTAGTTTCCAACAAGGGAGAACAAGTTTGGGAAGAAGGAACATGTTCAACTATGAACTTACATAGGTAGTGTTCAAGTTCATAACAAAGAAGGATTGTGTCGAAGTCTATTGATGGAATACTATAATGTGTTTCATCTTTATGTTGTTTGAATAAATAAAATGTGTGTTTGTGTGTAATCCTTGTAACGAGTCATATATGTAATAAAATACATGATTTTGGGTTTCAGTTTTTGGTCATTGTAGGTGTTCATGTGTGTCCATTTGAGCAAGTCTAGGCTGCAGGGAAAAGTTGTCATTCATTTGGTCTCCTCTTACTTGATTTGCATCATGTGATATTAAAGTAAGCTTGTGATTTGTTTCTTGAGTTTGTGAGGTCTTAGTGGGTTTGTTACATGTGTGAGAAAAGCCATGCAACTATAGAGAGCCATTAGAAGAAGAATTGTCACACATGGGAGCTCCCTTTGGAAGATGAGGAAAAACACCAAGAGTTGTAGATGTTGTAGTGACGGTGGGAACTCCAAGTTAAATTGGTGGCTATTGAGACGTCATAATAGAGAGGGAGTGTAGCAGCTGTAAGTGAAGATGAAGAAGAGCGAGCACATGATGCTCAACTTGAAGGGTTGGCGAATGAACCAAAATGTAAATTTTTGAAGTCGAGACTGAACACTCTTAGTTATTTAGACATTTTGTGTTATAAGAATCTCATTGATTAGATCATTAAGTTGGAGAAATATTTTCCTTGAGCAAGTGGAGGATCCCATATAGTGATTGCTTTTTGCACGAAGTTGAATGGTCATGCATCCTTAGAATAAACAAGGACAAAATCAAGTCTTGGAATAGGATGGTTGTAAATTTGAAGGCTAATTTCTTGTCATCTAGTTATAAGGTGATTTTGTTGAAGAAATTGTAAAACTTGAGGCAAAGGGACATGAGTGTAAATGATTACATGGAGAAGTTTTATAAGCTCACCATTCAAATTGGTCACGTGGAACATGATGAAAGGAAGAACTCAAGGTATGTGAATAGTCTTTATATTTCCATACAAGATGAGTTTGTAATGATAAGGTTGAGGTCGGTGGAAGAAACATATCAATGTGCTTTGAAGGTAGAAAGGAAGTTGTCTACGAGACAATAAAACATATCGAGAGGTGGAGAACCTTTAAGGAAGAAACAAGTACTTCTCACAACAACAGTCATATATTGAGAGGAAGAACATATCCATCTAGAGGAAGAGGTAGAGGATACATGGGTACATATTAGAGGTGTGGAGATGTTGGATAAACGCATTTGAATGCCCACAAGTGCAACAAAACAGTGGTAGAAGAAATGAAGCTAGCAATCACATTACATAAAACAATGGTGAATGTTGAATCACCCCAACATAAAGAGGAATTGAAACATGCAAAAGCTTTCATGATGAAGAGAGTGGCGTTAAAACCAACCAAGCAAGAAAATGGAGCATTTTAAAGAAATAATCATTTTAGAAGAAATTAAAAATGCAAAGCTAAGTGTTGCAAGGTTATTGTTGATAGTTGTGACACAAACAATTTGGTATCTAATGAGATTGTAGAGAACCTTCAATTGAAGGTCACACATCCAAACCCATACAATGTGTCTTGGTTTCAAAGCGGACATCAAATCTTGGTAAATGAAAAATGTTTGGTGATTGTTGAATCGAGTCTTTTAAGGATGAAGTTGTGTAACATTATGCTTAGTGATTTTTGTCATGTGTTATTGGAAAGGCCTTGGCAATTTGATAGGGAAAGTTATACGTGATGATAGGGCCAATACTCGTACTCTTGTGAAGGACGAGTGGATGTATACATGGAGCTCATTAAAGGACAAAAGAGAAAAAGTGGACAATAGTCCTCTGACATTGTTGATTTTTGGAGAACACTTGTTTAAGAGAGGTAAAGAAGAACATATGCTTTTCTTTCGTTCCCTAAAAAATGCAAGTTCGTACATCTCGTGACACAGATGAAATTCCACATGAAATGAAGAGTTCTTTAGGAGAATATATTGAAATTATCTCTAAGGACTTCTCAAATGGATTGCCACCTTTTAGGGGCATTAGACATCACATGAATTTGATTCCTATATCTAGTTTATTGAACAAGGTGGCACATAGGTTGACACCAATGGAGAATGGGAGGTAAAGAGACAAGTCCAAGAGCTATTGTAGAAGGGTTTAATATGAGAAAGCTTGAGCTTGTTTGCAGCTGTATCCATACTAACACCAAAGAGAGATGGAGAATGGCGTAAGTGCACATATTCAAGCGCCATTAACAAGATTACAGTTAAATGTACGTGTACATTGCCACAAATGGATGATGATGGATTGTTTAAGTGGAGCTAGATACTCCGCAAAGATAGACTTGAGGAGTGGTTATCATCAAATCTAGATTAGAGAAGGCGATGAGTGGAATATCGTATTCAATACAAAAGGTGGGTTGAATGAGGGCAAAATTATACCATACAAGCTAACAAATGCACCAACAACATTCACTTCACTCGAAAGCAAAGTGCTAAAACCATTTCTAGGTAAGTTTATTAGATTGTTTTTTGGATGATATCTTGATCTTTAATACAACAAGAGAGGACACTTGATGTATTTGAGGTTAGTATTGCAAAGGTCGGAAGAAGAAAAATTACTAGTTAAACTTTGAAGAAATACATTTTTTTAAGGTAAGAATTGGTTTACTTAGGTTTTGTGATTTTATATGATGGATCCTAAAATTTATAAGATTCATTCATGAGTGGCCATCACCAAGAAGCATGTTTTAAGAAATAAACTTTCATAAGTTAACAAGTTTTTACAAGTTCATTAGGAACTTTAGTGGGATATGTGTGCATATCACAGAAACAGTGAGAAATGATCAAAAGGAACTCATTTGGACAATTTCAATAGATTATAGCTTTTAGAGTTTGAAGTAGGTGGCGACTAAACATTTGGTTTTATCACTGCCAAACATCAACGAGGTATTCCAAGATGGTTGTGATGTTAGCAAGACCAAAAATGTCGTTTTGATCAAGAAGTTAAGCCCAAGAAGGCTCAATAATACAAGGCCAATGTAGCCTTAATATACATAATACTACAATTTAACATGTTAGAGATCCATTAGTTTTGTTTGCTCTAATTGATCCTTAATATACATTAAATAGATTTATTATGTGTATTAGGGCTTGATTAGCCTTGTTTTAACCAATCAAGGTCTAGAGATTCAGTTGATCCATTATATGTATTGAGGCTCAATTGGCCCCATTTGAACTAATCCACGTTTAAGGGCTCAATTGACACAAATGGACCAATCGAGCCGTAATATACATTAAATTGTTGCATTATGTGTTACAACTTGATTAGTCATGATTCTGCCAATCAAACATTAATAGATGTTAAATTGTCACATTATATGTATTAGGGCTCTATTGGCCCCATTTGTGTCATCAAGCCCTAATACACAATAATATTTATTTAATTGTATTATGTGTATTAAGGCTTGATTGACCCATTAATGATAATCGAGCCATAATATACACTAGATTATTACATTATGTGTATTAGGGTTTGATTGACCCCTTCGTGCTAATCAAGCTCTAAAACACATTATTAAAGTGTTACATTATGTGTATTAGGGCTAACTTGGCACAAATGGGGCCAATGGATCCCTAATACACGTTAAATTGTCAAATTATGTGTATTAGGGCTTGATTGACCCCATATGTGTCAATCAATCATAGTAAACATTAAAGTGTCATACTATTTGTATTGGGGCTTGATGGACCTAATTCGAACCAACTAAGTTGTAATACATGTTTAATTGTTGTAGTAGATGTACAAGGGCTTGATTGATGCAAGTGGGGCCAATCAATCCTTAATATATGTTAAATTGTCATATTATGTTTATTAAGGTTTAATTGGCCCCATATGAACCAATCGATCCTTAAACACTTTTAATTGTTATTATAGGTGTATTAGAGTTCGATTGGCTCCGTTTGCATTAGTTGAGTCCTAATATGTTAGAACATTTAATATTAAGTGTTCTTATATAAACTATAGTTTATAGTTAAATAATTCAGAATATTATATATTTTTAAATTATTTAATATAAACTATGTGTTTATAGGTTGGTTTATTAAAAATCAATTATAAATTAATTGGGGCGCTTCACAAGAAGTCACGCCTGATCAAATTAAATATATTGACCCACAGTGTCAGGTGATTATATCATATCACGTTGTACGGTATTCATGTTGTGAATTATCGAGGGAGAGAAGTGACGAGTTTGGAGATTTATTGGACTGTGTAAATATGTTTCTCGGTTAAATGGAAATCTTACCTTTTTGTAGTTTATTGCCCCTCGGGGGTTTTTCCATGTTAAATCCATGTTTTGTGTTATTTAGATTGCAGTGTGTTTAATATTTTGTATTAATTTAATAATTAATTCATTTGATTTAATTGCTTGGACCTCGCATGGTACTAGAGCATAATTATTTTAATTTAATTAATCTAAGTCCTAAAGGTTGCAACCATTGGTAGTTGGTTACAACAATAAATTATAAATTACCCCTTGCTCATTTGATTACTAACCCTTCTCAAAAACTTATTGAACCTTGCGTGAAAAAATAGTAAATGGTGTGGTGAAATACTTCTCCTCGGGCACAAATTAAAGTATGGGTAAATAAGTTTGAATTTTTAATTTAATTTGTATAGTTTTTCTATGAGCAGGGTAGAAGTAAATTTATGGGGTAAAGCCAAGTTAAATCCAAGGTCTCCTAGAGGGAGACAACCCTCCTCAAAAATAGGGTTATAAATTTTTTCATTGGCCATATGACAAAGAGTCAATTTGGAGACATTTTTATATGGTGGAATAATTTTATTATAAACCTATGTACATACCATGGCCTCTTTCAATCTAAGCTATGTCTATATTGTTTAAACCTTATACTTACCACATCATATTTCTAACCTATATGTTTTCAATAAAACACTAAAACTAAACCTAAGCACTTAACTTTATACTTATCACTTTACATATTCTAACCAAAGTTAAATGCTATGCGTTCGCTTAATTATTTAAACCTAAAAACTATTTAAAACCTTATTCTTCTATTGTTTTATTTTGGTCAAAGACCATGGGCTTAATTATGGTTGTATTTAATCTTTGGTTTAAACCGTCCCTTCTTCCCTCCTTTTCGCTTGGCCTCCATGTGGAGGGCCCCTAAACCACACCCATTGCTGACTGTCCCCCTGTATTGCTGACCATCTCATGTCCGAGTGCGTAGAAACGAGGACACATGTCCCCTCCGCAGGCTCGACACTTGTCCTTATGTACGCGTTGATTCAAGCGCGGTTGTATTTTCTTTAGTCCCACATTGGGGACACAAGAGTAATGGGTAGGCTTTATAAGCCTTTGTTTCATGTATGTTTGTTGTGGTTGTCACCACATCCACACTTCTTTTGCTAAGCTTGTAAACCCGACCTCCCCACCCCAACGAGCTTATTATGTGTGTTGAGTGGCTCGACATCATGGAGATTCCGAGTGGTAAGTGGTTTAAGCGGCTCATTGAGTTGCTAGTTATGTGCCAAGTTAGTTGTTATATACTAAGTTGGTTAGCTAATATATCACGACTGCTCTAAAATGGTTAAAATAACTCAACTTGTCGAGTTAAGTGTCTAGCTTGGTTGAGTGGAGATAACCTCCACAATTTTTTTTAAATACATTATAATATTTTCTATTTTTATTAAATATTTTTTAATTTAATATAAAATTTCAAATAACTCTTGATATAGTGAGGAAATTATTGTTTTTTGTTTTGATAATTAACATTTTCTATTTTTTTTCAAAATGAGAATCATTTATACTTGATTTGACGACGATTAAGTATTTTTTTTCTTGAAAACTAAACAAATTTTCATTTACATTTCAATTGAATATGTCAAATTAACATGGTTTGTGTAAGTATGATTTTTATAGGTCAATAACGTGAATAAGGAAAAAATCATCGAAATACGACTGACATATTCTCTTGAAAAACGACAGGGGACTTCCTAAGACTATTGTAGGAAGAACCTAGCTTGTTCTCATTTTGAGTTATTTACATAAAAAATGGGGTCTAATCATTTTACTATTGACAAATTACAGATGTTGAATGGATCAAATTACAACATATGGAAGATCAGAATGAAGGTGGAATACGTGGCACACAAGCTATAGACAGACGTGAATGGTACATAGAAGGCTCTGATTGGCAGACAAATGACAACTGACAATGTATCTACATATCAACATAATGCGCAAGAAGCAATGTCCATAATATTGTGAAGTGTGCATGATGAATTCTTACTTCACATTGGGAATCGAAAAAGTTTGAGTGAGGCTTGAACTCAACTAGAATCAATACATGAAGGTACACATTTATTGAAAAGTATAAAGTTGATTCTTGAGTTATTGACTACTCCCATTAAGGGAGATGAAAAGGTAGTTAATCTTCTAACAAAAATTAAAGACATTAAATCTCAATTAGATGGATGTAACAATAACTTGATTCATGATAAATTTTTGTATTTCATTATTCAAATGAATATACATAGTTAAACTAAAATGGAAATAAAGTGAGTTTTATTTTAGTCTAATCTGATGCTATAGAAGCAGTAAATAAATGAATAATAAATTACTAAAAGATACCCAAGCAACTAAGCAAAGAAAATGTAAAAACCTAAGTGCAAGAGAGGGTTGAAAGACCCTCAGCTGATTTGACGGAGTTGCACGACTGTGTCCTAGAGGAGATCGATTGAACAAGAGGTGGAGACCACAATACATGAACCCTGAAAAGTGTAATCGGAGTTGTCTAGCCAGACTGGGGCGCCTGGGGAAGAATGGGGGCACACTGGTTTGTATTGGAGGTCCAGAAACCAATTTCAAAGGGTCGTCAGATGATGTGAAACCTTCGCTACTTGTTGCATGTATATCACACCTAGTTTGATGTTATCGTCGCAAACCTACAATAAATAGTCACTTGTAAAACCCCAAGCAAAGCATTAAAACCCTGAAAAGAAAGATGTGTATGAAGGGGTTGGACTGGCCTCAACAGTCACAATGGTGGACTTACTAACTTAACACTACACTACATCTCAAACCCACTGTAGTTCTAGGCGTGTGTGTGTGGAATTGTGCCCTAGGTGCTCTTGTGCGTGACACACTTTGTGAGTAATAAGCAATAACTAGATGTAGAATGTAAAAAAATGGTGTATGGAATAGAATGAACTTCCCTCCTATGAAGTGTGATGCAGATGAACCAACATTTTTCCCTTGTGATGAAGCTAGATGGATGAAAATGGAGTAATCAAAACCTTTGATAGATGCAACATAAGTGGAGATGCTAGTTCTTAGCGCTTGGTCCCTCATTATGGTCACATAACTTTATATTTATATGGTTCTATTGTTTTAATTTTGTAACTAACCCTGAAAAGGCCACTAAAAATATAAGAAGCTCAAATGGTTACAAAGTGCCCAAAAAGTGAGAGGAAAATACAAAGAGAATCAGAGCGTTCATAGGAGACCAGGGTGCATAGGGCGCCCCAATCATGGTTGGGCATCCCAGTCAAAAATAGGGAAAACTCAGTATGACAGTACGGACTGGGAAAGTACAGATGTGAGATCGAAAACAATAAAAAAAAACAAAGCAAGATGGCCAAAGGACATGGGTTAATTAGTACTTTTTTTCACTCAAGAACCATATGAATGGTAGTATGAGATCGGGAATAAATATTTACCCAAAGTCATTGATTTTGTGTCTACAATCCATGAAAGGTTTAGGAATTTCATTTCAATTATAAATTCTAAATATCAAACTGAAAAAGACATCCCTGACCTTTCTACACTGAGTGCACTTCTGATCTAGGAAGAACAAGTCATGTCAAATTTTGATTTGAATGAGAATGCCACACATGCACTTCTCACACAAAAATGTGAGAGTAACCCTTCTAAATTCAACAAAAATCAAAAATCAAACTTTAAAACCTGTAGTTTAGAAAAGAAATTAGGGAATTTAAGAGTCGATTTTGATGGAAAATGTTATAATTGTGGGAAATTTGGTCATAAGAAGAAAGATTGTAAAGTAAACAAAACAAGCCAAATTTCAAAAATAAAAAATGGAATAGAGCAAATCAAAATCAAAACAAAAATGCAAAAAAAAACATAAATCTAATGTAGTTACCTTGTAAACTGCATTAGTCACTACCAAAGAAAATGAATAGAGATTCGACAATGGTGCATCTAGGTGCATGTTGTATAAATCTAATATTCTAACTAATATCAAATGATCTATCTAAGTGATCATTCCATTCTCGATATTCAGATTCAATGCAAAGAAAATATTTTTTGGTTTTATTAACAATGTTTTATGTGTTCCAAATTAAAAATGAATTTGATTTCTTGTTCATAGCTAACTCAGAATAATTATAATACAATTTTGTTAAAGGATACATGAGTTAGATGTTATTAGTTTTTGAAGGAATACAAAAGAATGAATTATGTGTTTAAAGGTTTTTGCTTATGTCTCTTGTTTGTCTACTCAAAAATAGAAGTAATGTTCAATTGTGGCATGAAAGACTAGGTCATGTCAATTTTAGGAGCATGTATGGCATGTCTCGACTTAACCTAGTTTATGGTCTGCCACTCATCTCTCATAAAACATGTGAAGGGTGCTTACGTTGTAAGCAGTCACCAAAACCCTTCCCAAGTCATTTTGAAGCAAACTCCGCATAATCCATGGAATTTGTCCACAATAATGTTAGAGGACCTTTAAAAAATCCATCTCTAAATGGTTTTGTGTATGATGTTACTTTAATTATTGTTTATTCTTGCAAGATTTGGTCATTCTTTCATATGTGTTATCTATCACTCTTATCACTAATTTAAAGGTTTAAAGTAGATAATGAAGATATATATGTTAATAAAACATGTCTAAATTCTAAATTAGTATGTGATTACTGAAAATAGTGTTATATGTTGACACTTGGAGACGCCTTTGTATTTGTATTTGTATTATAAACGTCCAATATTTATTGTATATAATATTTCTTTCAAGATTAAAATGTTGAAATTGTTGTCTCAAAACTTCAACTTATTGGTAATATGACACGGTTAGTTTTTTAAGCATATCGTCATTTAAGTTGGTATACGACTTGTTTTTTAACCTATCAATGTAAGATTTATCAATGGTTAAAAGTGAAATCAATAATGATTTATATTATGTTTATTATAATAATACATGTTTATATGGATATTGTAATTCTAACCATGTTGATGTTCTGTTAGATAGAAAATTTGTAACTGAATTTGTGTTCAAGTTTGGTACATGTGACATTACTTGGAGCAGTAAAAAGCACCCAACAGTCTCCATCTCTTCTACTGAGGCAGAATAAAGAAGTGCAATAGAAGCAACGAAAGAAGCCATGTGGCTAAAACGACTGTTGGAAGAGATGCACTTGAAAATTAAAGGTTCAGTACTCCTCTTCTGTGTGATATTCAGAGTTGTATTTCTCTTGTTAATAATCTAGTTCAACATACGAGAACGAAGAATATTGAGATTCATATGCATTTCATCTAAGAGAAGGTGCTCTAGGTGATATAGATTTCCAGTATTGCCTGACTGAAGATCAAGTTGCAGATATATTTACAAAGTCATTATTTGTTGTAGAGTTCTTCAAGTTTCATGCATTGTTTGGCCTTTCAAAGTTTCCATGAGGGGGAGTGTGCATGGCAATGTCACCTTCTAATGGTTGGCCGTGTATTTTCTCCTTCTCCTCTATACTTTCGCTCCAATATAAAACATTGTAAAAAAATAAAATTATGATCTTTGTAAACTTATAACTCTAAGTTTACTATGTATAGTCCAATGTGTTGCATTGGTTGTAAAATAGGTTCTTATTTTATAAAAGACTACTAGAGATGCTGGTAGCAATTTTCCATGAGAAACTGTGAGATGTAGTCTCACAAATCATGTTTAGCCTAATACATAACTTTTGATTTATGGATTTCAAATCCTTTTGTACCAAAATGTAAGTTTAGCACGATGATGTATAAATCCTTCAAAAGTGAGATGTTAGCCTAAACATTAACTATGGTTTATGGGTTTGTAAATCATGTTGTATAAACATGTAACATTGGCATGTGTTCCCCACTTAATATTAAAGTGTTGTTAGAACATTTAATATTAAGTGTTCTTATATAAACCATAGTTGATAATTAAAGAATTTACAATATTATATATTTAAAATTATTTAATATAAACTATGTGTTTATAAGTTAATTGGTTTATTAAAAATCAATTATAAATTTATTGGGGTGCTTTGCGAGAAGTCACGCCTAACCAAATTAAATATATTTACCCACGGGGTATGGTGATTATATTGGATCACATTGTATGGTATTCATGTTGAGAATTACCAAGGGAGAGAAGTGAGGAATTTGGAGATTTACTTAACTGTGTAAATATATTTCTCGATAAAATGAAAATCTGACCTTTTTGTGGGTTTTTACCCATCGGGGGGTTTTTCACGTCAAATATGTGTTCTGTGTTATTTAAATTTATTGCAATGTGTTTAATGTCTTGTATTAATTTAATAATTATTTCATTTGATTTAATTACTCGGACATCACATAAAACACCTTTATTTTTTGAAAATAATGATTTTTTAAATGTTGATATTTTGAAAAACATTGAAATATTTAAAAATGTAAAAATTGAAGATGTTATTTTTAAATAAAATTATAAAACAAACAAACAACAAACACCAAATATACATTAAGAAATAAAATAGTTTTAATATAATCAAAACATTTTTAGAAAATTTACAATAGTCATATATTTTTAATGTGTTTATCTAATAAAAAAGTTCGATATTTCATTTGATTTAGGTGGAAGTGGTTTTATTCCATGTAGTTCCTCAACGAAGTGAGGCCATAATTGTCTTGCTCTTTGGAAACAATCCAAAATAATCTCTAGTATGAACTGATGGTGTACATGATGTCATTTTCCTTGAAAAAGAATGTCTTGGAGGAGTTAAACCAAACATTTCAAAAGGCTCTTCTCTAGTTCCTTGGATCTTCTTGTCGCACCTCACCCGATGCGAGTCCCAAAAAATGTTAAAAGACAACCAAAAATCACGATTGAAGATGGGAAAGATAATATGGTGGTGATTTTTTTAATAAATAGTTATACGACGGCTAAACAAATACTCGTTACGAAGGCAATGTGACTAAGTTGTAAAATATGATGATGCGGAACAAATCCACATTCATGAACGACTTGGAGGATTTTAAACAATTAACGCATTGTTACTACAACATTGCGATAATGACACGAGGGACACGAATTTGCCTTAATGTCGCTTTCGCTAGTTGCATGGTTTACGATTATTTTTAAATGCGTCGACGATTACTATCATAACAATGGTGCGAAAATACTCCACTTGCGATATTAACATATCACACGGGAAGGGTGGTGAGGTGAGAACAAAAATGTTTGTGGGAAGACAATTTAACACCATGGCGGTCATAGGTCTCATCTTGCCTCCATAATGGACCCATGCCCTCGAGCAAGAAAACAAGGGTTAAAATAATTATTAATTTATTTAATTATTTAATTGTCCCGCTAAGGAAGTCCACAACATGGGTTAAGTTAATTATATAAATTTAAACTATTTAAATTTAATTAACCCATTACGCTAACTTACCCGAAAATAACTAAATTTAATTTAATTAATTTGATCATCCCGCCAAGGGAGTCCCCCAAATTATAAACTAAGTCAAATAAATAGCATTTAACCCTTCTAATTTAATTAATTCAGTAATATTACATTACCCGAAGTAAAAGGTACTTAATTATCAAAACATTAAAACCCCTTAACCAAACAAGCCAATTACCTAAACCACTAACCAATTAAAATTAATTAATTTTAATTTATGTAATGGTGCAACCATATAACTAGTGCATATCAAATCACCACCCTTGGATTGATTCAATCTCCGCCGCCAGATTAAAATTGCCGTAAAAACATAAGATGAAGATATATCTTTCAAAACCTAAGCTTCTTTCATTTTTATTTCTCTCCATTCTCCAGGTTCATTCGGGTCTCTGTGAGTTTCTGTTTTTTTGTTTTTGCAAGGAAGCATTCAAGGATTCAAGTTCCAGGTTGTGGTTTTAAAGTTCTCCTCCATATTTCTACGACGAATCTCCATAAAATAGACTAGTTTATGTAGAGGGTTCCATATATGTTTAATTTTTTTTTTCAAAGTCCACATCCAGGGCAAAGTTCATAGAATTTCTCTAGTTCACTTGCAAGGAAATTGAAATTTATCAAACTATATCTCCTTGTTTTGTTTTGTTGTTTTCTTTTTTCTTTTGATTTAAATCCTATATATATATAAGTAGGATGGAATGGAAAAACAACCCACCAGGGGTGATTGTGTGCAGAGACCGTACGGTCTTAGAAGGGTGACGATACGACTTTGAAGCCACGCCACAATATTAGGGGGGAAGGGCCACAACCTTTTCTTTGGAGGAACACAGTGTGGGGTCGACATAAAACAAAGATCCATTTATTTTTATTTTGGTCATACGGCTTCAAAAAAAAATTAAATTCCATATATATATATATATATATATATATATTAAAACCTCGCTTTTGGCCATACAACCCCAACTAAAATCATATTTTTTATATAATAAATAAAAAAATCTTGTTTATTTTTTAAATAAAAAAGGCATGACTTGTATATAGAGTATAAATATGGTTTTATTTATATATATTTGTGTCTATGTAAAGAGCTGAGATAAAATCTTAAAACCTTTACATAGACACAAATATATATGAATAAAACCATATTTATATATAGTTGTCTATGGTTTTCTCTTGTGGTCAACTTGGTAAAATCTCTAGTTTATTACTTTGGTTTTATTCTAATTTTAAATATATATATATATATATATATATATATATATATATATATATATATATATATATATATATACGTGCACACAGACACCCACACACACACAAATGGAAATCAGTTAAGGTAATAAATCTAGTAAAACAAAACTAGATTTACACAAGTTCAAAACTTGGTTAAATTTCAAACACAAATATATTTACTTCTTACTCAAATATATATATTTTTTCTATCTTCTTTTGCAGTAAGCTTTTATTTTAAAAACAAAGATATACTTGATTTTCAAACATAGTCAAGTTGCATAATGAGTAGCAGAAATACAACAAAAGAGATGAGTTTTTTTTTTAAGTGTAATTCCAACACTATTATTTACATAAAGAGAAATTAATTTCAGATTTCTAAGCAAGAGTATCTCACAAATTTTTTAAACCAGAAATTACAGCTACAAACTAATACATGAAGAGATAATTCAACATGAATAAACCAGTTCAACATGAACAACAATTCCTTTATTTCCTTAATTTTAATCTTTTCATTCCCAAAAGAAGGATACACAGCCGGATTTTTAAAGAGACACCTTACAACTTGAAACTCAAATAATATCATAACTATAAGAGCAGTTTTTAAATCTTGTTTCCAACAATCCAATTTAAATAACTTAATTTCTCATGAACAGATTTATATTTTCATTTCACAACGAAGAATTAAGGTGAATATGAAAATACAAAAACCCTCATCTCAAGAGGAGATAACATGCGAAATTTTAGCTCAAAACATAATAAACTTGCAACTTCAAAATCTATAACTCTGCAACATCTTAATCACTCCAACTAGCACCCTAAATTAGTATGCAAAAATATCTCCAAAATCACAAGAAGATGCTTGGTTGACCACCCAACCAAATGACATCATTAGATGCCACCAAGGAGTCCAAGGTGGCATGCTAGCCTCCCCCCAAGCCCATGGGAAAGAGGCAACTCACACACTTAGCACAAAGGGATAATTTAAAAACACATAACAATCTCAGACCACATTTTGAATTCAATGCAACACCAAATTGTAACCAAGTAACATGCTAAGAATCCCCAAGCTTCTAGCTATGGGAAGAGGGAATGGGAATCCCTAATTTTATGTTTCATAAACCATACCAAATAGCCACAAAAATCCCCCTTATCTCTCCATATTTTCACTATCTCCTTATCACTCCAAAATAATCCCCCTTGTCCCTGCAAATTCCCCCAAGAAGGATTTTCAAACAAGAATGTTTCCTTCTTAAGGGTGGGGATGAATTTCTAACCGAAATAGAAATGCATCCCTACCTACAAACCAAATGTAGGAGGGTTCCCAAATAGAGTGGAGGAAAATTCCTCCCTCTTCCCATAAGCTCCGAAAACCCACACCTCTCAAGGATAGGTGGAGCAAAAGAACAACAAAAATTGTACATTTCGACCATTAATCTGACACACACATGCAAGGTAAAAAGGAGTAAGAAAATAAAGAGATATAAGAACCTACCTTGTATTTCCAAAGCCAAATTCCAAAGACATCCTTGAATTAGCCCAATCCTCTTCCAAGTTTCCAAGCTCCTCTCCCAAAATTCCCCAAGCAAAAGAACCGCCTTCCCATGGAAGTGAGGATTTAAAAACAGAAGTAGCAAACCAAAGAAAACAATCGGAAGGTGACAAATGTCACATTCCACCAAAACCCCAACCAATGAAGAATCCACAAAATTTCCACCCAAAAAAGATTAAAGGAAGTTTCAAAAAATAGCCGAAGTAATGATGAGGGTATTTCCCAATTCCCATACAATCCCAAAATAAAAGAGCCCATAAATTATGAAGTGTGTGAGGAGGCAAAATGAGCCAATGGGTCTCATTTGCATCGGAAAGATCCCACCCACCCATAGGTATGGGGGTTAGGGCCTCTTTTCCATGCAAATGATGTCCCTTACTTGCCATTTACCCTTCCTAAATGACACATTTTACCCAAATCCGAGTTTGGGAAAAATGTGGCATTTAGGAGGGGTGATTAGGCTCACCTAATACACGATTAGGTTTCCTAATCCACCTAACCTCTATACATCATCCCACAACAAAAATAAGATGCTAGTACCACATGAAAAGGGGTGACATTAACCATTTGTAAGCAATAAACTAAGGAGACATAACAATTAGCAAATAGATAAGCAACATGACATTTCATCACCAAGATGGAGGAAAGCTAACGTTCACAACATCAAATCTAAGCAAGCAACACGACAAACCACAACAAGAGAAAGGGGGTATCGTAATCGATAAGAAGAAGAAGATGTTTGGACTTTAGGCCTTTTGTGGTAAACGGTGTGTGTTCCCTGAGTCCCCACGTTTTCCTTGTGATTTATTTCCTATCACCTGCACAACTCAATGCAAACTTCATATCTGCCAAATATGATAACAAAATAAGTTACAATAATATAATTTGAAATAAACATCTATACAAGCCATGCTAAGCTAGGAGTAGATCAACTACATGAATCATCCACTGAATGGAACAATATAATCATTATTATACATCAAATATGAATCAAATATTGATACCAAAATATGTCAATAATAACACATGATATCCTCATCACAACATAGTATATGTAAATGCATAGTGGCATCGTGTGCCTCATCGTCAACCTGTGATCAAGTGACCTCTGATCCTGAAATGAGTGAATTCAGTCCTGTAACTTGCCTCGGTTCCTATCCTGTGACTCTTGTGTCCTGGTCCTATTCTCAAATAGGATTTCTTCACTACCTTCTCCAAGGTCAGGGGAGATAAAATCCTCACTGCTCTTTCCAATTTTTCATTTAGGCCTCGGATAAATCTGTTCACTTGTAACTTCTCATCCGTGAGATTATCTATATAGTGAAGAAGGTCCAAAAATTTGCACTTGTATTGAGCTACTGAACCAGAACCTTATCAGAGATCGTGAAACTTGTCAATCTGGTTCTGAATAAAGTGCTCTAACATATAGTAAGCCCTAAAACGCTCATCAAATATCTCATAAGTGACGTTCTCGCGAGTCAAATGGAGCTTCCGCTCATCATTCCTCCACCAGATGTCTACTTCATTGCGAAGGAGGTGTATGGCAAGGCGAGCTTTAACATTTTTCTCGTAAGGATGTAAGCCAAAGTAACTATCTAAGATTAAGAGCCATGAATCGGCCCCAAACTCATATATCGTTCCTTCATACATCGGTGGGTGAAGTCGAAGTGGATCACGAATGGCACCACCTACTGCTTGCCCATGTGGGCATGTCTCAACCACTCTCTGAATATGCACTGAAGGACTGAGAGACCTCTCTTACCGAGTTGTAAGCTCAACATAGTGGATGCATGACCTTTATTGCTATGAAAAGACCCTTATATGAGTGGCGGAGTGTGAGTCCTCATCTAAATGTATCTCCCTATCGGGTGGAATATCCTCTGTCGCTCGATTTGAGTGTGCAAGAAGTTGATCCTTAAGGATCCCCATCATTTGATGTAACATGTCTAAGATCTGTGGCCCAAAATAAGTACTATGTGCCTCTGGTGGTGGCTTCCCATGACCCCGAGTCGCTACTGCACCTTGTCTGGTACTGCGCCCCGTCATCTTGTACGAGGGAAAAATGGTACATTAGACTTTTCTAGAAACGATAAAAACAAAGTGGTTTTATTAAATTCAACTACCAAGAAGTTAATTAATTAATCCCTAGAGCGTACGGTGTTGAAACTGAGATCTGATACCAGATGTCAAGCCTCACTCGACGTGAGTCCTGAAACACGTTAAAAGATAACCTAATATTCCAATCGAAGATGGGAAAGGTAATAAAGTGGCGATAATGTTATTTGAAATAAAAAGTTATACATCAGTCAAACAAATACTCATTACGAAGGCAACATGACTAAGTCACAAAATGCGATGAAGCAGAATCAATCCGCATTTTAAACAATTTACACATTGTTACTACAACGTTGTGATAAAAACACAAGGGACATGAAGGTCAGCCTATCGCCGCTTTCAATAGTTATACGGATTATGAATTATTTTAAAATACGTTGATGATTACTGATCATAATGATGGTATGCAAACAATCCACTTGTGATATAACATATCATGTGGGAAGGATGGTGAGGTGAGATTAAATGTTTGCAGGGAAGTCAAATTAACACCATGGTGGTCATGGGTCCATCTTGCCTCTAGAATGGACCCATGCCCTCAAGGACGAAAAGAACGTGTTAAAATAATTTTTAATTAATTTTATTGTTTTAAAAGTGCCCGCTAAGGGAATTCCACAACATGGGTTAAGTTAATTATATAATTTTAAACCATTTCAATTTAATTAACTCATTAGCTAACTGTACCCAGAAATAACTAAATTTAATTTAATTATTTTAATCATCCTGCTAAGGGAATCCCCCAAATTATAAACTAAGTCAATAAATAACATTAAACCCTTTTTATTTAATTAATTCATTAATATTATGTTTACCCGAGGTGATCAAGGCACTTAATTATCAAAACAATAAGACCCCTTAACCAAACAAACACATTACCTAAACCATTAACCAATAAAATTAATTAATTTTAATTTATGCAAAGGTGTAACCATATAACTCTAGTCACGGTGCACATCAAATCATCACCATTGGATTGAATCAATCTCCACCACATGATTAAGTTGCCCTAAAAACATAAGATAAAGGATATATCTTTCAAAACCTAAGTTTACTTTCATTTTTGTTTCTCTCCATTTTCCAGGTTCATTTTCTTCGGGTCTCTTTGAGTTTTTTTTAGTTGTAGGTATGGAGGATTGTGGAGAGCTTAGGCACAGATGATCAAGACCATGCTTCTTCTCATTCCATCAATGACAGGACATATAAATATTTTTTATTTGCAGAATTATGGATATTTATCAGACTATGCATTTCACAAAAATTAACAGACTATATATATATATATATATATATATATATATATATATATATATATATATATAGTTTGTCTTTAGGTGAAAAATCCACCACCATGGGCAACCCAAGAAGCTCTCTGGTTTTTTATACAAATAAATCATATGGAGGTTTAAATACATTTAAAAAGAGCCAAATTAATCTGGTCTTACAATGATGTGTGTGTGTTGTTGAAAGAACAAACTTCCCATGAAGGGCGGATGTGCAAAGCATGTCCGTAGTTCCTAAGGAGGGTGAGTATATGGCTTTGAGGCCACACCATGGAATTACAGGCCAAATTAGAGTGTTGGGGTGGGTAGGGCAGCTGTCCCACCCTCCCCCAAATTTTCCCTTTTCTTTTTTTTAATAAAAATAAAACAAAAAAAAACCCCAATTTTTGTTCTTTTGGTCATACGGTTAAAACAAGTTTCCAAATTCCATATTTGTTTCCATACATAGATTAAAACTCCACCTTTGGGCATACGACTCTAGCTAAAATCACTTTTTTTTTTCTTTTTTACAAATATGACAATCTTTTTTTTTTATAAAGCATTATATATATAAGATTAAAATATTGAGGTAAAATATTCTTCTAGGTAACTCTTGGAAAAGTATCTGGTTTTTTTCTTTTTTAATTTTAAGGGGTTTTTTGTATTCAAGATAAAATATTTTCATATATATATATGTATACATATTTTTCTAGGTAACTTTGGTAAACTATCTGGTTTATTCTTTTTTTGTATATCCATTTTAAGATAAAATATTTGTAAATATATATGTATGAATATGAGAACCACTTAAAGTAATACATTTACACAAGTTCTATGTTTCATTTAGTTTAGACACAAGGGTTCATTTCACTGGATTTAAAAACTCAAAAACAACTAGTTCAGGAGAAGTAGCAAAAATCTAACCAAAATAATTGCTTTATGTGGAGTACAATCACTACTCCCAATTTATACAAGGAGAAATTATTTCAAGCTCCTAAGTATGATTATCATACAAATTTTAACCCAGATTTGTAGTAAAATTTTCAAGAAATACACTTGGGACAAAAGGAAATATTTCAACATGGATTAATAGTTTTGCCATACACATCAATCTTTTCATTTCTTCACATAAACTTGTCATATGAAAAAATTTAATATACACATCCTTTCCTTAATTAAAATTTCCCTTATTTCAGAATGAAGAAACAATAGTTATTTCAAGGAGCCAATTTTACAACTTAAATTCCAAGTGACCACACAATTGCAACAAGATTGTTTTCAATCATGTTTCCAACCATCCAAATTATAGAATTTAATTTCTCATAACAGATTATCACATTCATTACACAAATGAGAATTAAAGTAAAATACAAGTATACAAGCCCTCCTCTCAAGAGGAGACAACATGAATTTTTTTTGGCTCAAAACATAGTGAAATGCACTTCAAATCTGCAACCCTGCAACTTCAAATCCACTCCACCTAGCTCCAAAAAGAAAGATACTAAGCAACTCCAAAATCAAAAGAAGGTTCTTGGTTGACCACCCACCCAAATGACATTATTACATGCCACCAAGGGGTCCAAGGTGGCATGCTAGCCTCCCCCCAAGACCATGGGAAAGAGGCAACTCACACACTTAGTAAAAAGGGATAATTTGAATGCATATAACAATCTAGGACCACATTTTGAAGCCAATGCAAATTTTTTTTACAACCAAGTAACATACTAAGAAGCCCTAAGATTCTAGCTGTGGGAAGAGGGGATGTGAATCCCTAATTTCATGTTTCATAAACCATACCAAATAGCCATAAAAATCCCCCTCATCTCTCCATATTTTCACCATCTCCTTGTCACTCAAAAATAACTCCCCTTATCCCTCCAAACTCCCCTAAGAAGGATTTTCAAACAAGAATGTTTCCTTCTTGAGGGTAGGGATTGATTTCCAACTTAAATGGAAATCCATCCCTACCTACAAACCAAATGTAGGAGGGTTCCCAAATAGAGTGGAGCAAAATTCCTCCCTCTTCCCATACAAGCTCCCCAAACCCACACCCCTAAAGGGTGGGTGGAGCAAAAAGAGCAACAAAAAATGTACATTTCCACCATTAATCTAATACACACATACAAGGTAAAAAGGAGTAAGAAATGCTAAAAAAAAGATGTAAGGACCTACCTTGTATTTCCAAAGCCAAATTCCAAAGATGTCCTTTAAGTAGCCCAATCCTTTTCCAAGTTTCCAATCTCCTTCTCCCCCAAAACTCCCAAAGCAAAAGAACCCCCTTCCCATGAAAGTGAGGGTTTAAAAAGAGAAGAAGAAAACCCAAGAAAACAATGGGAAGGTGACAAATGTCATTGTATGTACCCAAAATTGTATGTACTATACTGCCAGAAAGAGGTTACGGAAACCCCAATGATGATTTAGATCTCTTCACAAGGTGTTCAAAATCTAGAAAGCACACTAAGTATACATTTGCATCCTAAAATGCCTTATCCAGCCTTCACATGCTTTGTTCTAACCCCTTTCCTCTCTTTTCCTTGCATTTTGGTCTTTAGTTATAGGACCCTTCGCCCTGCGCTGGGCAGCGGTCATGTCACATTTTCTAGAACTTTCCAACACTTTCGTCAATGTAAAAAATCAAGTTGCACTCGTAATTCTCAACCACTCTTTCTTGCATTTAAGTTTTATCCACCTGGTAAATAGTAATTCCTCTTTTTTTTATAATAGAAGAGTTCAATTCAAACTTACCCTCTGGTAAATCAAAGTGCTATAAATACCAAGCTTGTTTACAAGCAAATGGCCCCTCTCCCTCTATGATTTATTATTCAGTGTGTGTTTTAAAGTTCTTCAATAAGTCTCAACAGGTTTAGATTTTTTAAAGCTCTTAGCCTCTCAGTTCAAGGCTCTACAGTTCTGGTTTAGAGATTACTGAATCTCTCTAGTCTCATCTTGTTCCATTGTTGTTCTCCAAACAACTGACTTAGTATAAACAGTTGTAGTTATAGAATATGTTCATTTGAATCTATGATTATGCTTAGAATTATATGTTGTTGTTTTGTCACAGGAAGTATAGGTCCTAGAGATTTCTATGTGCTTGTATTGTATCCATGTAACAATCCTACTAGGAATCACATAGTCAAGCTCTGTTCTCTTGCACTATCCCTCTCCTACTTGCATTATGTTCAACTTACGTCCAAGCTGCCACTATTCAAACATCTTCTCCTATTGCCACTATCACATTCCCACTTTTCTGGATTCACGAGAGCACGAAGGAGTGAAGAGATCACACTGAGGGGACAAGTCATAATACAACTGGATAATCTGATGTTCTGTAAACTCCAGGTTTGAATTGTCGAAGTTGTAGTTACAATATATCAAATAGAATAACAAATCATTTTATTTTAGTTAAGGTTTCTTTTAATATTACTAGGGAAGCTGTGGGGAATGATAGCTTCTGAGAAGACGTGATTTATTCCTCACTTTTGAGGTAAGATTGAAGGTCTTTCAATTAAATTAGTTAGTTATTTATATTTAGGATCAATTCACAAATGCACAGGAAAATAGCTACATCTGGCTACCTTGCTTGTTTTAATTCCATTATTATATTAATTGTTCGTTATCTGAATATATTAGAATAGTCGCTCTTTAAATTTCATTCAAATTTACATCTTTGAAAAAAAAAGAAAAGAATATAAGCATAGTGTAGATTTATTTTCATAATTAGTTTAATTATTTCAATTAAGTTTGGTTATCTCTTACATGACAATTATAGGACCCAAAGAGCCCATGGATTACATATTCAAACTGGTAATACCTTAGCCAAATCTCTTCATAACGTTAACAGATATAGATCAAGGTCTTAGAATTCACATCTTTCAAACAACAACAAACCCACAAGCAGTTAGTGAGTAATTGAGAGAATTAAATATTGAAGACAACAAAGCATATGAATTTTGGTCAAATCAACCCAACTATAGACTGCATTGATAAGATATCCACATGACCATATAAGAACTCGAAAGAGAGAAAACATTTGGTTGTGACTCATAAGTTCCACAGCCAAACGTAGGATACCTTCTCATTGACATAAACACATGCTTATGTATACAAGTTGATAGAACACCCGTAAGGTAGTATGAGAAGATCACACAACTCCTGGTACTAAACATAGAAGCTGAAAAAGCTTATGATTGTTGGATAGTCGGAAGAAGAGATTGATTCTTCACATGAACATAATAGGTCCACAACAACCATGAACTCATGGTTGTGATCCCTAGGTCCCATAACCCAAAGGGGCTGCTAATAAGTTAAACATTGACACTAGTTTACGTATGCTGGTATTTAGATCCTCACCACTACCACCAGATATCATAACACAATTTTCTGTATTAAATATAGAAACCAATCAAGTTAATATTTTCTGGGTTAGACCAGAAAACCATCCATAGTTTCCTACAAATCCACTACACTACCACTTTCATGACCTTGTCTGGAAATATACACAAGCACATACAGGTGATTTTCCATGCATCCAACAACCAATATATAGGATCTCGGTAGAGCTCAACATTGATTAGAGCCTCCAAACAGCTATTATATCTGAACGATCCATTGCACCAATTCAAGTTAGGAGAGTTTTCTTTGCCTTAGACTCACATATCCCATTATTGCGTGTTGAGGATATAAGATTACCCAACTAGTTTGTTTACATCCGCATATATTTCATTTCCACCAGCTATCTCGGCATGACCTCAGGAGGTCGGGTACGAAGAAAGGCTACTTTTTGATTCTCATGCTTTCCTGTCACTTTTCTATCATATAGTCACCTTACACCAAAACCCCAACCAATGGATAATCCACAAAATTTCCACCGAAAAGGATTAAAGGAAATTTCAAAAAATAGACTAAGCAATGATGAGGGAATTTCCCAAATCCCACACAATCCCCAAAATCAAAGAGCCCATAAATTATGAAGTATGTGGGGAGGAAAAATGAGCCAATGGGCCTCATTTACATTGGAAAGAACCCACCCACCCATTGGGATGGGGGTTTGGGCCTCTTTTCCATGCAAATGAGGTCCCTTACTTACCATTTACCCTTCCTAAATGGCACATTTTTCCCAAATCCGAGTTTGGAAAAAATGTGGCATTTAGGAGGGGTGATTAGGCTCACCTGATCCATGATTAGGTGTCATAATCCACCTAACATCCACACATCATCCCATATAAAAATAATATGCTAGTACCACATGAAAAAGGGTAACATGAACCATTGGTAAGCAATAAACCAAGGCGACATAACAATCAACAAGTAGATAAGCAACATGACATTCCATCACCAAGATGGAGGAAAGATAAGGTTCACAACATCAAATCCAAGTAACCAACATGACAAACCACAACAAGAGAAGGGGGTTTTGTAATTGATAAGAATAAAAAGAGGTTTGGCCTTTAGGCATTTTTTTTCTAAGTGGCGTGTGTTCCTCGAGTCCCACATTTTCCTCATGATTTATTTTCTATCACTTGCACAACTCAATCCAAACCTCATATCTGCCCAATATGATAACAAAATACAAAATGATAATATGCACCAAAATCAACATCCATACAAGTTATGCTAAGTTAGAAGTATATCAACAACATGAGTCATCCACTGAGTGGAACACTATAATCATCATCATACATCAAATATGGATACCAAAATATGTCAATAATAACACATGATATCCTCATCACAACATAGTGTATGTAAATGCATAGTGGCATCGTGTGCTTTAGAGTCAACTTGTGATCAAGTGTTAGCATCCTAATGCTATCAATATGATATCATGAATAATGTCATATCATAATAGTGTACCAAAGTAGTAAAATCCCTGTCAAGAAAAAATGTCCTGTGATAATGTCCCATAAAAATAATAAAACAAACAATAATGTCCCTATCATCACAATAGTATAGATATAATGAGTCGCACACGACCAAAATGAGTGTCCATTGCACTCATGATTTTTGGGTGGATTGTTTCGATGGACCGATACGTGTCTTAGTTATTGGGACATCACCATGAAGAGGAATTGTCAATGATGTGCAACAAAAAAAAATGTTTTGTAAAATTTCATCACATTAGCCAATTCATATAACATAAAATAGAAAATTCAATTAAAAAATTATATTACAAATTGAACCACACTACATACTACACAAACTATCATAATCATATCAAATAAATTAAATAAACAATGTGTAATTGTGAGTTTATCATGAAAACCAAATAACATGGAAAATCGCGTGTGCAAAAGTAATTACATTTTTTATTCTTTCTACCATGACATAATGAAGTCAAATTCAAATTATTTCATCCTCAATTTCATTAGGACACTCTTTTATATAAATAACGACGGCCTTGTTGAAAACCCTAGCATATTGATTTACATGTTAATGCAATAAATTTCTCGATTCAACATGATTATCACAAGCGTGAAAGTAATTACTTCACAGAATAATTTCCAAATACTTAATAACAATGATCTAGATTCCATTTACTTTATTTAACTATGTCCTTACTATTAATTATTTAAAAAACCCCTTTTATTTTGTAATGCCCCATCTAGGACACCAAAAAAAAACGCACCAAACGGACTAAAATATTAGGGTAAATTTTTTTTTTGAAGTATTTAGTTAATACTAATACATCTTTCTCTTTTAGTTTAAAATTGCCACATGAATAAAAACTACTCATCCTTAAATAGATTTAATTCCCCTTGATATGATTACCCACATCCCCTCCTTAATTTATTTAATTTACAACTCCCACAAAATGTCCCATATCCAAAAGTATGCAGGATTTATTCTGGGCCCTAGGATCATTCAAATATGGACCCTAGATTTGAAATTATACCTTAAAGTTTGCCCTAACTTCCTTACTTTTTCTTTCTTATCATTTAAATTTTCTTTCTTATTTCCTTTCTCCTTCTTTTCTTTTGGTTTTCATTTTGTCTCTTTTTTTTGTTCGTTGTGCAGGTGAGAGGGCTAAGGAGGTTTGTTAAATTTCTTTGGCTTTCTCCCTTGGATAATAGTTTCTACCTCCCAAAGCTTGTGTTTTTGTTATGGAACATATATATATATATTTGTGAATATATTTACTTGTAAGTTTTGGGAGGGGGCGAATTTGAAGGAGGCGGCGATTTAGGGTTTAGCCGCAGGGAGGAAGGAAAGGCGTGGTCAGGGGTGGGTGTGGCGTAGAAGGTCGTGGGCGGAGGAGGCATGGGGAGCAGGTGCAGGCGGAGGGGGCGCGGCAGGGAGCCATGGGTAAGGAGCTGTGCGGGCGGGGGAGGACAGGGGTGAAAGGGGGACTGGGGACAGGGCAGGGGGACGGGGGACAGCACACGGTGCGGGGTCGGTGGGGGCAGCGCCCCCCACGGGGTTACAGGGGTGCGTGGATGGGGGCCGAACCCCCCGCCCCCGGCCCCCCAATTCCTTTTTTTTTTTTCTCTAAAATTTTGTTTAAAACATTTCATATATATATATATATATATATATATATATATTAAAAACCAATAGATTTAAATAAATAAGTGTATATGTATATATATATATATGTGTGTATTGTAACAGTATGTGTATATATAAATATAATATATATACATACATATATATATAATATATATATATATATATCATAAGGATTATTACAGATTCATATATATAAACATACCTCTTTTATAAAAAAAAAGTATATATCTATATATTAAAATAAGACTATATTCTATCTCAAGGTAATTCATTTTCTAAAACAAAAGAAGTACAATTTTTTTTTTGTAATATAAAAACCAGCAATACTTTTTTTTTTCTTATTTTACTAAAATAAACTGATTAATATAGTTGCTCTATGTTTTGTGTTAAAAGGAAAGTAAACCAGGCCTTTTTCCAATAAAAATAAGTCTTACTCCTAAAACAAATTTGCAAGGAGAACTAAATCAAGCATGATTGTTTAATATGAACAAAACATAAGTTCTCATAAGAAGAATGCAAAACTATTCTTATTCCATGCATTATTGTTACCAACAACACAATACAAGAGGGAAAACTTTCTTTTCAAATGCAATTGAAGATTATTTCATATTCTTAACATGGGAGATTTTCAACATGGAATGCATACATATTAACAAGAAGGCATATTTTCAAAAATATATATTCTTTCATTTCAAAAGGAGATTACATATCATCACAAGCTATGTTTTATTCAATGCTCTTTGCATAACTTTCAATACATCTCTTTTCAAACCATGCTAAAACACATAAGGGAACAACTTAGCAACTCCTTCCCAAGATTGAAATAAGGCTTTTAAATTACAAAATGGAATACAATTTCTTACAAGTGGGTTCCAATCCACAAGGAGGATTCTATACAAAAAAAATGAACACTCTTCAAATAGCCATAGTTAGAGTCACAAAGAGAGGAATGCCAACAAAATGAAGGAGACAATGAACACCAAGATGACAAGAGATTCCAAGCTTGAAATACATCCTTCATGCCTTCAAGAGATCCAACAAGGAGAAAGAGCTTGTTTGCCACCCAACCATAGGCATCATCACATGCCTATCCCAAGGTTGGGATGCATGCTAGCCTCCCCCAAGCCCATGGGAAAGAGGATAACTACCAAAACTTGCACAAGATGGAGGGTAAACCAACAATGATGTAAGCACACAAAAAAAAAGTTCACAACACAAGGCTCCAAATTTACAAGGAGGAGAACCCATGTTCATCCTCAAAAAGTGGGGAAGAGAGGAGAAAAGTTCTCCAAAATTTTACATCAAAATGATTTGCACAAAATACACATTCTCCATATCCTCCTTATTGCTCCTAATTCAATCAAGCCCCTCCTTATTCCTCCCCCTTTCTCCAAGTCCTCCTTGGAAGGATTTTCAAACCCCAAAGGGGTTTCCTTACCAAGAATGGGGAAGGAGATTCAAGCCAAATGAATCAACTTCCCCACCTCAACCATTTGAGGGGAAAAATAATAAGACCCTACAAGGCTTGTCCATCAAGCCTTGAGGATTGAGAGGGAAAATTCCCTCTCTCTTCCCCCACACTCCAAAACTCCATCATGCCATATGATGGAGGGAGTAAAACAAACAAACAACAACTAAAAGCTACATACAACAATAACAATTTTCAACACCCAAACTAGCATCAAAAAGGAAAAAAACACAACAAAGACATAAGAGCCTACCTCAAGGAAAGCTCTCCAAAAAGCTCTCCAACTTCAAATTTCTTCACACCTTGACTCAAGCCAATCTCCAAGCTCCAAAATCCACAAGCATCCCAAGCAAGAAGTTCCAAAAAAAAGTCCCTCTCTTTTCCCATGAATGGGAATTTGAAGAGGAGCAAGCTAGCATCCTCACAAATGAGAGGGTGACATGTATCACCCCTCTCCCTCATCAAGGTCAAAGATGCCAAAACAAAAGAGAGAAAGGGTAAAATTAACTTTTTGCCCTCTTCTCCCAAATTCCCCTAAATGTTAGCAAGACAAAACTAGTGGAATTTTTGATAAACACACAAATCCACATCCCTTACATGGATGTGACTATACAAGAGGTAAAAAGGGAGGGAAAACTCCCTCTATCCTTGAAAATAAGCCCCCCTACCCATTAGGTAGGGGTCCAAGGGCTCAAGGGAGGGAGGAAAACTCCCTCTACCCTTGAAAATAAGCACCCCTACCCATTAGGTACGGTCCAAGGGCTCATTTTTATGTTAGGGGGACTCCCAAGCTACAAAGGGGTCCCCAAAAATGCCCAAAATACCCTAATTTCGGGTTTTGCATTTTTGGCACAAGGGTAGAGGGTGTGGGGACCACCCAAGGGTCTCACATGTGACCCTAAACCCTTGTGATTAAGTGACTCATTAAACATAATCAACAATTTAAATGAAAATGGAGTTATTAACTCCCAAAACAAGTTTACAACTTCATAACAACTACCCTAACCAAAATTAATAATTCAAAGCACAATACATTACATACATTGGGGTCACTCATAGTGCCCAAAATTATAATCACCTATACTAAGGCTTCACACAAAGAACATGGCTAGGACTCAGCCCGTGGGCTGCTTGTGCAAGATTGAGTAGCTGGCCTGAATCCCATGTTCTCCTGTAAACCTGTCACCTGCACACTCATTGCACACATTAACCGCACCTGTCCAATACAATATAATTAAATGACATAGTAAGATATCAATGCATTCTAAACTAACCTAACATCCTACTGAAATCCAGATGTGACAATGTGCACAATTATACTCAATATTCCAAAAGTTAAACAAGATGATACGTGACATATAACCACAGAATTCCATATGCAACATATATCCATGATTATAATTATGTTCCAAACATAGCATCATACCCATTAGTATCCATGACATAACAAGAAAATGCGACAATATAGAAATTAAGCTAAATTGGCGCTATACGCCTAAATGTCCACACCTGTCTAATAAGATCAAATATCTAAATATAATGTCCAAGATATAACCCATCACTGTCAAAACATGTCTATGAGCAAAGAAACAACAAGCTACTGAGCTATAAAAAGTGTGGGCACTACATCCCCCTCTACTAAAATTAGACTTCCTCCTGGAAGTCACTGAAAGAGATAGGGATATCTAGCCCTCAAAGGTATCGCATCCTCCCAGGTAGCTATTGTCTCGTCGTACCGGTCCCACTATACTCTAACCTAGTCCAAGTCTCGACCCCGAAGGGCCAACCTCCGGTGCTCCAGTATGCGTACGGGCTCCAATCTCCACTGTCCTCCGTCCTCTACCTGTAATGCCGACCAATCCAAAACATGAGAAGCATCAGGTACATATCTATGTAGTACAGAAACATGAAAAACATCGTGGGCCGTGCAAGGCGTGGTGGCAAAGCTAGGCGATAGGCAACTGGACCGATGACCTCTAAAATATCAAAAGGCCCCACAAAACAAGGCGATAGCTTAGAACCCTTTCCATAACGGATCAGACTCTTATGCGGATGAACTCTCAAGAAGACTTTGTCACCCACTGAGAAGTGACGATCAATCCTCTTGGTGTCTGCATACGCCTTTTGGCGTGCTCTGGCCTGTTCAAGACACTGTCTAATCAACACAACCTGCTGCTCTAACTCCTGAAGGTAGGCTGGTCCCAGAATAATCCTGTCATCTAGTCTATCCCAACTCAAAGGTGTCCTGCAAGGTCGTCCATACAAGGCCTGGTAAGGAGCCATACCAATGGAACTATGATAACTGTTATTGTAGGCAAACTCAACTAGATGCAAATAATCTTCCCATTTCTTCTGTTGATCCATGACATACATTCTCAACATGTCCTCCAACACCTGATTAACCCTCTAATGTCTGCCCATCTTTCTCTGGATGATAAGCTGAACTGAAATTGATCTGAGTACCCAGAGCGGCCTGAAAAGAAGTCCAGAAAACTGAAGTGTAGATAGTATCCCTGTCATTGATGATGGTCTTCGGAATCCCATGCAACCTAACAATGTCCTCCATAAATACCTTGGCAATGGCCTGTGCATTATAGGTGACCTTGGTTGGTGAAAAATGCGCAACCTTAGTCAACTTATCCACGGTGACCATAATGGCATCATGACGATAAGATGACATAGGAAGTCCGACTATGAAGTCCATGGAGATCACATCCCATTTCCACTCGGGAATATCATGGGGGTGTAGGAGTCCTGCGGGATGAGAATGCTCTGCCTTGACCCTCTGGCACTCAAGGCAACGTGCAAAAAAATCTGCTATGTCCCGTCGAAGACCTGGCCAATAATATAACTCCCTCAAATCGGCATGCATTTTCTTCACTCCTGGATGTGCTACATATGGGGCTCGATGAGCCTCTGTGAGGATGAAGCTACGCAGATCACCTGACTTAGGCACGTAGATGCGCCTGTGGAACCGAAGCAAACCATCTACCTCTAAAACACACCCAGAATATCTGCCCTCTAAAGAACCCTGAGACTCTAACATTTGTCTAGCTCCCTCATAAAATCTGTCCTCTGGAAGGTGCTCAAGAATCCTGCCTCTCAAATCTGACTGAAGTGTCAAAGAAGCAAGCACATGTCGTCGTCTACTAAGAGCATCTGCAACCACATTTTCCTTCCCTTTGATGTACTGAACCTCCATGTCATACTCACATAGGAACTCCATCCAACGTCGTTGACGAGCGTTGAGGTTCAGCTGTGAGAAGATATGCTGCAAGCTACGATGGTCTGTCCTCAAAATGAAAGGCCTACCCAAAAGGAAATGTCACCAACGCACTAGAGCATGTACAACTACTGCAAGCTCCAAGTCATGAGTAGGATAATTAAGCTCGTAGTCCTTGAGCTTACGAGACTCAAAAGCAATAACCCGACGCTCCTGCATAAGAACTACTCCCAAACCCTCTAGTGATGCATCAGTACAAACAACAAAATCCTCTGTCGGGTCTGGAACTACTAAGATGGGCGCCATGGTTAACCTTTCCTTAAGCAACTGAAAGGCTTGCTCACATTTCTCTGACCAATCAAACTTCTTCCCTTTCCTCTGAAGAGAAGTAATAGGGTGAGAAATCCTAGAAAAGTCATGTACGAACCTGCGGTAATACCCTGCCAAACCCATGAAACTCCTCACCTCAGTAACTGATGTGGGTGCTGGCCAGTCCAAGATAGCCTGTATCTTAGAGGGATCTACAGAGATACCCTCGCCTGAAATGATATGACCCAAGTACTGAATCTCTGTCTGAAAGAAGCTGCATTTTTTCCAAGTTCCCATATAACTTCTGCTCTCTCAAAACCTGAAGTACCTGCCTCAAATGCTCCTCGTGTTCCTCCTCAGAACGAGAATAAATCAATATGTCATCAATGAACACTAAGACAAAGCGATCCAGAAATGTCCTGAATACTCCATTCATGAGGCTCATGAAGATAGCTGGGGCATTGGTCAAACCAAATGGAACCACTGTGAACTCATAATGCCCATAACGTGTGCGAAATGTTGTCTTATGAATGTCTACATCTGAAATGCGCAACTGATGATACCCTAACTTGAGATCAATTTTGGAGAACACTCTCACTCCCCCGCATCTGATCAAACAAGTCATCAATCCTAGGGAGTGGATAACGGTTCTTTATTGTGACTTTGTTGAGCTGCCTGAAGTCTACACAAAGTCTGAGAGAACCATCCTTCTTTTTCACAAATATGACTGGCGCTCCCCAAGGAGATACACTAGGGCGAATGAGACCCTTATCCAACAACTCCTCTAACTGAATCTTGAGCTCATGAAGCTCTAGAGTCGTCATCCGATAAGGTGCCCTAGAAACTGGTGCTGATCCAGGTACTAAATCAATGGTGAAATCCACCTCTCTACGGGGTGGTAACCCTGGAAGCTCGCCTGGAAACACATCTGCATACTCCCTCAAAAACTACATGATCATCTAAGGGTGAATGCTCTGGAATGCTCTCAGATCGATCACTGATGGTGATAGCAAACAACTGACACCCCTTACGCATGCTCCACTTGAGTTGCTTAGCCGATATCATGCGCAAGGAGATAGGCCTCTGCATCCCTGATATAACAACTGCACTCCCAAGATCATCCTGACACTCAATGACCTTATTTCTGCAATCCACCTTAGCTCGATGAGACTCGAGCCAATCCATACCCAAAACTACCTGATAGGAACCTAGAGGGATAACTCGGAGGTCAAGAGTAGTGGAGAAGACTCCTAAATCAAGTACGCAACTCTCCACATACGAGTCCACGGTGAGTTTGGCCCCAGAGGCCAACTCAACCTGCCAACTATCTGGTTGCCTAGCCACCACTAGCCCACACTGGTCCACTATAGAAGGTGATATAAAGGAATCTGAAGCACCTGAATCAAAAAGCACTGAGACATAAATACCCCTGATAGTACCTGTCGTCTCAATGACTATGGCTTGATGCTCGGCCTGGCGGTTGTCAACCACTGCATATACACGATGAGTGCGTCCTACATCACCCACCGTCTGCTCAGATCTAGCAGCTCTCTGTGTATCCATGGTATTGGGTTTGTGCGGGCACATGTGCACATAGTGGTCTGGAGATCCACAAATAAAACAACCTCCTGTACCCCTCTGAGATGGGTTCCCTCCTGTACTCTGGTGTACTGATCCTACTGGTCCAACCCTAGCAGACTGCTGAGTGCGAGCTGGCTGTGTCTGCTGAGTGCCCTGCCTCCTATCTTTGGCTCCACCAAAACCTCCTCTAGAAACACCTCTCTGAAATCCATGTGTCTATCTAGCCCCTTGCTGCGGGTGGCCCTGCTGCTGTGTTTGTCGTTGAGGATGCGGTGGAGCCCTTGTGGCTGTTGGCGGAGGCCAAAATCCTCCTCTAGGGGGGTGGTGCAGTACCTCGTGACCTCTGACTCTGGAAGGCCTGTATCCTCTCCTGAAACTTGCTCTTGTTTCTATCACGATGCTCCTGTGCCTTGGTCCTGTTCTCCTCAGCTAAGTAGGCCTTCTCAACGGCCTTCTCAAGTGTGGGAGGAGATAGCATCCTAACTGCTCCTGCTATATCTGCATTAAGCCCTCGAATGAACCTGTTAACCTGTAATTTCTCATCTTGCAGGTAGTCCACATACTGTAGAAGATCCAGGAACCTGCTCTCATACTGCGCTACTGTGCCAGATCCCTGTCGTAAGTCGTGAAACTCATCGATCCTCTTCTGTACAAAATGCTCTGACATATAACGAGCCCTGAAACGCTCCTCGAACATCTCCCAAGTCACTGTCTCTCGAGTCAGATGGAGCTTCCGCTCCTCATTCCTCCACCAAACGCCTGCTGCGTCTCGGAGGAGGTGTATAGCGAACCTTGCCTTGACGTTGCTCTCGTAAGAGTGCAAGCCAAAGCAACTATCCAAGCTAAGGAGCCACGACTCAGCCCCAAAGCCATCTGTAGAGCCGGTGTAGGTGGGTGGCTGCAAAGTGAAGAAGATCCCTGATCACACTACCTGTATCTCGATCTTGGTGATGTAGTCCAATAGGCGAAGGGAGTCGCCTATCCTCGAATGGTCCCTCGAGACTGTGTGAGCGGCTACGACGGAATGAGGCTACCCTCTTGTGATGAACGGAAGGGCTACGTGACCTCTCCCACCTCGGTGTATCGTGCTCTAGAGGCTCTGAATGCGCATCCTCACCTAATGGCTCCTCATCTCCCAATGGTGTCTCCACTCTCGTCTCCTGCGGTTGTGGTAGGCGCTGCTCCACAACGCCTATCAGCTGGCGCAAGGCCTCTAATATCCGAGGCCCAAAATCGGGTGCCGGCGGCTCCTGCGTAGATGCACTATGCCCCAAACCTCTAGCTGATTGTCTTCGCTTGGGTGCCATCCTGCACATGAGGTGAGTAAACAATTATTAATTTTTAAAATTTAATGGTTGTGGATGATTTATTTTATATGTTTATTTTTATTCATTTAGTTAATTTTGTGTCGTTAAAATTACCATTAACTATTTTAATTAGTTACCCAGGGGTCTGCGTGTGCGAACCTCAAGCTCTGATACCAACTATAGTGCCCCATCCTGGGACAACAAAAAAAACACCAAACGTGACTAAAATTTTAGGGTAAATTTTTTTTTTGAAGTGTTTAGTTAATACTTATACATCTCTTCTCTTTTAGTTTAAAATTACCACCTATGAATAATTTAAATTGTTCTAATCCTCATTTGATTATTTAATTAGATTTAATTTTATTAGGGCCCTTGATATGAGTTACACCATTTTATTCACCCTCTTGTCCTTAATTTACACTCATTTAATTTATTTACTCCCACAAAAAGTCCCATATCCAAAAGTATGCAGGATTTATTCTGGGCCCTAGGATCATTCAAATATGGCTCACCCTAGATTTGAAATTCTACCCTAAAGTTTTCCCTAACTTCCTTACTTTTTGTTTCTTATCATTTCTTTCATTTTCTTTCTTCTTTCCTTTCTCCTTCTTTTCATTTGGTTTTCATTTTGTCTTTCTTTTTTTTGTTGGTGCAGGTGAGAGGGCTATGGAGGTATTGTTATATATATATTATCTATTATCTTCCTTTTATTGTAATAATAGTTTCTACCTCCCAAAGCTTGTGTTTTTGTTATGGAGTATATATATATATATATATATATATATTTATTACTGTGAAATATTTACTTGTAAGTTTTGGGAGGGGGCGGATTTGAAGGAGGCAAGACGGTTTATCTGGTTTAGCCGACAGGGGGAAAGGCGGAAGGCGTGGTCAGGGGGCGGGTGTGGCATGTAGAAGGTCATGCGGGAGGAGGAGGTAGGGGGAGCAGGTGCAGGTGGAGGGGGTGCGGCAGGGAGCCGCGGAGCAGAGGCGGCCAGCTGTGCAGGGGGGACAGGGCTGAAAGGGGGAAAGGGGGACAGGGGGGGCCCAGGGCAGCACAGGGTGCGGGGTCTGTGGGGGGGGCAGTGCCCCCCATAGGGTTACAGGGGTGTGGGGGTGGGTGCTGAACCCACCCCCCCCACCCCATATCCTTTTTTGTTTGTTATAGGGGTGCAAATGGGGTTCGACCCCCACGCCATTGTATCCCTATGTTTTATATATATGGATATACACATATAAACCATTAAATGCAAATAAATGGGGGCCGTATACCCCCGCCCTCCGTCCCTCCCCCACCCCAAATCATTTTCTTGTAACTAAATGTTTATGTTTAAAACTTGCATTTCATATATAATATAATTATAAATACATATATATATATATATATATATATATAATATATATATATCAAAGGATCCAATACGGATTTAAATAAATAAGTATACTATATATATATATATATAAAAAATCTATATGTATATATTATGTATGTAAACTATTTTATTTCAAGGTAATTCATGTACATATATACATAAGATGTATAGTATATTTTCTTTTGTACATGTACATACATAGCAATATATTACATACATACATACATTTTATTTTACATACATACATATATTGATATATATATAGTATGCCCTATATATATATATATATATATATAGTATATGCAAGGCGTTTTTTTCAATAAAAATAAGTCTTATTCCTAAAACATAAATTTGCAAGGAGAATTAAATCAAGCATGATTGTTTAATATGAATTAAAACATCAAGTTCTCATAAGAAGAATACAAGACTATCCTTATTCCATGCATTATTGTTACCAAACAGCACATTACAAGAGGGAAAACTTTCTTTTCAAATGCCAAAGAAGATTATTTCATATTCTTAACATGAGAGATTTTCAACATGGAATGCATACATATCAACAAGAAGGCATATTTTCAAAAATATATATTCTTTCATTTCAAAAGGAGACTACATATCATCACAAGCTATGTTTTATTCAATGCTCTTTACATAACTTTCAATACATCTCTTTTCAAACTATGCTAAAACACATAAGGGAACAACTTAGCAACTCCTTCCCAAGATTGAAATAAGGCTTTTAAATTACAAAATGGAATACAATTTCTTACAAGTGGGTTCTACTCCACAAGGAAGATACTTTACAAAAATATTGATCACTCTTCAAATAGCCATAGTTAGAGTTACAAAAAGAGGAATGCTAAAAAAATGAAGGAGACAATGATCCCCAAGATGACAAGAGATTCCAAGCTTGAGATACATCCTTCATGCCTTCAAGAGATCCAACAAGGAGAAGGAGCTTGTTTGCCACCCAACCATAGGCATCATCACATGTCTTTCCCAAGGTTGGGATGCATGCTAGCCTCCCCCAAGCCCATGGGAAAGAGGTCAACTACCAAAACTTGCACAAGAAGAAGGGTTCACTAACAATAATACAAGCATACAAATATAAGACACATACAAACAAGACTCCAAAATTTACAAGGAGAACCCATGTTCATCCTCAAAAATGGGGAAGAGATGAGAAAGTTCTCCAAAATTATACATCAAAATTATTTGCACAAAATACACTTCTTCGTATCCTCCTTATTGCTCCCAATTCAATCCAAGCCCTCCTTATTCCTACACCCTTTCTCCAAGTCCTCCTTGGAAAGATTTTCAAACCCCAAAGGGGTTTCCTTACCAATAATGGGGAAGGAGATTCAAGCCAAATGAATCAACTTCCCCACCTCAACCATTTGAGGGGAAACATAATAAGACCCTACAAGGCTTGTCCATCAAGCCTTGAGGATTGAGAGGGAAAAATTCCCTCTCTCTCCCCCCACACTCCAAAACTCCATCATGCCATATGATGGAGGGAGTAAAACAAACAAACAACAATTAAAAGCCACATGCAACAACAACCACCTTCAACACCCAAACTAGCATCAAAAAGGAAAAAACACAAACAAAGGCATAAGAACCTACCTCAAGGAAAGCTCTCCAACTTCAAATTTCTCCACAACTTGACTCAAGCCAATCTCCAAGCTCCAAATTCCACAAGCATCCCAAGCAAGAAGTTCCAAAAAAAAGTCCCTCTCCTTTCCCATGAATGAGAATTTGAAGAGGAGAAAGTAAGCATCCTCACAAATGAGGGAGTGACATGTGTCACCCCTCTCCCTTATCAAGGTCAAAGATGCCAAAACAAAAGAGAGAAAGGGTAAAATTAACTTTTTGCTCTCTTCTCCCAAATTCCCCTAAATGTTAGCAAGACAAAACTAGTGGAACTTTTGATAAACACACATATTCACATCTCTTACATGGATGTGACTAAACAAGAGGTAAAAAGGGAGGGAAAAATCTCTCTAGCCTTGAAAATAATCCCCCCTACCCAGTAGGTAGGGTCCAAGAGCTCATTTTTATGCTAGGGGGACTCCCAAGCTACAAAGGGGTCCCCAAAAATGCCCAAAATACCCTAATTTCGGGTTTTGCATTTTTGGAACAAGGGTAGAGGGTGTGGGGACCACCCAAGGGTCTCACATGTGACCCTAAACCCTTGTGATTAAGTGACTCATCAAACAAAATCTAAAATTTAAATGAAAGTGGGATTATTAACTCCCAAAGCAAGTTTACAACTTCACTAGCAACCCTAAACAAAATTAATAATTCAAAGCACAATACATTACAAAATTAGGGTCACTCATAGTGCCCAAAATTAATAATCACCTATACTAAGGCTTCACACAAAGAACATGGCTAGGGCTCAGCCCCTAAGCTGCTTGTGCAAGATTGAGTAGCTAGCCTGAATCCCACGTTCTCCTATAAACCTGTCACTTGCACACTCATTGCACACATTAACCGCACCTGTCCGATACAATATAATTCAATGACATAGTAAGATATCAATGCGTTCTAAACTAACCTAACATCCTACTGAAATCAAGATGCGACAACGTGCACAATGATATTCCATATTCCAAAAGTTAAACAAGATTATAAAGTGACATATAATCCCACCATGCAACAACTATCCATCAATATAATTAGGTTCCAAACACATTATCATATTCATTAGTTTCTGTGACATAACAAGAAAATGCAACAATATAGAAATTAAGCTAAATTGGTGCTATATGCCTAAATGTCTACACCTGTCTAATAAGATCAAATATCTAAATATAAAGTCCAAGATATAACCAATCATTGTCAAACCATGTCTATGAGCAAAGAAACAACAAGCTACTGAGCTATAAAAAGTGTGGGCACTACATATTCATTAACAAATACCATGCACAATTTCTTAATTAGTCCCTACCACAAAAAGGTCACAACTTGACCTAACCACTAAGTGGCCCCATTCAACCAATAACTCATACATTTTATTTAAATCTCATTCCCATGAAAATGCCATCACTTTAAGTTATGTAGGATATAATCTCAACCATTAGATCAAATCATTTTGGGCCCTAGGATGCTAGGTTTTCTAAAATGCCCTAAAAATCCTTATGTTTACTTTTTATTCACATTTTTCCCTAATCCATCTCATTTATACTTTTGCAGGTTTGGGAGCATGGAGGCCATGAGAGCTATGGAGGGTTTGCTCAATCATATATATATATATATATATATATATATATATATATATATATATATATATATATATATATATATATATATATATATATATATATATATATATATATATATATATATATATATATATATAGCGATGAGGGTTCGACATGTGTCGTGTTTTATACAGTTTTTGTTTTTTTGTTATGCGGCATGTGCATATAATACTCGCGGCCAAGTAAACTGTACATGGTTTATATAGTATTGGGGGAGGAGGGTGCTGCCATCACCCCACCCCATATTATATGGCTTGGTGTGGGGGTGGTGCCCTCCCACCCAAACCCATCTAATATTAAATATACACGGGTTTGGGCCATTGCCCAACCCCATTCCAAAACATTTTTTTAAATAAACGTTGATATATAGGTTGTTCGGCTATATATATATAACAATTTTATTAATATATGTATATAATTATAATATACATAAATATAAAATTTATGTATAATGAAATACAAGGCAAAAGTGGTTGTAAATATGTATCTATTCATATATGTGGAATAGTTGGAAATAATGTCTCTTTTTTTTTGGTTATTCAACCCAATGCAGTAAGGAAGAGGAAATATTTCTTTGATTTAAAACACTAAATATAAAAGTTTCCCCTTATAACTTTGTAGAAAATTTGACTATAAATTCAACTCAAGTAGTTCCTTTTTCACAATTTAGTTTGGAGAGAATAAAATGAATAACATACTTAAATAAACTCATTTCTCTATTTTTCCTTTAAATTTCAAATTTTGCCAACAATACAACAATATTATTTCTTTAAAATGAATACACATTTCAACCTTCCAATAATTTTAACATTCAATACACTAACTCTTACAATAAAATGAGAAAGTATCTCTTTTCTCTCCTTGCAATAAACTCATACTTTTACAATAATACAAATCACAACAAGGTCACAATACACTCCTTTCTCAATGATCATAGTTCATTTTCTTACAATACAAAAACTATTCTTTCCAACAATTTGAAAGAATAATTTACAAGATTACAACTTTCACTTTACAACAATGGGATATCATTACAAAGGTGATCTTTTTGGCTCCAACATAGTATAACTCCTCCAATCTTCAACCTTACATTCTTCTCGTCTTATCAAGTTTAAATCACAATACAATGAAAGGGCAATAGGCGACGCCCTCCGCCCAACCTATAATCCAATAAGAGAAGTCATCCTCCTTATTGGCCCTTGAACCCCAACCATAGAACAATGAGATGTGTTTTGCAACTTTGACAACTTCACAAAACAAATGGCTTCCACAAAACAACACTCATACAACTTTTCAACACTCATGCAATATATCAACACTCAAACATATATTTCCAAGAAAGATCAACAAGAGTAGTTTGCATCCTTTTTCCAAATATATATATATATATATATATATATATATAATTTACATTTTTACCACAATCACAAAGGCTTAATGGCAAGTCAAAATGGAGACAAGAACATGGAGTCTTCTCCTTATTCCTCCCATGTGAAAAGAGGGTCCACCCAAAGCCTCCAAGTGCACTATCAACAGCACACACAACACTTATTTCTCCCTTTTTGCCTATGCAAAATAACATATAAACCCTTTTACCTCCACATAGGTGGAGCACCTCTTCCTCACTCCCTCCACATTTCTTCACTAACTCCTTTTTTCTTTACAAAAAAAAACTCAATTTATTTCTCCCACACCACTCTAAGGCAATCTACCCATCCCCAACATATTACATACACAACACACATACATAAACTCAAACAAACACAAATTTCACATCTAAAATTTATAAATAAAGAAATAACTATAAGTGGAGATCCTACCTCTCCATTAAGCTTCCAAAAATCTTCACTCAACAAGCTTCAACTCCTTTAAACCAAGCACAATCCCAAAATGCAACTCCAAAAAGCTCCAAGCATGCAACCCAAGTCCAACATCCAAAAGTGCAAGTGTATAAATGAGACAAGTAACCCCAAATCATCCAAATTCACTCAATAAATAAAAAAGGAGGTGAGGATTATGAGGTGGCTCCATGTAGAATGTTACTTCATCATCCCTTCATTCCAACTCAACAAGTCAACACATAAAGACCAATGCAATTAAATGAACAAGTAAGGCTATGACGTGCACAAATGTACACTCCAACATGCACTCTATACTTTTCAAGGACATATTAAATGTGGTAAGTAGAAAAGTGACATTATTTAATCTTTTACGCTCAAAAAATGCATTAAAAAGGTTAAAATAAGTTTCATACTTCATAAGTATGGTTGGTATATGAGTTAGAGATGTAACTTGTCCCACAAGTCTCAAAAAGTGGTCTATAAGGCAAAATTCAATATTGGGAAAGAAGGAAGAGTACACACCTCTAAAATTCAATTTATTCATTAAACATCAAGCACAAATCAAGGACCATCTACCCTATTAATTACTTCATTATCACATTTTCCTTTTAGTTTACAAATTAAGTTAAATTGGCTAATTAAAACATGTTAACAAGTGCTAATAAAGTGACTAGATTTTCCAAATAATTAAACATATGTACCACAAAATAAAATACACAAAATTAAAAGAAAGGAAAACATCACAACCCATGGCCACACACATGAGGTCACCCTCATGGGAAACTTCCTAACCAAGCATAACAATACAACAACATACTCATATAGAACATAAGTTGTCAAATTGTCCTTGTTGCAAACACCCAACATCTTTCTATGGTTGGTCCTGTATCCCCTTTCGGTGTATAGTGATATAATTTTTCCTGCAATCACAAACAATAATACCTCTCTAACCTCACGGTTGCATCAATAACATTGAGAAATAACATATACATAAAAATCAATAGTCGTCATCAGAATTAATCAATTATATCATCTATCAACCATATCAAAATAATTTGATTATACCATTTACTAACATCCATAAGATCACAATACTATTCAGATCATCCAAACATAGGCAATGCATCATGAATGTAATGTGTCAGTATAAAATCATAACAATGTAAATCAACATGTATAGAACTATCCACTAGTGTCATCTAGCATATCACAATCCAAAATATGAATCACAACACATCAATAATCCAACTGTCCATATAGTCTATCATCTGCTAATCAAAGTATAATAATCAGAATGTCAAAGTCTCTAATCAACAATAATAAAATCATAGTGAAATAGTGTCAAAGAGGAGTGGGCACTACAGAGCTTAAAAGACTGTAAACCCATACGACATGGTTCATATCTTTAAAAAACATACATGTATTATTAGTTACAAGTCCTATAGCCTTCAAATGGTAGAACTCTTGTTTTCCATTAATTTTTTCTTAGGATTTTCTTTTATTTCACTTTTTATAACTTTTGGAGACATATTTGACACTCCTACATACCAAATTAATGTTTCATCTTCTTAAATTCCATCGGCCATTCCTAGCCTCCAATGAACATTAATATCTAAATCAAATTAAAGTGAAGTAACTATTAATAGTGGTAGGGTTAAATGAATATATGTAATAGTAATCACATTTAAAGGACACAATGGAGACACCAATAGGGAAAGCAAAAGAAAACCAAGTGCTTGCATATTAAGAAGACAAACATTTGAGAACATGAAGCATAAGAAAGGACAACTGAGTATCGTTGAGTTAGTACAGACTAGGGAAACATTGTAGTGAACAACAAAATTCTACTTCTTTATTTTTGAAGTGAACAAAAAAGTGAAGAGTTAATCTGGTGAAATGTTGAAAAGAGAAAGTATGGGATAAATACTATGGGAAATAGTTGTAAAAGGAATTCATTGATGTTTAGTACCCCTAATGGCTATGGTTTTTTTGGGAAATGTTAAAAGCTTACACTTTGTGGATAACGAGAGTTCAAGCTATTTATAGGGGCATTTGACCATGGCTCCCTTTAGTAATTTAGGAGCCTGTAAAAGGTGATGGGATAGATTCATGATGGAGGTGAGGTAATGGATGCAAAAAGTCTTTTTTAAGGATCGACAATGAGAAGAACAAGAAGAGGCAACTCTTCCAAACATGGCTTAATAAAAAATATTCATTTTTTCATTCATTGGTAGATTGTTCGAGTGGAAAAAAGATCCAAATAGTTGGTAAATATATGTATTCATGGATGGAGCATTACGATAGAGCACAAAATTAGAGTGAAAAAGAATAGCAAAATGTGGTATCAAGTCAACAAGCACCAAGAGGCGATTCTATGTCCAGTATGAATGGGGAGGAGATATAAAATAGATGACCATTGATATACACTAGAATATAGAGAGAGAAATAAACACAAAAAATCTCCGACTAGCTGGAAAGCTCCCACAATTAAACTATAATTATATAATGAAATGTTGAAGAATAACCATTAGGGGTTGACGAACATTAAAAAATGGATAGTTTTCTAGCAAGTGTTGCTTTCCACTTAGATAGTCCAATATATGCATGGATTTTGTAAGAACATAAAAAGTGTGAAAATCCATCAAAGGAGGTTCAAAGTAGGCCGTATAGAGAGAAATTTTATGCTCAATTTGAATTGATCGTAGAAAGTAGTTATTTTCAATGCACTATTTTAATTCTACAATCTTGTAATGGAAGCACTAAACCATCCTACTTTAGAGCTTCTTTAGCTATGTTTTAGGTTGATTTTTATCGAATACCAAATGGAAGAAAATAATGACCTTTTATGTGATGAGTGTATATGCAAGTTGTGTTTTATAGAGCTAGAAAGTGAAGAAGATTGAGATTTATGGAAGATATATTTATCCTCTTATAAATATCCACAAATCGTTACACTTGCAACTTCATAAAGAACACTTTAGATGAAAAAGTATTGAAACGATTAGAGTACATATCTAAAACAACATGCTTTATTAGATCCTAAATATATTACTTTGAAATGTGGGAGTAGTTACTTGTCAAAAATTATTATTTCTTTTTTCTTATTATTTAGCTTTTGAAGATACTTTTGACACTCGTCTTATCTTTTTAATGATATATTATCCTCAAGTTCCATTGGCCATACTTATAATGTATTGTACTATTAATGTCTAAACTAAAGTGTCATGAAGGTTGAGAATGATGAAGAAGGAGACAAATGCAGAAATATTGAATGATTTTATACAATGCAAAAGGTGTATAAATACAAGAGGAGAAGGATGTTGGTTGAGAAATGTCAGTCATAGCAAACTTGGCTAATACAATGTAATATTACGTTAGTTTATGCTAACACTCCCCCCTTATTACATTGTTTTTATAAATGTACCCCTGACCATCATCTTCTTCTTTGGATTCACAATCTTGTTGAGTCGCGTTGTGTCCTTTCTACTCCCTGTGGCAAGGACATCATCTAGATTTCTATGAATCATTGTAACTAGATGTTCTCTCTTTCGTTAAAATTGTGGATGAAGAGATGAGCTCAGTATGCTTGTGTAATGAGATGCAGATGCTCCTGCGGGCGTTCGATCTTGCATTCGTCATTTGCATCATAGCCTTCTTCAAGCTTGGCACAACTCTTCTCCATTTGGTATTGTATGTCACATTATGTCCTCGAATTGCAAGTTTTGGAGAATTTTAAAGCAACACACTATAGATATCGATGCTCTTGTGGTCGTGACTTTGGTATCTCAAATGTTACATGTCTCTATGGCTACTTGAAACATTGCTAACATCTCCGAGAATGATTGTCATGCGTTCAAATGGTTACACTGGATCATAGGCTAGTTGTTCACGTTTCTCTCTTTTGGATTTATAGCATATTTGATGAATAAATGAAGTTGGGATTTGAACTCGTGTTTATTCCAATTGATTCAAACTACTTTCACATGTCTCCTAATCTTTTGTAGGCTACGCATTGGTCCAGTTTTCTCACCAATGTATTCCTTGTCTAAACGATGGTTTCTTAGAGGCACGGGATTCAATCCTTTGGTCATTGCCCAAGATTGTTTTGATGGTGTTTGGGAGCTGCTCTTTCCACACAATAGTTACCCTTAGACTCCATCAATTTTTTCCACACTAGAGGAAGAGAATCCAAGAGAGGTCTACGTTGGTGTGTAGAAATTTCATATAATGATGCATGTCGTGGTGAAGTAGAGTGGGTTTTTGGCTTTGATGTAGTGCTCAACTTGTTTGTGAGATTGGTGTTTATCTTTTCCTCTTTTATTTACTTCCCAAGCTCTAGAGTTTCTTGAGGAGGAACAACTTTGCCACTAGGTGCTCTATCATTGAATTGATGGCATGGGAGGAACAACTATGTTCATCACTAGTCTCTGCTTGTTTGTATAAGTCATTCATCAATGAAACAATCCTCCTTTTCTATGCAGGATCCTTCCTCCACTCACACTAAACCAATGGTCTTCATGTAGGTTGATGCCACTCACAAAAAAAAACCCCAAGCACATGGACTTGTATGACCAGGCCTAGGACCTTCATCCTTGAGACGCTAAGAAGGCTCACCTTGGCTGAAATGCAAGGCTGCAACTATTTGCATGACTGCTACGATGACATCTGGAGAAAAATGAATAAAACACTATTTACATCCATTTGTTAAAGTTTCCATTAATTTATTGTTGTTAGTGCACAAATAACTCTGATGGTTTTGATCTTCATATTAGGTACAAAGGTATCCTCGTATTCAATTCCATCCTACTAAGCATATCCCTTTGCAACTAGTCATGCTTTATACTTGTCGATAGATTCATCTACCATGTATTTTGTTTTGAAAATCCCTTTACAACAAATATATTCTTTCCTGCAAGAAGATCAACAAGTTCCCATGTTTGATTCTGAATCAAGGAGTCATCTTCTGCATCCATGGCCTTCTTCCACTCTACTTGAATGAGTACCTCATGAATTGTCTTAGGTTCAGTGCTATCAACCATTGAACTCATGAGTGCAAGATTTACCTCATTTCTCGCATGTCTTCTCGTTCTGACTCCTGATGAAGTATCTACAAGATATTTTAGGTGAGAATTTGTGACGATGATTTAGACCCAATTCAGACATTGATGTTATTGTTAATGTGAAGAATTATTTTCCAAATTACGAAGATCAATTAACAATTCTCCTTGTAGCTAATCTTTCTTGTGAGAAGAATCTTCATGTTCATCGTCTAATTGTGAGAGAAATCTGAGAGGAGGTCGATACTAACTCTTCTTTTTGTGGGAATGAGTCAAATGATGACTCATCACAAACCACATCTCAAATCTCATATATCTTCTTATGTCATAACTCCAAGCCAAGACAATAGTGAAGCAACCCCATATCTATCATGTCAAAGGATTTCTTCAAATTATTCTTATAATTTTCAATGTTATTGTCTGAACTCCTTGTGATCACAAGATCATCCACATAAAAAACCAAAATTACAATCTTTTTGCTTATCTTTTTGATATATATATTTGAATCGGATAGGCTACGAGTGAATTCATGTTGCAATATGTGATCATCTATTTTAATGTACCATGCCCTTAGTGCTTGTTTAAGTCCATAATGAGACTTAATTAGAGGACATATCTTTTAAGGATTTGTCAATGTAGTGGAATATTTGCTTGTGCTCTAATACCAATGAAGGATCTTAAAATAACACATTGAATTAATTTATTCAAAACAAACTAACGAATATATTGATCCAAAAATGGATGGACGGAAAAACCTAGTTCTATGTATTCTCCATATTTGACACTTGTAGTATAGATTCTCAACATGTTCTTATTCAGGAGATGGTCTAGTCACGCTGAGGGTGATCCGTACACCTTCAAATGAAATCATAAGGCCATTATTTTTATGTTTGGGAAGTTTTCTAGGTAACGATTATGTCACTACCTTGGCGGTTACGCAATCGCTAGTTACAGGGACATGTGATTGCACAACCGCCAGTCTGTCTTTACCGGCAGTCCTATCCCCGATGATGCTAGAATTCAGGAAACTCAATAGTTACAAATTTTTGGGCTTCCAAATGGTTCGGTTCGTCTTTCCATCCGTCCTTGAATAGAGCAACTATAAATACAAGTTCAATTCTTCATTCTAGCAAGTGACTTTGAGTGCATTCAAGTGTGAGCAAAGAGGAGTTGTAGTTCTTTCTTGTTTTTTTCATTAAGAGTGAGTTCCTTCTTGTTGAGGAGTTGAGAGAGTAAATACAATTAGGACTTAGAATCCTTCTTGAAGACCAATTATTGGCAGTAACTTTGTATTTTGGAGATTTACATAGTGAAAGGGAAGTAATTTGCTTACCCAGTGGAGTTTTTTCCACATTGGGTTTCTCCAGTATAAATTTTGTGTCTCCTTTGTCTCTATTTCTCAATTGTGCATTATATTTGCAATTAATTCTTACACATTATATTGGCTTATGTAATGGCCCTCCTGGGACACCAAAAGAATGCACCAAATGTGACCAAAATTTCAGGGTAAATTTAAAAAAAAAAAAAAAAGTTTAGTTAATATTAATACATCCTTTATGTCATTACCTGATGATTACTAATTTTATACTATTTTAATTTACCTAATTAAATGAATTATTAGCCTAGACCCGACACAATTTTCATTTATTTAATTATTATTAATTTTAGCAAAAAAAATCTACTATAGACTACACCCCCTCTTTTATTTTGTCCACATTCACTCTTCTTTTATTTTATCATGGAATCCCAAAAAGTCCCATGACTTGGAAGGTGTAGGGAGAAATATCCACCCTTGGATGCTTTTTCTTTTAACCCTCAGGGTTTAAAACCCTAAAATTTCCCTAATATTTGAATTCTTTAAGTTCCTTCCCCTTCTTTTCTCCTTTCTTCATTTCATTTTGTTGGTGACATTTGCAGGTTACAGAGAGGAAACTATGGAGTTTTATTGATTCCCCATTGTACTTGTAATTCATAATGGAGTTCCTTTGATATATATATATATATATATCTATATCCTGTTATATGTGTATATATTATTTATGTTTATTTTGACCCGTTATTATTATTATTTTATTTTATCTTTATTTTTTTCCATAGGTTTTACAGTGGCCGGATCAGATGAGGGAAGGTTTTAAATTGGTTTGAGCAGGCGGACAGGGGGCGAAGAGGTCATGGGCGCATGGTAGGAGGACGCACAGGGAGGGAGGACAGTGGTGCGACGGCGGGAAAGGGTTGGTCGTAGGGCCGGTGGTGGCCGTGGCGTGTGTGTGAAGGGGCAGCTGAGCAGCGGTTGGGGAGCAGCGGAGGGGTTTTGGGCACGCAGGGAGGCCGCGGTTAGGGCGGCAGGGGAGGGCACAGCAGCGGCCTGGGCAGGTTGGGGGCGGAACAGGTGGGCGGCAGAGCAAGGGGGGTGTATGTGGGGGCAGCGCCCCCGTGAAGAGTACAGGGGTGGGGGGGGCCGAACCCCCCCACCAATCCATTTTTTTTTTGTAATGTTTATAATTTCTTTTTTTTATTTATTAAAATAATAAATCCATTTTATATATATACAGTATATTGATATTTATATATATATGATATACATATATAAATATATATACATATATATATATTTATGTATATGCTGATGCTGTTAATTATTGATTTTGTTTATTTGAAACTTATATATCATATTTGATATACTGTTATGCATTTAAAACTTAATATATATATATATATACATGAATATATAATATATAATACTATTTATTCTATATACATATATTTATTGCAGGAGTGTAACATGGTTATAACAAAATATATAAAGACATTTTATATATATAACACATGAAAAACTTAATCATCCAAGTTGGAGAACAATAGATAAATTTAGATAATGCTGATTTGATATGACATCTGAATAGTCATTTCCAACATGCTTGCATTAAGAAAATTTCATTATGTATGTATATATATTTTTTATTTTTTTGTGACAAAAGCAAACGATTGTAGCAAAACTATTTCAATCTAATGGAAGATGCATTGGAAACAACATTTTACACTTAGAAAGGAAATGATTGCAACAAGCACATTTGACTTATTATTAAAGCCATGATTGTCAAGTTAGCTAGAAAAGAGATTAATGCTAGATTTTATTTTAATCACTAAATTGCAATTTTACAAGGCAAGAAATGTAATATCACAAATGGTATTTTATTTCTCATTCAATAATGTTACAAAAATTTACAAGGAAGTCTATAACAAGAATACTACACATCAAATAACTCAACCTTTCTTCAAGAAATGAGGTTCCATCAATCCATAAAATATCAACTATTTTCACAAGCTTTCTTTTACAATGGCTCAAGCTCACATATCATCACTAAATTTCCATGATACATGACATACTCATGTAGATACTAGTATCCGACTTCTAGACAAGAATGAAAGAAAAATTGTGCAAGTAAAGAAAAACTCAAGTCTTTCAAGTGATACCAAGGTACAAAAAGATGAGAATTTTACAAAGAAAAGAAAGCTTTCTCATAGCCATATCCCACAAGGGGTTACAATGAAAGTAGATGTCCACAAGGACTTGAAGAAGATGCACAAAAGGACTCCAACAAACCACCAACTATCAACTTTGAGCTCCAACCTTCATGCCTTCTAGAAATCCAATAAGGAGAAAGAGCTTGTTTGCCACCCAACCATAGGCATCATCACATGCCTTTCCCAATGGTTGGGATGCATGCTAGCCTCCCCCAAGCCCATGGGAAAGAGATCAATTACCAAAACTTGCACAAGATGGAGGGGTTCAACTAACAATGATACAAGCATACAAAGATAAGTTCACATACAATACAAGACTCCAAATTTACAAGGAGGAGAACCCATGTTCTTCCTCAAAAATGGGGAAGAGAGGAGAAAGTTCTCCAAAGTTATACATCAAAATTATTTGCACAAAGCAAAACATCTCCATATCCTCCTTATTGCTCCTAATTCAAAACAAAGCCCTCCTTATTCCTCCCCCTTTCTCCAAGTCCTCCTTGGAAGGATTTTCAAACCCCAAAGGGGTTTCCTTACCAAGAATGGGGAAGGAGATTCAAGCCAAATGAATCAACTTCCCCACCTCAACCATTTGAGGGGAAAAAACAATAAGATCCTACAAGGCTTGTCCATCAAGCCTTGAGGATTGAGAGGGAAAATTCCCTCTCTCTTCCCCCACACTCCAAAACTCCATCATGCCATATGATGGAGGGAGTTAAAGAAAATAAGCAAGCAACCAAAATCCACATACAACAAATAACAATTTTAAGCAACCAATCTAGCAACTAAAAGGCAACAACACAAAAAAAGACATGAGAGCCTACCTCAAGGAAAGCTCTCCAAAAATCTTTCCAACTTCAAGTTTTTCCACTCTTGACTCCAAGCAAATCACAAGCTCCAAATCACCCAAGCATCCAAAAGCAAGAAATTCCAAAGAAAAAGTCCCTCTCTTTTCCCATGAATGGGAATTTGAAGAGGAGCAAGCAAGCATCCTCACAAATGAGGGGGTGACATGTGTCACCCCTCTCCCTCATCAAGGTCAAAGATGCCAAAACAAAAGAGAGAAAGGGTAAAATTATCTTTTTTGCCCTCTTCTCCCAAATTCCCTTAAATGTAAGCAAGACAAAATAAGTGGAACTTTTGATAAACACTCAAATCCACATCCCTTACATGGATGTGACTAAACAAGAGGTAAAAAGGGAGGGAAAACTCCCTCTAGCCTTGAAAATAAGCCCCCCTACCCATTAGGTAGGGTCCAAGGGCTCATTTTTATGTTAGGGGAACTCCCAAGCTAAAAAGGGGTCCCCAAAAATGCCCAAAATACCCTAATTTCGGGTTTTGCATTTTTGGCACAAGGGTAGAGGGTGTGGGGACCACCCAAGGGTCTCACATGTGACCCTAAACCCTTGTGATTAAGTGACTCATTAAACAAAATCTAAAATTTAAAAGAAAGTGGGATTATTAACTCCCAAAACAAGTTTACATCATTCACTAACTACCCTAAACAAAATTAATAATTCAAAGCACAATACATTACATGACAAATTGGGGTCACTCATAGTGCCCAAAATAATAATCTCCTATACTAAGGCTTCACACAATGAACATGGCTAGGACTCAGCCCGTGGGCTGCTTGTGCAAGATTGAGTAGCTGGCCTGAATCCCACGTTCTCCTGTAAACCTGTCACCTGCACACTCATTGCACACATTAACCGCACCTGTCCGATACAATATAATTCAATGACATAGTAAGATATCAATGCGTTCTAAACTAGCCTAACATCCTACTGAAATCAAGATGCGACAACGTGCACAATTATATTCAATATTCAAAAAGTTAGACAAGATGATAAAGTGACATATAATCCATGGAATTTGTCATGCAACAACTATCCATCAATATAATTATGTTCCAAACACAGCATCATATCCATTAGTATCCATGACATAACAAGAAAATGCGACAATATAGAAATTAAGCTAAATTGGCACTATACGCCTAAATGTCCACACATGTCTAATAAGATCAAATATCTAAATATAATGTCCAAGATATAACCAATCACTATCAAAACATGTCTATGAGCAAAGAAACAACAAGCTACTGATCTATAAAAAGTGTGGGCACTACATCCCCCTCTACTAAAATTAGACTTCCTCCTGGAAGTCACTGAAAGAGATAGGGATATCTAGCCCTCAAAGGTATCACATCCTCCCAAGGTAGTTGTTGCCTCGTCATACCGGTCCCACTGTACTCTAACCTGGTCCAAGTCTCGACCCCGAAGGGCCAACCTCCGGTGCTCCAGTATGCGTACGGGCTCCAATCTCCACTGTCCTCCGTCCTCTACCTGTAATGTCGACCAATCCAAAACATGAGAAGCATCAGGTACATATCTACGTAGTACAGAAACATGAAAAACATCGTGGGCCCATGCAAGGCATGGTGGCAAAGCTAGGCGATAGGCAACTGGACCGATGACCTCTAAAATATCAAAAGGCCCCACAAAATGAGGTGATAGCTTAGAACCCTTTCCATAACAGATAGGACTCTTATGCGGACGAACTCTCAAGAAGACTTTGTCACCCACTGAGAAGTGATGATCAATCCTCTTGGTGTCTGCATACGCCTTTTGGTGTGCTCTGGCCTGCTCAAGATGTTGTCTAATCAACACAACCTGCTGCTCTAAATCCTGAAGGTAGGCTGGTCCCAGAATAATCCTGTCATCTAGTCTATCCCAACTCAAAGGTGTCCTGCAAGGTCGTCCATACAAAGCCTGGTAAGGAGCCATACCAATGGAACTATGATAGTTGTTGTTGTAGGCAAACTCAACTAGATGCAACTAGTCTTCCCATTTCTTCTACTGATCCATCACATACATTCTCAACATGTCCTCTAACACCTGATTAACCCTCTCTATCTACCCATTTGTCTCTGGATGATAAGCTGAACTGAAATTGATCTGAGTACCCAGAGCGGCCTGAAAAGAAGTCCAGAAAACTTGAAGTGTAGATAATATCCTTGTCATTTATGTTGGTCTTCGGAATGCCATGCAACCTAACAATGTCCTCCATAAACACTTTGGCAATGGCCTGTGCATTATAGGTGACCTTGGTTGGCGAAAAATGCGCAACCTTGGTCAACTTATCCACAGTGACCATAATGGCATCATGACGATAAGAAGACATAGGAAGTCCGACTATGAAGTCCATGGAGATCACATCCCATTTCCACTCGGGAATATCATGAGGGTGTAAAATTCCTGCAGGATGAGAATGCTCTGCCTTGACCCTCTGGCACTCAAGGCAACGTGCAACAAAATCTGCTATGTCCCGTCGAAGACCTGGCCAATAATATAACTCCCTCAGATCGGCATGCATTTTCTTCACTCCTGGATGTGCCGCATATGGGGCTCGATGAGCCTCTGTGAGGATGAAGCTACGTAGATCACCTGACTTAGGCACGTAGATGTGCCTATGGAACTAAAGCAAACCATCTGTCTCTAAAACACACCTAGAATATCTGCCCTCTAAAGAACCCTGTGACTCTAACATCTGTCTAGCTCCCTCATAAAATCTGTCCTCTGGAAGGTGCTCAAGAATCCTGCCTCTCAAATCTAACTGAAGTGTCAAAGAAGCAAGCACATGTCGTCGTCTACTAAGTGCATCTGCAACAACATTTTCCTTCCCTTTGATATACTGAACCTCCATGTCATACTCACATAGGAACTCCATCCAACGCCGTTGACGAGCGTTGAGGTTCGGCTGTGAGAAGATATGCTGCAAACTCCGGTGGTCTGTCCTCAAAATGAAAGGCCTACCCAAAAGGAAATGTCACCAATGCACTAGAGCATGTATAACTGCTGCAAGCTCCAAGTCATGAGTAGGATAATTAAGCTCGTAGTCCTTGAGCTTACGAGACTCAAAAGCAATAACCCGACGCTCCTGCATAAGAACTGCTCCCAAACCCTCTAGTGATGCATCGGTACAAACAACAAAATCCTCTGTCGGGTCTGGAACTGCTAAGATGGGCACCGTGGTTAACCTTTCCTTAAGCAACTGAAAGGCTTGCTCACATTTCTCTGACCAATCAAACTTCTTCCCTTTCCTCTGAAGAGAAGTAATAGGGTGAGCAATCCTAGAAAAGTCATGTACGAACCTACGGTAATACCCTGCCAAACCCATGAAACTCCTCACCTCAGTAACTGATGTGGGTGCTGGCCAGTCCAAGATAGCCTATATCTTAGAGGGATCTACGGAGATACCCTCGCCTGAAATGATATGACCCAAGTATTGAATCTCTGTCTGAAAGAAGCTACATTTTTCCAAGTTTCCATACAACTTCTGCGCTCTCAAAACCTGAAGTACCTGTCTCAAATGCTCCTCGTGTTCCTCCTCAGAACGAGAATAAATCAGTATGTCATCAAGGAACACTAAGACAAAGCGATCCAGAAATGTCCTGAATACTCCATTCATGAGACTCATGAAGACAGCTAGGGCATTGGTCAAACCAAATGGAACCACTGTGAACTCATAATGCCCATAACATGTGCGGAAAGCTATCTTATGGATGTCTGCATCTGATATGCACAACTGATGATACCCTGAATTGAGATCAATTTTGGAGAATACTCTCACTCCACACATCTGATCAAACAAGTCATCAATCCTAGGGAGTGGATAATGGTTGGTTATTGTGACTTTGTTGAGCTTCCTGAAGTTTACACAAAGTCTGAGAGAACCATCCTTCTTTTTCACAAATATGACTAGCACTCCCCAAGGAGATACACTAGGGCAAATGAGACCCTTATCTAATAATTCCTCTAACTGAATCTTGAGCTCATGAAGCTCTAGAGTCATCATCCGATAAGGTGCCCTAGAAACTGGTGTTGATCCGGGTACTAAATCAATGGTGAAATCTACCTCTCTATGGGGTGGTAAACCTGGAAGCTCGCCTAGAAATACATCTGCATAATCCCTCAATACTACATGATCATCTAAGGGTGAATGCTCTGGAATGCTCTCAGATCAATCACTAATGGTGATAGAAAACAACTGACAACCCTTACACATGCTCCGCTTGAGTTGCTTAGCTTATATCATGTGCAAGAAGATAGGTCTCTGCATCCCTGATATAAAAACTGCACTCCCAAGATCATCCTGACACTCAATAACCTTATTTTTGCAATCCACCTTAGCTCGATGAGACTCGAGCCAATCCATACCAAAAACTACCTGATAGGAACCTAGAGGGATAAATCGGAGGTCAAGAGTAGTGGAGAAGGCTCCTAAATCAAGTATGCAACTCTCCACATACGAGTCCACGGCGAGTTTGGCCCCAGAGGCCAACTCAACCTACCAACTATCTGATTGCCTAGCCACCACTAGCCCACATTGGTCCAATAAAGAAGGTGATAAAAAGGAATCTGAAGCACCTGAATCGAAAAGTACTGAGACAAAAGTACCCCTAATAGTACCTATCATCTCAATGACTATGGCCCGATGCTCAACCTGGTGGTTTTTCAACCACTACATAAACACGATGAGCGTGTCCTACATCACACACCATTTGCTTAGATCTAGTATCTCTCTTTGTATCCATGGTATTGGGTTTTTGTGGGTACATGTGCACATATTGATATGGAGATCCACAAATAAAACAACCTCATGTACCCCTCTGAGATGGGGTCCCTCTTGTACTCTGGTCTACTGATCCTACCGGTTCAACCCTAGCAGACTGCTAAGAGCGAGCTGGCTATACCTGCATAGTGAGTTCCCTACCTCCTATCCCTGGCTCCACCAAAATGACCTCTAGAAACACCTCTCTGAAATCCATGTGTCTGTCTAGCCCCCTGCTGCGGGTGGCCCTGTTGTTATTTCTGTCGCTGCGGGGTGTGGTGGGGCCCTTGTGGCTGATGGCAGAGGCCAAAATCCTCCTCTAGGGGGTGGTGCCAGTACCTCATGGCCTCTGACTCTAGAAGGCATGTATTCTCTCCTGAGAACTTTCTCTTGTTTTTATCATGATGCTCCTGTGCCTTGGTCGTATGTTCTCCTCAGCTAAGTAGGCCTTCTCAACGACCTTCTCAAGTATGGGAGGAGATAACATCCTAACTGCTCCTGGTATATCTATATTAAGGCCTCGAATAAACCTGTTAACCTGTAATTTCTCATCTTGTAGGTAGTCTACATACTGTAAAAGATCCAGGAATCTGCTCTCATACTACGCTACTATGCCATATCCCTATCGTAAGTCGTGAAACTCATCAATCCTCTTCTGCACAAAATGCTCTGACATATAACGAGCCCTAAAAACACTCCTTGAACATCTCCCAAGTCACTATCTCTTGAGTCAAATGGAGCTTCCACTCCTCATTCCTACACCAAATTCCTGCTGTGTCTCAAAGGAGGTGTATGGCAAAACCTTGCCTTGACATTTCTCTCGTACGAGTGTAAGCCAAAGCAACTATCCAAACTAAGGAGCCATGACTCAGCCCCAAAACCATCTATAGAGCCAGTGTAGGTGTGTGGCTGTAAGCAAAGAAGGTCCTTGATCACACTACCTATATCTCTATCCTGAGCGATGCAGTCCGATAGGCGAAGGGAGTCGCCTATCCTCGAATGGTCCCTCGAGACTATGTGAGTGACTACGACGTAATGAGGCTACCCTATTGTGATGAATGGAAGGTCTACGTAACTTCTCACACCTTGATGTATCATGCTCTGGCAACTCTAAATGTGCGTCCTCACCTAATGGCTCCTCGTCTCCCAATGGTGTCTCCACTCTCGTCTCATGCGGTTGGTGGTAGGCATTGCTCCACAATACCTATCAGCTGGTGCAAGGCCTCTAATATCCGAGGCCCAAATTTTGGTGCTTGCGGCTCCCGCGTAGGTGCACTATGCCCCAGACCTCTAACTGATCATCCTCGCTTGGGCGCCATCCTGCGCACAGGGTGAGTGAAGAAGTTATTAATTTAAAATTTAATGGTTGCGGATGATTCATTTTAACTATTTATTTTTATTCATTTATTTATTTTAGTGTTGTTAAAATTACCGTTAACTATTGTAATTAGTTACCAGTGGTTTGCATGTGCGAACCTTTGCTCTGATACCAACTGTAATGGCCCTCCTAGGACACCAAAAGAATGCACCAAATGTGACCAAAATTTCAGGGTAAATTTTAAAAAAAAAGAAAGTTTAGTTAATATTAATACATCCTTTATGTCATTTCCTGATAATTACTAATTTTATACTATTTTAGCCCACCTGATTAAATGAATTATTAGCTTAGACCCGACACAATTTTCATTTATTTAATTATTATTAGTTTTAGCTAAAAACATCTACTATAGACTACACCCCCGCTTTTATTTGTCCACAATCACTCTTCTTTTATTTTATCATGGAATCCCACAAAGTCCCATGACTTGGAAGGTGTAGGGAGAAATATCCACCCTTGGATACTTTTTCTTTTAACCCTCAGATCTAAAACCCTAAAATTTCCCTAATATTTCTTTAAGTTCCTTTTTCTTTTCTCCTTTCTTCATTTCATTTTGTTGGTGACATTTGCAGGTTACAGGAAGAAACTATAGAGTTAGTTGTTCCCCATTTTACTTGTAATTCATAATGGAGTTCCTTTGATATATATATATATATATATATATATATATATATATATATATATATATATATATATATATATATGCATATATCTATATGTTTATATTGTTTATTATTATTTCATTTTATTTTATTATTATTATTATCTTTTTTTTTTCATAGGTTTTACAGTGGCCGGATCAGATGAGGGAAGGTTTTAAATTGGTTTGAGCGGAGAGTCATGGCAGGTAGAGGGCGCAGGGGAGGGCGGACAACAGGGTCGCAGCGGGATAGGGTTGCACGGGCCGGAATGGTTGTGGGTGTGTGAAAAGGGGTAACGCCCATTTGGAGCAATGGAGGGGTCTGGGCGTGCAGGGAGGCTGCGGTTAGGGCAACAGGGGAGGCGCAGCAGTGGCCTGGGGAGGTTGGGGGTGGAATAGGCCGCGGGCGGCAGAGTAGGGGGGGTGTATGTGGGGGTAACGCCCCCGTGAAGAGTACAGGGGTGGGGGGGGGGGGGCGAACCCCCCCACCTATCCATTTTTTTTTTTTGTAATGTTTATAATTTTTCTTTTTTTTTAAATAAAATAAATAAATCCATTTTATAAATATACAGTATATTATATATAAATATACCCATATATATATATATATATATATATATATATATATATATTATATAGTATGATATATAATATATATTATTCTATATACATATATTTATTGCAGGAGTGTAACATGGTTATACCAAAATATATAAAGACATTTTATATATATAACACATGAAAAACTTAATCATCCAAGTTGGAGAACAATAGATAAATTTAGATAATGTTATTTGATATGACATCCAATAGTCATTTCCAACATGCTTGCATTAAGAAAATTTCATTATTATATATATATATATTTTGTGACAAAAGCAAACGATTGTAGCAAACCTATTTCAATTAAGGGAAGATGCTTGGAAACAAGTTTTACACTTAGTGAAGGATGATGAAAAATCACATCTGTCTTATTATTAAAGCCATTTGTCAAGTTAGCTAGAAAAGAGATTAATGCTAGTTTTATTTTAATCACTAAATTGCAATGTTACAAGGAAAGATGTATTTCACAAATGGTATTTTATTTCTCATTCAATAATGTTACAAAAATTTACAAGGAAGTCTATAACAAGAATACTACACATCTAATAACTCAACCTTTCTTCAAGAAGGAGGTTCCATCAATCCATAAAATATCAACTATTTTCACAAGCTTTCTTTTCAATGGCTCAAGCTCACATATCCACTAAATTTCCATGATACATGACATACTCATGTAGTACTAGTACCGACTTCTAGACAAGAATGAAGGAAAATTGTGCAAGTAAAGAAAAACTCAAGTCTACAAGTGATACCGAGGTACAAAAAGAGAGAATTTTACAAAGAAAAGAAAGCTTTACATAGCCATATCCCACAAGGGGTTACAAGGAGGTGATGTCCACAAGGAGGAAGAAGATGCCAAAAGGACTCCAACAAACACCAACTATCAAATGCTTGAGCTTCAACTAGAGTGAATTTTAAGTAAACTAACAAGGAGAAAGATCTTGTTTTCCACCCAACCATAGGCATCATCAGTGCCTCTCCCAAGGTTTGGATGCATGCTAGCCTCCCCCAAGCCCACGGGAAAGAGATCAACCAACCAAAACTTGCACAAGATGGAGGGTAAACTAATAATGCTACAAGCACACAAAAATAAGGACAAATACAAAAGAAAACTCCAAAATTTACCAAGGAGGAGAACCTATGTTCTTCCTCAAAAGTGGAGAAGAGAGGAGAAAGTTCTCCAAAAAATTATATTCCAAAAATGCTCTTGCACAAAGAAAAAAACTTCATACCCTCCTTATTGCTCCTAATTTCAATCCAAAAACCCTCCTTATTCCTCCTCCCTTTCTCCAAGTCCTTCTTGGAAGGATTTTCAAACCCCAAAGGGTTTCCTTACCAAGAATGGGGAAGGAGATTCAAGCCAAATGAATCAACTTTCCCCACCTCAACCATTGAGGGGGAAACACTAAGACCCTTACAAGGCTTGTCCATCAAGCCTTGAGGATTGAGAAGGAAAATTCCCTCTCTCTTCCCCCACACTCCAAAAATCCATCATGTCATATGATGGAGGGAGTTAAAAACAAGCGAGAAACAAAAATCTAAATACAACAAATAACAATTTCAAGCAACCAATCTAACAACTAAGAGGAAATGCAACACAAGCAAAAAGACACAAGAGCCTACCTCAAGGAAAGCTCTCCAAAAAGCTCTCCAACTTCAAATTTCTCCACACCTTGACTCAAGAAAATCTCCAAACTCTAAATCACCACAAGCATCCCAAGCAACAAGGTTCCAAAGAAAAAGTCCCTCTCTTTTCCCATGAATGGGAATGTGAAGAGGAGCAAGAAAGCATCCTCACAAAATGAGGGGGTGATATGTGTCACCCCTCTCCCTCATCAAGGTCAAAGATACCAAAACAAAAGAGAGAAAGAGTAAAACTGTCTTTTTGCCCTCTTCTCCCAAATTCCCTTAAATGTTAGCAAGACAAAACTAGTGAAACTTTTGATAAACACTCAAATCCACATCCCTTACATGGATGTGACTAAACAAGAGGTAAAAAGGGAGGGAAAACTCCCTCTAGTCTTAAAAATAAGCCCCCCTACCCATTAGGTAGGGTCCAAGGGCTCATTTTTATGTTAGGGGGACTCCCAAGCTAAAAAGGGGTCCCCAAAAATGCCCAAAATACCCTGAATTTCGGGTTTTGCATTTTTTGCACAAGGGTAGAGGATGTGGGGACCACCCAAGGGTCTCACATGTGACCCTAAACCCTTGTGATTAAGTGACTCAATAAAAAAAATCAAAAATTTAAATGAAGGTGGAATTATTTACTCCCAAAACAAGCTTACATCATAATTAACTACCCTAAACAAAATTAATAATTCAAAGCACAATACATTACATAAAATTGGGGTCACTCATAGTGCCCAAAATAATAATCTCCTATACTAAGGCTTCACACAAAGAACATGGCTAGGGCTCAGCCCCTAAGCTGCTTGTGCAAGATTGAGTAGCTGGCCTGAATCCCACATTCTCCTATAAACCTGTCACCTGCACACTCATTGCACACATTAACCGCACCTGTCCAATACAATATAATTCAATGACATAGTAAGATATCAATAAGTTCTAAACTAACCTAACATCCTACTGAAATCAAGATGCGACAACGTGCACAATTATATTCCATATTCCAAAAGTTAAACAAGATTATAAAGTGACATATAATCCCACCATGCAACAACTATCCATCAATATAATTAGGTTCCAAACACATCATCATATTCATTAGTTTCTGTGACATAACAAGAAAATGCAACAATATAGAGATTAAGCTAAATTGGCACTATACGCCTAAATGTCCACACCTGTCTAATAAGATCAATTATCTAAATATAGAGTCCAAGATATAACCAATCACTGTCAAAACATGTCTATGAGCAAAGAAACAACAAGCTACTGAGCTATAAAAGGTGTGGGCACCACAGTTTAAGGGAACTTAGTAGATTTTTTCATTCAATTATCACTAGAAAGGATCTATTTATCCAAAAAAAAGAAAAAAAAGAGAGGTAGTTTATAGATCAAATTTTAACTTGCAGTACTTTTGACATGTCGATCGCGGCTCGCTCATCGAAAGTCTTGCAAGTTGAAATCGGGGTGGAAAAAACAAACCCTGAAGATATTCAAAGTAAAGAACAAAGCTACAGCCTATTCTCAGCGGAATTTGGAAAGCGCCACAGTCTCCATCTGTTGGGAACTACGACCAGATGGTTTCTGATCCACATCAATTTTTACAGCCAGAACTTGTTTTAAAAGGACATCTTCACTGTAGTGGGATGGCTCCATGCGAGGAAAAAAATGAATGCCATTGAAGAAGTCTATCGCATCACAAGAGCACAGTCGATAGTTTCTCCGTGTTCCACAATGTCGGGGTACTGGTTCACAGTCACTTTAATCTCTCGCATGGGAAGATTCTCGATTCATCCGATGGGATTCTTCTTCATGACAGTTTTCATGTTCGTGCTAGCCATTTCGTAAAACCAATAGTGAGGTACCAAATGCGGGGACTTTTACTGTGACAGAAATCATATTTCCTTCATTATTCTTTACTCATTCACCATACACATTTCCAGGGAAGCACCAGGGCATCCTCTTCTGCCTGCCACGAAAATGAAATCATCTCAAATTCATTCCCTCGACATGTATTTTGTTTATCTCTATATCTATTTCAAATAAACGCTTTGGCACATGAATTTTAGAGGCTAATTGCACACTATTGAGTTTCTTTGAATTGCCAATAGTGTGGAATCAACCTCTATAATTTTGATCTTGAAGGGATCGAATATCGATGACTTTTTTTGCATCAACTATTCGCTTGCAATTATTTGAGCTCAAAGCTGAAAAGGGAGGTTTATTGGGTTTTCCTCATTTTTAAATTTTGGTCCCTTTAAATACAAATTGCATTCATGTGAAAAATGTGGGCGTGAGCAAGAGGATAAAGTGGAGCACATAACAGATATTATTTGGGTAAGAACAATCTAAGTCCTGGAATAGGTGTGGGACATATAAGTATTTAATTCTCATATTTTATTTAAAAATCTCTCTTTCGAATGAAAGATGAAATCTGCCTTTCACTCATATGGCCAATTGCTAGTGTGGCTCAAGATCAACATGATAAAGCAAAACACATATCATATATTATTTGGGTAGGAACAATCCAAGTTGGGGAATAGGTGTGCGACATGCAGGGATTTAATTTTCACATTTTTACTAAGTCGTGGAATAGGTGTGGGACATGCAAGAATTTAATTCCCACATTTTTATTTAAAAATCCTTCTTTTGAATGGCAGATGAAATCCACATTTCGCTCATATGGCCAACTGCTAACATGGCTCAATTATCGATTATTATTCACACATCACCTTCTCCCCTGCAAGTACTTGAGCTTGAAATTGAAAACACGTGTTTATTAGGTTTTCCTCATTTTTAAATGTTGGTCCCTTTAACGTGAATTACATACATGTGCATAATGCGGGTGATATCAAGACGAAAAGTGGAGCACATAATAGATATTATTTGGGTGGGAGAAATATAAGTTGTTGAATAAGTGTGGGGCATGCATTTATTTAATTCTCACACCTTTATTTCTAACCTTTGATTTATGCCTTTGTCCTCCTTGAACATTCCTTTTACGTGTCCGCGTTACCTGATCCCACGAGAGTAATGCCAACTATCAACTTGTCATATCAACATACCTCCCTCCAAAGCATCTTCTTGGGAAAAAGCACGTTGCACTGCCCTTCACGCTTCCAAGGTGTACATCACCTACATCATCCAAACCTAAAAAATTGTGTGCCTCGCTGTTAGGGACAAACCCTATTTGCTTCCATGATAGCTACAGAAAAACCCTAATCACAATTGTGTATGAAGCCCCTACCCTGGGGTTTTAGGTCCTCAATATATCCTTGTCTCTAAATTATCCCTTCAAATGCAAAATTGAATTCCCCTTACATTTACTTGTGTTCTGACTACCTGTAAAAGACAAGAGTTGAAATTACAAACAACTATTGACATCAATAGTATTGATCGACCACTCTGTGCATTCTTAGATATATCCAAAATATTTTTCCTCGACCCCTTGCACACCATATGCACTTTATATTTCAAATAGTTGACACTAAATGTCGCACAGCCAAAAATCATTACACCATAAAAATGAAAAGTGACAAAATAGTACATCTCGATTGTTGAGTTACATCTTTTTGCAGCCCATACGTCCAGTGTGGTTTGGTTTCAAACTGAGACCCTAGTGAATTCTCACATATTTTTATTTTGGCCCCTTTAAACTCACATTACACTCACATGAATAATGTGCACGAGATTGAGATGATTAAGTCGAGCACATACAATAGATATAATTTAGGTAGGAACAATATTCTTTGTGGAATAGATGTCGGACATGCAGGTATTTAATTTGCCCCTTTTGATTTACAACATTCTAACTTTTTGTGTGTCACCTATTCTCAACAATTACTTGAACTTAAAATTAAAAAGGGAGGTTTATTGGATTTTCCTCATTTTTTTATTTTTGGTCCCTTAAAACACAACTTGCATTCATGTGAGTAATGCAGGTGAGATCAAGATGATAAAGTGGAGCACATAACATTTTTTTTTGGTTAGGCACAATCTAAATTGGGGAAATGTGTGGGACATGTAGGGATTTCATTCACACATTTTTACTTATTCGTGGAATAGGTGTAGGACATGCATGTATTTAATTCCCACATTTTTATTTTAAAATCCCCCTTTCGAATTGCACATGAAATCCACCTTTCTAATATGGCCAACTGCTAGTGTGTATTCATTATTGATGATTTTACGTGCATCATTTGTTCCCCTCCAAGTACTCGTGCTTGAAATTGAAAACGAACATTTATTGGGTTTTCCTCATTTTTAAATTTTGGTCCTTTTAAATGCAATTTTCATTCATGTGCATAATTTGAGTGAGTTCGAGACGAAAATATGGAGCACATAGCAGTTATTATTTGGGGGGAACAATTTAAGCCATGGAATAAGTATGGGACATGCATGTATTTATTTCTCATGCTTTTATTTCTAGCCTTTGATTCATGTCTATGTCTTCCTTAAACATTACTTTTACACATCCTTGCTGCATGATCCCATGGGAGTAATGACAACTGTCGAGTTGCCATATCAGTAGATCTCCCTCCCAAGCATCTTCTTGGCCAAAAGTATGTTGCGTCGCCTTTCACATTTGTACTTCACATTTATCATCCACATCTAGAAAAACTGCATGCCTCACGACTAGAAGCAAACCCTATTTATTCTAACAAATCAAGGTTCTTATATATCTCCAAAATATGTTATCTCAACCCCTTGCACACCATATACACTTTCTATTTCAAACACTTGAAACTAAATATCGCACAGCTAAAAATCTCTACGCCATAAAAAAGGAAATTTTAATCCTATAGGGAAATCTTGAAGGGTACAATCTTAAATTTTTTATAACACTAACTCCTAAAAAACAACTGTGACAGTCTTGAAATACAGAGTTTCTTATAAAACTTGAATGAGATAGGTAAAGGAGAGAGAGAAAGACTGAAACCTACTATGTAAACCCTAGGTGTGATGATATTATAGAGTTATAATTCTAAAGGACAAATATTATAGTCAATAATTGACTATCATGGTGGTTGGGATATAAGAAGTTTAAAACAGATAAGTTTGGTACAATCAAGTATTCCATGTTACAAGACAGTGTAAGATTGTGATGGAAACATATTGAAGAGATAATAATGTTCTTAGTGTTCATGGAGTAGATATTGATGACGTCTTACATATCCAACTTAGCCTAGGCTCTAATCGAGGTAAACTTATGATGTCATGAGTTAGAATATCAGTATTTTTTTGGATGGTCAAGTAATAATAAGAGACTCTAACAAGTTACATTGATATGAAGGATAGTTCCAGGAACTCAATTAGAGAAGTTTTGAGTAAGGAGTCCAAAGTAATCTACAAGGGTAAACGTAACAAAAGCTAATTAGTGGAAAGGGAGGCTAGTGATTATTACACGATGGATCCAGTCAAGAAGAAGGTATATTGAGGACCCTATACGTTGCTCAAGAAAGGTAATTTTTTTCATAGAAGGAGTCTTTGTGAGGTATTAAGGGAATGCTTGAGTAGAGCATAAATAGAAGATATTATTTGGGTTTAAAAAATCTAATCCATGGAATAGGTGTGGGAAATACAATCCAACTTCTTGATCTAGCTTTCAATCATATAACTTGTCATTCTGACGGCTCAATTGTCGATGCCTAAATGTGCATCAACTATTTCATGCAATTACTCAAGCTTACAATTAAAAACAAGGGCTACAAATTTCTACAAGAAGTTTTCATTGTGGTTGGGTCCCGAACATGGAAGCAATTGGATTTTTACTTTTTTTCATTCTCACCTCTTTAAGTGAAAATTGATCTTACGTGAATAATGCTTAACTCTAATCATTAACCTCATCGTTGGAGAGAAACCCAATCTAAAATTTGCATGTAATCACTACATTAGGATGTTAAGTCCACTCCACATCTTCATGCCTTTTTCATGTCCCATGAAATGTGTATTTCAATTCCCCTTGAGTTTACATATGTTCTAACTACCAAATAAATGCAAGGGCTGAAATTTCAAACAATTATTCACTTCGGAAGCATTGTTCGACCACTCCTTGCACTTAGGATTGATAGACATGTCATGCGGTTCTTAGAAGGTATAGTTTCCCATTGGCTCCCTGTTCCACTTTCCCTCCCCTTGCAATTTTCCACCCTCAAAGCCCTTACTCTACGCCCATCTTCCTCTCCCATTGTTTCTCTTCCTCCAGTTTTATTTCTTCTAAAGATCCCCTTCGGCATTTCCATCGTACATTTCATGTGCTATTACAATCTCACAATAACAAGGAATCGTGCCTAAATTCTCTAAACCTTTTCCCACACTCTTAAACCCCTCTATATTTCCCTTCCCCGCCCTTCCATACTGTCAGTCCTTTCTTCTTGTATGGCTTCTTGGTCTACCCTCTTCTCTGTTTGTCTACGTTTGACAATTGTATTCTCCATTACTTGTGCATGTCTTACTTAATGTTTTAAAAACATCATTTCTTTCTTCCCTTTCTTCTTTTTGCACCATACTTTGTTCTCATTTTCGCATCATTCACACGCCACATCCCTTTCGGCGTTCACATTGTATTGCTTGTGTGTGATTGCTAGTTGGTATACAATTCATAATCAATCTACCAACTTTTTGTTTTGTCAAAGGGTCATTGGCACGTTAACCTCTCATATACAAGATTATAGCGGGTTGACTTCGAGTCAGCCTATGAGAAATGTATTGTGGGTCCTTGTTTTAATTAAATTTTGGTCAAAGTTTAAAATACTTGAAACTTGATTGAGAGAATGAGGCATACATATAGGTGGTCGATTTGCCGTTAATAAGTAGTTGGCCATCATCTCATGCAACTACACAATCTAAACTAATTGGGTTGTTTCAATGACCCGTACAACATTATTCATAACTAGTATAATTTTAATTAATAATATATGTCATGTAGTAAATATTTCAACATTTTCCTTTAGTACGAGAATAGGGAAGGAAACTACATATTATTGGAAACACACATATTTTTATGCGTACTCTACCATTAGTGACCGCTTGCATGAAACATGTGTATGCATCCACTTACAATGTGTGGTGAGCTTCTCACTGTCACATGCACAAACCTAAGGCATCCTCATTTGTTCTTCGTTTTAGCTTCAATGAGTGTTGACCTTCACACTGACACATATAGGAACACATTCTTTTGTTCATGTTCTCACTTCCAATGAGTGTTGAACTTCTCACTGACACATCATGCATGAAGCAATTATATACATATATATCTACAATGAGTGTTGTGTTTCTCACTGTCACGAAAACACAAAAAAAATAGAGGATTGGGTCTTCATTATCTTCAGTGAGTGTTGGACTTCTCATTGAAGAACTTGTGTTTACAACCACCATTTTAGATGATTGCCACTTGATCACGAACAGTATAAGACAATCAACATTGCTACTTGGAAACCAATCTCAACTTTAGTTCTTTTGGTGCAATTTTTTTTGCCACTATTACAATTTGTAACCTCTGAGTGGGCTTGGAAATTGAGGATCTATAGGTCATATTTTGTGTTTTTGGTTGTATATTAGAGCCTATATTTTAGGCTACCAGTTATAAATAATACAAACTGTAAAATTTGTTTTTTATAAAATGTTTTATAAGGTAAACAAGAATTTAGAGGAAAATCTAGCAAATTGTAAGTAGGTTCTCTATTGAAAAGTGTGCTTATAATACAAAATGTTATTAAAAAATATAGGCCAGTATAATCTCCAGCCCAAATACTAACATGAAAAAATTGGAACAATTGACAATTTTTATTTGACAAGCATACTTGATTTGAAATTTCAGATTTGTCTCTGAGTTAGTGGCGAACTTAAGGTCACTGATGAGCCTCCTTCCTCTATTGCCTCCAATCTCTAGTTAATTTAGTTCAATTAACCAAGTGGGTATTGATGTTCAATGGTTTCAAAATTGTGTTTATTTTTTCATGAACTTCCACTTGCAAGCAAAAATATGTGTATGGGTGTTGGGTACAACCGATAATGCGCCCATGTATAGATATTTTTATGGTTTGCTTTTTATGAAAAAAAATATTTATTTTCAAAAATCGTTAAAAATAAGGATTTCTAAAATGATTAGGGTACAATTTTACACTTTGTAGAAAATTTTCACCTATTTTCCTATAATTTCACAATTTTATTTTTTATAAAATTTGTAATGAAATTTATACAACTCAATAAAAAATCTATGAAACCCTAAATTTATACAAAACAACTTTGAAATAATATTTTGCAATAAATTATGCAACTTTACTCCAATACCTCTTTAGTGTGCAAGTTGTGTTGCTATACTTCTTTTTTTTTTTTAAAAAAAACGGGTTTCTTGTAGATCTCACACTCCTATTGTTGCAAATGAATAAGGCTTTGATCTCTCTCTTTGTCTGCCCACTTTTTGCACTCCTGCTGCAATATTCTCTTGCACCTATATTTGCTCCTTTAACAATCACACCTTTCAAACAAATATTTTGTCATAGCAGCATACAGAATCTTGAAGTTATATGCATATAAATTATAGAGCTCCTTTTCAGCTTTCCAACAACAAAAAAAATGGCCTCAATCCAATACATGATGCAAAAGATACATGTATTTTACTAAAAGCCACTTTGCTGGAATTTAGTGATGACTTTGAAATGACTCATTTCTTTCTCTATAAAGCAATAATAAATGAGAAGCTTCAAACATTCCTTTCAAATGCAAATTATTCTAAATGGGGATTTTTCTAATCCACACACTCTACCAAATAAATAAATCTTCCATCTCTATTCCAACACAGTGGCAAACAAATAAATCTCACATTACTCTCACACTTCACCAATCAAATAAATTAAAAGTCTCTAAACTAAACATAAAATAAAGGACGAGACTTTTATGAATAGGGACAACCAAATAAAAACATTTTCCTTGGTCAATCACACCATCATTTTCATACTCTTCATAGGCACTTCGCTATAACTTTCTCCTGTTCTTACCTGCTTCGATACCAAATAAAATTTTGGTCGGAGTTTTACTCACTTAAAACTTGATTGTATATTTCAAAGAGAACAAGACATACATTTAGGTGTTTGATCTCATATTAATGAATTGCCCATTATTTCATGCAACTACACAATCTAAACTAAGTGGGTTGTTTCCTATGTTGCCATGATACGGTATAGGTACAGGTTTGGGTATGTACTTGATACGCCGATACATCAATTTTAAAAACATTCAATATACTTAAGATTTTACATTTTTTTATGATATATGAATATTGTATTCTTTTGTGTTTCATCCATTTCTTTTGAGATTAATTTTTGTGTTGCGATGGTGGCCATAAAAGATGTATATAGGGAGCTCCTAAAGGACCCATTTAATGAGATTGACTCTAACCTCACAATGATAACTAAAGAGGTTAATCCAATGGTTGGTTCTTGCATTCATATTATCCAAAATCACCTTATAATCCTCCTTAAGGATGCGGGGAGGAGTCAATGTTGTGCCTTGGTAGTTTTTGGGAAAGGATGCTCTTTGAAACTTTAAGCTATGCAATTTGTGGTTCCTAATTTTTCTATTAGTATTGAAGATCGTCTAAGATTTGATATCATAAATAACTTGTATAGAGGCTCATATATATGTCCAAATTTCTCTAAATAGCTTCTTTCCTTGGCCAATTGCGATGATCCCAAACAATTACCTCAAACATTCTTAATATTCTTTGAATTTTTTTTCCTCAATAAACTAGAGGGATTTTAAACAATCTCTAGGTTTCCTTGTGGTTGTCATGCCCTCCTAGTCTAGTACTCAATAAAATTGAAGTTTGTTCGAGTTAAAATTAAAAATTAAAAAACTTTTTTAGAGTCTCCCCACTGCCCAACCCTACTGATATGTCCCAGGTACATCCCGAGTACGTCAAAACGTACTTGATACATACATGGACGTACCTGGGATGTATCAGTACCAAACCCAGGACGTATCCATACCGGGTACGTATCCATGGGGTACGGAAGGGTGGGAGACAAACCTTGGTAACATAGGTTTTTTCAACAACATTATTCACACCTAATTCATATTCTCACTCACACTCTCACATAATATTTATTTTAACTAATAATATGTCACATACTAAATATTCCAACAATTTCTAGCCACTTGCCTACCTAATGATATCCATGGTACCCTCAAATAACACCTTCAAATCATCTGTATAGCCTTTGTAGGCCCTCCTAAACCTTCCCATGACCTCTTACTCCTAAACCATGTAGGGCTAATGAAGCACAGTTTGAGCTTATACTATAGCTGTCATCATCGGCCTTGGTCAGTGACATTATTTATTTGAAAGTTTAACCCAGAGATTCAAACCACCATATATAGGGTCAGTCATTTTCAAAACAAGAATTCCACACCTGCAATGCTGGCACTCACAAACCAAGATTCCCCCTCAGGATTTCTTAAGAGAAATAGGGTAAAGGAAACTCATCAAAGGGAAGACAATTTGCAACAGAAGGCCTTGAAATTTCAAAAATAGGGGAATTGATTAGTGAAGCATACCAAGTCTTTAGAGTTCCCAAATGTAGTCCACTGAGTTTCTTTTATCCTTCATAACTCATAAAGAAACTTCACCAAAGGCAAATTGCAACAAAGGGCTTTCAATTTTCAAAAATAAGGGATTCAGTTAGTGAAACAAACCTAGTCTTTAGAGTTACAAACGTGGTCTACTAAGTTTCTTCTATCCTTATTACCTTGAAAAGGAACTTCACCAAAGGAATTCAAGTTGCAACAAAAATCCCACAACCATGTCTCACAAAGCACTCAAGCAAAGAGAGAATAGCCCACTAAGAAGAATACTTTAAGTTAGTAACCCTTTGCCTTATCTTCTTTATTTACACAAGTTTTATTATATATGTGCATGCTTCAATTCATTTGTGTTATGGCTTGGGCTTATCACCACTTATCATCTTTGCTTCATTGACTACATACCACCACAACCCTTCCCCTCTCCTCTCTTGTGGCTTCCTAAAACCCAAAAAATAATCTTATTCAATTGCCTCCAAATACATGCCTTCTATCCTAAGTTAGGTATACCCCTTTGATGTATCTTGGAACTGTTTCTACAACCCTAAAAAATCCCCGTTATTTCATTACCCCCTTCACTTTATTGTCTTCCATAATGTAGGCTCTAGAAAGATTTTTGTTGCAGAATTTTTTTCTTGTGAAATAAAGTCAAATTGAAGGGATATGCCAAAATATGAAAAAGCTTATAAATTAATGGATGTCATATAGATTATTTGCAAGTCACAACCACCAAGCCACAAATGGTTATCATTTTAACACTTTGTGCAAGCAAATTCTCACAACATATGCATCTTGAAATGCTTCTTCATTGAGTCTTCATTATTTTAATAGAAATTTTCAAGGGGGTTGCATTCCTGAAAGTAGAATGCCGTTGGCAATGCTTAAAATATTTACAGCTTTTCATTTTGAAACTTGAAAAAAAATTGTGGAATTATCATGTCATAGAAATCCATCGATAAGGCATTGGATAAGTGCACTCTCAGAGCCTAAAGGAGTGTTGTTGTTCATGCTTATAATATTTATAGCTTTTCATTTTGAAACTTAAAATTCTTTTGCGTAGAAATCTATCAATAAGGTGGTGGATGAGTGCAGTCTCAGAGCCTAAAGACCCTCCCCCTCTCTCATTAGTCAAGTCACTCAACCTAAAGGCACCCCACCAACATATGAGAGGGAGGAACTTGACCTTTTGGTCAAGGGAGTGTTTCTCCCTCACTCCTTGACTTGAACGTCAACCACCTAAAGAACCTCAACCCGACCTAAAGATCAAGAACCTCCCACGATGTAGCTTGTCCACCACTAGAATATATTGTTGAATGGACCAAGGTGTTCGTCATTCTATAATATTTAACACCTATCACGAATTACGAAAATATGATCGGAGGTATAAGTAGAGATGCATGGCTATCCAGAAGAAATAGAGTGGACTTGTTTTTTCAAATCTTAGGTTGTGTGGGAGAGGAGCCTTGTATCCCAGAATTATTGCATCCTCCCTTGAGAGATGAAAGGATTCTAAGTACTCATAACAGGGTAGGCAAATAAAATGCAAATGAACCAATTCTAGCTCTAGTAAACGAAAGCAATAACGTTGATTTTGTGACTAATATTTGATTCACATGATAAAACTCATTCTCCATTGATTGAGTAGCAAACACCAGCTAGCTGATAGAAAGTTTTTTTAAAAATGTAATGTGGTGCTAAATACGATCAAAATGCTGTGTATGAAGATGGTGTGCATAAAATAGTTTCACTTGAATAATGACATACATACCTTGTGCATCTGCATCTCAACCCATTTCAAATGTCCTGACCATAACAAGGTTAAGCTGTTTTCTCGTATACATTAAGAATAAGCTTTAAAATATTCATTTATCATGCATGTTCTCAATATGCTGGAAGCCTACAAACACCAAATTGTATAGCTCTACTGTATAAATTCAAACTGCTTAGGGAGAAGTCTGGAATCTCGGAGAAAGCCCAAATATATTTTCTCAAACATACAATTATATACAAAGATTCAGTAGTTCAAATATATGCAATTTGGTTACATTAGTAACATTTATTCCATCTTGGGTATTGACTTGGTAGTACACAAAGACAAATAGAGCAGTAGATTTTAGTTGACCTGAATTTATGTAACCATAATAACAAGGAGATGGTATATTTCAGCCATAATAATAGGAAACAAATAATATAGGCGCTGTTTGTTATACTCCATCAAGGTATGTTATGAGTCATGACTATAAAAGCTGCTGTCTTGTTGTTTCCATCTTTATCAGTAATTCTTTGATGTCTGTTTCCATCCTTATTTTCATGTTATAATAGTGGTGATGAGCAGTTTCTAGGCTGTGCAATTCTTCAAGCTTTAGTCGTCTTCTCTCCTCAGTTTCAGTCAGACATAGTTTTGCAAGTTTGCTTGTATATTCTTCTTCTATTTTATTGTTTTTTGCAAGAGCAATTCGTTGAAGTCCCTCTGCTTCTCTGCGAGCATCATCTGCACGACTTTGAAACATCTGTGCCTCAGCATGTTTAATTCGAACAATACTATCCAGTTCATCTATTTCAGCTTTGTGCCTCGCCTTGTCATAGTGCAAATCTCCAGTTTCTATCTTCTTACCTGCATGATCTTGATCGCTGCTTTCACATACTTTCAGAACCTTACTAGCAACTTTTTCACTGGAGCTAGGGTTTATCTTATATATGGATTCTCGAACTGCAGTAACAAATTGATCGTGTTCATCTTCTCTGTCATTTGGGACAACAGGTTCCTTGGAAGTAAGATTCCTCATTCCAAAAAATTTGGAATCGCATTCTGCATAAATTAAGAAACACATTTAAACGGCTATCAGGACATTTACAATAAGATAACAAGAAGAGTAAATAAGTGTTGTATACAGTAAGAATAAACAAGCTAAAGCTAGGCAACAAGAAAAATAAGAATGCGTGCACATTAGCTTGATATGAAAAGAAGGGAAAGAGGAAAGAAAAGGGTATATGAGACCACAAGACCTGAGAAAGAGACTAACCAGCATGATGGAAATCAAAAACCTTTTGTTATAAGGAGGGTTAATGAAAGAAATCGGGGTAACTAAGTGAACAAGAAAGACATCGCATAAATTAGAGGTTGGTTGAGAAGATTCTTATTTTGAAGTTTGATGGAGTCAGGCAAGAAACAAAATTCAGGGCTTGGATAGGGAAGCTATACTGTTTCTTTTGGTTGAATCCTTTAGAAGACTTCAAAATATCCAATTTGCCACCTCACACCTTGATGGGCATGTATTTAATTGGTGACAAATGGTTGACCAGGAACAAGAGAATGATGCAGGTGATCAACCAGAAATAACCACTTTGGTGTGACAATTTGTAATCATAATTTTGCGACTTAGCACACTAGTAGATTAATTATTGCTTCTCAAGAATATGAAGCAACAAGAAACGGTGGCATACCACTCAACAGAAGTCCACCAGGCTTGCTTGTAGAAAATTTATTTTCACAAAGAGTAGTTATTGTGTACATTGATGAATTGAAAGAATCCGTTAAAGGGAATATAAAAGCTTTGAAGCCTACCACTCACAAGGAAGCCATCCAACAAGTAAATTCTTTTTGCAGGTGGCTAGGAGTCTATTCACAGCAGTTCCTACCCCCAAAGCTAGTTTGGCATCAAAGGAAAAATCAGAAGGTAATGTGAGAACTATTTCTCCATTTAATTCACTTGTTGAGCAGTAAAATGGAAGAAAAATAAACATGCTGCCATTTTGATTTACTCTCAAAGACGTCTGCTTTTATTGTAAAGAAGTCTTGTAACAGGGACACGAGGTGTAAATCTCTTGGAAGGATCTATATAATTGAAGTTGTTCATGAGGGAATAATAGAAATGGAAGAAAGCACGAAATATCCATTATTTCCTGTTGTTCATGGTGGACCTGAACCAGCACGAAATATCCATTATTTCCCGTGCTGCCATGATGGGAATCACCCAATATCAATAAAAACCAAAGAGAAGAACTGTAATGATGATCATCAATTCTAGAAGCACTCAAATTTTCATAGATGCAAGGGTGGTGTCATCTACAGATTTGTAGGTTGTCCCACTGCAAAATTTTCAGGTGGCAGTGGCCAATAACACCAATATGATATGATATTATAATGTATATAGCTGGAGACGCCGACATGTGGCACACATCCCCCTTAGTTATACGGTTATAATATATTGGTTCAAATAGGTGACTTGTGAAATTAGTTATTTAGTATACTAGGTAATGAGTCGGCCTACATTGGAATTAAGTTTTATCCACCCAATAAGAGTAATGAATGTCTATCTAAAATAGATGAATATCATTATGATGGAGGCAAGGTATGTGATGAGTCTTTTATTTGGTAGAAGCTAGTTGGAGGTGTTCCCCTTGAAGTGGCATTCCCATGTTGGCAAATCTTGTAGAGTTATTCCTTTTTTAAGGAGTATTGTACAGTGTTGCCTACCATAAAGGCACATTATTCTATTTATAAATTTATTGCATATTAGGGCATCTTGGCCCACAAATAACTCTTGCATTGTGTTAACCTTCATTGTATTCTAAATATTGCTTGGATTATTCCATTATTAATAATTATATGTGAAGATCTTACACACAAGTTTCAGACCTTTGATTTGAGCAAAAGTTGGGTTGAAACCCTAAATTTAAAGATTTTCCTATATCTCACAAACCGAAGGAAGCTACAATCCAACTTTCAGCTTTCTGCAATTTGTTTTGAGGAAGTTATTATGGTTTTAGGGATTTTAACAAATTTTCTCCACATCATAATTTTTGAATATTTTTTATTTTTTTACATTTTCAAAAAGCTAGCAAAAATTTAGCATGGGTCTGTTCTAGATGTTTTTGGATTTATTGTCGACTTTAGGCAAAAAAAAAATCCAGTCAAATTTTGTTGAAATGAGATATTCAGAGCAATTTTACATTTTTCTCCTTGTATCTTAGATAGGAAATGAGATCTCATAGATCCTAGTGTTCATGAAACCCTAGATCTAAGTAATGGATTGAGAATATCTCATAGAGTTGTTCATAGAGACACAAGAGATCATGTAGAATTTGGAGAATATTTTGAATAAATATGGAAAGGCAGAAAAAGAGGAGGATGATGATGATGATGATAGGGAGAATGCAGATGATGATAGGGAGAACGCAGATGATGTAGAAGAGGAGGAACATAATGATGACTAGGAGGATACAAATGATACAAAAGGAGAGGTACAATACCATGATGAAGTAGTGATGGCGGATAAGGGTTCATACAGTGTAGCTCCAAAGAAGGAAGCTTCAATATTTCAATTTCACATATGCATTTAAGGGAAGAAGGGTCATTGTGTCCATAAATTCCAGCAGCAACTATAACTTTATCGACAAAGAATATAGCCCAACATCTATAGGTTCACTTAAAAAGTATCAAGGAAGCACAAGCAAAAGGTAAGGAGCTTCAAGCTTTTGAATTTGAACCTCTATATGGGCAAATATGTTTAGCTTTCAGATTTTTATGCTTTCGATATGTATGGGTTTGCTATTATTCTTGGATATCCTTGGTTCAAGACTTTGGGAACAATCACTACTAATGAGCAAACGAAGTTCATGAAGTTTTGGTACAAGAGAAAGAAGGTCACTTTGCAGCATATCACGCTTAGCGAGGAACAAAGAAAGGTCAAGGTAGAGCATGAGGAAGAATCTGAAGATGGTGAAGAAAAGCATACAGAAGAAGAAGAAAAATATGAACAAGAAGAAAAGACCAATTCATCTACTCAAGAACAAAGGCACTAGTAAATGAAAGGTGAAAGAGGTAGAGACAACAAAAGAATAGGTTGATAAGGTCAAGGATACTAAGGTCGACACATATAGATATCTACATCATCATGAGAGGCGACAATCATGGAGGCATGTCAAGGCAAATTAGAGTAAAAACCAATATGGCTATACAGGGAACCAAAGGAACAATCACTATATCTCTACATGGAATCAAAGAAGCCATAATTATGAAAAATAGAATCATATGAGTAATCACTATCGCTATGCATGGAATGCTAAGGAGGAACAACTAGGGTCATGGATGGAATTAGAATAGCACAACAGATTATGGAACTAGGTTTAGAGAAATATCACCCACTAATATCACATATGGGTGGTTGGATGATCGAGCATCATGACAAGTGTGCAATCATTTGAAGCATACACATTGCTTAGTTTCTTCTCATGTTTCAAGGACAAAACATGTCGAGCAATGGCATGTTATGTACCTAGGGATATGATATTATAATGTATATGGTTTGTAGAAGATGCCAACATGTGGCACACATCCCCCTTAACTAGTTACAAGATTAAAATATAATGGATCGTATAGGTGACTTGTGGAATTACTTATATTGAGTAATGAGTCGGCCTACATTGGGATTAAGTATTATCCCACCCAATAAGAGTAATATGTCTATATAAAGGAGATGAATATAATTATGATGGAGGTAAAGTATCTAAAGAGTTTTTATTTGGTGGAAAGATATCAGGAGTGTCCTCCTTGAAGTGTCAATCACATATTGGGAGATCTTGTGGAGTTATTCCTTCCTACAGATGTATTGTAAAGTGTTTCCGTAGCTTAAGTGTATTTTATTCTATTTCTGAATATATTGCTTATTAGGGCATCTTGGCCCCCAAATATCTCTTGCATTGTGTTGATCTTCATTGTATTCTGAATATTGTTTGGTTTATTTCATTATTATATGTGAAGATCCTACCATAAAATGCATAAAATTACAGCATGATAACTATGAATTAATTCTCAATATAATATTACTGCTCAAGAGTCAAAATGGCTCCATTCTCACTCTTCACACTAAACTCCCCGTTGTTTCATGGCCTCCCCAAGACAAATGCCACTTTGTAATCCCTTCACACCATTGATCGAGGCCTCAAAATCCTCAGTGAAAACATTGGTGCCCATGGCATTACCATGGAAAACAAGGAATAATGTATTGTTTACCTTCTAATGTGTTTCAAATTTCAACAGCATAATAGAGTCGATACTATTGAAAAGCTTCTTTTGGGAGATCTGGCTCCAAAAAATGGCTTGAGGAATGACTCCAATGTGCTTATTATCTGCCTCCTCCTTGACACCCTATACCTCATTCAGCTCCTGGGGCTGGTGGTAGATTTGATAGTGATGAAGCTGCAGAGCATGTTGTTCCAGTTCTTCCCTTGAAGCATGCCAACCACCACAAAACTGATGTGTTGCTGTTATTCTACATGGTGAAGACAAGGCTGGTCCAATTCATGAGGATGGGATAGGAGGCCATACTGGCTAATGATCTTTCCCTCCCCTTCATACAGATGGCAACCTTGCAACTTCATTGGCGTGCTCATCTTCAGGCAGCTATCTAGGTTTTTCTTCTTTTCGTGCATATATGATGTATCAGACTGTTTCAATATCTATAAGATGATTGACAGCCTGTCGAAATAGTAACTCTACGTAATTATTTTTTTGCTATGGTGTTGTTTTAGTATGGTTTCCTTTTTTATTTTTTTCTATGTTTTTCTGTTAGATGTGGCATATGCATCTTTGTTCCTCAGCTGCCTTTCTGATCTCTGAGATTTTCATATGCTTCATGAAAGAATCTATTTTGAAACTTCCTTTAGTTTCTAATTTTGTTCAAAAAAGAAACTGAAGATAAAGTTACTTATTCCATTCTATGAATACAATACTTTTAACTGCTTAAAATAAACCATGAATTAATTTCTAATTTCTGTGGTAGTTGTAGCAGGGGTTGATGTGGTCATAGGAGTGCAATGGTTGAAGACAGTGGGGGGATAATGGGATAATCTTGATGTGTTGTACATGAAATTTGAGAAAAGGTGGAAAATGATATCAATTACAGGTCTTCAAACAGTTGCAAATGAATTGATTTCAATAGGCAAAGTGGTCAAATAACTCGCTAAGAAAGTCAGGACCGGCCTGTGGAATGCCAGCAAATAGAGACAAACAAATCATTATAACTGCTTTGGCAAAAAGTAATTCAAGAAGGGAACTGTTATGATCCTTATGTCATATGCTAATAATAATATATCTATTAATTAGTGGGTCCAACCCACATTTTCTATGTAGATGTGAAGACCACTTTTTGCTCTTAGGCAATGGATCTACGAACCCACCTTTTTATGTTGTGGGTCCACCAATCGGCCTTTTTGATATCTACATCTAGGTTCAATGTATCTACGTTAGTAAGATTTAGTAGGTGCATAGAAAGTAATTGTCCCACATGCATAAAGTGAACAGACCATAAAGGGAAACTGGGTCATAAATAGGCCATCAGACCTTAGAAGTTTATTGCATTATTATGTCTTTAAATGTACGCTGTGCACATCTACTGGAACCGTGTTTTTGAGCCAAGAGCAGCATTCATACTGCCTCCTTGAAAATTTGAGCCTGAGTTGGCGCTCAAACCTTGATCATAAAGGGAAATTGGGTCATAAATAAGCCCTCAGACCTTAGAAGCTTATTGCATTATTATGTCTTTAAATGTATGCTGTGCACGTCTACTGGAACCGTGCCTTTGAACCAAGGGCAGCATTCATACTGCCTCCTTGGATATTTGAACCTGAGTTGGCGTTCAAACCTTCCTAAGAAGGTTCTTCTCTTCTATATAGTGTTTGTTATAGCTCTGTTTACTTTCTAGTTCTTACAAAAATAGCTCAGATCTGATTTTTCAGCAGCTATAGATTTTTTTTATTTTAGCAGTTACAGATTTCTGTTTACAAAATCTTCCAATATATTTTCCACCAATTTCGGATTTCTATCAATTGCAACTTCTCAGAATTTCAGTTCATGGCATTATCAGTTTATTGTCCACAATATCATCATCAGTTTCAGCAGTGATCAGTTTAAGATCATAATAGGGGTATCAGAGCAATTTATGCTGTATAGGAGGTTGCAGATGATCAGATTTCACTATTTTTCCAGTACAGTTTTGGAAGTCTTTCAGCTATTCCAATTTTTCAGTAGCTACAGTTGCAGATATGTAGATACCAAAAGTTTTCTGTATATAATTCAGGATTTTTCCCAGGTTTTTCAGTCCCATCTCTCTGAAGGTTACACAATTACAGCAGTGATTAGGCTAGGTGATCCAGATTTCCATTGGGAATTTGGTTTGAATAACACACTAATTTGCAGAAATTTAATGTGTTATAGAAGCAATGAACCAAGAAACAACAAATAGCTATATGCTGCAATGTAAATGAGTTTTTATTGAAGCTAAGAGTAGCAGCAGGAAGGGTATCAATCTCTAAGGACTAATTAGCCAATCATGGTACAGGTATGGGTATGCGGTTCGAGAATACCAGTGCAATGATTTTTTTCTCAGCAACAGGGATCTACTACTTACCAGTTGCCCCCCAGACCATGGGGGCAAACTGATATCACAAGCTTCTTTTCTGCTACAGTAGTTACACCAGCCCTGGATGTTAGGAGAGATTCTAGAGGAAGTGTCTTGCTTCCTCCTAGGATCCCCCAACCTGGCTCCTCCAACCCTGTATACTCACCGGACAAAATTTTTAGATCTCTCATTGTCATCGATAATGGCTTAGATGATTCCTCCACTGTTGGCACAGGCAGTGACATTTGATGAGATTTGCCTTCAGTCTTCATTGACACTTCCTCTTGGGGATTTTGTTCGCCCCTCGTTACTATTTTTATCGGTTTTTTTGAAACTTGTGTTAGTGGCAAGCTGCTCTATTTTATCTTTGTACTTTGCATCGTCAGTTCGCTTCAAGGATTCTCTCTTCCTAGAACATTTTATTGTTAATGGTTGTATCCTTCAGTCCCATTGACCTACTTTTGGTCATTTGTGGACATTAATATAATTTCTTTCTTTCTTCTCAGCTACATATAAAAAATATAAATAATATTAAAAATATAGCCAAATAAGCAAAGATAACCACATGACATGCAGAGTAAACAAAATAAATTAAATAACCACAAAACAGTTGAAAACAGTTATGATAATGCAATGTCAATTGTCATGATGTAAACCTGAATAGATTAATAGTTAAAAACACAAAGTCATTGATAAAACGTATAACTACAAATACATAATGCAAATATATACTCAAAACTCAAATAATTCAGCATATTGCTCTTCATCAAGAGCATCAACATCATCATGAGGTTTTTAGGGTTTTCCCATACTTCTATTGATTTTTTGAAATCCAAGTTTGACCTTTCTTAAGTTAAAACAAAAAATAAATCAGAAAGGCATTTATTGTTGTGGATTCACTGCGGGTACTATCCGGATAAGTCCCAAGAGGGTTGAGTACACCCATATTTGTCCATGTTCAAATCAATCAGCATATTGCTCTTCCGCAAGAGCATCAACATCATCATGTAAATTTTTAGAGTTTTCCCTTTGACCCTTTTTACATTAAAACAAAAAATTAAATAAACAGTCGCTTTTTTCTGTGCATTTGCTGTACGTACTGCCCAGGTACATCCCGACAAGGTCAGGTATGATCAGGATTGTCTACATTTTTTAAGTTAAAACAAAAAATTAAAGTAACAAAAGCGTTTTTTCTTGTGCCTTCACTGCAGGTACTGCCCAGGTACATGAAAACAAGATCAGGTACGCCGTTGGGATGTACCTGGGCAGTACCGGCAGGCATAACACACCAAGAATGATATCCAGTATGCGCTGTATTGGAACCGGTCCCTTTAAATGGCAAGATTTGACTACTTGGTTTAGGAAGAGATGTGAAGCTACAACATGTAACAATCTCTGAGAAAATAAGTGAAGCTACAATATTCTGGTTTTTACATTTAGATGCCACTTCCTTTATATTTATTTTTAACAAGAAATGAACAGACTAAAAATAGAAAATGAGGTTATTCGAATTGGAATCCAAAAAGTCACATGCCAGCTGTTCCCCCAAGCAATTGAGAAACCTTTTCATGGCCTGAGACTCATAAAAATACAAATACTCAATTTTAGTATTTTTAGGTATTTTTCTATGTTTTTGTAGGTCATGCATTAAAGGCATCTAAACTAGTTTATTTCATGACATTTCTAATGCATATTACCATTAAGGTTTGAAATTTTGAGCAATAGTTAAGGAGTTATGACCCTTGCAGGGTGGCATACTAGTGATATACTAGATTTTTCTGTATTCTGCCTAAAAGATTGTCTTGAATTGTTCAACCTTCCTTGAGAAGAAATGGGTCCCCTGCACCTATTTCTGATTTCTGATGAACATAAGAAATTTTAGGTGCAGAAGTAACCACCTTCCACTTGAATGAGGTGCCCCACTGGAAACTCATTTTACTGATTCCAAGGATTTTTGAGCAGTGGTATCGTGAACCCAACAAATGCCCATAGTGGAATGTTAAGATTGTCCCATGTACCCAAAACCAAAGTTCTTGGGCCTCATCTTTGTGTTGATTGGTGTCTAAATTATTTGACCATCTCTGCCAAGGCCTTGACCAGGGTATCCCATCTTTTTCAACAAATTCAAACCAATCCCTATGGTATGTGTTTTGAAATTGCCAAATGAATTTAATGGATGATCGCAGTCCCAAGAAAAATAGGGCTTAACATACACTCCTTTTTTTGTCTGAGCATCTCTTGTTGCATTTTTCCTGTTTTGCAACTCCTCGCACTCAAGTCAATCAACATTTCCTCTTTCGCGGCAAAATCTTCATGAAGTTTCTACATGGTGTAGCTGCATTTTTCTTTTGGTTGAAATTAGGTCTCCAAGGTGGACGAAATTCTTCTGCCCATGACAAGACTGAGGCGGTCCTGCAATCATCTTGTCCCTCAATTGTTGATTTTTCTCAATGAGCAATTTGTGTTCATTTCAGCAGGTGGGTGGTACCTCTGCATATGGGTGTTTGTCATAGAGTACAACATTCTTTGCAGCAATCAAAGATATTTTGGTAGGAGGGATTACCTCTGAAAATCTAAGACTGCTTTCTCATAGTGATGGTGTCAGCACAGGCTCGGGACTTGTAAACGCCATATTGATTCCACATGAAAGGTTGGTCAAACAGAACATGTATGTCTCTGCTCTTATTTACCTGATCAATTTTGTATGGTTGAGTGTAAGGTGTCGTTGACATTTGTATATGTTTGATGACATCTGCCAAAATCAAGTTCTTCTTACTTCCCCGATCCACGATAATATGCAGAGATCTTACCTTAACCAAAATTTGGAAGTGAAGATGCATTTTGTATCCTCTAGTTTGGCAGGTGACACTCGTGTTGTGGCAATAATAATTTACATGCAACCATTATGATTTCCTTTCCCTTGTCCTTTGTAGACAGTGGCATCAATGTCGATGCTGAAAATGTTCCTATATCAATTGGCTCAAGAATCCCATGGTGGGGCTTGTAATTCAACCACTAGTGCTTGTCTAGCACAACATTCTTTATTTGAGTGTTTGATGCAGTCACGGTTAGAGAGCCCAAATGAAGGACTATCTTCGGACCACAGAGCCTGGAGATTCACACAAATAACCAAGTACTCACACAAGGAAGATCCATACACAGCATGAAACAACAAGCTTCTATTTATTAACTAAATAGAGGAAATTGCACTCAAGCACAAAGAATTACACTCTTATTGCAACCTTGAAATATCAAACTTCACAACAATCTCAACGGGGGCACCACACCTACTCTATCCTATACTAGACTTGCAGACTTTGCAAGCCTCTGCAAAATGCTACACTTTAACGTCAAGCTCTAGCCCCAAAACTCCCCCTTTGAGATCCTTGACCCCTCCATTTGCAGCACCCTTCGAGAGGTGAAAAGATTCCCTCTCCTGTTCCAGTTTTCAGCTAACCAATCCTGGTCATGTCTATGCACACGTTTGTTTCCTAGAGAAAGCAGATCTAGCCTGAAAAAAGCAGATCTAACAACCAGTCAATGTGGACATGAACATGTGGGAGTGAGACATGCGGCATAATGTGATTGGTTAATGCAAGAGCATGTACATATGGCCACGTGTCGGCACATGGGACAAGATGACCGTGGATAATCCGAGATCATGATAACTAGTGGAGCATAGGGAAAAGTTCTGGAACCAAGGAGTGTGTACCAGCTAAGAGACAGTCGTGCATCTGTGACAACAGGATAAGCCGAACAAAATGATTCTTCTTGATTAATAGTATTTCAAACCATAATACAAAGGCTATTATAAAGCCACAAAAGTAGAGAACAAACATCCTATAAAATAGGATGTATTACAAACAATAACCCCTTTAATATCATTATGGGTGTAACCACACTCTACTAATAATATATTGTTGAAACGATATATTATAACAATATAACAATAATATTTACCACACATGATATTTACCACTAAGTTAATATCCAATCACCCAACTATAAATGGAGCACTAATATTAAGTTCCTAACATTCCCCCCTTAGTGTGAACATGGGAGAAAAACAATCATACTTCCTTTGCAGCTTGCCGCTCGTGTGTGCTCATGATCTTGATGGTTTTTCAGGACAACCAACAACCTCAATAAGGATGGTTTTACAGGAAAGCCAACAACCTCAACAAGGATGGTTTTACAGGACAACCAACAACCTCAACAAGGATGGTTTTATAGGACAACCAACAACCTCAACAAAGGATGGTTTTACAAGAAAAACAAAAACCCAAATATAAATATGTTGTTTTTGCTTGTGCTTTCGTCTGTCCATTATGTTTTGCCTTTTGTGAATTATGTAGGAAACACTGCTTACTGAATACAAATATGAAAAGAGGGAAAAATTAAAATGGAACATTAAGACCATGTTCCCCCCTAAATGTGAATTTTCCACGTATTTAACACAAAACAAGAACTCTGAGCTTGAAGCACACCAGAAACCAACTGAAAGAAAAATCACACCACAAAATGCCACCACAGCTGTTATGCAACCTCGTCATTGGTGACTGACGAGAGGTCGTTGATCGACCTCCATCCTCCTGTGTTTGTCTTCTAATATCACGTTTCTCACTCATCAAATTGGATGTTAAAGCTCAATAGTTTCCACATTGGGGTTATTTGTATAACTTCCCCCGCACTGTGAAATAGTTTTTATTTTTCCGAACGTCTGGTAACACCGAAAAGGCGTTTGGGAGACATTTTTTTTAATTTTATGGACTTTTTACAATGAATCGACAATCTAATTTGACAAAAAACATTACCGACACAAAATGACAACACTTAATGACTAAAACAATACTTTTGACGATATTACAAATTTGACGACTCTTTTGACTCAAACAAGAAGATTCAACTAGAAATTTAAAAAGTAATAAAATGATATTTATTTTTTAAATAAAAATGACTCTAGACTCTCTACTCATTTTATTTTTGACATTCATAATAATAATAACTCACAATTGACACTAAATAAACTAAACTAATACTATTAATAACCTTTATAATGATACACATTGGATCTTCTTTTAAATCGTGACAATTGTAGCTTTTAACTATGATATTTTTGACATGAATAAAACTAATCACAAATCAAATAAACTTAAAACAATACAAAAAAATACTATACAGATTCAAATAGACATCTGAACCTAACATACATTTCTATATAGACCTCGACTCACAAAGAACAAGACAATCAATGAACCTCAAGCTTTATTCGGATAAACTGACTTGACCAAATGAGTTACTCGTAAGGTGGAGCTTAAACGTGGAAAACTCGGCACAACCAGCAATATGCATTACACCTAAGCAACAAAGAAGATTTTCACATGACCAGACAATCACGAATGAAGCCCAGAAAGTGAGAAGAGATTAGTTCCAAAAATTCAACATAAAATTGCTCAACACTGTGAATCACAGTCATGGAATGTGAATGACATCACGTCCTTGGAAAAACTCAACCTTCCAAATTCACCTCCACTTGTTGTAACACATTCTCTCTCTTCAGTATTTTCTTCTAGCCTGTGATCAACTGTCAGTAATGAGATTAAACTACCTTGAGAATCCAATATACATAGAGAATCCCTAACAGAGGCAACTGTAATAGTCCATCCATCAATCACCACAAACATAACTGTGGTTCTAGAAGTTTCCTCTTTCCTCTGAAACACTTTGTCAGCTTTAACAAATCCTGCTACTAATGCTCGAGGCAACACTTGCACAGACGTGGAGGCTGGAAGAGGATGTATTCCATATTGAACTTCGAAAATTCAAAAATGTTCTAATTTTTCATTTCATTCCCATAAAATCATCATTAAACAATGTATATCAAACGTGATCAATACACAGATGAAAAAACTAATATATAGGAGTTGTGTTCTCCTTTGGATCTACGAGCGATCTCCTCTGTTAGTGTTTCCATATTCGTGACTACGTTGTCACCAAGATACAATAAAGAACAGAGACACAAAACTGATCTAGTTTAAATGCAAATAAATACGATTCATCTCCACAAAGATAACATCACTCGGGGAAATGTAGAACGTTGGGGATGCCCTTGTCCGACAATTAATAAATAAATTCTTTTATCTCATAGCTTCATGAACGCCATTATAGAATTGGATCGAATTTCTATGATACCAAATCTTATAAATAGAGGAGCTTAACACAATAATAATAATTCTCTTGATCTTTCAAGCGTATAGTACATGGCTATTATATAGCCACAGAAAGAGAACAAACATCCTATAAAATAGGATGTATTACAAACCAAAAACATGTTAATAACATTGGGGTGTAACCAAATCCTATTAATAATATATTGTTGAAACAATATATTATAACAATGATATTTACCACTAAGTAAATATCCAATCACCCAAATATAAATGGAGCACTAAATATTAATTTCCTAACAGCATCTCTAAGGAATCCAGGATGGAATAAAAGAATATTCGCACAACTAGTCAGGTCAGGTTTCCGTGAATCCTATTAATTATTAAATACCCCTTGGTTCCTTATTTTGAGACAATCACAAGATCGCTTACAAGAGGATGAATTGGCAATCTTAGATACTTTTGACACTTGATGTATTCTAAGTTCAAGAGAGAAAGGAACCTTAGGGTTTCATGATGGTTTGAAGTTTTGAACATCCTGTAATAGCATATGAGCTTGTATACCATTGTAACATGTATTTTGTACCACATGGCACATATCAATAACTGGATCTTGGAGTTACTGTACATTTCTTGCATATTTGGAATATGGATAGTCATTTCAGAAATCTGAGTGTTTTGATTTACTTCATACTTTGAAGATGACTGTTTATGCTTTATGTTACCAAGTGTAGTGTATGATCTTGCTACTTTGTGCATGTGTTAGATCTTTGCAATTTTCTCAAAATATGAGGTCCCCGGTGTTCTCTCTACATCTTGGATGAGACTTTCAAGCACAATCTTAACTCATACGTCAGCGTAGTGTAGATTGTTGTCTTTTGTTATGTGCATTCTAATAAGTGCGAGATTCACTGACTTGTGGTCTAAAAGTACATTGACATGTTTTTTTGTCAAGACCTCATTTGTATTGGTTGCGAGGGTTTAATGTGAGCCATTGTGTAGCTGGAAGGATTGGACCAAATCTGAGAGTTTGTGAATGTTTTGTCAAAAAAAATGTGTTGAAACCCTAGGTATCGCTTGCTAAAGTTGTGAAGTGTGAGGGCTAGAGAATGGAGTAGGAGGTGATTCCGGATCTATGCGGATCGTGTTGAAGAATGGAGTATTCCATCGAAAAAGTGGAATGGTTGCATGAAAATGCGGAAGACAGATTTAATGTGGTTGGTTCTTTGGACTCTTGGAGAGAGGTGTTTAGCCATTTGGATGTTGTTGAAACCCTAGCAAGGGGATAAAGGCATGTGACAAACTCGTGTGGTTGTGAAACACACTCTAACTATGAAGACATGCGAAATGAAGGATCTCTGAGCCATGTGATTCATTTTGATAAGGAATGGAAGTCGCTTTAAGTGGAGGAGAAAGCACAAGATCTAAGGGAGTTTCTAACTTGAATTCACGGAAATCGATGCCTTTGCATGTTGCTCTTTTCAAAAAAGATAATTTCAAAGGTGGTTAGGGTTCGTAGGATTTTGAAGATATCTAAGTTAGGCAAGGGTTTGTAATTACATAGATCAGTGTAATTCCCACAAGAAACGATGAGTCTTGGTGGTTCTATGAGTATAAATACTATTGGGGGATTTTGAGACCAACAACACTAGCAGTTGTTGCGGGGGGGAGGACAAAGGAGTTCAGCGCAGGCACAATCATCATTGGTTCTGCCAATACAAGTGTTTTAGGATATGATACTAAGTTTACCAGAATACGATCGGATTAAGGATGTTACAGACCATGTCCACAAGTGTGAAATTTCATGGCTTGCAAAGTGCACTTTCTCATCAGAGGTGAAGGCAATTCAATTTGCAACAACTTTGTTTTATTGAGCACACACCTAGTATTGGAAGTTTGATCCAAACCAAACAGTAGTGGCCATTGATACACTAAAGGCTGCATTTTTTAACGAGTCTCATATACCAGAATTTGAACAAAAGAGTATTTTTGCCTTAAAAGAGAGAAAGCAGGAGCCGATTGAAAGTGTGCACGCATACGATCTACATTGTAAGACTTTGCTATCGACAATCTCATATGGGGTTCATCTGCTGCAGCATATGCAGTGATTTGTATGCTGCAAAGGCAATCAGCTATGACGAACTTTAAAGATCTGCATGAAACTTTGGATGCTGCACTTTGCTTGGAAGTCGTTGTGAGTGTTAATTTAGGAGTGAGTTTGTTCCTTGAAGCACAAATCTCTTTCATGGCAATGCAGTTACAGTGATTGCCAGCACCAAGTGCCCAGACCGTGTGGGACTCAAAGAAGTATTACATTCATTGTAATGTGACCAGGCATACAAGGGCGGATTGTATCTGGTGCAGAATTCAGTCGGTAAAGTTGTGTTGTGATGTCTGTCAAGAGGATCATGTGCAATCGCCACGTGGTGTAGTGCACTAAGAGAGATAATATTGTTTGGTGCAAGGTGTGTGAGAACGATGCAAATGACACCATTGGTTGTGGAGCCATTAAAGAGATGTGACAGGCTTGGAATAGGGAAACAAGACAAGGGAGTTATCCTGCATATCCTCCACAAGGTCAAGGGTATGGTAGAAGATCATTTGGCTGTTGAGGTGAAAAGAGTGGAGGATGATATTATTGTTCTTGTCACAAGCACGGGGCCACGTACCATAACAAGAGGGAATGTCTGCAATTTCCAACTTGAGCACATTGTCGCAAGGACCATGAGATCAAAGAATGTCCTGATTGGTGAAGATAAATCAGGAAAGTGATAAAATGCAAAATGGTAAAATTAGCTCAGCAGGGGAAGAACTAGAAATGCAAGGAGGTTGTGCAAGAAAGTAAAGTTGAACCAAATACAAATATAACAACGTGAAGTGGGATGAATACACAAACCAACACTATTCCTCCCACGTAGAAGTATCATATTGCAGGGTATAAGACGATGTTGACTCATGTGCAGGACATGATACAAACCTTACAAGGAGAGGTTCAAGCAGCGCGTGGGTTAGAAGCCAAGATGAAGGAGCAGGAATAGAAAAGTCATGCTTCCAAGGAAGTGGCTGAGCTAACAGAAATATTCCCTATTATAAAGCAAGAGAGGATATTGCCTTTGTTGAAGTGATGGCTTCAAAAAAGTGTGGGACTGCGCACAGAGAAGAGGCTGTAAGTCTGTAGGATTTGTGTATAGCGCATCACACCGAGTATGATAAGGAGCTGTTTTTGGAGGCGTAAGTACATGGGCAGGAGATGAAGAATATCCTAATAGATATTGGTGCAGAGGTAAACATTCTCATGAAGAATGTGCAGAAGAGAACGGAAAGTCTGACATTACATCCTACCACGAGGTTATTGTTGATGGCAAACAAAACTAAGGCAAGGCCTATTGGACTCTTGAAGAATGCCAAGTTGGACATTATGGATGTGAAGTTTGCTGCTGACTTGGAAATCTTAGAGATTGCAGAGGCCGATAATTATCATGTGTTGTCAGAACACCCGATAATTATCCTATGTTGTTGGAATGCCCATGCTGCTATGAGAATCACGCAAATATGCAGTCTAAACAGAGGGTGATAAGTTTTGAGAGAAGTGGTCTACAGGTAGTGATACTGTTGGATGAACTATGAAGACCACCATATGTGGAAAGTGTGGATATGGATGACAAGATAACTAATATCTAAAATGTCAGAGTGCAGAATAAGGGGTGCCTAGATCCACGAGAGGGTGGGAAAGTGGATTGGCATAGTAGAAAATCGGTCTTGGATGCTACGACTGTTTATGTGAAAGGTGGATCTTAGAGGAATATATCAATTGGCAAGAAGTGCACAGGCATGCGGAGATGGCACAAAATGCATTCAAAGCTAGTTTGAAGTGGAGTGGTGCATAGAAAACAAATGCAAGATGTGAAAGCTACATAAATGGGGATCATGTAGTGGGTTCCAAAGATAACACTACATGTTTGGAAAGTGTTAAGTAAAAGGAGATTAGACAAGCTACCTAAGTATGATGGGTCCCCCTGCATGAAAGTGTGCATGAATGACTTAGAAGCTTGCCAACCAAAGGAAACAAAGTGAGCGTGTGCACTGGCTCATATCACAGGGGATACTGTTGCACATTGGTGGAGCACGCGTTGACCACACATGAAAGGTGGGTGCAGATTAAAGAGACTATGTGTACCAAGTTCCAAAGAAGTGATGTGAGGAGAGGACTTCTAGTTTATGTAGGTGATACACATCTTGATAAACACTTCAAGGCCTGCAAAGAGGTATGGGCGTTGAGTGACTTCTTACTTCCAATTTGGTTATGAGTGCATGCACTTTACAGGATTTTGAAGACATGAACCCAAGCATGGTACCTTCACAATAAGAATAGATGAGAAAGTGCAGACAGGGAAGCAATCGAGGAGGATTTTGGGAGGGCATTCAATTTTAACACAAATCGGTCAGAGTTTGTTAGGTTGTTAGGATTGATGAAGAAGCAATCTTTCACAAGGATGCACATATGAGGAATTGGCTGTGAAAGATCCACAATGATGAGGAGTATTTGGTGGATAAGCTATTTGAAGGAAAATGTAGTATCAATTTCGTATGGAAAGGTAGAACCTCCCACACCAAAGAAAATTTAAAAGGGCTTTTCCTCGTAGAGGGAGAAAAGGAAGTGGCAGGGTAAGTCGACCATTTTGAATGTGGAAACAATTGATGGAGAAACAGTTGTTGAGTCTATGCAAAAGGGTCCAGCTAAGCGCTACAATCAACCCTTGTGCCAAAAAAAAATGAGCCTATGCACCAAGGAGGACCCTCACATGGCAAGCCTAGGAGATTTTTGGGGTGATGTCAAGTTTACTCGCCTTGCAGAATTAGTGGAGTATAAGGACTTGTTTCCCAAAACTTATCATGGAATCAAGGGATTGCATCCAAGTTTAAGGAAGATGCATATCAAGTTTCAAGAGAGAGCAAGACCAGTTAAGAAAAGACCGTATAGAATGAATCCAAACCTACATGTGAAGGTAAAGAAAAAAGTGATAATCTTTCCAATTGAGGGATCAAATTGGAAAAGTCAGAAGGTAATCAGAATTAAGAAAGATGGAAGGATTTGCACAAGTATCAATTATAGGATGTTGAATGGTGCATACATGCAACATCCATTCCCAACTCTGTTTACTGAGGAAGTGTAGGAGGGAGTTGCAGGGTGCCAAATTTATTCCTTTGCTAATGGGTTTTCTAGTTATCACCAAGTGCAAACCACAGAAGAAGATAAGGCAAATACAACATTTTCCACAAAATGGGGATCTTTTACATATTATATGATGTCATTTGGACTAAAAACTGCACCTGCGGTCTTTTCACGCATTATGGCAGAAGCAATCAGGGATTTTATACACAAGTTTTTGCAGGTGTGCCTAGATGACTGGATGTAGGATCATCACAAAAGTTTGCACTTGATGTTTGAGAAGTGTCACTAGCTTTAGATATCTTTGAATCTGCAGAAGTATACTTTCACAGTGCCATACAGGACTTTAGCGGGACATGTCATCTTAAAAAGTGGATACTTGCTTATCCTCTGATGGTTGTAGTTATTCAACAATTGGAGGTTTCGTGCACCCAAAAATATGTCTATGTGTTTCTTGGGCATTGTAGTTATTAACAAAAATTCATAAGGAATTACGCGCACATCGTCGAACTATTAGAAAAGTTGCTAAGAAAAGCAGGATTGTTTCCTTGGACTTATGCACAACAAGGGGCATTTGAAGCCCTGTAGGATAAATTGGCTTGTGCGCCTATTTCACAATTTCCAAATTGGAAGAAAACTTTCCATATCACATCTTGAAGCATCTAGAACGGCAATTGAGGCAGTACATGCTAGGTACCGGCTAGGTACCTAGCGCACACACTAGACTTACTGAAAGGCATGTGACACAAGATTGTGGATGTTACAAAGCTAGATGCAGAAAGAGAATTGTTGTGTTGAGGAATTGTTCTCGAAGACAAAACCAAGGTGTCTGACGATGAAGATTCGTAGAACAATAAAATGGAATTGAAGGATCAAGTGGAAGGGAAAAAAGGATGAGGTAAAGCGTGCATTGAGGCTAGCCTTTCAAACAAATAAGTAGAAGATCTTGATGGAGAGCACAACCATAAAAATTGTTACATAGATAGGGTTTGAGTCCCCCAAGAAGAAGGAGAAGAATATCGCTACTCCCTCTCCTAAAGCATCTCCTAGAACAAGGAGTTCGAAAAGTACACCTGTGAAGGGTAAGGCTATACTACAGCCAATTGTGGCAAAGAGCAAGGAGAAGAGGAGGAAGAGAGCAAGGAAGGTGAATCAGAGAGTGAAAATGAGGGGGAGTCCTCGTAGAGTATATTGGGCTCTGCAAAGAAGTAGGATTGAAAGCACCGATAGATTTGGATAGACCTCTGAAGCAAAAGAATAAAACAATTGACAAGCTCAAGGCAGTGCAGAAGGGGGATACCAATAACTAGAAGGAGAACAGTGACGAGAGCCAAACCCAGCGGATGCAGAACATGCCAGTCTTCTCTCAGTGACGAGGAGGAAGAGAAGAGGTACTACTAAGGGGCTCTATGCAGGGAGACTTGGCAATCATACTGAAGAATTGAGGCCATACCTAGGTTTTGAATTACCCAAAGTGGGGGTCAAGAAGGCGATGCTCCATGATTGTGACCAAGTGAGGGACGAGGTGTTGATGTGCAGCCCACAAATGTTTACAACTCAGTAAGAAAGGTATGCACTCGTCCAAATGGTTACCAATCATGTGCAAGGAAGTGTGGATGCAGATACACAGGAGAGGAATTTAAGGGAAGAATTAGAAAGACACGTGAAAACAAAGCAAAGATGCTAGGAGAGCTAGAGTAATGGGAAAGGGGGTGGTAGAAATTGTGAAAGTAATTGAGGAAAAAAAACACAGATGATTTAACAGGAATTCATGGATGGGATAGATTAACTTAAAAAATTTAGAATAGTCGTCTGAAAATTGGTTTAAGGGCCGACGACATCACAATCGACGAAGGAAGAAATTCACACACAATAGGTAAACGTAGTGCGGGATGAGTGGGATGAATTGGAAATAGAGATGGATAAGAAAGAGGAGAAACTCCAAAAGGCGTGCAAGGATGTTGGTGAGGTATATTCAGCTTTTGAACTCAAACAGGTGTTTCTAAATGACCGAGTTACGGGAGAGGTAAAGAAGAACAAGGTACTTCGGCCAAAGACATTCACCTCAAAGGACATCGCAGAAAATGAACGAATTTCAGCCTAAGTACAAGAGTTGGAGAGGCAACTGCGGCAGAAAAAGGACAAGATTATTATGGATTTTGAGGAATTTCAGATTGAATGTTTGTTGTAGAAGAGGAAACTTTTGGAACATCAACTGTGTTAGAGCCTAGAGGCAATAGAAGGGGTTGTGAAAGAGGGGCATCAGGACAAAGGTGGTGTTGAGGTCGCACTAGAAAAATAGATTGAACTGGAAAAGAAACAAGGGAAAGCCCCTGAGGTATTGACCACGCATAAAACATCTGCATGAAGAGGAAACGCTTGTCTGGGGCATAAATGATATTTAGTGCAGGTAAATGTTCACCCTTGAAAAGGCACATTTAATTAGCGTTTTCGCAGAGCACATAGGAGTCAGACACGCATTTCAATGTGATTGGTTAGCTCAAGAGTGTGTACATATGGACATGTGTCAGTGATGGGACAAAATGATTGCAAATAATTCAAGATCATGCATATAACTAAGGGATAGTAGAGTAAGCCTTACGGTTCTAGAACTAAGGAGTGCATAACAGCTAAGGGATTGTTGTGCATCTCTCTTAGGAATCCAAGATAGAGTAAAACAATATTCCCGCGACAACTAGCAGGGTCAAGTTGTCTGCAAATCCTGAAAATACCCCTTGGTTCCTCATTTTGAGACACTCACAGGTTCTAATACAAGTGGATTAACTCGTGATCCTAGATACTTTTGACACTTGATGTATTCAAGGTCCAAGAGAGAAAGGACCCATAAGGTTTCATACTAGGGTTTGAATTTTGAACATCTTGTAATGTGTATGAGCTTATATATTAATGTAATATGTTGTATTTTATAGCACATGGCGAATATTCATAACTGGATCTTGGGTTCTTGCATGTTTCTTGTATATATGGAATATAGATGGTTATTTAAGAGATATGGGTGTTTTAATGTACTTTAAGCTTTGTAGATGAATGATTATGGCTTATGTTAGTAAGAGTAGTGTATGATCTTGTTATTTCTTGCTTGTGTTAGATCTTTGCAATTATCTCATAATATGATGGCCCTAGTGTTCTCTTTGTGTCTCGGGTGTGCCTTTCAAGCGCAAGCTTGACTGATATGCTGGAGTAGTGTAGTTTGTTGTCTTTGTTATGTGTTTTCGAATCAGCAGGATTTGGTATCTTTGGTCTAAAAATACAATAACATAGATGTTGTCACAAAAGAAACTACAAAGTGGCGCATCGGATGCACAAACCAACACCTCATGTGCAGAGGTGCGCACAAACTCTAAGTATTGTTGGCACAAGATATTGTGTCATGTGTTTATACATAGCTGCATATAACCTTTGAACCATCGTGTAATCCCTTTAACATTTAACTACACAATGTTATAGTCTTCCCTTACTCTCTTATGCAAGCTTTCAGACATACGCACAAGTGTGCAAGGGCATGTCCTTTATTCAACAACTCAAAATTGTGCATGCAAGGCTGCGCAAAACTCTTTGTTTCTACTCATAAGTGTTTTCGGTGATGCAAGATTGCTTGTGAACATATGCTACTGCATCATGCAACCCAAGTTACAAATAAAACATGAGCTCTTGCTCATGTGCATTCCATGAAGTTTTCTATCGATCTGCCTTGTTTAGCAATTTCAGCTATGCCCAACCACATCGCCTCCTCAATTTCTCCAGCAGCACTCTGCATTCTTCAGATTTGGATTCTAGATATATGCAGACAACACCCAAAGATCAGAATGTTGAAATCAAAACTACAAGAACCAGCCAAGGCACACATCAATTGTTTAGAGTGGTCAAGACAACACACTACATTGATCAAGCTAAGCGGTACAACCTTCAGCAACATCAAATTCAGTTTCCACAGCCAACTGAAGAGGCAATGAGGGTCATCACTCCTTAAGAAATGGCAAAGAATCTGAGGCAGCCGGGCCAGTCAGTGCTATCACCTGGACAGCCTTGGAGATTTCATGCCATACCGCAACATACTACATATTTAAAGAGAGTGCTTTAAAGGTTCGTATACGAAGATCAAGCCCCTGCACTATGGTCAATATACGATACTGCACACAGCTAGAGAGAATGCTTTGGTCTTTGATCTGCCACAATAGTTGGGGCCTTGTACAATAATCAGTGTGGAATTCCGTAAGCCCTACTTCCCACCTTTGCTTGAACCAGCAGCAACTCAACACCCTTTAGATTTGGATCCTAAACATTTGTCACACATGTTTCACCACTATCATTCACAATGCCAAACACTCAAGCCATCATGGTAAGGCATCATTGCTCATCCTCATGCAATGCTTCACTTGATTAGCTTACCCCAAGATGACGCAGAGCGCTGAGAAATCTCATGCAAGTCAAAATCTGCTCCAGACAGTCACATACCACATGGAGCCATCATGCTATGCCAGACAACACTCCCAGGTCTCACACCATGTCAACAGGCTCATAAGCACTACGCGCATCTAGAATTCAAACCATCACACCTACAAGAATATAAATTGTTGTCCATTGTAGAAGTCGGAACATTTCATAACTTTCTTTTGTAATTGTTTTCTTGTAATGATATAATTGTAACCGTTTGACCCCAAGTGTTGAAAATAGACATGCAAGTCACATTCCAGAATAGTCAGCTCATTATGATCACAAGAATACTCAATCTCAAACTTTTGGGCTTTGTATGAATATTTATTATATTTGTTCATTTCCCATTGAATAGAAGAGCACTACTCTGCTCTCTCTTCATCTTCAAATGTGCAATGGTTTACTACCAATCTTCTCGCTATTGCATATTCTTTATAACTCTGTAAATTTCTCGCTGAGTTGTTGGGTTGTCATCTATACTGCTGTCCTAGGCCCTGTAATGAGGATCACAACATGTGGAATAAATTCAACCTCACATAGGCTCATATTTATTCTATGATTTTCCAATGGATGGGAACAAAGACAGATGAGACAAACATTTTGAGGAGGTTTTATTGTTACAATTTCCATGTGCATGGTGTTTTACTTTTGGCAGTGCTCAAGCATCTGATAGAGTATTCAATGGGTAATTTTTGTCCTGTTCTGCACACACAGCAGTGGGTTGTGAATTCCTTTTTTTCTCTGTGAACATGTGGGCATTATCATTTCTACACATTGTTAGTTTAACATGACTATGAAACGTAGTTTGGGCTATGAGGTGAAGATTGGGAAGAGATTGGGACTTCTTTTAGGAAAATGATTCGATGGAATTAATAACAAAAACAGCCCATTTACATTACATCATAAAAATATACTGTGTCCAGGACCCAGGTACATAAAACAGGATACTAGACTTCTGATTCGAGTGCCTAACTTTTCTGCACTTGATAAATGGAAACGGTTGATTAAGGTGTCCAATTCAGATGTAGGTTGATATATGGGAACTGCCGTGCAATTTGTTATTACCAATGTCCCAGTAATTGTTAGAAAACTTTCATGATGTTTTGCATAGTTTTTTGTGAAATCTCATGCTTGCTCTATCATTATTTGCATAATTCTTGTGAAAGGAAGCTAGCAAGGTTGAGGGACCATGTCTCTACTTCCTAATATGCCTCCTCAAGTTCTTTACCTAAGGATCACCAGATTTAGAGCCACAATACTTCATTACTTTGAGGAGTAACCTACCACTTGGGGTCTTCCAACTTTATACCCTTCTTAGAAACCAGCGTTCACCTTTAATAACTCAATACAAGGACATGTTTACAAAAATTGATGTTTAATATTATTGTCTCGAAGTCCCTTATGAGCCTAGCAGAAATCAGAACTCAGCCGGTAACCTTTTCTTGAATATAGAGAGAGAGAGAGAAATTCATACATATGACCTCCTCGAGTCAACAAGGAACGTGACAAAGAGCTTTGAACTTTTTATTTATATGACAATAATGTCCTTAATAGATTACCAAGGCATAAAGAAAGTGGACCCCTTAAAATGCCTTATGAAGATTCTTTAAAATTCCTCTTAATACATGTCATTGAAACATGCTATTCATAAAACTTTGGAAAATAAATATGCCAACATATTCCAAGCTTATCAGAATTGAAACATTAAAGTTAAAAAAAGCTCAGACAACATTGACCAAGAAATTATAATGGCTAAATTTTGCAATGAGAAGCATCAAACTGGTAAAAGGCAGTTTTAAATTCTTCAAAATTGCAACTCCATTAGAATCAAAGCTATAGGGATCTACTTATAGCCATGAATGAGACTACTGCAAATTGAAATTGCCTTTATTTGGCTCTTAATTGGCAACAAAAAGATCCTATAGGGATTTGTTCGGATGTAGTGATTTCCTGATAATTGTCTTCAGCAAGTATTAAGCACTGTAGCACAGCTATTGCAGGATTCCTCAGATGTTATATTGACTTCCAAAACTGCAAGCATTGGTGACAGCTGATAGGATTGCATTAAGAATAAATCAGGCCTATGGTAGGGAACTCCCATTTCATTCCAGGAGTTACTTATGCTTTAAAATGCAAGATCTAGAAACAGATGCTATGAGGAAATCAAACAACCTTCAAATTAGAATGATGAGCTGCTAAATGAGATAAGATGACAGAATCAACCTGAAAACAAAGAGGAACAATTCCCAGAACTTTAATACAATTGAAAAGACCCCAGCTTTGAACAACACCATTGGTAAACACACTAAACTGATAAACTATTTTTGGCAAAGAACTATGTTGCACGGAAACAGAAACGGAAAGGAATACGAAACACGGAAATGGCAATTTTCAAAAAACCTTGGATACGAAACATAACTGGAAATGTCCGTACAATATATATATATATGCATATGTGTGTGTGTGTGTGTGTGTGCGTATATGTATAATACTCATTTTTGTAGACCATAAGAGATAATTGATAAAGCACTCAAAATATTTTGTATTCATTGAAATTTGAACTTCTAAAGAGTCATGACTCATCATTATATAGCTTTTAGGAAGTGTCTTGAGCAAGTCTAGGTAGGTAGATTAGAGTTAGGGTTATTAAATGCAACTTTTTCTTTTTTTTTAAAGTTTTGATGTTTTAAACTTTAAAAAAGCGGTGGAAAAGCGCTAGACGTTTCCGGAAACGTCTGGAACGTTTCCACCACGTTTTGTTTCCATTTCCCATTTCGGAAACGTTTTTGCCACAAAATGTGACCCCCCTGGGGCGTTTCCATGCTTCTGAGGCAAAGAACAATAAGGATCACAAGTGACAAGGAGCATTAAAAGGAGCACACTACATCAACATCAAAGGTTTAGAAATGATCAAGGTGTCAGAGATAATAAGGATCCTAGATGCAAAGCACAATAGCCAATGAGAAAGGAACCAGGGACTATATTCTGGGAGAACATGACTCCGGTACCAAAATGATTTAATGAGAAGTGGATCATGATGTGGAATTCTAAACAGAACTGCTAATGCATTAAAGATGATTCTTTCTCTCTCAAATACTTACCACCTTGGTAATTGTAAAGAACCTTGCGGGATCAAAAAATGAAAATAGCACTTAATTGCAGCAATCATAAACATACTCCCAAAAGGCATATTGAAACTATATACTTCACTATGAAAAAAACTCAATGTAGGCACAAAAAATGACTATTTAAAAAAAAAAGGTTTTCTCAAATACTCGCCACCTTAGTAACTGTAAAGAATCTCACAGGATCGCAAAATGAGAATAGCACCTACTTGCAGTAGTTACAAACGTACTACCAAAATAATGATTGAATCTATATCCATCACTAGGAGAAAAGCTGCCTGTGAACAAAACATACTAAGAAATAAAAATTCCTAATAAGCCCTAAGAACCAATGATGTATCCCTTACACTAAGTTTCTTATCATGGAACAAATCTAGAAGACACAAAAAGGAAAGAATAAGAGAAAAAAGAAATTAATAAAATAAATATCAACAACCAAAAGATGTGATTTAATACGCAAGAAACTAAATAAACCTTAAACCATAGACCCAAGATAAGATGGAAAAAAGGCAAATGTCTAAAAAAACACAGAGAAGCAAAAGGTACCTATTTTACAAAAGTCTAGAAGCCAAAGAGCCGCACACTCCCCAACATTTGTGGGAAGAGAAGAAAAAGCCATTTAGATGAATATAAATAGCAAGGAAGAAACAAAATTTTAACAATCCAAAACAGCAACACTTGGTAACAAAAACAAATCAAAATGGCTGAACAAGACACGGGAACAACTGGAACAGACTAACGAGGAACCAAGGAACAAGTAAAAATGCGCACATTCTCAAAGAGAAGAATAAGTGGGTTGGAGAGGTTTTGTTAGAAATTTGGAAATTTAAACCATCAAACAGTGTTGCCTCCTAAAATTTGTGTCTGTATAATTCATTTGAATTTTAGGATTTCAGGCTAGACTTATCTAGCCCAAAGTTGCGGTTTTATCTTTTAGTAGCCAAATTAACCTCCTGTGCTAGGAAAAATGAAGTTGGTATTAACAACAGTGTGTAACATGTATCAAAATAAGAATAGACAAATCAAATCTCAATTTATAATATTGCCTCTTCTAAACTATTGAAACATTGAATATGGATACCCCTTAAATTAGGAGATAATTCAATAAATCAAATTATTGTAATATTGATTAACAAATGTATCACTAAAGTTATTATTATTTGTAGACACCTAATAATGCTCCAGGGATATTTATCAGGCATAAAATTGCATTATTATAGGGTACATGTTTGTTGATTATTGGTCCAGACTAGGCTCTATAAGCACACTGTTTCCTCTCATGCTCTCCCTTTGTTTCTGTCTCCTGCGTCCCCACTCCTCCCTCCCCATTCCCTGTACGTTTCTGGGGATGAGCCCTTCTTACCCAATTTTGGGTCTCCCCGAGGTTTTTGTTCCTGACTTCTCAACCTTTACTACACGTTGTGTGTCGGCTTGTCCATCAATAAGGTCCTAATTTGAATTTTATAAATCTAAATACACTGGTGCATTAGTGCATTTAGGACATACAATGAATAAATACAAGCAATCAATTCAAGCATTTAGAACAGACATTCAAGAATCTATGGAAATCTGATAAGCATCTAGCATTTGCTACTGCATTCTAGATGATATTAAGCATTCATTGTAGCACTGAAATCCATTGCACATTAGAAATGCATCACACTGGACTGCCTGGCTGAGTTGCATTATACTCCACATGCTGTTTTCAATATTGTGACCCGTTGAGGAGCCTGATAAGTAGCCACTGCTTAAAAACCCTGCTAGTGTTGACCCTGAGCACAGGCCCCAAAACAGATCTTTTCTTTGTACTCTGCAGGTATAGCTGCCCTATTAGGGTTTTGAAGAAGGATATCAATTTTCCAAGGATCTTCCTGGAATTTCAGAAAGGCAAGAGAGGTTTTTGTAGCCCCAGACCTAATGAGCAGAGTCGTTAAATCACTTTTTGCATGTCTACTGTTTACCAGAAATGCTCAGTATATGGTTCTGCCAAGGTGCTACTGCTCAGGTCGCTCTGCTCATTTTCTGGGCTCTCATTGTCTTGCCCTAAAAACCCTATTTCTGCTGTCAGACTGTGATGACTGTTCCCAGATTTGCACGAAAATCAGATATTCCTCTAAATGCCTAGCTTGCCAGTTATTGCACTGGAAATTAATTAGTAATTACATCTGATTTAGCTGTTTTACATTTGATTAGGCTTAATTACATGTTTTTTGAATAGATGTGATAAAATTCGACTTATGTATCGAATAATTCATACTGCACTATTACTACTATTATTTTAGTATTATGATTATTATTTCACATTAAACTTTGTTCTCCTGTACCAACATGTTAATGTGCAGGCATTTAATATTGCCATTGTCTGAAAATAGCATCGCATATGTTAAAACTTCTAGTGGTAGAATTATATAATATTCTTGATAGTATTCTGTTAGTTTCCTAGAGATATATTATTGGCATATGCATGGTTACTTATGCACTTTTGGAGATGCCATACACTTTAGCTATCTATATTCAGTCTTAAACCACACTTTGCATGAACATTTTTTGTAATTTTTTTGGATTAGTCCATCTTCAAATACCTCCGCAAAGGTTATGGGTCACAAATTCACAATCTCTATTTTCTGTACTTTTCATCTTCCTCTTCTTACTCGTTACAGCTTCCAAACGTATTGTTCTTATAAGTTTGCGTTCATATCATTGTATATTACACAATTTTTTATTGTTCTTTAATGCTGCAATATTCCGTTGTGTCTTCAAAACCTGGTAACTTGAGTGTTTCCCATTTAGTTTGACAGTTATAATCTTCACTATATTCTTGTTTTTTATCTACCACATTTCATGTTCACGCACGAAGCAAAAAATAATGTAAAACTTTATTTTTCATCTACATTAACATTATGTTCTTTTCAAATGCACTTGTCTCTATAAGGAGAACATGGCATTTTATAGAGGATATTTAATCGCTTTCCACTTCATAGCATATTATTTTTAGTCCGTAGTAATCTATGATCCTTATGATACCAAACTTTTAGCATATCAAGTGTTGTATATTTCTTATGCGTTGCCTTGATATATTTAATCTAGGCTATTTATTTAAAATATCAAAACACTATTCGCTGTCATATCTCAGAAGAATTTAGTATAATTGCTTATTGAGAAAATACAATAAAAGAAACATTAATATACGTTCTAAATAATGGCCAAGTGTTTTTTCAATTAAGGTTTCGATCTCCTCTACAAGTAGCAAATAATGTTTACAAGGAAATTATTGGCTGACAAAATTAAAAAAAAATTCTAAAGCAAGTTACATTACTTTGAGTACTCCTAAATCAATATGTGAGTGGCATTCATCATAATTTAAGTAAATAAAAGCTCTCTAGTTAGTTCTCTCCTAGGTTGATGAAATAACCCATGCTATAAATATAACAAGATAACATCTACTGCATATGCCTCTAGTGTCTACATCTAAGTTACAAATTCGGGTTCGGGATTCGAAGAACCAGATTCAACAGTACGCTGATTTTTTGCATACGGCTTGGATTCGGCTGTACAAAATATATATTAAAAATAAAGAAATATATACATTTCTCACCTAATAAATAGGAAATTAGTGATATTAACAACATAGTATGCATATAAAAAACAAAATAACCACAAAATGAAAATTCTAACCAAATGCTAAATGTCATAATAATCATAAATCTTAAATGTCATATGCTACTAATAATTAACTACATCAAATCTAATATTCATAAGCATCTTGCTCTTCATCAAGACCACCAATATCAACAATAATATCATGATGAGGTTCATGAGAACCACAACTACCGCTCCCACTAGCTAAGCCATGTGTCACAGAAGAGTCAATGTCACTTAAGTAGTGGAAAATGGAAGAATTGAGGTCAACCTTCTTTGGATCTATGTCCCGGTGCTTTAACAACCCCTCCTTGTATTATGGATTCTTGTGCGATAGAAGGCGCAAGTTGGAGTGTAAGTAGACCAACTCCTCGGTCTTTTTGTAGTAAGCTTGTTGTGCTTCCGTGAGTGGATGAAGTTGTATGTGCTCCAATTCCGGTCACAAGAAGGTGAACTTGCAACTTATATTAAAATTTATAAAAGTTAAAACGCAAATCTTCAAATATTAATTTTAAAACAAAAAGCAAGAGAGTTAAAAACTTACTTGTGACAAGACCTTGATTGTAAGAGGATGCAAGGTTGGTGTTCCTTGGCCATGGAGATACCACCACATATGCACATCCTTCTTGTATTTGTCTCTAATAGTGCCAAGGCTATGACCTTGTGAGGTAATGATACCCCCAAACTCATTTGTAACCATGTCTACTACCCCAAGATTGGGAAAAATCCTAGACTAAGCTTGTACCCTTCGGCCACTTCCACGCCCCTATATGGCACCACCTTCCTCGGCAACGAAACAATCTTTAAAATCAAGGAGTCAATACAAGGGCAAGGAGATGTAGTAGGGTGGTCATTTTGTTCCACAAATCGACAAGCATTGAATGCACATATTTGAAAAATGTCTTCTTGGAATCTTGTTCCTTTGCATTAATGATGGTTATTATATTCTCAATCATTGAGTCAATGGTATTATATACTTCTCCCAAGCATGGCTAATCCATGTCAGTGAAACAGATCATACTCATAATGGACTCTGTGAAACTCAACAAATACTCTATACAAGCATGCCAATCATCATCTAAATCATACTTGTCACTCCTCACTCTTTGGGCCCTCCCTCAAATTGACTACCTCCATACACCCCACATGTGACTACTGACAATGCTATTGAGTGCCTCTCTCACCCTCATAAGTCGTCTCAAGATGATTGTGTAGGAAACAGACCTAGTCTCAACAGTCTCTTTGAAAATTAAAACAAATTTAAAAACTTATGAAATCATAAAAGGATAAGCATTAGATTTAAAAAGTTTATATTAAAAACAAAAATTTAATTATTAAAATGAAAAAATCTACAAGTACTTTTAGTAGCTCCAAAGACGAGAAGCATTTGAAGATGGCTTGGGAGAGGTGATGACAAACTTTTAATCTCCTAAATGTCGGCATAAATTTGCTTGATCAACTCAAATTCGCATGAGGTTGAGCAAGTGGACAACACAAATGTATCCAAAAAATGTGCCCACAACTCTCCTCCACCAACATCCCCACAACCTTGCAATTTTTTGCATCACCTATTACGACTTGGATAACATTTTGAGGCCCCACTACCTCACTGGATTCAAAGAAGATGTTGGCGATGAAGTCGGCATCCTTCACACACCCTTTGCAATATCCACCTTCTATATTTCATGTTCCCATTATTGCACCTACTACTCACTCCCTTTACATTTCCCTACATATGTGCTTTGTTCTTTTGAGAACCATACACATTCCATAGGTCACCTTGGCAGAGGTATTGCTAAACATTCACAAGGCATTATTTCTCCTATCCAGCCTGTTCACTGGACTGCTCGCCACGACATTGTTATCAAGCAAATGTTTCGTCTTCATTGGGATCACTTCATGCAAGTACAACTCTAGTCTTTATTCACTCTCAGTTTCGTGAGGATTTTGAGCAACAAGTGAGTTTGGTTGCACCTTTACTAGCACATAATAATCATGAGACTCCTTCAGCTGCGCATGATCCTCCTGACACACTTTCAAATGTTTCCTCACATGCATTATTTGTGCACTTCGCACCAAATCACATGCATGCATCTTCTTCTTCCATTTGTATTAATCTGGGATTGAGTTCAAAATAGTTTTGGGGGCATCATAAGCATTTTTTGCATGGGGTCTACCAACGTAGTACCTCCACTATTTAGCTTCTTAATCTGCACACTACTCCTGCGTACTAATGCATCCTTGTTTTGGTGCAGCTCTATTTCACAGTGTTCCCTTGAATTTGGAGCAACTCTCAAATTACAAATGGATTTCTTCATAGAATGACAAAGCTCTAGTGTCCCCAATGTCTATTTGTCTTCATTTGGTATTTTTGGAGTATATCTTGTTCTCGCACTGGATTATAAAGAGACATGGAGGGTTTTCTACTTCGTCTTCGTCTACCTTCATGCAAGTGTGCTCTATTTTGTGCACCATTTTTTCTACATTTCACTTGCTAGACTCTCCCATCACCAGGAGGGCCTTTCTATATCTTCGAAATGTGGAGAGTCTCCTTATACGGAGCTATCCTAGTGCATACAGTATTAACCTGTCTTCTTCGGTGTTCAATAAGTGGATTTGACCACTCATAGAGACTTTTTTATCACTCCACCCATTCAACATTACTGGGGGGGTGCACATATTGCTTCTTCGGGTGTTGTCTCTCTTGCTTATCCTTGGCACATCACAGCATCTACTTCAGCAATTGATCACATTCAGTTTGCTCAACTCTTTGACGGTGTTACTAATTGGCATCCCCAACTTCTGTCAGCTCTTCAGTGATGAGTAGTGGATTTGGACCACTCACGTAGCTCTTAGTTCTTCACCAGCTTTTTCACTTGCACCTTTAGTGATGGTTTTCATCCCATCCAATGCATCTTCAGTGATTGCTTTCATCCGATCCAATGCATGTTCGGTGGTTTTCAGGCCACCCAGTGTTTTTTTTGTGATGGTCTTCATTCCATCCAATGCAACTTCATTAGCATTGTGTTCTATTGTTGTGTTGTACTGCTTCTTGGGATGCCTTGTAACATATCTCGACACCTCCAGACACTTATGTTGGTTTACTGGTTTTTTGAGAAACCTTGCAATGACTCATTTTTTCCAAGTATACTCCACTATACATGGGTATTTTATCAAGACTAGTTGTCAGGGCCCACATTTGAGGATTTGTCTCTTTGTTTTCCTCTTTTCTTTCCCTAATTTTGCGCTTAAAGGAGGGTGTTGATGTGTTCACACTAGGCTAGAAAGGGTCTTTAGTTATCTAGCTTGGTTTTGTCAAAGTTTACACTAGAATAGGGTTAAGCTTAAATTTTGGGAGTTTGTTAAGTTGTTTTAAGTGACAACTCATTATGTGCACAGACAATTTGTGTGAGTGCATATTTAGTCACTCACCCCCACCTAATACTTTGTTGACAACAACTAATTGGTTTTTGTAAACAGAAATTACCCAATTATTTAAGCATGAGACTCCATATTGTAAAATACAACAGCAGACATGAGAGACATATACAAACACATATACTTAGGTTTTTGTGCATAATATTGGGTTCTATTAATATGTATTATGGCCTAGTAGTTCACTATGGTTGTGGTATGTGGAAGTGATCTTATGGATGAAGAATTCACTTCTGCAAAAAAATGAGAAGAACGAGCTTTTGCTATTGTGTGTTGCTTTTATGTTCTATATTCTTTTACCTCTTCTTTTGGTGTTTCACTTGGCTTTTAGGGATTAAAAAGTGTTTTTTATTATATTTTATTGTTATGTTATGTTTATTTTTGAGTAAAAATGGGAAAACAAAATTAAAAAGTTTTTTGGTTTGGTATCCTTACAGATTCTTCTTGGGGAACCCAGATTCCCCGGGCCATACCCTGCTCAAATCTCAAACCAACTGGACATGTACCCTGTACCCAAGCCATAACAGTACAGGGTCCTGTTGCATACCCATCCAACTCACCCAAAACGATATCTTAGGTCTACATCAACATATTTCTAACTATATGCATATATATGAGGATTTAATTTTATGTTTTTTCCTTGGCTAAATAATGTATCCTGGTTTTGATTCGTCACAACCTCCGTAGACCATATTTTTAATGCTCCAAAACCTCTATGACATGTCCTCAAGAATATGAGCTACCTTATTGCACTCTGGCAATTATAACCTAGGTCCCTCCCAAATGAGTGCCGACCTTTACCATTACATAGCAACCCTTTGGAGCTTAAGATATAAATTTTATTCTTATTATATGCAACCATTTTTCTTTCAAAATATGTTTTCAGAAAGCAATTTTGTTGTGATCTTAGTTTGTGTTTAGGGTGAAAAATAAAAGTTATTGTTTATTTGTGTTAAGAGTGTATTCATAAATGTGTCATAGGAGTGACAAAGAATATTGTCGTAGATGGAGTTACAAGTTATGTTGTTATAGGAGTTATAAAGAATAACAAGGGGATGCCAATCATCTTAGGGATGCGAATGCAGGCACCATTGGGAGTGACAAGAAAACTTGCCATAATAAAGAAGTTACAAGCATATATTACCCAACATGCAAAGGAAACAAGTTTTAAAAAAGGCCTTCCGGCTTTAGAGGAATCGAATGTTTTGTCTTGGAATGGTTGAACATGCATAGTCGGTGGATTACTAGGCCTTAGACAAGTACTGGGCCCATACCGTCCTTGGACACTACTCAGCATGAGCTGGCACTCGTGCCTTCTTGGGAATGTTTCTTTTTAATCTAACGAACTACCTAGAAATTCTATTCAGATGTAAATTGAAGTCTGTTTGGGTTCCTATTTTAGATTTGGAGTTGGCTTCCTTTATCATTCAAATACCGTAGACCCTTTTTCATTAATTTCAGATTTTGTCTTTTGAAAATTAAAATAATCGGTTTTTAGATTTATTTCAGATTTCCAGCTCAGATGTTAAGTGCAGAGTTTTTCAAGCAACAACAGCAGGTTCTGTAACATAACATAGTTCATCACAAATAAAGCCAAGGAATAAAAAAAAGTGATCTTCTCATTGACACTCAATTTTTCCCACTGTTTCTAGATGCCTTGAAATAAATTTGAAAAAGCAATTCAAAAACTCAGGAGCAGGCTCAAGCGGCTTACCAGTAAAAAATGACAAAATACTATTGCACACATCTGAAGGACTGCAAATTTTACTTCCAAGTTTAGCCAGCATATCCTCAGCCTTGTTTCGCAATTGTTTTCCTCTTGTATCCTCGCTTCCTTGGAATATCCTCCTTACAAAGTCAAGCTCTTTTACAAGAGTCTCGGCTCCCCATTCCTTGGAAAATGTCTTAAAAACCTCCTTCACAAACCCAAACATCTCAGAAGAATGATCACAAGCAATGCAATAAAACTGCATCTCTGTGGTCCCGGATGCTCCCTTTATGCTGGGACTGGGCTTGATATATGAATTACCAATACCACAATCCGTATGACACCAATGTAAACATATATCACAGCCAACCCAGCTACATGTATTGGAAGCACAATCAAACTTTGAGCAAATAAGACACATGCACATGCTGCAAAACCCACTCCTGTAAGAACAGACTTTACATTCACAGTCATCCACTGGCAATTGACTCTTACAGTCCAAGTTTCTGCACCTGAGATCTAAGAAGATATCAACCAGCTCGGAAATTGGAATATGATTGCATCCTAAAAATGTTTTCATTCCTGTTTTAATGGTAACTAGGATCTCCAACTGAGATCTATGAGATTTTATTAGCATTTCTGCAGTTAAGTCGTTCCTTCTCTGAAGGATTTTCTGAAACTTAGCAAAATGCTCTCGCTTCTCATTACCCCCAATAAGATCCTGTAAATACTCCCTCACATTATCAAGGATATTATCTGGAAGCTCTTGAAGTTTTTGAGCCATAATATTAATTGGTTCTAAAACAATCTCGTGAAGAATCCTATCAGCTGTTATACGATCCCTTAACATGGATTGTTCTTCATCCCTCGCTTGCTTATCCATTTGAAATAAAATATCTCTGTCTGCCTCTGGTTTTGACATGCCTTTGTCAATTCGCCTATGTTGTATAGATCTTGTCTCTTGGGAACTCACACTCCGTGATGGGGAAGACCAAGCATGTCGTCTAGATCGTTCAGGTAATTCTCTCGGGAAACTAAACTGTGTTTCATTGCCATCACTTTTAGCCTGACTCCCATTCAAGTTCCTTGCTTGCTGTTCTAGTTGCATTCGATGACTGCCTTGAAAGAGAGAATTACCACCATCCCTTTCATTTCCCCCAGAGTTCCTATTCCTGTTATTCCCACCCAAAAACCCTTGAGAGGAATGATGACCTTGCATGTTTCCATTCTGCAAAACACTCTGATACAATGAAATGTCCCTTCCCGGTTTCAACCTTTCTTGTGGCATAATCATTGATCCATTGTTCTCATAAGAAACCTGCTCGTTTGCATTAGGAGCTTGCCAATTTCCATAAGAAACCTGATCATTCCCTTGGGACACTGGCTGACTACCAACGGAGAATTCATTGTTTTCCAAAGAGTTTTGAGTAAGGGAGCAGCTGGGATTATGAAAAAAAGAATGTGACTGTGAATATTCAAGAGATGTAGTAAATCCATCTGAGGTTGTCCTTGTATGGTTTGTATGACCAAATGAGCTTGTTCGTGTCTGGTTTGTATGACGCAACGAACTTGTCCTTGTATGGTTTGTATGACCCAGTGATTGAATGCTTCTTGTCTGGGTAGAAGGAGCAAGAGGCATGTTTAGGTTTGGCGATGCTAAAGTCAGAGAAACATCTGGGAAACCCAAAGAAAGTTGAATGCACTCTGTTTTAGGCTTCTTTTGTGTTTGTTTTCCTCCACACAATTCCATTTGATGATTTTCTTCTTTTTCGTCTTCTTCTTCTTCTGTAGAAAGATGCCTGCTGCTGGCTCCCTTTTCTATTTTACATGCACTTTGGTCTTCCCAACTTGTCTTCGAATGTAAAAAATCCCATTCAAGCCACTTGCCACAGTAATCTGCAGGCTCTGTGCCATTTAACAAAGAAAGCGCCAATTGTTTGCCTTTATCTTTGCCCTTCTCCCCGAGTTCATGGGGCGCAATAAAACTTCCTCCGAGTGCAATTTGTGAATCTGACTTGAATGAGGGCTTTGGCTCATCACACATATAACTCAATGTCAACTCTTGACTCCCCATCTCCTTTGCAGCACCCGAACAATTTCCATCCGCAATGTTAGGAGCCAATTCTAGATCTATTTCCTTCCTCTCTGAATTTGGCCCACTTCTCAAGCCGCCAATATTTAGACCATCTCTTTTCACCATTTCCATCTCTTTGAAACTCCTCTTCCGTTGATGATCGTCCCCCATTTGCAGACTAACACTGTGACCCAATTGCATCATGCTAGACCCCTCATGAGCTAATCCCACATTCCCGGCATCTAAAGGGTGGTCAAAATCAAATGTGTTTATGTGATCCCCAAATGCCTCACAGTTGTTCTTCATCTTGATTGAAAAAACATCCGTCTCAGTCTCCGTTTGGAGACGGCTATGGCTGCTCCTCCTACACTCTTCTCTCTCCTCCTCCCTAACCCTAATTAATCCCTCTGCCCTATCAAAACAAAGTTTTTCGCCACGGGACTTACCAGAACCTTGCCCGCCTTGAGAAAAATGAGTATATGTTCCTTTGCTCTCATTCTTATGTGCTGATGCGTCTGCATCCGCACCTGCCCCTGGGTTTCTCTCTTCCTCCTCCCCAACCTTAATTAATCCCTTTGTCCCATCAAAACAGAGCATTTGGCCACAGGACTTACGGGGAACTTGTCCACCTTGAAAATGAAAAGTGCGTGTTCCTTTGATCTCACACCTGTCTGCACCTGTGTCTCTCTCCTCCTCCTCCCCAACCCTAATTAATCTCTTTGCCCCATCAAAACAAAGCATTTGGCCACAGGACTTACCGAAACCTTGTTCACCTTTAGAATTAAGAGTGCATGTTCCTTTGCTCTCACCCTCGAGTTCGTCTGAGCCTGCTTCGTTGACATTGTCATTTTCATTGCCATTGCCAATATCACTGTCACTGGCATGCCCACTTGACATGCTGCTGCCGCTGCTCGCACACCTCATCCTATAACGTATCGCAACAGAAAACAATGAGATAAAAGGGAAGGAAAGGTCCTTCTAAGGTCACCGATGCCAGGGACCCTATTGTTTTTAGATCTGTAGGGTAACGTATAAACTGCCTTGTACCATACAGGAGGTACGTAACAGTGCTTACCTTGCCCTTGCAGGATTGGAACTACTGACCTCCCTTTCGGCACAAATTCTTCGCCATTAATCAGCTCTGAATTGATACGGGATGGGAAACATAAATGAATTGCAATCCAGATTAATGTCAAACGAAACGCGTGGAAAACATCCACGAAATTATATTCCCGGCCACCTCCGGTCAATGCCCGCGCTTATCTCCTAAATTCTCGGGTCAAGCTCTCACTGTTATTCACTGTGTTTTTCCTATCCTCTCGTGGGGATTATCACCCTAATTTGGAAAGTGGTTTTTGCACTGATAATATAATAAACTAACCACTTTCGGTTGGAAAGTAGTTTCGGAGTGAATATACTAAACTAACAACACTAATGAACCTTACTACTAGCAATCGCACGTGAGGTGTGCGATGTTAACGCCGAAACCAAAATATTAGGGAGTGGAAAAGGTAATCAAAACAGACAACAAAACAATATGATATTTGGAGGAGGAAAATGGAAAACTACGAAGTAGTGGAAACTGGTGTGGAAGAAAATATCTATATTGCAGAAGAAGTGGAGCAGTTTGAAAGGGAAGCCCCATTGGAGATTAAGAGGGGAGTGTGAATGGTAGGGAATGAAGTCGGAATTTTTCTTGTATGCGTGATTAAGGAAGAGATGTTGAAGACATTTTTTTCATAGCGGTTGAATGAAAAAGGGGGTTAAATTGGAAGGGTGGATATGGAGGGAACTCTTGATAGATATGGGAAGGTAAACCCACCCCTAATGTCAGCAATGGGTCTCCGCAAAGTAAGCCCTTCAGATTTATGGATTGAAAATGCCCAAGCTATTTCAAGTGGTCATTGCCCCCGTGCACCTCTAGAAATTGGTGGAATTTGAACATGGGAAGGGTTTTCCATATCCAATTAGGCCCCTGTGTATGGATCAAATTTGACGATGATGAATGAAGGCAAACCAGGCGGGCAAAATGAAACGGTGCAAACAATCTCGAGGATAGAACCAATAGAACCATTTAAAAGACATGTTTCACCCCACAAATTTGTAGAGAGCATGTCGTTTTGGTTGACGAAGAGAAAAAGTTTGTGTTGTAATTGAACCATAATTAGCCTATCATGAGTCAGTATGCTCGGTGTTCAGAGAAATGAGTACTCAAAGGCCATAAAATTAATTTGATTGTTGATTCAATTGTTCCTTTTACAATTAATTTTGTTTCGAGTTATGACTCTCATAAAACAATAACAACATTGACAGCTCTATATTTAACATTTAAACTGTATAAGACACGCATTGACTGCTACTAAATGACAAACGTGAGAAACTTATCTAATAGAGCTACAAGCTATTATTAAATAATAGTTTTTTTATTATTGGCAAATAGTTTTTTGGGAGGGACTATACCCCAATAAAATAATACTCTTTTACACACACACATGTATATATTTACTAAGAAGATGAATAAATATCAATAAAACGAAGATCGTCAAGCTCAATGTGCAAGCTCCAAAGTTCGTTCTCAAAGTGCAATTGCCAAGACCCGTTCAAATGAATAAACCCACTCAAAGGCCAATATTTGTGGACTGCATGCCTCTGCCACCATTTCTGATGTCTTCACCATAGTCTTTCAAGCTGGAGCAGCAAGATGCAGAGCCCGCGATGACCTCCACTTCTGCTCGGAAACCACAGATTGATGAATCCAAGTAAAAAACTCTCGAGCGAGTAAATGCAAAAAATGGGGTGGAGCGTTCTGCAATTTGCTAGCGTATTAAAATTTTAAGATAGTTTAGATTTATCCTCATCGTCTACGCCATTATCAATATTTTAGGTTTAATGTAGTTTAAATTCATTCGATATAGATATTCCTTAGATTGATAATGTATGAATCAAATAGCTTTAAAATTTTAGGATTTTTTAGATTTATCCTCATCACCTACGCCATTATCAATAGCTTAAGTTTAATGTACGAAATTCAGGGTTTGGAGAGTAAGAACACATTTAAAGGGCATTCAATATAAATATTCCTTAGATTGATAACATTATGAATCGTATAACTTAAAAACTATCTACTATTTGCTTCTCCATGTATTTAACAACAAAATAAAAATTGAATGAGATAAAAGACCTGTGTCAAACAAAACCAGACCGACCAAGTTACGCACTCTTCAAAACCCTAGGGCAGAACATGGAGAGCGATGCACCCTAAATGGCCTTTCAGACCTGTCATTTTCCTTGCATAACAATACAAACACTTTATTTCAAATCCAAAGGCGTTAACCGAGACTCATCAATGTAAAATAAATTTAATGCATGACCAATGCAGACTCTTGTAAAACTAAAGTGTGATCATAGCCTAGTTTACCCCTTTTTATTGTTTCTTAAATTACAAAACATTTTATAGCCGAACATTTGCAGTGTAGAAGTGTCATCATCAATATTTACTATATCTACTTAATGAGATTTTATATATGTGTGTGTGTGTGTGTTGGTAAATCGATTATACATATTATTTTGGAAAACATTGAGAAAATTCTAAATATTTTGGAAAATGTAAACACAAGGGTGGTGCCAGATTTAATAAATCATAATAGGAGTCCATTTTATTCATAAAAATCCACCACATTACAATAGGAAATGAAGTATGTACATATACTCTCGCGATAGACACAGACACAATGCAAACAATAAGATCAAATATACATCCACCACACACAAACACTAAGAAAACAAGGTTTTCCCTTCTTCGGTCACGAGTTCGACCTCGAGGAAAACAAAGGCACCATTTAACGCTGGTTGAAGCTCAATAATCCTTAGTCACCAATGGCTGGTGGTGAGTGGGTTCAGATCGAATCATGAAAAACTCATCAATGATCCCAGCAAGGCAGGGCTCCAACAAAAGGGCGTTCTTGGTAAATCCAACGGTGCCTTCATGCCCAGCTAACCAGAGCACGGACAAATGCTTCGTGAAAATGGCCCTCCAGCTAAAATCTTTGCACTAACAATAAGTCCAATGGCGATGGGACCAATTGTGGCTAAACTCCCCCTTCTTGGGATCAAGGGTTGTGGCATAGACAGTGTAGACTAGGCCCAAATGTCATCACAATCTCAAACACAACAGCAGTCCATTCTCCTACGCCATGCGACAACCTGAACCCCCCTATATGTTGCATATATACATAAACTCATGAATTAATATATACTCAATTTATATATACTTAAATATGTGTACACAGGTTAAAGTCATGTAGAAATTGACATTAACAACATGCGTGAAGAGTAGACACAATGAGCACATTCATTTGTGAGTTGTGTTAAACTCACAATTCAATATATACTCACTGTATATATACTTCAATATAAGTACATAAATTCACATTAATAATGAGAGTATCTACCTGTGTGCCAATCTTATACTCACTGTATAATGCAATGAATCACATTTGTTGCAAACTCGAACCAATGCAGACTTTGGCTCAATCACATCCCAATGTAGAGCTGGCGCCGAGAGGTGGTGATAGGGGTGCAAGCAACAACGGCATCAACAACAGCATCAGGCGTTGGTTTCTCGTGATGAGTTGTCACCTCCTTCGACTGTGGTGATCCCAAGCTCGAGCAACTCCTTCCTTGAAGTCCAACCGACCTGTACCACCATCAACCGCAGGCACAGCTGCAACTCCAACCACAAGACGATCACCACAAGTAGACGGAGGGAAAAAAAGCAAGCGCAGATGGGTTCCTCTCGGCGGACCGTCCCATGGTGATGGGAGCGCTTTCGCAAGAATCCGACGTCTGTCTTGTGCACATGCTCATGGCCTACGCGGAAGCAGTTCAGGAAACCCGCCATCAATGGAAACAGAATGAAAACAGCAAATTTAGTTCCGTGTATTTGTTTTTATGGGGTTAATGGAAACTTGGTGTAGGATTTACAATGGAGGAGATCTTGAAGACGTTGTGAGAGACTGCACTGCATGTGATGTATTCAGTGCAATATTTGAAAATTTCACTGAAAACGCTGATGGAGTTATTTCCTGCTAAGAGAGAACACGGGCAAGCTTCTGCATCAAATTGCATGAAAGAAGCCAAGGATCTGAAAACATGCGTGAGACAATATAAAGGTCTTTCCAATATAATTTCTCCTCGCCATCATATATTTATCTAGGTTAGGAGTATTCTTGTAATTTGATGCAGTATGATTCTGCAGATGGCTAGCCTTTTTTTGTCTCTTAACATCTGTGTGATGCATTTATAGAATAAAGGCATGGAACTTGATTGCAATGGGTTGTACTTCAATGCGGCTTTGAAATTTCTGAAGGGTGCTTCATTGTTGGAGCCTTACAATGTTGAGAATGCAAGGCATCGAGAAATAACCCAATCGATGGCAGTTAATACAGACACTCAAAAGTTGTGCGAGGTAAGCTATAATGTCATTTAAGATTTAAAATGGAAGCTTTCATGTATATTATTCTCATACGCAGTACAGGTTTCGTAAGCAACATCTAAATGTAACTAATCTCAACATAGATAATGATATTGAAGTTTCTCAAATGGATTTACAGGTATTGTGTTGTGACATATGAGAGAAATAAGGAAATAGCTGCTGGCCTGACATATAAATGCACGAGAGTGGCATATATGAGGGCTGTAATATCGAAACTTTTATGCGTAAGTAGAGATCGGCATGAGCTGTAAACAGCTTTTCACAATGCTCCACCTGGTAATATAACATGCCTAATTACACTTTTTTTTTTCCATTCATTGTTTCTACAGAGAACACACTCTTCCTAAAGCAGGATAAAATTTCATACTTTAGACACCCTGTTGGATTAACTCCTTGTTCCTAATGATGTGTCAATTATGCAACTTAAACTTGCGAGCCAACTGAGGTAAACAAATGTCAATATGGATGATCAGTGTTGTTAATGTTTTGTCGAGAACAAAGTATTTTTGCCCCGTGAATACCTTCATGCCGTGCTATTTATATATAGTTATACATGAAAGACTATTCGACTGCAGAGTCATTCATGAGACCCTCGCGCCTTTTTATAAGTCAAGGGAGAGACATAGTGAGAGCAAAGGCGTTTAAGTATAGTTAGATTAGTAGTGGACGGATTCTCATGGGCTCCAAATATTATGTCGAGGACGGCAGATGCAAGGAAATATCGTAATTCTCCTCCTTCCCTCTTCTACGATTCACAGTAGATCGCGTCATAGCAAATATGAAAGTTGTTTTATAAAGAAGCTTTGTTGCATGCAAATTGCCTTAACAAAGAAATAGTTTTACAGAATGGGCATCTGACTAGAAGGTTTGAATAGGAGCCACCTAGACAGGTTCAGGGTTGGAAGTGTGAATCCAAGCATTCTCCTATCCCTTCTTTCCCTTCTCGTCGGTGCTTCTCTTGGCATACAAGATCACATGAAAATGTAAGTCCTACACTCTCCGAGAAGAAAAACTATCGTCGATTTGTGAACTATTTCCTCTTTTATTTGTGTAACCTGGGTAATCTCTTAACTTAAAGTCGAGACACTTGCATAAGAATAGGCCACACTTCATTGATTCTTCTTCCAGATTCCATTTATTATATGGCTCCCCCTCCTTGTGGTTGACATGGATTTCTCCATAACTGGCCAGCACTCCTAAAGAACATGCTCATCAAATCCCTGTGCCTCTTTATAACCTCCAGGTCTTCTTCTCTCCCCCAAAAGCTTGTGTGGGGAAAATTAATAACTATTTTGTCAAACATTCTTCCTATGAAGTCGACCAATGGATCTATTCTGGTTGCATCCACCCCATGTAGTACCCATGCTCCACGTTTTTCCAAGTTACAGATTGTAGTCCTCGCATATTTGTAGAGCCTTATAACCTTCTCCGTAATCACAATGCACATAAATATGTATGTCAGTACTAAAGGTTGATAATCACATAATGTAAAAGGAACTTTAATTCGTGATAACAATAAAAGATTTGAAACTGGGACTGATTAATTCCCTTATAGAAAACATGAAAAGTAATTTGTATAGACCTAGCTGCTATCAAGGGATGTGGAAACAATGTTATCTGCATGCCCAAACCTAATCCACAAAAGATAATGAGAAGTGTCTCTCTCTAACTAACAAAATCCTATGAAAGCTTGAATAGTGCATAATCCAAGTCTCCAATGGCCTTCCTTGTCCCTGCAAAAATAAGAATCCATAAATATTTCCAGTAAATGTTGAGATGATTTCACCCGAACACAGAAAAGATTCCACAAAGGTGTGAGGAACTAATCTCTGACACGGTTGGGCTAAAACCATCACACAGTCATAATGACAGAAAAATATTGTAAATAATTCCATATCCTAGAACAAAAATATGAGTTCGTCTAAAAATATTAGCGAGTGGAAAAGGTAATCGAAACAGACAACAAAACAATATGATATTTGGAGGAGGAAAATGGAAAACTACGAAGTAGTGGAAACTGGTGTGGAAGAAAATATCTATATTGCAGAAGAAGTGGAGCAGTTTGAAAGGGAAGCCCCATTGGAGATTAAGAGGGGAGTGTGAATGGTAGGGAATGAAGTCGGAATTTTTCTTGTATGCGTGATTAAGGAAGAGATGTTGAAGACATTTTTTTCATAGCGGTTGAATGAAAAAGGGGGTTAAATTGGAAGGGTGGATATGGAGGGAACTCTTGATAGATATGGGAAGGTAAACCCACCCCTAATGTCAGCAATGGGTCTCCGCAAAGTAAGCCCTTCAGATTTATGGATTGAAAATGCCCAAGCTATTTCAAGTGGTCATTGCCCCCGTGCACCTCTAGAAATTGGTGGAATTTGAACATGGGAAGGGTTTTCCATATCCAATTAGGCCCCTGTGTATGGATCAAATTTGACGATGATGAATGAAGGCAAACCAGGCGGGCAAAATGAAACGGTGCAAACAATCTCGAGGATAGAACCAATAGAACCATTTAAAAGACATGTTTCACCCCACAAATTTGTAGAGAGCATGTCATTTTGGTTGACAAAGAGAAAAAGTTTGTGTTGTAATTGAACCATAATTAGCCTATCATGAGTCAGTATGCTCAGTGTTCAGAGAAATGAGTACTCAAAGGCCATAAAATTAATTTGATTGTTGATTCAATTGTTCCTTTTACAATTAATTTTGTTTCGAGTTATGACTCTCATAAAACAATAACAACATTGACAACTCTATATTTAACATTTAAAATGTATAAGACACGCATTGACTGCGACTAAATGACAAACGTGAGAAACTTATCTAATATAGCTACAAGCTATTATTAAATAATAGTTTTTTTATTATTGGCAAATAGTTTTTTGGGAGGGACTATACCCCAATAAAATAATACTCTTTTACACACACACATGTATATATTTACTAAGAAGATGAATAAATATCAATAAAACGAAGATCGTCTATTTGAGTTTATAAAGCTATAAAATTTAGACTAAAATTAAACACTACTTCGATCACCAATTTACATGAAAATAAAACCTATTAAAAATTACAAAAAATGTTTCGACCAAGATTTAAGAATGAAAACGAGTCACAATGAATGGACTTGTATATATTACAACTGCGAAGTTTTACATGGGTTGATTAATCCATGTCGAGATGAACACATATAATGCAAGTTTGTTAAAATAGAAGATTCAAAAAGGTAACAAAAAATATGGTTGCAACTATTAGAGCTTCCATGGAGATAGCAACCTGAGATGGAAAATAATAGATTTGAATCGAATTAAGGTGAACGTGTTGGTGAGTTCAAGAATTGATTTTACACAGGATTCGAGTTGGTTGGTAAGGAAACCAATGCTAACTTGGATACTTCCATAAAATCAAAACGTAGACAATGATGTTGGTCTAATGCATGTATTTTTCACAGAACCATATGTAGAGTTTAGTGATTACATGTTGGGTGATGACGTGGAGCAGTATAAGCTACTCAGACATAGATAAACCCACAATCATATCAAGACACAACTATTCTAAGCCAAGAGTGATTCATGCAAGATTACAAATACATGGCCTCCCAAGCTACTCCATTGCTATCAATATGTGTAGCTGCCGGGAAAATACATGATTTCTTTAATTTCTGGTTTCTTTTTCTTTTGTGCATCACTTTGACGGTTTTTCTCCTCCTTTTTCTTGCCCTCTTTTTAGCTTCCTCGCCACTCCACCTCGAGCATCATATTCTTCATTTTTGTCCCACAATATGTGCATGCTCGAGTTTATGGTGGATTTGGGATGTTTATAAATCAGAGGCCTAAAGTCCACCATTAAAAAGGCCTTTGATGCGACATTGCTCAGGTAATTTTCTTTGCTACTCACTCTTCAATCTATTTCCCTGAATTAATCTTTTTTTGCAGGTTCATCGCTCCTTTTGCCATCTTGAAAAGCTGAAGAACTCTTGGCATGGGGTCCGAAAATAAACTCAAAGTGTCCATGCAAAACATCAATGCATTTACAACACAATCAGGTGATGTAATTGTTGCTCGTAAGGAAATCCATGAAGATTTTTTTTAAGCAAAACCCTGATTAAGGAAGAAAATGCCTTGTCGAAAAGCTTAAAAAATTAAATAAAACTAAACTCTACTTCTACCACCAATTTACATGAAACTAAAACCTATTAAAAATCACAAATAATGTGCCCATAGTGCAATCGCCAAAACCTTCATCAAGCTCAATGTGCAAGCTCCAGAGTTCGTTCTCAAAGTGCAATTGCCAAGACCCGTTCAAATGCATAAACCCACTCAAAGGCCAATATTTGTGGACTGCATTCCTCTGCCACCATTTCTAACGTCTTCACCATAGTCTTTCAAGCAGCAACAAGATGCAGAGCCCGTGATGACCTCCACTTCTGCTCGAAAACCCCAGATCAATGAATCCAAGTAAAAAATTCTCGAGCGAGTAAATGCAAAAAATGGGGTGGAGCATTCTGCATTTGCTAGCGTATTAAAATTTTAAGATAGTTTAGATTTATCCTCATCGTCTACGCCATTATCAATATTTTAGGTTTAATGTAGTTTAAATTCATTCGATATAGATATTCCTTAAATTGATAACGTATGAATCAAATAGCTTTAAAAATTTAGGATTTTTTAGATTTATCCTCGTCGCCTACGCCATTATCAATAGTTTAAGTTTAATGTACGAAATTTAGGGTTTTGAGAGTAAGAACACATTTAAAGGGTATTCAATATAAATATTCCTTAGATTGATAACATATGAATCGTATAACTTCAACATTATCTACTATTTGCTTCTCCATGTATTTAACAACAAAATAAAAATTGAATGAGAAAAAAGACCTGTGTCAAACAAACCGACTAACCGGGTTACACACTCTTCAAAACCCAGGGCAGAACATGGAGAGTGACGCACCCTAAATGGCCTTTCAGACCTGTCATTTTCCTTGCATAACAATACAAACGCTTTATTTCAGATCCAAAGGCGTTAACCGAGACTCATAAATGTAAAATAATTTTAATGCATGAGTAACATTTGTTGCAAACATGAACCAATGCAGACTCTTGTAAAACTAAAGTGTGATCATAGCCTAATTTACCCCTTTTTATTGTTTCTTAAATTACAAAACATTTTATAGCCGAACATTTGCAGTGTAGAAGTGTCATCATCAATATTTACTGTATCTACTTAATGAGATTTTATGTGTGTGTGTGTGTGTGTGTGTGTGTGTGTGTGTGTGTTGGTAAATCAATTATACATATTATTTTGGAAAACATTGAGAAAATTCTAAATATTTTGGTAAATGCAAACCAAGGGTGTGCCAGATTTAATAAATCATAACAGGAGTCCATTTTATTCATAAGGATCCACCACATTACAATAGCAAATGAAGTATGTACATATACTCTCGCGATAGACACAAACATAATACAAACAATAAGACCAAATATACATCCACCATACACAAACACTAAGAAAACAAGTTTTTCCCTTCTCCGGTCATGAGTTTGACCCTGAGGAAAACAAAGGCACCATTTAACGCTGGTTGAAGCTCAATAATCCTCAGTCGTCAATGGCTGGTGGCGAGTGGGTTCAGATCGAATCATGAAAAACTCATCAATGATCCCAGCAAGGCGGGCTCCAACAAAAGGGCATACTTGGTAAATCCAATGGTGCCTTCATGCCCAGCTAACTAGAGCAGGGCCAAATGCTTCGTGAAAATGGCCCTCCAGCTAAAATGTTTGCACTAACAATAAGCCCAATGGTGATGGGACCAATTGTGGCTAAATCCCCCTTCTTGGGATCGAGGGTTGTGGCATAGATAGTGTAGACTAGGCCAAATGTCATCACAATCTCGAACACAACAGCAGTTCATTTTCCTATGCTGTGCGACAACCTGAACCCCCATGTATGTTGCATATATACATAAACACACGAATTAATATATACTCAATTTATATATACTTAAATATGTGTACAAAGGTTAAAGTCTGTAGAAATTGACATTAACAACATGCGTGAAGAGTATACACAATGAGCACATTCATTTGTGAGTTGTGTTAAACTCACAAGTCAATATACTACCATTAACCGGACGTCCACTGAATCTCGCTTGCAAACAGAATCTTTTTCATCACCGTCGACCGGGATTTCCCAGGGCAATGGAGTCGGTCACCAGTGGGGCCAGTGTCCACTAGGCTGTACGCAAGCATGCGAGCAAGCAAGGGTGGGGTGTAATGCCGAGTAGCAAGGGAAAAGAAAAAATAGCAGTAAAAAAAAATGGCGCCAGCCTGTGTTGTGTTTCTGTTGATTTGAGTTTTGGCAGGACAGACGTCAAGGGATCGATCCTCTGGAAGCTCAACTCTGCATTTCAGCGGACACCAATGAGAGCTGCTGCCTCGAGAATCCGAGTCTGCTTCGTTATCGTCATCGTCAAATCACTCGTGTTTCAACAACTACGCCTTCATCACACTGTGTAGAAAAGTGCCTGATACCAGGCAGTGACATGTGTACGGCGGAAGATTGGACGTACTTCGTCGACCAAACGATCTCGGCCCTTGCTGTCGTCGTCCGTGTCAGAGCCCCCTGGACTTTCTCCATTGTAGACATGCCTTTCGGCGTAAAAATGTAATTAAGCTTAATGTGTGTTTAATTATAAAAATAAGGTCCAATCTAGAGAGTACATACGATATAAAATAGGAAAATGTTTGAAAAAAATAGAAAATTAGGATTACAAATAAATATATATATTTATTTTTATTTTATTATTAAATGCTTTTAACCGAAGCTATGAACCGGGGGGTTGACGGGACCCCGCCCAATACAAAAAATAAGACAATGAAAACCACACCAGAAAAAACCCAAGTATCACCGAAGACACGACAACCATGAAAGCTACCATGCCCCGCACACAAGACTGCGACTGGCCCCTCGCGCATTACCACCCTGAACAGTGATCGTGCAAGAGGGGCAGAAGAAGAAAGAAAGGCTCGCAAGTCACATAAACCATGCGCTTAACGGAAAGACCCACAACATCGAAAGCGATGAAACCATTGGGCAAACGAAACCCACACAAACCACCCATCAACACACACAAGCCCATGACAGGTGAAAAAAACCAAACCACCACACAGCCGCATAGCCAAGGAAGCCAACAGAAGTTGAAACCACCCACAGCCAGCATGCAGCCAAGGGCCAAATCACCCAAACACCAGAAACCAAAGCAGCAAAGCCACCCAACAATCCAAAACCAACGATTTCAAAACCCAACAATATGCGGCCTCGAGACCGGAGACCCCAACAACTGCGGCAACCAACCATAAACCCTCCACTGCTAAAACCACACTCGAATAGGACCAAGAGGCTACATCGAACCCGAAACCACACACATACGAAACCGCCATGGATCACAACAACCCAAAACCACTAACTACGAATGCCAGAACTAGCAAAGGGAGAAGACAAACAACTGCAAAACCAATAAAGGTTGTGATTTCTTCCTGAAATGATGCTTGGGAAACCAAGATAGTCGATCTCTAGACAAAAAACCCAGGAAAGTAGAACCCCATCCGACCAGGAGGGAACCAGGACCCTGCCAAAGCTCTGCCTCGCCACTAATAACGACCCCTACCGCCAAAATGAACCAGAAGAAACCAAACTGAGAAATGGACAAGAGAGCCTCCTCTGCGGCCGCACCATCAAGGAAAAAGAGCCCCAAGCCAGTAACGATATGCTCTTCCCAGATCCATGCAATACATGGGCTCCCCCAATGATGGCAAAATCGGTAAGGGCCAGATTAGGTAAAAGAACCGAGGCCTGAGGCAAATCCGGCACCAAATCAATAACCAGCTCCACCGGAAGAACCCCAGAAAACGACAAGACACCTTTAGGCAGAGGCTTGACCTCCAACCCCAACGACGGATAAAGGGAGAAAGAATGAATCTTGACGAAAGTAAACACCAGATAAGCAACCGGAAAAGGAGCAAAAGAAACGAGGCTTGTATTACCTCTGATAGCCGTTAAAAAGGCCTTCACATCCTGACTCAGGTTGTACCCAGCAAAACGGTTGGCTTCCTCCAAAAGCCCCGTATCTAGACTCTCCTTGAGCGGGCCAGAACACAAAACCATCTCTTCCATGTAGCACTCCACAAGACTCAAAGTGAGAGCGTCAAGTTGAACCACCTCGCTAACACCCTGAACCTTCACCCATCTCGATTCTCCAGAATCACCGCAAGCCAGCATGGCTTGCTTGATCCAAAACCCTAGCTCCTCCATAGCACTCCCCCCCTTCACTCTAGCCAATATCCTACAAGAAATTGTTAACATACATTTGTTCACATAAAAAAATTGAAGCAGTAGTATATTTACTCAACATTAGTATTTGAACTTGTTGCACAATTCAACCATTACAAATAAATATATTAAAAATAATGATTGCTAGCTAAAATGTGTCCCTATTTATTTTTATTAACTTTGTACTACCAAATTATCAAGGTTCCTAAGCATTTGTCTTCATTTGTTATGTAGCATGTTCATACCTTAAGCCGCAAACCCTTTTACATAGTCGTGTATCACTCTCACATGCCTTGAAAGCTTATCTTTAGCCATGATGCATTGTTTCATGTCATGATGCATTCTTTCATGTTGTGAGGTATTGTTTCAAGCCACAAGGTATTCTACTTTGGCACATCACATATCTACATTATGCTCAACAACCCACTATAGACACAAAATCACGCACTTGGGTACATTTCTAGGCCCTAAAAGCATACTAGCATTTACATGATTCTTAAGCAAGAAAACTAGTAATTGACGACTATCGTTGGCCTCTTTTCTTTATCTCTTATTTTCTATTTAGTCTTACACACCCTACAACCCAGTCGGAACTTTACTTATTTATCTTTCATGGCTTCAGACACCAGCGCCCAGCCAAGACAGAAGTGCCCAGGTGCCCCTGTCCCATCTGGGCACCCCTGACCCTTTCTTATCTTACTCGCTCTTTTTGGGTCTCTTTTATCTTTTAGGCATCTTTTTCATTTGTGGGTCAGTCTTCCAGTTGTCAATTACAAAATTCAAACAAGGGAATCATATAAATACATAGTTATGTCTTCAAAATCAAGGACCAATCACTAAGCAATATTATCATCACCTAATTTTGCATTCCAAAGGCACTAAAGTACTCAAAAGGCATCCATCTAGCATTCATTCAAGGGACAAGGGTTGCATCAACTCTGGATACACAACATAGGAAGGGGAGGTTTATTTTATTCCATCAACACATACTACAACATTACTACATTTTAGTTACAGCCCGTTATCAAGTGCAACTTACACAAGGGCATCCTAGGGCATCATTTCTACACACACTCAAAAGATCTACATGAAGTCTAAGATGTAGTGCAGCACTTAGTCATAAGTTCACTCTCGGGGTGACTGTCGGGGTTAGTCTGACTCCCCATTCTGCATTTTCCTTTTTAGGTTTGATGTGGTTTATAGGCATGTGCAGTTGAACTTCTTTTTTACAGGTTACAAGTACCTTAGGTGATCATAGGGTGAACAACAGGAAATCAATAGAGAGAAATTGTGATACCCTTGTGTCACAACATGAACTAGATCCAAAGCTTCTACACAATCACGGGCGCCCAAATCCAGTCACCAACACCCAGGCGTCTTTGTCCTGTTGCAAGCGCCCTTGTCTGACCTTGTTCGTGAACTCCATAATTTATAGAGATTGATAATGATGTTGTTTCCATCGTGTTCATCACTTCTCCCTACTCAGATCAATTCCAATTTGCACGAATATCAGCTAAGTCATCCTTTCTCTATCGCTTGTTTAGGGTTTCATATTTTAAATCTCAGTTTGTTAGCGTCATTGTTGTACTTTACCATTTATACATCAGTTACTCTATAATACTTAGATTTAATTAATTAAAATTAAATTAAATCATTTGGTGAACCCCACTCATGATTGGTCATTCAAATCCCTATTCTATCAGTTTCTCTTTCATGGCTCCTAAAAATCCTCTAATCTCCTTGCATGACTTACTTCAAATGCACCCACCTTGCAAGGATGTTCTCCAAAAAGCTATAGACACTATGTATCTCCCTCGTAGTACACCACCCACTCAAGTAAGTGCCATTTTTTATCATCTATCTGATGACTCTATCAGTCTTAATCCTCCATCCAATCAACCCATCTTAGAGTCGATTCAAGCTTTACATCGATGTTTATTTCAAGACAAAATTCAAGCTATGGAAACAACGATTACATCTCTTAAAGCTAAAATTCAACATCTCAAAGACATACACTAATGAACCTAATTAAAATGTAATTAAGCTTAATGTGTTAATGTATGTTTAATTATAAAAATAAGGTCCAATCTAGGGAGCAGAAGATATAAAATAGTAAAATGTTTGAAAAAAATAGAAAATTAGGATTAAAGATAAATATATTAAAAATAATTATTGTTGACTAAAATGTGTCCCTATTTATTTTTATTAACTTTGTACTAGAGAGAGAGAGAGAGAGAGAGAGAGAGAGAGAGAAATGTCAAGGTTTAAAATAATAAACATAAATTCTTTTTGCTTTATGGAGCTTTGTAGTATTAGTTAATCCTCGTATGTTTATGAGAAATTTTTTTACAAGTTCAAAGTTCTAAAATCTAATTGTTATAAAAGAATTTTTTTTAGATATAATACCTATAAAGCACACGAGTATTGAAATGATTTTTTATCACTAACGTACTAAATGTTATACTATATTCTAGGTCATACAAAAAATGCTAGCACTAATATGATTCCTTAGGGAGAAAACTAGTAATTGACAATGTCATTTTTGACATTTTTATTTCAAAATTTGTTATATTTCCCATTGTGTCTTACACACCCTACAGCCCTCTCAAGGGAAAATCTTTAACTTGGTTTATATTTTATTACCTATAGACACTAGGACCTAGTTAGGATAGACTAGTTAACCCATTGAAAGTGCTCCATTTTGTCCCCTCCTGGGAACATTACCTAACCCTTTCTTACCTTACTCACTCTCTTTGGGTCTCTTTTATCTTTTGGGCATCTTTAACACACTTACGAGTCGGCCTTCCAGTTATCAATTCTGAAATTCAAAAAAGTGAATCATATAAATACATAGTTATGTGTTCAAAATAAAGGACCAATCACTAATCATTACTACTATCACCTAAGCTTGCATTTAAAAGGAACCTAAAGTATTGAAAGGCATCCATCTAGCATCCATTAAAAATGGATAAGGCATGCATACTCTGCATACACAACATAGGAAGGGGAAGTTCATTATATTCCATCCACACATTATACTACATTGCTACATTCTAGCTACAACCCATTATCAAGTGTAACTTGCACAAGGGCATCCTAGGGCACAATTTATACACACACTCATAAGAACTACATGGGGTATGAGATGTAGTGTCAATGTTAAGTTGTATAAGTTCACTATCAGGGGGACTGTCAGGGTCAGTTTCCGACTCCCCATTCTACATTTTTCTTTTTAGGTTTGATGTGGTTTGTAGGCTTGTGCAAGTGAACATTATTCTTTTGTAGGTTACAAGTACCCTCGACAGATCATAGTGTGACTATCAAAGTGATCAAAAGGGAACAACAATGAAGACCTTGGGATACACTATGAAAGCATATCTTGAGCTCCTATGTAGTTACCAGTGCCCAGAAGTGGTCTCAAACCCCTAGGTGCCCTTGACCTATCCCAGGCACATGTGTATGGCCTCATTCCTACATTTCATAATTTACAATGAGAAGTAATGACACTCTTCCTAGTTTTTTCATCACCTCTCTCTTCCTATATCACTTCTAGATTGCATGAATATCAGCTAAGTCTTCTTATCTCATCTTCTTGCTTAAGGTTTCATATCTGTAAATCTTAGCTTGCTATGTGTCATTTATATAGTGTAAAATTTATAGTTCAGTTATTTCAGTAGTGAATCTACAAGATTAAATTCAATTTAATACAAAGGAAAATTAAATCACTTAGTGAACCCCAAAAAAATCGTGATCAAATTTGAATCCTTATTTTGCCTTGTATACCCCACATTCTTATCATGGGTCCTAAAAATTTTCTAATCTCCTTGTAAACACTTACTTCAAATGCACCACACCTTGCAAATACATTATGCATCCAAAAATCCCTAGGACACTATGTATCACCCTCAACAATACGCCACTCACTCAAGTATAGTGCCATTTTTTTATTCTATCTGAAAATGACTTTATCAGTTTATTCCTATTCCTCCATCTAATTGTAGGACAAAAAAATTATGTACTTGGGTAAATTTTTAGGTCCATATTACACATACTAGAATTCATATGATTCCTAGATGAAGCAATAAGACTAGTAATTGATGATTGTCCTTGGCTTCTTTTCTCCTTATTTCTTGGAAAGGTTCCTCTTTGGTCTTACATACCCTACAATCAAAACAATAGATACTTTAAGCTTGCCTATATTTTATGACTTTGGACACCACCAAATTAGCATCTGTCAACACTAGTGGCCAGGTTTTTAACCTCTTTCCCCCCTTAACATCTAATGCTCTTTTTCGGAGCCTCTTTTACTTTTGGGCATCTTTGTTTCATTAGTGGCTCATGTGACGACAATGCAATATGTGACGACCTTCTGGTTGTCAATTATGAAATTCAAACATAGGGAATCCTATAATATACATAGCTGATGTGAAAAATCAATAAAGGACCGAGCTCTAAACATCATTACTATCACCTAAGCAAGAGAGGTCACTCATGGAGTGAAGGCTCCTTTAGTACTTCAAAGCATCCATTTGGGAATTCAATCAAGGAACAAAGGGACTACATTTTCTGCAGACATAACATAAGAATTGGGATGAGCTTTATTTATTCCATCCACAGCATCAATCTACATTGCAACATAATAGTTAGCTCACTATCAAGTGCACTCATGCACAAGGGCATGATTTTCTTCACACATATACAAGAACTACCATGGAGTTTGAGATTTCACTAGATAGTGGATATAGTGCTCGGTGATATGTTCACTCTATCAGGTGACATATATCCAAGTGAAAGGGTTAGTGATGAAAATTCGTTGATCCTCAAGGATTGCATCTTTCATTTTTAGATTTGAAGACATGTAAGGATTGTGGGTTTCACTTACAAACCTAATGCATCTTTGATTTTATTTTAAAATAAGTTAATAGGTAACTGAGTGAATATGACATACATATTAACATAGATTGAAACATTGAATTCAATTACGACATACAGGCAAACATGAAAACTTTATGCAAATACTTCTGACACTTGTGCGACACTAATGAAAAATTAGGTTCTATGCCATTTTCCTAGTCATAGGCACCCAAGAGAGGTCAAAGAAATCAGCACCTAGGTGCCCCTGTCCTATCATGGGCACCCATGTCCAGCCTGTTCCTCGTGACCTACATAATTTATTTGAAGCAATAAATCAAAACCTATCACTTTATGTTCAACAAAAGCTCATGACTAGATCCTAGACAACACATTTCAACTAAGTCCATTTGAGGATCTCTTTAATTCTACTTAGGGTTTACAATAGGTTGCATTGGCTTATTGCTTGTGTCAAATATGTACATTTAGCATTATATTGTCAATTATCCATACCAAACTGACTGTCTACAATTTGGATTTAGCTCCAAAATCCTATCTTTGTTAATGTCATTAATCAACCCATTCTTAGAGTCAATTATAAGCTTTACATTGTTTATTTCAAGACAAAATTCAAGCTATGTAAATAAAGATTACATTTTATTAATGTTATCTTAAAATAAAATCTCAAAGATATTTCTCAAGCCCATGTTAGTTCTACTTTCTATATAATCATTCTACATTATAGGACTCTTCTACATGTGCTCGTGTAAAGTAATGAACCCCAAGTCTTACCGCAATATCAAAACCTCTCATTGTATAATTCAAATTAAACAACATGATATAGGACTTCCTGCGCTCCTCAATCACCAATTAAAACTTGCCATCTACTGCAATTTCTACTCTCTTTATCGAATTTCAAAATCCCAAGGTCTACCTTTTTCAAAATATCACAGACTTAATGGACATCACGACAACTCATTGTTAGTGTTATAAAGGATCAATAATTACAGCACCTTGAGCATCAAATTTAGTATTTCATTTACTTCACAAAATATTGTTCCACAACTTCTCCAACTGAAATCCCATCATGGGATTCTTAAATTATGTCCTTCCATGTGTAATGAGCATGTCAATCCATCATCCATAATGTCTCCAAGATACTTTAGTAAGTCAAGAGCAACCTATCCAACCCATTCTGAACTAAGCAATATTGATCCTCTAAATTTTTTTCCATCCCCTCCTCCTCTCAAAATTTATTTTTCCGCGTTACTAATTCCTTACTAAGCAACCTCCTCTAAAAACTTTATTCCATCTGCTCCTATTACATCAAGTTCTTCTACAGTGTTATCAATCCCAAATGTGAGCCACCACCATTCAAGATCCCTCTAGAAACTCCTTCACTTATGCATCCAATTCTTTTTGATTAGACAAGATTGGAGTAATCCTTACCTTGTGGCCAAGACACGTTTCAAACTCCAACCATTGCATGGTCCTCTATATCACCACATTTATCTACAATCACACACTTGGGGGTTGCACCTTCATATAGTTTGTACCATATGTTTCACTGTGGAAGCACAGAGTAGGTTTTTAACTAACATCTCAGATAAAATATTACTCTTGGGATACCCTCAGAGACACTCTACTCTTAAATGTAAGTTACTTGATACCAAGCCTTAATTTTAGAACTTGGTAGTTACAATTTCTACGTCTTTCCTTAATACAAGTATTAAACATAGTTTTTAGATATTGGTTATATCCTAAGAAACCCTAACATGCAAGTAAGGTCATATTTACTATCCATTTGGCCTCTTTAAATAATTACTTGTCCTATTTTTAACCTATTCATAGATCATTAAGACCATATCTATAGCCTCAGTCGGGGCTCTAGATAATATACAATTATATTACTTATGGATTCACTAGTCACAGTATTGAGTGATGTAGCTAGGACAGAATTCATGTCCTTTGCATGTTGAGAGTGTCCCCTACTTAGCTTTATCATGAGGTGTTTTTCATCTCTACTCACTCCTTATTGGAGCCCCAACTTTTAAGCTTTTGGGCATTAGATTATTCACTATGTGGGTCAGACTTCTAGCTTGTCAAGTATAAAATCTCAAATCATGCACCAATCATATAGGGTGTAGATTTTACTTAATGCATATCAAAATCAAGGACACAAGTACAAAGCATCTATTGATCAGTTACCTCAATCAACTCACACAATCCAAAAGGCACCTTCATGGAACTCAAAGGCATCCTATCCATAACATAAGCCAGAAATATACTTGGAAAATGTTGCATAGGTATATGTTATTCCAATCGTGCATTATTCATAAACAAGGGGAAAAATTACCAACTAATCCCTATTCCACTCCACACATGTATAGGGCTACAAAATTTCTATGCCATTACATAGCATACAATTCCCATTTCTTTATCATCAAAAATATGATTCTCTACAATGCACAAGTAGTGATATCCTATAAAATTCACTTATATTTTAATGCAAGTTATCTTCACACACTTAAGGACACCTTACATGGAAATACTGAGATGTAGTGAATTCATGCTCATAAACACAACAGTTCACTACTTGAACTATCAACACACTGGGGTTAACACATAAATCCTGCTCAAACCATAATGCATCTAATGTTTTTCCTCTTTAAAATCCGGTTTGTAGGCTTGTCACAAGTGATTCCTATATTGGAATGGAGATTTCAGTTACACTTTTGCAATATCAGTATCCCTTCATCCTTCAAGCCTTCTAACTAACGGTTTTAGACCAATTCCAACTAAACAACTTAACTTTAAACACTAGTCACATTTCCTAAAGATCAATCGCTCAAGACTCTTATGAATTTTATGCACTCACCTAATAAGCCACAAAATTCACTCAGATCCCTGCCTACACCCTCCTATCCTTTATATGCGTTATACGCTTCTGAATGTTCGACAAAAGCTCATTACTTACATCTTAAAAATGACCTGAGAGCATTTCAAACTACTACCACCATGGCAGGGAATCCCATTCTTGATTCAATTCACTTATAAGGCCCAGTCAACAACACACGTAAGTTCACCTAGGCCTCTAGTGACTAACTAGTATCCTAGCAAGTGCAAAATGAATTTCTCTCATGACTTCTTCTATTACTTGGGTGTAATAATTCGTTACATATTTAAATCTTAGATTGCCAACCAGTTTAATTCCCAGCACTGGTATTTTAGCATTATACATCATTTAGTTTAGTAGTGACTTATGCAATATTAATTTAATTCAAATTAAATTAAATCATTTGGTGAACCCGACTCGTGATCGGTCTTTCGGATCCGTATTTTATCACATTTCCTTTTCTTCATGGCTCATAAGATTCCTCTAAAATATCTTTGCATGACTTACTTCAAATGCATCCACCTTGCAAAGATGTTCTCCAGAAAACCTATAGACACTGTGTACCTCCCTCACAATGATATGTTTCCTTCACTCAAGTAAGTGCATCATTTTTTATCGTCTATCTGATGACTTTATCAGATCCTAATCCTCCATCCAATCAACCCATTTTACAGACAATTTAAGCTTTACATCAATGTTTATTTCAAGTCAAAATTCAAGTTATGCAAACAACGATTACATCTCTTAAATTTGAAATCCAACATCTCAAGGATGCTTTTCAGGCCCATGTTAGTTCTATTTCTATATATAATTCTACGTATATGTCTTCTACACGTGCTCATGTCAGTGAACCTCGAGTCTTACTGCTACCGATCACCTCTCAAGTTTGATCTCAAATGCTAAGCAACATGATATTCTTCCTCAGGTTCTCACTCACCAGTTGATGAACTCATCCTCTATGCTAATTGCTACCCTCCTTATCAGGCTGTACCAAATACTCAAGGTCTCCCATTTTGTAATTATCATAGACTCAATGGAAATCGTTGATAATGATTGCTATGATTTACAATGAAGAATCAAACACCTTACATCATCATGGTTTCATCTCATTTGATTCACAACATCCTACTGCTTACATATCCAATTGCTAAATCCTAATGAGATCCTAAATCTGGTCCTTCCATCTCCAATGAGAGTCATTCCATAGTTACTAATGTTACTCCTTCGGTTAGTCAAGAGCCACCTATCCAATCCATTCCAACTAAGCAAATTCCTCTAAAAATGTATTCCATCCCCTCCTCCTCTCAGAGTCTTCTACTAATGTTACCCATTCAAACTAAGAAACTTCCTCTGAAAATCAGTCCATCCCCTCCTCCTTGCAAGTCATCTACATTGTTATCAATCCCAAGTAAGCTACAACCATTCAATATCCCTCCCCACCCTACTCCACTTTTGTGTCCAATTCTCTTTTGTCACAAAAGATAATCCTTACATTGATGGCCAGGACACATTTCAAACTCCGCCACCATGGCATGGTCCTTCTCATATCACCACATAGATCTCCATCACACACTTTGGGGCATCATGTTATGATCCTCATGTGTGGATTTCACTAACGCCTCAAGTTTTTGGTGTAATAATTCGTTACATTTGGTATCAGAGATACCACCCGGTTTGAGTCCCAACATGGATGGATACACTGACATTGTAGTGTTCACTCAGGGCTCGTATAGGTAAGGGTGTGGTTCCATTATATCGATGCAAATCTAGCCCGAGGTATGGGTTGCAGAAGTTTGGTGGGATGTTATGATCCTCATGTGTGAATTTCACTAATGCCTCAAGGTTTTGGTGTAACGGTTCGTTACACATCATGCTTTCTCCCCCTTCTATTCTTATCAGTTGTCTTTAGCATATACTACTACATTTTACGCTCCGTACACCATATATAATCTTCCTACGCATTTGATACATGCATTGTATCGTCATTACCCTATGACTCACTCTAGTTCCATAGTTCATACTCGATTACCGAGGGTCTAAATATGAAATGAACCTCACCACATTCACTCTTGCATGCTATATGCTTCATGATCTACCTTTTTAGTGCACATTTTCAAAAAAAATCCCAATGACGCACTCTTGTTCTATGTGTTTCATTCTTGATTGTTGAGGGATATTTTATAAATGAACTCTCATCTCATACACATCCGCTAAGGGACACGCTGATCCTATCACATCTTCACACATTGCATATCATCCCATTCACACTCACACATTGCATTTGCAGTATCTTGGTTGCACTTACTCTTACTTTGCTTATACTACTTACATGATACACTTTGCTTGCCCATGCTAGATGAAAGACTTAATATGTCAATATATCTTTCTATATATACACATGCGCGTTCACTTGGTCTTTTGGGGTGGATGCACACTCTCTTACAGGTCCTTCACACGCTATAATGATTCTTGGCAACATTATATCCTCTTACCAGTCCCACTAGAGACTCCTGGGGGCATCTACCTTTCCTACTCTCACACATTACATGTGTTATTGATTCATCATTTGCTACTTATACTTTCTAGCACATTACATTCCACTGGATACATACATGCCTTGACATACTCTTTATCTCTCTAACATGTTAACGAGTGCTTCATGTGTAGCATTTTCTTTGCATGACTATATGCTACCATGGTTATCTGATACAATTTGTTTGTCATTGTTTTCTACTTGTATGTTATTGTTTGTGGGCTCTGCTTTATGTCTTATTTGATCACTATTTGTATGCTTATGGTTTCTTCGGCCCTGATTGTCTTGTGTCAATACGAGTGATGTCCCATGTTTGAAACCCACTTTTCACGGTCTACTTTGTTTGCACACTTGCTTGATTCCATTGTATTTTATTGCATGTTTGTTACTTTTTCTACTAACACGTGTTACTATCCACTTTGTTTGCATGTGCCTTGGTTTCTATCTTGCACATCCCCTCCCCTTGTACGGATACAATTCAGATCATCATCGGGTCCTCTATTTTGGGCTGCACACTCCTACTGATGCCACATGCACCCCAAATGAGGGGTGCATACATTAGGTGAATAAATCATCCCTATAACAACTCAGAGCTACGGTACAGACCTACACAGTACATAAATGACACAGAAATACAGTCACAGAACATCAACATTTGTTTCAACAATTGACAAAGCTCATAACTGACAGAAAACAAAGTTGACATAGATCAAATGTGGATTTGCAGGGAGCCCACAAATTCAAGAGGTAAATGACACATACCTTTTTAATAATCAAAGAATGTCTAAATATGTGAACAATGTCAAAAAATGGACAAAATGTTAAAAATGTGAAGAATGTCTGCATAAGCAATGAATATGTGATTTTGTTACCTTAATAACTAAAGAATATATGAACATAAATACATGTTATGTTTTTTTAATGTAGTTAATATTTGAATATCAATGATAAACTTTATTAGTATTGATTGAATATAAATTAGAATTATTGAGCATACATTTGAATACATGGTTGAACCTTTGTCATTTTCTACTACGTATCCAGACTTTTAATGTGAAATGAAATTACTAAATATACATTGAATACATTTTAGCTAGTTCAATACATGTTCTTATATTCAATATATATTGAGTTGTTTTAGTGCATGTTATGAAAGTACAATGTTATTATTGAATATACACTTATATTAGCGAATATACTTTTGGGTTATGATACCATAATAACTAACAAATTTGTTTTGTTCTAAACTAATGTTTTTTCAAGCATGCACGTCGAACTAATGTTTTTTAGTGTATATTCACTTATTTTAGTACATTTTTAATCCTTTATTCATCGTGAACTCTACTAATATGGTTTAGTAAATGTCCAACAATAGGGTTTTTTCATGCACACATATTACAATTTCAAAATATAGTGTTGTAATTGAATATACAATGTTGTTATTGGATATACACTTATATTTTCATACATAATTTTGAGTTCAGTTACCATAATAACTGAGAAACATGTTGTTTTGAATAATGACTGGATATACATTCAATATGTGAAAATACATTAAGTGCATGTCAACATAACAACTACATAATAAATGAATATACATAAGTGTTGTAATTTTTTTTCCAGGTAGTCAAAATATGAATATACCATGAATACAATAACTTAATACATAAAGTGAATACACCCCCACCTTAATGTGAACTAGTTCAATAATTGCTCCATGCTCACCAGCTATTATCTCTATCATGAACACTTGAATGGCTAAATGTGCATTGAATATACACCTGTAATTATGCCATGGAAAATAATGTGTTCAAAGGCATAATTTACACACATTTATACAATGTATATTAAGCAATTTCAATGTATGTTGATGGTTTTTATCTCAGCCTAAGAGCATTCAAACTTTACATATGCACTAAAATAACTAAATATACACTTTGTGTCAACTAAATACACCCCACCGTAACTGAAATTGTTGAATATAAACTAAGAATGCTGCTTCCCTATACATTGAAATGACTAAAACTATAATAAATATACTTGTGTTCCTATGTATATGATCACATTTGCAAGCAATACTAGGATTACAAACATATTTTCAGTCTATAATGAGTCATTTTTGTGCATGTTCTTATTGAACCTTCTAATCACCATGAGCTCTAGTATTTCCAGTCGACGTTGAATTCTTTCTATTCATGTTCATATTTAAGCTTCCATTCACTATGAAATCTATTGGAACAATGTAGTAAATGTCATAAAATAGGGTGTTTTCATGTATACAAAGTGAACTATAACATGCACGTGTTTACACTAAAATGGTTGAAATTACATAACATAGATTGGTCTAATTTTGTCATCTTTTACAATGCATTCACATATTGAATATACGCCTTTGAATATATTGTTGTTTGTTTTGAATCGCCAAGTTGATCATCACATGAGCATTGATTTTAGAGCCTTTTTAATTAACTATCTAAGGTTTTTATGCAATGAGTACATATGCAAGTAATATTGGGATTACAAGTTAGTATTATATTTAATATTTTTATATATATGGAAATTAATTAATATATATTGAACACATGGCAGTAATTTTATAATTTCAAACAATGCATTCAATGGAAAATTACAAGCATATATTCAATAATTTTAGTGTGTATGCATATTCAATGTTCAAATCACCACAAACTCTATCAATTCAATGTATTTACCACTAACCCTCAAACTTTATATTCAATGTATATTTAATAATTTCAATGTATATGCAATATATGAATGCAATATGAGTTTATGGTGAATTGAACACTACATAACCCATTAAAAAATTATTCACCTAAAAAATAAAAAATTGACAGTGGACCATAAAATAACCCTTCCTACGTAAAAAGGTGTTGGAAATATTATCATTAATGTTTAAGGAATGATGACATCAAAGAAATTTGTATATTGTAATCGATGTTTGTCAAAGAAATTTATCAAAGGAATGATGATGTCAAAGAAATTAAGCTTACCTGACTATTTCATATGTTGGAAATACTTGTCATTGATGTTTAAGGAATGCGTTAATCAAGAAAAAACTACTTGAAGTTTGGAATTATGCAAGCCTCGCAACAAAGAAAAATATTTTATAGTGTTTTGCGGGTTCAGATCCTTTGGTACTACTTCATGAGTTTGGAGGATCACCTTGAAGTGTTTTGCAGGTTTTGAAGGCAAGTCAATGCCAAACAATAAAAGGGGACAAATTTTAGTCTCATGTGTATTTTTTTAAGGAGAGTATGCCGCGAAACAAAGGATGTATGCCACGGATCAAAGGGACAGATGTATAGTGTTCCACAGGTGGAAACAAGACTAAACATAAGTGTAACAAAGGATTTGGAATGTCGTCAAAGTAAAAGAAGTTCCACATAAATAAAGCAAGTCTGCAAAGGTCATGGAAAACTGTGGAACAAGGTGAAAATAGAGCAAGCCTACGAAAGTTAAGAAAAAACTCAAATTCAAATATCAGTATGGAAAGGTCGACTCATGTCTTGCATCCAAAAGAATGTAATTGGGCCAACCCTTGGGAATAAATCACACATTTTTAAGAGATGAAAATGATATATAAGGACACAAATTTGGAAATATTTAAGTGTGGATTAGTGGAGAAATGATGAAGTGCTGAAGAAGAAGAAAGCATGAAATAAAGGCATATTTATGCAAGGGAATGAATGAGAAATCATTAAGAGAAGATTTTGAAGTATGAAAAGAATAATAAAGATATATCATTAAAGCTCAAGGCATATTTTGCGAAGGATATTTATTTGATTATCATCCACTAAATAAGTTCATTTGGAGGTTGGTGTCCTATGAGAAGAGATTGGTGTCCCTTGTTAAGTTGGTTCTTAGAAGTGGGGATTGGTATATCTAGTAGGTTGGTTCCCACAAAGTGCTTAGAAGTGGGGATTGGTGTCTCTAGTAGGTCAATGCTGACAATCTGCTTAGCGGCGGGGATAGGTGTCTCTACTAGGTTGGTGCCTACAATTTTTTGTAAAATATTTTCATTATTTTGTGACTAGATTTCGATAATAGATCCAAATAGTATTTTCTATGTGATTTTCTCTCGAAAGGGTTTCCACATAAATCTTGTGTTTCATAATTTTTGGATCTTGTGTGATTGTCTTTACTATGGATGTTGAGTTTAAATAAGTAAAAGATTTTATTATATTGATTCACCCCCTCTCAGTATAAGTGTGTGATCATCAATTGGTATCAGAGCAGGTTCCTTCAAAATAGTTTAACTCTTGGAGGGTAGATCTCAGGAGCGTGCATGGATAATCAAGAAAGTTTCTCCTCAAACAGAGCTCCATTGTTTTATGGATCAAACTATGCATTATGGAGCATAAGAATGTAAAATTATCTATTGGCTGTTGGCTGTGATATTTGGAAATCAGTTGTGAATGGTTATGCAACCCAGAAACTCCCCTAACAGATACAATTGGAAAGAAGGCTAGCGAAAAAAATGCAACATTTATGAATGTAATCTTATGCAGACTATCAAAATTAGAGTTTATTCTATGAAGGATATGACAAAGTAAAGAAATCCCATCTTTCAAATCTTAGAAGATAATTTGAGGGTTTAAGAATGAAAATTTGAGAAAATATGGTAGCTTATTTCCTACGTGTGGATGAAATAGTCAACACCATCAGAGGGCTTGGATTAAAAAGTGAAGAAATAATGATTAGGTAAAGGTGTTAAGGTCCCTTCCCATTATGTAAAAGGTGTTAAGGTCCCTTCCCTTGAGATTTGATGCCAAAGTTTCAGCCATTGAAGAAATGAAAGATATGAAAACTCTAACAATGGATGGATTGCATGGGGTTCTAACAACATATGAAATGAGAATATAAAAAGAAAAATCATCCATGTGTGAGGAATCTTTAAAATCTTCAAGGAAGGTGAGAACGAGGAGCATGAATCAAACAATAGCTCTATTAATGAATAAAATGTAGATGAAGCTCATTTGTTAGAAATCTAAAGAAAAGATTAGACAAATATAAATGAAAGCTACCCTTCAAATGTTTTAATTGTGGAAAAATAGGACATTTTGTTGCTAAGTGTCTATATGCAAAAAAGGATAATATGATGATGAATAAGATCATAACAAGAAGAAAGGGAATAGACACCATCAATATAAAAAGATCTACAAATAGGGAAAACCTTTAAAAGGGAATAACCTTCACAAACACAAGAAAAAACTTTTTTCCAAAGAGGATAGTAACTCATCTGAGGAGAGCAGTGAAAGTATTTCAGACAATGATGGAGAATAAATTCTATTCATGGCAATAGAATCAAATGGGAATGTCTTGGAAAATGAAGAAAAAAAAGAAGAGAAGGATTCCGAAGAGGAAGAGAATGCTAAAGCATTTAGGGAAGTGGATCTAGAAGAAGAACTCATTTATACCCTAAATGAGATAAAAAACCTTAAGAAAAGGAATCTAAAATAGAAGTTACATATTCAAAAATATGAAGAAGAGGATTGTGATTCAAAAGAAAAAAATCATTAACCTAAGTATTCAACTTGAAGAGGCAAAGAGAATAGAGGAAGAAGTGAGAATCCAATTGAAAAATAAGAAAAAAATTGTGAGAAGCTTGAATATGAAATTGTTTCTTTAAGGAAGGAACTAAAAAAAATAACTACCAAGTTGAACAAAAGCATCAAGTTTGAAAAGAGTATTGAAGTCTTAAGTGATGTTATCAATAGCCAGAGATCACCATTTAACAAGACTGGTCTTGGGTACAAAGAAGATCATATGACCACAAAAGAAGATCCCAAAGTGCCACCAAAGAAGGAAAATGAAGAAAATCCAAAAAGCTATGCAGATGCTCTCAAAAGTCCCTTCAAGAACAAAAGTAGTAAGATAAAGGAGAATCATGTTCCACAGAATACCAACATTCCTCCCAAAGGAAACATGGATAAAATCAAAATATCTTTTCCACCAAGGAAACATTATATAACCAAGTTTCAAAACTCTTTCTTTGGTTATTGTTTTTCATGTAATCTCCTTGGCCATAAAGCAATAAATTGTAGGACTGGTGCAAGAAATTTTGGTTAGAACAAGAAAACATTTCTTATTGATTCTCAAATACAAACTACAATTCATTTGCCACTTTATCAAATTACAATGAGAATGATATTATATGTTATAAGTGCAAAAACTATGGTCATATAGCACATTTTTGTAGAAGTGGCTTTATAGAATTTCCTAGACATAACAAGAAAGTGAAAGACCCTCCTAAACAAAAATACAAAATCTACGAATTTTTAGGAAAGGAAGCTAGAGCAAGATAATCAGAAGAAGGAGAAAAATTGTGCTTGTACAATCTGCCCTACATGCTCAAAATGAAGAAAATCAATGGTACATTGATGGTGGTTGCTCAAGCCACATGACAGGGGAAAAACAAGTTTATCTCTTTGATGGAAATAAATGGAAGCATCGTAAAATTTGGAGACAATGCTACAACAGGGATAACTAGAAGAAGTACTCTTAGTCTTGATAATGGAAATTCAAAAACAAAGAATGTCTTATATGTTCAAGGTTTAAAGCATAATCTGCTTAGTTTTAGTCAAATGTGTGATCAAGGATATACCCTCACATTTTACCCTCAAGGTTGTGAGATAAAAAAAGATGATACATGAAGATTAATTGCAGATGCAACATAACACAAAATAACATATACATACTCAATGAGATCAAAGGAGAAAAATTCTACATGGGACAAGAAAATGAGAGATGGTTATGGCATAGGAGAATAGGACACATAAAATTTGATGATTTAGTGAAAACTAGCTCCAAACAAGCTGTAAGGGATATGTCAAAGATTATTAAATCTTCAAACACTCTTTGCAAGAAGTGTCAGCATGGGAAACAGACAAGGGTAAGCTTCAAGGCAAAGGAGTACTTAACAACAAAACCATTTTAACTTGTTCATACAGACATTTTTGGGCCTATAAGAACACAATACTTGCAAGGTGAAAGTTATTTTATGTTGTTTATTTGTGATTACTCTAGAATGACATGGGTTGCTTTCTTGAGAGAAAAATATGAAGCATTTGACAAGTTTAAAGCGTTTAAATCCTTGGTTGAAAATGAAAATGATTTAAAAATCAAGTGTTTGAGACCAGATCGTGGAGGTGAGTTTACCTCAAATGAATTTGAAGATTTTTGTGAGCATCATGGAATAAAGAGATAGTTCTCAGCTGCAAGGACTCCACAACAAAATGGAGTTGTAGAAAGGAAGAATTGAACTGTACATGAGATGGATAGAACAATGTTGAATGATTTTAAGCTAGATCATACATGTTTTAGAGAGAATCGGTTTATACAACAATCTACATTATAAACAAAGGGAAAATTAGAGTAAACAACAACAAAACATCTTATTAATTATCGAAGGGTAGACCGACAATAATCAAATACTTCAAATTGTTTAGGAGTAAGTGTTATATAAAGAGAGATGATGAAAGCTTGGGAAATTTTGACTCCAGATTAGATGAAGGTATATTCCTTGGTTGTGGTTCAATAAGCAAGGCCTGTAGATACTATGATAAAATATTGAAAATTATTGTTGAGAGTGTAAATGTAAAAGTGGATGAAGTAAGATATCAAAAGGAAAGAGTGCAAGAAATTGATTACCCAAATGAAACATGTTGTAAAGAAGATGAAGATGAAGATGAATAAGAAGAAGTCATTAAATGAAAAGATACAAAGGGACCATATAGATCTATCCAAAAGAACCATTCAGAAAATCAAATCCTTGGTGATAAAAATGTTGAAGTGTAGACTAGAAGAAGATTAACAATTGCATCAAAACACACAAACCTGTCCTTATTGTCTAAAACATAGCATAATGACTTTGTAAAAGCTTGAAAAGACAAGAATTGGATTGATGCCATGGAAGTAGAGCTAAATTAGATTGAAAATAATGATACTTGGGAACTTATCCCAAGACCAAAATACAAAAATGCGATTGGCACCAAGTAGGTTTTTAGGAATAAGTTGAATGAAGATGGTCAAATAGTAAGAAATAAGGAAAGATTAGTTTGTAAGGGGTATATGCTCAAGTTGAAGGTATTGATTTAGAAGAAATTTTTTCTCATGTTTCAAGACTAGAAGCTATTAGAATGTTTTTGGCATATGTTTGTTTCAAGAAATTTAAAGTCTATCAAATGGATGTTAAGTTTGCCTTTCTCAATGATAATTTAGAATAAGAAGTATACATTGAACAACTAAAAGGTTTCCTATTGTCACAAGAAAAGGATTATGTGTGCAAATTGAAGAAAGCACTTTATGGGCTGAAACAAGCCCCCAGAGCATGGTACTTAAGACTTGACAAGTATCTACAACAACAAGGTTTCAAAAGAGGAATTGCTAACATCAATCTTTACATCAAAACTGAAGGTAAGGATCAACTAATTGTTGTGGTCTATGTAGATGATATCATTTTTGGAGATAGTACATACAAAATGTGTTAAGAATTTTTTGTGGAAATGCATAAGAAGTTTGAAATGTCCATGTTTGGAAAGTTGTCATTCTTTCTTGGTTTACAAATTTCTCAATGTGACAAAGGCATGTTTATTTCACAAACTAAGTGTATTAAGGAGATGTTGAATAAGTTTAGAATGGAATATTGCTAACCAATTAGTACACCCATGTTCATAGGTTGTAAATTGAGCAAGGATGATAAATCTCTTGAAGAAAATCAAACTATTTACAAGTCAATGATTGGTAGTTTACTATATGTGATGACATCAAGACCAAATGTTATGCAAGTACTAGTTATGGTGGCATGGTTTCAAGCTGCACCAAAAGGAAATCATGTGAAAGTAGTCAAAAGGATATTAAATATCTAAAGGGCACGTTGGACTATGTCTTGTGGTATCCAAGAGGTGAAGAACTCATTCTAACAACATATACATATGCAGATTGGGCTGGTTGTGTTAATGATAAAAAGAGTACAAGTGGAGGAGAATTAATTTTGGTCAACACTTTGGTATCTTGGTTAAGAAAGAAGTGTACTTATATCTCTTTATCTATAACAAAGGCATAATACATTGCAACAGTGTCATGTTGCACACAAGTTATTTGGATGAAGGAGACATTAAAAGACATCAAGGTAGAGTTCAAGATTTTACAATTTCTATACTTTACGATAACACTAGTGCAATAAATATTTCAAAGAATCTTGTTATGCACTCTAGAACAAAGATAATTCCTATAAAGTATTATTTCTTAAGAGGACAAGTAACATAAGAACGTGTTAAGTTGGAATACGTTGCTACAAAAGATCAGATTGTAAATATTTTTACAAATCCCCTTCTAAAAGAAACATTTGAATATCTCAAGCGAAAATTGGGAGTGGTATCTTTCTCATTTTTCATTAAAAGGAGAAGCATAAATTCAAGGGGATCTAATCACTACATTATCTTTAGCTCCATGGTGAAGGCTACTTATATAAATAACAATTGATAAATCACTTTTTTTCATGATAGTAATGATTGTCCCTTTCCATTGATCTCAAAGGGGGAGAGTTACAGAAAAGGGGAGAATTACAGCAAGAGGGAGTATTATGTTCTTGATATATTCATAAGTAATCTCTATGCAAGGTTAAGGATTTCCATCAATGATAAAGGGGGAGATTGTTGGAAATATTGTCATTGATATAAAAGGAATGGTTCTGCCAAAGAAATTTGTATATTGTCATCGATGTTTGTCAAAGAATTTTTTCAAAGGAATAATGATGTCAAAGGAATATGGATATCAAAGAAATCAACTTACATGTTTCATATGTTAGAAATACTTGTCATTGATGTTTAAGGAATGTGTCAATCAAGAAAAATCTACTTTAGTTTGAATTTTACATACTGCACAACAAAGAAAAATATTTTGTAGTGGTTTGTGGGCTTGAAAACAGTCTATAGTGTTTCATGGGTTTGTATAGTGTTTTGCGGGTTTTGAAGGCAATTCAATGTCGCACAATAAAGGGGGACCAATTTAGTGTCCAATGGGTTTTTTGAAAGAGAGTATGTTGCGAAACAAAAGATGTATGCCACGAATCAAAGGAAGAGGTTTATAGTGTTCTGTGGGTGGAAAAAAGACTAAAAATTAACGTAACAAAGGATTTGGAATGTTGTGGGAGTCAAAGAAGTTCCACGAAAATAAAGAAAGTCTGTGAAGGTCATGTAAAGCCGCAAAACAAGATAAAAATAGAGAAAGTCCGCAAAAGTCAAGGAAAAAACTTAGAAATTCAAATATCATTTTGGAAGGCCGACTCATGTCTTGCATCCAAAAGAATGTTATTGGGTTGACTCTTTGGAAGAAATCACACCTTTTCAAGAGATGAAAATGATATATAAGGACACATATTTGGAAATATTTAAGTGTGGATGAGTGGAGAAATGGTGAAGTGTTGAAGAAGAAGAAAGTGTGAAATAAAGGCAGATTTCAGCAAGGGAATGAACGAGAAATCATTAAGAGAAGATTTTGAAGTATGAGAGGAATAATGAAGATATATCATTAAATCTTAAGTGTATGCATGCTAAACTAATTAAGCTAATCTAAATGAAACTAACACCAAGTAACTTCAAAGTAAAATTAATCTACCATTAACATCATGATAAGAGCTTAAAGGAAATAACTATCATAATGCATAAATATGAATGAAACATCATAATGCCAAGCCATCCCTACTCTTATATGATTGTTACTAAGTACGAGCCTATTTAGATCATAAGCAATCATATTGTTGTTGATCTCTAAGTGAGGACAATATCTCACCAAAATGGCTACAAGGCCATGTTTGGATCTTCCTTTCTACTCAAGCACGAGAGAAATGGACATAAAAATTACGAAGCTATTCCAACAAGGAAGAATGCTTTTTATCAAAATGCCTATAGTAATCACTATTCAAAAAATGGTGTGTGTTTGAGAGGAAAAAGATTGGTCCTTTAAATAACTTTCCACTTTGGGAGAAGCTTGCAAATTAGTGAATGTGGGACAAATAATAAAGTGCATTTAGAAGAAATAAGTTTGATTAGAGTAATTAACAAGTGATTAGCAACTCATGGGAGTTAGAGATGATTTGATTAATCAACTAGGATTAATTAATAGGCTAGAATAAGCTTAGAAATCTATTTGGAGTTGATTTAGAGGAAAATAGGTAGGATTGAGATGATTTAAAGGGGGTTTTAATTAATAAGAAGGTTTATTAATTAAATACAAGGTTAAAAAGTCTTCATTAACTAATAAGTAGTTAATTAATTTAAAAAGGATTATAACTAACAAAGTGTCGCTAATTGGCATCCGGAGTGGGGTAAAGGCTAGTTAATTAATGAAATGTCATTAATCAACCAAAATGGAGGGAAACATTAGTTGATTAGAGGGAAATCACTACTTATTGCGAAAATGAGGGGAAAGTGGGCAATTAGTGCAATTTTAGTATTAAAACTGCATATGTAGATTTTAGTTGTCTACATTTGACCCTCTTTGGGATGACGTAAGTGACACCACTTCAAAGATAGTAGATAATTACAAACAATAAAATTTTTTGAAGGGATAGAAGAAAAGTTAGTAGAATGAAGGATGCCCCCTCAAGTGTCGATGGGGTGAGGAAAGAGGTTGATCAACACTAAAAAAGATGAAGGAAATGAATAGAAGAAACAAGGATGGGGAGGGGGGATAAATATAATCCCTATTGCCCCAGGTGTTGTCGAAGAAAATGATAATGAAGAACATGATAATGAAGAATAATGAAGACGAAGAGAATGGAAATAGCTTTCATCTAGCTTAGCTCAAGAGAAACTTTGTTTCATCATTTTGCTTTATGATCTACGTCATCGGCCTTTTATTATAATATAAGCATACAAAAAAGTGTACAATAACATGAAAAGCTATAATACTAACATTTGTTCATTTTCAAAATACTAACTCAATGCAACATACATAAAGTAATTGTTATCTAATTTCACTACCCCAGTGAAATTTGATAATAAACAAGCTTATTGTGATAATTATGACAATAATGAGGATTCACTTGCAGGGGAGATGGTAAAATTTGATGATTCATCTAAACATTTTCCCCAACATCTCCTAATTACTGCAATGCACCTAAGGAATCCAAAACATTTTCATAAAATGTCTAGAAGGGATATAGATTCACAAGGAAAGTTCTCAGCTCCTGAGATAGCCCATTGAGCTAGTAATGAAAAGGTGGAGTTGCTTTAATAGCCACCAAGTTCATCTAAGGGAAACTGAGCTAGTTCATTTTGGAGGACTGAGTTGTTCTCATACACCAAGCTTTGTAAAATATTAATGAGTCTGAGCTCAAAGGAATCGATCTCTATAACCAGAAATGAGCCCATTCAAATTCCATCGAGCTACGTGTTATGGAATGGTATCGGGCTCCCATGTCAAGGAGGACCAAGTCGCATTAGTGTGGGGCACTGTGAAAGGCTGAACGAATTCTACCTTGAATCAAGCCACCCATGCACAAATGATTCGTTTGATATGAATACGAAGGGGGCTACTTTTGTGACTGAATCATCACTACAGATCGATTCGAACACACACATTGATGAAGGCAAGCTCTAGTTGAGTTCTACACTAAAGGGTAACAGGATGCACACGGGTGATCCCATCAAAATGGATGACATTGAGCTAATTATGGAATCTGTATAGTGAGCACAGAGGACTCGAGCAAGGGGGAATGACCTTAAGAATCAAGCTTGTGCAAACGGAAACCTAGCCAATTTCACGACCTAACTTGTGACCAAATGGTTTGCGGCATCATAGGGAGAACTCATGCAAGCGCCGAGCCAAGTAAGGACATGAGCAAAGCTATTTCTCTAGGGGAATCAAGTTCTGGTTCAACGATGGAAATATATGTGTTAAGCTAGGCATTGGTGAGTCTAATGTCGCACTAAACCTAAGACATCAAAATTATTAACCAAGCTTGGGTTACGTTGATAGTGGTTCATGAAGTGAGAATGAGCCAAGAGAGCTCATTGAGGCGTAAGTAATGGAAAGTGGGCTGGTGCGAACGAGGAAGGAGGAGCGTGGGGTTGCCACATGGTGGCTCGTCATAACTCAAAAAAAGACAAAGGAAAAGGGGCCCCAAGGATTGCGTAGGGCCTCCACATGGAGCTCGATGGGTAAGTGGAGTCAAGGCAGTATATGAAGCTGACGATACATACGTGTACAATGAAGGGAGATGACTCGAAGTGCGGGACACAAGTAGAGAACAAAGGATAGGTCGACATGTGAATGAGAGGTATAAGGATTGACCCACCATTCAAAAAGGAATCTCGATGCTAATGGAAGTTATAAAGAGCTTATAATTCAAAACATATAGGCATATGGAGTGGTTGTTAGATGTAGCACAACCACCGAGCTGGCAGTGGCATGGTGGGTCGGCGGTGTGGGACGTGTGATGAGCGGGGAATACACTTGACACCTAAACTAATACAAGGGCCCGTGGTATGAGGAGTCGTCGAAGCAAATACGAATCGTCGCATAGATATATAGGGATCGACAATGCGTGAGGGTAGCCAACTTAGCCAAGCTAGCCGAACTGACCATATAATTGCCAAACATAAAACAACTCACCTTCCCCTATGCAGAACAATAGGAAATAAAATCAAGGGAACTACCAAATTTAAATGCCCGGATGAATCAAAATATATGCAAAACATAGGGAAAGAGGAGAAATTATTAAAAATGTCTTTTCTCAACCAAGAATTATTTGTCAGTCCCGTAACAGTCAAGGAATGCCTGGAAGACTCAAATTACCTACATGCACTCAGAAGCTCATATCTTGAGCAATTCTCAATGGAATCATGCAAGATTGGTGTCGTTGGAATCGTGATTATGATCTTGACGCACAAAAATCAAGAAATTTATAGATTGATGAAGATTTGAGGGTGTATTTCTAAGAAAATGATCCCAATTCAGAGAGGTAGTTGGAAAGCGGTTGAGAGTGCAATTAATGAGTATGGCCATTATTTTCTCCAGTTGCAGGTGATGGGACAACATGAGGAATAGTTTATAAATCTATTTCCATAATTTTCCCCATTTATTGTGACTTGCAAGTGGTTGAAAGGGAAATTTCAGGATGGTTCTTTCTCTCTCTTCTCTTTCTATAAATTGTAATCTTGGGCTCATTTGTAAAGAGAGTTAGTCATTCTTCCTTCCTGCCCCTCTCACTTTCTTCTCTGCTAGGGTTGAATGCAGAGCTTAAGCCTCCTTCTCAAGCTTGTAACATAATTTTATTTCCTCTTGCCCACTAATGATGTACTGTGTAAAGTCATGGAGTAATAAACTATGTTTTTGTGATACATTTTGTCCATCCTTCACATATTTTGTTGTCTCTACTTTCATCTCTTAATTGCAGAGTATATTGTACATATTTTGATGCTTATTGTAGGTTTGTGGGAGTTGTGTTTAATGGGTTTGAAGTGGTGTTCTATGTGAATCTCATCTTTGGCTTGTGGTGCATGTTGTCCACCCTCTCCATTGCTTACCTCTCTTCATTTCAGGTAGTTGGATTCTTGGCTAACACCCTCCTTTTCTGGTGTATCACCAATGTTAGTGTAGGATTCATTTTCATGCATTCTCTCTCCCTGGTCCCTTAGAAGGTTAGATTAGGATTAGTTTGTTTTCCTACATTAGGAGTAGACTATGATAGGTAGTTTAGGAGCAGGAACCAAACTTCTCTGAAGGGTCATCTCAAGCTCACAAGTCCCACAGCTTGAGAGGTGACCCAATGTTACACAAATTATACCGAATGCCCCATCCACAACTTGGACCATTCGAGGGTGCTGTAATTTTGTGATAACAGTAATGCAGTACGAGAAAGTAATCAAGCTAACCTGACAAGGAAACATGTACAAACTCACATACTCAAACAAACAACATTCAAGGTAGTTACACTAATGTTTTTGTTATTGAGCTTCAGTTCCTAAATGTTCAAGCTAACGACAAGGGTTAAAAATGGCACCCCAAGCAAGGATACACGTGAGGTGAATAAACAGAGGACACAACGGTCCTATGAAAAAGCAATCATGCACTATGGAATAGTACTAAGAAACTCATTGTGCAAGGGAGTACACACATAGTAAGCAAACTAGCTTTGTTAATGGAGGTAAATCTAGATGATCTGCGAGTCATTTGCGAGAACAATATAGGACCAAAGAAAGATGCTTTCTAGGACAAATTTCTATGTTTGAAGACAATGCATCTAATAAATGCTTCAGTTGCATGCATGCCTCTTACCAAATTTTGAATTTTTGATTGTTTTACCAATGTTTTGGATTTTTGAATGTTTTACCAATGTTTTGGATATTTGAATGATTTACCAATGTTTTGGATTTTTCGAAAGTTTTCTGAAGCTATGTACAGGAAAATGAAGATGCAAGGATTCCCCCAGCGAGAGGTGATAATTTACAAGGGCAAATTCCACACGTATATACAAGAAAAGAGAATTTGGATTAAGAGCAATATGGATATGTTCAACATGATGATGAACTCAAACCAATAAAGAGATAGAAATGAGTGAGAATGCCCCCTGTGCAATCTGGACAAAAAAATATAGATGATAGATAGAAGTGGAAGATTTTTTATTAAAATAAGGGATAGTTTCTCTCAAACATGGTAAAAAGGAAATCTTATACACATGGATGTTCTAAACGAAGTAGAAGAATAATGAATGCTATGGAAGGATATGGAAAATGTAGCTAGAAGATTGGTGATGAAAAGGTGATTAGCCAAAGGCAAAAATTGTGAGACAAGATACAGACTAAAGCAAGAGTTTGAACAAGGTCCAAACAATAGTTGGTAACATATTAATCCTATTTTCTCATAGAGATCCAATGTTTACATGTGGAAATTAATTACTTCTCGAAGTGAAGCTTTAATAGGTAGCAAGTGAGGACAAACTAGCCAATGTGTAAAACTGATTTGTGAATGGAGGGTGGAAGGAGAGCCGTACATTGTTTCGCTACCAGCCAGGTGTCCATAGCCCCAATGGAGATGTATTTGATTCTATTCGCAAAATTTCTCTACTGCCAACCAGGCGTCCATAGCCCCAATAGAGATACTGGAAATACCCCAAAAGAGAGTTATATATCGATTTTCTTTTGATTTTTGATGTTTTAATTGATTTTTTTTGCTTTCTAAAAATTATTTCAGTTCTCTCAATTGTTTTGATAAGGGGTTAAGAACCACTGATGGCTTGATGGAAGGATGTGGAAGTGATTGTGATGACAACATTGGTTAGTGTCAACAAATATGCCCAAAAGTTCTTCGCAACAAGTTTATTAGATGTAGATAGTGATAGGATCTCTAAGAGGTCAGTCGTTTTTTAATTGACCAAGGTGATAAAAGACCAAGGTCAAACGGATACTATAGAGATAAATGTTGCACAATGAGTGTGAATAGACTAACCAAAAGATCACTAAAGGGATGAAAATGGTAGGTGGTTTGTAGAAGAATATGAAGAAAGTAATGAAAGAACATCCACGTGTATGCAATACCTAATTATAATGTTTGATCTTTCTACCTTTGATTTTTTGTAATATTTTAATTTTTTTTAATTGTTAATTTTTGATTTTGGATGGTTTTGCGAAGGGAAACCCTTGAAGTGAGAAAACGATGAAGATGAATGATTTAGAAGTTGGGAACAACAATGTCACTCCATATGATAGGATCCAACAATAATGTTTACGATTTCTTTAATGAGGGAGATTAGGAGTTTTTGCTTATCAAGTGTGATATTATCTCCAATCTCGATGATCATAGTGAGATCATATTCGATAAATGACTGTGACTTATCTTTTAACATGGATTTTGTATGTGGGGTCTTGAGTTCCCTATCCATAGGTTTTTGCACTTTTTGCCATACCTGACATTTGTATTGGTGTGCATTCTTGAATTGCGTTTGATTTTTATATTTGTGAGTGTTGGATTTTCTTTGATCTTTGGAGATTTCAGATTTTTTATCTTAGCTTGATGAAGAAATCGTTGGTGTTTCCTACAAGCTGATGTGTGATTTTTTTGATCCCGAGAAGTGGGAGAAGAAAATATATGTTTGGGATTGATGATATGAATGTTAGGAATGATGATGGGCTTACCACCATTGTTGATAGAAGGATGATAAGATGCGTGAAGAAGATATGGTCCAAAAATTGAAGAGGATGGGATAGCGAGAGGTGAGCCACAAATGGAAGATGAAGGGCTACTAGGATGTGGCCCCTAGATGGAAGAAAATGAGCTAGCAGGAGGTGAGCCATAGATAGAAGATGAATGGATACTAGGATGTGGCCCACATATAGAAGAAAATGGGCTACCATGAGGTGTTCGATAGATGGAAGATGAGGGGCTACCTAGAGGTGTCCCATAAATAGAAGATGGAGGGCTACTGAGATGTGGCTTGAGTATATAATATGAGGGGATACTAAGATGTGGCCCAAGAATAGAAGATGAGAGGCTATTACGATGTGGCCCAAGAATAGAAGATGAGGGGCTACCCAAAGGTGACCCAAGATGAAATTGTGATTGAGGAATTATGATATGTAAAGAATGATGGGGTGATGAGAAGATAGGACAAGGACCGATGATGGACTCAAGTGTTTCTCCATGTAAAGGGGAATGTGAAAATGGAAGAACAAGAAGAGGATCAAGTTTGATGATCTTAGGATCTTCCTCTATTTTCTAACAAAAGGAATCAAATTCTTCCCCACAATACGTGAATGCATCGAGGTCAAAATATAATCCTTGCTCATGATCCTTTAGAGGAATGTCATCATGTAGCCCCATGAATTTTTTGATTGCTTCGTCATTCTGAAATAAATCGATTGGTATGGGTTGCTATTGGTCAATGATAATAGGTTGATTGGAAGAAAGAGGTCCAACAAGTGTGGAATATTTAGAAGATGTTTGTGATTAACTAAAGTTGGGAAGATACCTAATGGTATGCTAAGCTAGTTAATCTAATATAGGAGGACTAAAATGTTGTAAATGACTATGCTAGAGTAGTATAAAGCAGTCAAATAATTAAATATGATGAAATAAAACCTAATCATGTAAAGATGTAAAAGGAAATGACTTAGCTGATTTTTGAAGACTGTCGCAGGTTATCGCAGGTCCAACAGGAAAATATGGGAGTAATAATGATCACTCAGAAATCCTGAAAAGGTCGAATCTGGGTGATTTGAGCAGATAGGAGCACCCGGGAAGGGACTGGGGGGCCTCAGGGTGCCTTGGTATGAAAAAATAGGTGCCTTAGTCTCTGCAAATGCTCGAACCCTAGTTTTCACTGGGTCACAAGTTGATCTAAAACCCTTGTCATCTGTCACATTAGATTCACTGGATTGCGCCGAGTGTGCCGAAGAATGAAGGATGAAGTAATGACCTGCAAAAGAGGAAGAAGTATCAAAACCCTAAAAGTAAAGATGCAATATAAATGGGTCGGACTGACCTTTGCTACCACAACAGTGGATTTACTACTCTGAGTGTTGCACTACATTTCAGACCCAAATGTAGTTCTTGTGTGTGTGTGCAAAATGGTGCCCTAGGTACTGTTGTGCCAATGACATAATGTAAATAGTAAGCTAGTAGCTAAATGTAAAAAATGTAATAGCATTGGTGCATGAAATAGAATATAATCCATCCCCCTATGAAGTGTGTGTTGATTCAAGTCTCATAGCCTTGATGCATGGCACTATATGGGTGCAAGTGATGCAATGGATGCAACTCTAGATGGAGTGATAGTAGTATGTGGTGCTAGGACCCTCATTATGGTTTCACAACTTTATATTTATAGGGTTCTCTTGCTTTAATTTCGTAATTAATCACGACATGGCTAACTAGGAAAAATATAAATATAAAAAATGGTCAGAATGAGCCCAAAAAGTGGAGAGAAAGTTTGAAATGGATTGGGGCGCCTTGGTGGGACCAGGGCGCCCCGACGTGCCCTAGTTTAGGCTAAAATGGTGGAAAGTGATGAATCAGACTGGGCATGTATATGGAAATGTGCGGGAATGATGAAATAAAATTAAAATAAGGTGGCCAAAAAGGTGGGATTAATTAGTACTTTATTCACTTGAGAACCTTTTAAATAATAATATGAAACTGGGCTAAATAATGTTTAATGTGCATGATTTTGTGACTCCATTTTGCCCCCACTTTATGTTGGTGAGCAGAAATCTCGATAACATAAAGTAGATAGAAGTGCGTACTTGATATCCATGTAGAGTGTAGTAGAGACGTGTCGATGGACTAGACTCAAGTGTGGAATGAAAAAAAGAAAAATGTGGAGTGTGAAATTTTAAAGATGAAAATTACACATAAAAAGTGATGAGAGTGAAACTAGGGTGAAATGCATGTGTAGTTGTTGTAGAGTGTAGTGTACCCACACATGGTTAGTAAAAACATGTTGATGTAGCATAGTGTTGTTGTTGATGCCGTTGTTGTTGCCCCCATTTTGACTGCTTGTTTCTCATACAGCTGGACATGTAAGGAGAAAACGATCGAGTAGTCAAATGTGTATGTATGTGAAAATGTTGTGTAAAATACGCATGTGTATATAAAATGTGTAAAATATGGGAAAAATGAAAGTGTAAATGGAACATGTGCACTTGATCCATGTCAAGAGAAATGGTGTAGAAGGATATCGTGTACTACTGCAAGTTTTTTGGGTGATCTCACGCCACCCTAACTGAAGAAGTGTAGGGAGGAAATGCTCTGTGTCCTCCAACCTTTGACTAATTCTGCTGAAATGTGTGTGAAGATATCTATGTACTATCATGGGTTTTTGGGCGATCCGACGCCAACTGGCCAAAGTAGTGTAGAGAGGCACAACCACTGTAACCCCCAAGCCTGTAACTGCTTCTCAAAAATGCTAAGGACACCATGTCCTGTAAAATTCACTGTGTATGGAGTTCATAGACTGGTTAGAACTCACTCATTATATGTAAACCCACAATGCGAAGGGTGGAAAGTGCACTGTACTGAACCGATGTAAATACACTATGCTAGTATGTAAAAACCCTCAATGGTGCTCCCCTCTTTGGGGGCACGCATGACGTCGCTGAAAGGAGAATGTGGCCCCAAAAGAGGACCTACCGCACTATGACCTGTAAAACTTTGCCCTGCAGGGGGAAAGGGGAAGCGCTTGGTAGAAACCAAGGACAATAACAACTATATAAGACAAATGTGGATGCCCCCAACGACCAATATAGTAAGGGTAGAAGGCGAGTATCCATGCTGCGTGTAAGAGTCTTGTATCTATAACCACACTAGACAAAGGCATGAATGTGCATGTGTGGCTGATATAGATAATGACATATGAGAAATCAATCTCACATGTGTAGTAAAGTGATCATGCAAAAAACTAGCAAGTAAAGATAAATGCCCCCAAGACAATACAACATGCTCTGGATGGATGGAATGAAATATAAGATGGAATGATATGAGTGACGTGCCCCCTGAGTGTGTGTAAGTGTATGTAATGAGGTTCGTTTTGTTTTCCCCCTTAGTAGTCAAGAAAGAACTGTAAACGAGAGTGCGTCATCAGGAAATGGTCGAGTAGTGTTTGTTGTTTTTCCTAGCACACCGTGATGAGTGCTTATGTATTGGTGATGAAATGTGACATAGATAAAGGATGTGCATGAACCCTATAGCTGAAGCGTATATCACAAATTGTGATGAATGGACGAGTGATGATTTAGCCTAAGCGTATATCACTATAATATGCCATAATAGGAGGAGGTGATTTATCCTAAAGCATATACCACTAATGACGAATGGACTAGGGAAAGTGATGATTTAACACTAAGCATATATCACTATAATATGTTATACTAAGAGGTGGTGATTTAGCCTAAAGCATGTACCACTAATGATGAATGGAATAGGGAAAGTGATGATGTAGCTCTAAGCGTATATCACTACAAGATGAATGAGGTGGTGATTTGACCTAAGGTGTATACCACTATGAGATGGAAAAAGATGGGTAACGATTTAGCCTAAAGCATATGGCACTAAACTAGGAATGTTGGCATGATGAATTGTCACATGGTGAATGTAAGGTCCATTTGATTGGTAAACCCTCGACAGTTGATTATGGACCAAGGAACTAAAGTGTGTCATAGGGTGGTGAGTGCAGCACGTAGAAAATAATGTAGCGTGTATAGTGATGAAACGACCATGTGTTGGGAAAGGTCTTGTAAATACATAATTTGTATAATATGATGTAGTATATGTAACATGTACTGTGTAAAATGCAATAAGTGTAGATAAGCTAGTAATGTAGTATGTAAGGACTAAATATAAAGCTAGAATCATATGTGGTGTGGACTAGCATAGCATGTATAATGGATAAATGCATAATGTGTGATGTAGGGATGTATGTAGATTGATAATGTACCATGCAGAGATAAAATGTAAGGATATACTCATATATAATGTAGACTAGCATAGTATGTAAAAGGAATGTGATGTATAGATGCGCAATGTGTGATGTGACTATGTGTGGGTGATGTAAATGATATATGTAGTATGTAGGAGGAATATTGTATGGTCTTAAATGCATGGATGATAGTAAAATTGAGAAGTTATTGAATATGTGAAATGAATAAATGGCAAAATGATATATGATGTATGGTGTATGATGTGCTAGTATGTGTGATGAAATGTAATGTTTGATGCCTATAGTGCAGTGTGTGGGGTTCAATGTATTTGTAATCCCTCAACAATCAAGTGTGAATTGAAGCACAAGAGTGCGGTATCGGGCAATGATGGGCCTAAAAGGTGTAATGAAGAATAATAAGATGATAGATGTAGAAATGATCAAGATGGGGGGGGAGGGGTTGTATTAGGTGTTATGCCCCCTCAAGTATACAGAAATAAGCTAACCAATAAGAGTGAAGGAAGAGGATCATGTTATCCCAAATTTCCCCCGAAAAGTTTGGTCAGAAAAAGCCTTACACATAAAGAAAACATAAAGGAAAACGATTCAGACCTACGAGCTCGAGTTCCAGAACCAGGAAAAGTGAAAACAGAGGCCCGAGAAAGTCAAATTCGACCCTGCACAAGAAGAAATAGAAGAAACGATTCTTCTGAATGTTTATATATCTTAAATCTATTTAAAGGGTCGAGGGAGGACTCAAGTGGTCAAATAGAGTCAAAAGGCGGATAGAAAAGGCTTCAAAATTGGCTAAATATAAAGGTATAAGCGGAGAATGCCAAGTGTCAGTATGGCGCTGATTCAAGGGGTGAATAGAGAAAAGGTTTCTAAATGAGCGCTAGACTGCCACGTGTCCCAAGGGAAAGTGGACTGTTGGGGAAAAATTTGGTTCTTTTCCCCTTGTTATCTCAAAAGGGGTAGAAGTTGTAAAATGGCCCGCAACTCCTCCCAAAGAAAAAGTTAGCATTTGGGCCTGAGTCAAAGCCAAACGGGGAATCAGAGGAAAGGGCACAAGATAAATTACGGACCTGTAGGCCTGATTTTTGTTCCAATCTAGCTACCACGTGTTCCATATCAAAAGGAGACCCATTTTTCAAGTTGTTTTCCTGCCCTACTGTACGGACCCGATACAAACTTCAAAGGGCATAACTTTCGACTCAGGGCTCGAAATATTGCAAATCTGATGCCGTTGGAAAGATCTCGGCCTCACCTACACCATGGAGGTGTGAGACTTTAATTTTTTGAGGAGGTTAGGTAAAGGAAAATGGAGGAAACATCTTTGGGCCTTCAATGTAGGATCCATCTGTCTCAACAACCAGATCGGAGTCGATTTGTTTCCGTCGTTTCCTCTTCTTTCAAGGTGCCGAATCAAGGAATCATGCAGTAAAGATGGATTTGGGGCATATTTTATTAGAAGCATTAACAACAGTGGTTGAGCTTTAACCCAATTTTCCTGCTTCTCTCTCTCTTTTTCTTCTCTCTGATCAAATCTATAAATAGAGGGGCATGATTCATTGTAAAGGGTTGTTCATTCTTCTTCCCTGCCCCCTCTCTTTTTCTTCTCCAAGGTCGAATGTGGAGTTTAAGCCTCCTCCCTTGGATTTGTAAAGGCATTTTCTTGCCTCTTTCCCGTTACTTATGTACTGTGTGAACTCCTGGAGCAATAAAATTTGTTTTCGTGATGTGTTTTTTCCATCGTTTGCTCATTTTGTTGTCTCTTCTTGCCTCTCATCATTGCAGGGTATAATGTGCATATCTATGATGTCCATTACAGGTTTTGGGAGATGTGTTTAAGGGGTTTGAAATGGTGTTCTGTGTGAACTTTATCCTTGGTCTGTGATGCATTTGTCCATCCTCTCCATTGCTCACCTCTCTCCATTTCAGGCAGTTGGGTTTGTGATCAATAGTTCCCTTTTCTCGGTGTTATCACCTCTATAGTGTAGGACTTCTTCATTTTCATGCTCTCTCTCTCTCCTTGGTCCCTTGGAATTGTTAGATTAGGAGTAAATATTCACATTTCCTTCCTTATAAGTAGTTTAGTGCTAGGATTAGGAGGAGGAACCAACCTTCTCTGGAGGATCATTCTCATTTGCAAGTCCCATAGATTGGGGAATGATCCAATGTTATGCAAATCACACCAAGTGACCCTGCCTTAGAAAAGCAGATCCATAACTCATTTGGGGGTGATGTGATTTCACACTAACAGATCCCTCATTCAACTTTTGAGATGATGAAAATGGAGGGCCACAATCTAATAGTGGTGGTATAGTAGGTAAATGTGACACTGGTGAACAAAATCTAAATGTGCATGAAGGATGAATGAAGGAGGAATATTGTGATGTAGGGACATGTTGTAGTGATAAGGTTGGTGAGGGAGAGAATGGAGGAGTTGTGAAATGCCGTCACCACTGAGAGATATGAATAGAACTAACTAGATTTTTACAAGATGAACTAACCCGATGGGTTGGATGAATGGCAGAAGAAGGTTGTGTAGCCAGTGAAATGAAGCCTAGATGTTCTAGATTGTTAATTGGACATGTCACGAGTTGAAGAAGATGTGGATTTGAAATAGCTTTGTATAGGTTTTCTTAGAAGATGACATAATGCGGGTAGACAAAGAGGATCATGTAGCCAGTTACTGGATTGTGACGTAGGGGTTGACTTGGATGATTGATTAGAGGAATTTTGAGTCGCACAGATCTTCAATGGAGGAAGATGTCATTGAGGTGACTTATAAAGGGGGTCCTATGAAGAAAGGGAGGACTATAAATCAAGAGTCGAAATAGAAATTTAATTAGAGGAACTTGGAGTCGCAAGGATCTTCAAAGGAGGAAAATGTTGTTGAGGTGACTTATAAAGGGGGTCCTGCGAAGAAAGGGAGGACCGTGACTCAGGAGTAGAATTAGAGGAATGGTAGGGAGAATTTGTGGTGACACAAATCCTTAGATGAGGAAAACATCGTTTAGGTGACTGGTTATTCCTTAGAAGAAATTTGATCGGATGAGCTCAAGAGACTGAGGGAAATCTAAATAATAGCCTGGATCAGAATAATTAGGAGACTGAGGGGAATCAAAATAATAACATGGATAAGAATCATCAGAAGACTGATGGGAATCAAAATAATAACATGGATTAGAATCATCAGAAGACTCTGGGGAATCAAAATAATAAAATGGATTAGAATCATCAAAATCATACCACCGACTATGAGATGAAGGTGGGGAAAGGGGTAGCTGAATGGGTTCTCTAGCAAAAATAACTAATCAAGGTATATTCATGACAAGCTTTCTTTTGAAGTGAATTCCTTAACCTATGTTCCATATTGTTGTAAGTGTGAGGAACCATGTAATAGTCAGTCCATGGTTGGCGTTGTTAGGTCTAAATGCCTAGACCTATATTGTATGATTGAACTCCTTCCAATGAAAGAAAGTTCAATGTCAATTCTAGGCAACATAATGATGGCCAACTAGACATTTTACAAACAAATAGGGGATTCTTGTGTTATTTTCCAAAGGGTATAGAAGGAAAAAAAAACATAAATGATGACACAATTTCGACAATCTAACAAGATTTAGACAACAAGTTGTAAGTGTAAATGTAAAAATGGTTGATCAAAATTTAGCAACATAATGGCTGCAAAGTAAACTTTTCCAATGTTCAAATTGTCTCAAGATGTTGATTGATATGAAATAATTTTCACTAACGTTTGAAAAATGTGTAAAAGTACTACAGTGAACCTAGGAAAAAATCAAGCAATGTGATAGACTGCAAATGTAACAATGAATGTCAAAGAATGAATGAAAATGAATTGAAAAAGAATGATACGGAAAAACACTAGCAATGTTTTAAACCAAAGACCAATCAAATATGAAGCTAACTCCCTAATGTTCGTATGTTTGTCTCAAAGTTTGATTTTGTAGATGACAACACAATTCCAACACTTAAATCAAGTTTTAGGAAAACAAGATTGAAGTATTAGAAAAGGGTTGAGGTAACTTCCAACTCAAGGTATACTAAAACAATTTTAGATACAAACAAGGCCTAAATCCCCAAAAAGTTGGAAGTTACAAATAAGATCAACGCACAACAATACCACTTAGATACGTTAATCACAATTTATGCAGAAAAGTAAGATATTAGTATCAAAATTATGTTGATACGATGTGAATAATGTAATATACAAAACTTTTCAAAACTCAAGGAAATGTTTCAATGAAAACAAGGTCGAGGTATAACAAGGAGTTACTAAGATGCAAGCATTGTAATAATACAATTTAGAAACTTATATCAAGTTTTATCAAAACAAGATGTAAGTATAAAAATTGTATTGATATGATGTGAGTAGCGTAACAACTCAAGGGAAGGTCAATAATGATAAAATCTATCTACAGTGAGACATCTTGATTTGGGTGTCAAGATAAGGTTACCCAAAATATGAAGTCATGACCAACACACTTTCAATGCTTACTATTGTAGTGGTAATAAGGAAGGATGTAAGTGGGTGTAAAACTGGTTGACATGATTTTGAGTAACACTTCGTATGTTTCTCCTCTTTTGATCAAAACTATCAAGAGGGGAGCAAAAGGCTATAGATCAATTGGGGAAGAAAAAAACTTATCCCGACTTTGAAAGAGTTTTTTCATTGTTGAAAAATAAGGTATAAACTAAGAAAAAGTAACGCATATCAAGTTTTGTGATGAGTAACACACGAATCCAACTTTGATGGACTCTTCTCCATGTTTGAAAAAACAAGGTTTTTGACTCTAAAAAAGTTGTCACTTTATAAGAGTTCTTTGAAACATGATTGGTTAAGGTAAAGTTGGCCCCAATGCCAAAATGGTTCCCTATGTATTTTTTTTGCACAAAAATCACCAATTATTACCTAAGAGAGGTACACACTTCTAGGATTTATCCTAGAGAGGTGGAACATTACCCCATAATCAAATTAATGAGCAAGGCTTCATATAGGTAACAAGAAGATTTTCTCACATGGGGTTTCAACTAATCAAGTGGGTAGATGGGGCACTTCCTATTTCATCCACCAGTTCCCTTCAAGGTTTGGACTACTTTGGGGTTCATTATAGTAATCCTCACAATGGAGTTTTATGGCTTATTCCAAAATAATTACCACAGTTTAAAGTGGATCAACCTGTAGCTCCTATCCAAACCTGCAAATACAACATTTTGAATGAAGTGGTGTCTTTTTAATCTTTTGATCTTAATGTGGTTTTTGCACACCGTTGAAAACCTGCATAGGAAACTATATTTAGTATTGGTTTAGATCATTTTTATTTGGACAAGCAAATAAGATCATTGTACTCAAAAGATAGTAGTTTCTCCATGGAAACTTATAACATTTTAAAAAGAGGATCAAATGTTATTTCTGATTCTCAAGATCCCCTAAAAGACATGCAAGACAAGAGAATACACAGCAAGTAACCCAAACGTGATAGTAACGGAAAACTCTAAATCAAAGTACCATTAATCATGTTTTGCAAATTACTCATTCTCATTAAGTAATAATGAAATTAAGTTTCCAAATTAATCCAAAATGTTAGAAAAGAAGACCAAAGTTACTTTTGATTCTCAATATTGTTAGAAATCTACATTAGTGGTCCACATTGGAGTAGTAATTATTATATGTAAATATAATATTACACTAGTATGAGGATTTAAATGAGTTGTTATAGATAACTCATATATTGGAATTAACATATAGTTAGGATAACAATGCGATATAACACATTGTGATTATTGAGGATATTATAGTGACCTAATATCCTAGAATATAAGAGACATTCGCCTATATATATATGTAATATGTTCACATGGACAATGATAGAGAGTTAATATTTTTTTGATTAATTTTTGTTTTTCTGTGTATTAGACTAATGTAGTTCTTTCATCTTATATAACTATGTAAAAATGAAAAAAAAACATTCATTAAATCATTTAAATGTGTTAGAAAAATATCCATAATCATATCCATTTCTAATTCTCAACATCTCTCGAAATCGTAAGAGAAGATTATACGTGGAGTTAATTAAAAATGAATCTAACATACAATGAAAATGACCCGTTTTATAATAAAGGAAAAACCTATAATTTTTGTAAGTCTAAATCTTAAATTTATGTTTTCATTTCATATTTCACTTCAATACCTTTCCAACGCAAAAATAATGGAGTCATTTCGAGTTCAGGAGTAAAATTTATGGCCTTTTGAAGATGGGTTACACATATGCTCTTATGCTCACGGGAATGCACTTAACATGTACTAAAACAATGTCAACAAAACGTCCCTTAATCTACAAAAAGGTCAAAATTTTCCAACCAATATTCAATTTTGAGAGTAAATCATATCATTAATACATGCGAAGAAAACTCAATGCTATCAAACATTAACCTTCATGATCAAAAATCTAGTATTTTCAAGAAATTGACAAAACTAACATATAGAATGATGAAAAAGTAAGCTCTCAAAATGAAAAACATGGAGAAATTTGAATTTTTTCTCACAAAGATTCAATTTTGACAAAAAACTACCACATTAATATGTAAATAGAAGACTCAACACTATCAAACGCTAACCTACATGCTCAAGAATGTAAGATTTTCAAGAAATTGACAAAACTAGCATGTAAAATGTTGAAAAAGTAAGCTCTAAAAATGAAAACACGGAGAAATCTTGAAATTTTCTCACTAAGATTCAATTTTGACAACAACATACCACATTAATATGTAAATAGAAGACTCAACACTATCAAACACTAACCTACATACTCAAGAATTTAAGATTTTCAAGAAATTGACAAAACTAACATGTATAATGTTAAAAAATGAAGCTCTAAACATGAAAACATGGAGAAATCTTAAAAAATTTCCCATCAAGATCTAATTTTGACAACACTTTGCCTCCTTTATATCTACAAGGAAGACTCAACATATGCAAACTCAACAAAACAAATTAAGAAAAATAAGTTATGATCAACATGTGCAAAAGAAAGGGTTAGTAACCAAAATTGAAACTTAACTACAAAAATTTGAAATTAAGTGCATGTGAGACAATGGAGTAAGTGCCACCAGGCATGCCAAATGTGCTCATATATAATTAACTAAGTTATAAACTAAATTGAAACTAAGCATCTACAGTAGCTTCAAAAAAAAGTTAATCTAACAATGAACCATCAAGATAAGAGCTTAAAGGAAATAACTTCTTTAATGCATAAATGAAAACTAATAAATGCTAAGCTATTTCCTACTCTCTATGATTGCTAACTTAAAACTATGAAACTATGAAGAACATAAACAATCAAATGTGGTTGGTGGTGATCTCAAGAATTGAGGAATGAAATCTCACCAAGAATGGCTACAAGGCCATGTTTGGATCTTCCCATTACTACTCAATATTTGAGAGAAATGGATGCAAGATGGAGAAGCTATTCCAACAATAGAGAATGGATCAAGATCAAAATGCCTATAGTTTTCACTATTTAAAAGTGTGGTGTGTGTGTGAAAGGAAGGAGCTTGGTTCTTTATATAGCTTTCCATGTTGGAGAAGCTGTGGAAACATTGGTGAATGTGGGATAAGGGTAAAACAAATTAGGATAAAGTAGCTTTATAAAAGGATAACCATGATTTAGAAGAATTAAATTTGTAATTAGCAACTCATGGGAGTTGGAGGATGATTTAATTAATCAAAGGTGATTAATTAATAGGCTAGAATAAGCTTATAGAAAGGAATTTGAAGGTGAAAGATTAACATGATTTAGTAGGGATTAAGAGAGGAATTTAAAATGGGATTTAATTAATAAGAACATTTATTGATTAAATACAAGGTTAAAAAGGCTTAATTAACTAATAATTAATTAACCCAATTGATTAAGGAGGATTATAACTAATGAAAGTGTCCTTAATTGGCATCCATTAATGGGGTAAAGGACTAATTAATTAATGAAAGGTTGTTAATTAACCAAAATGGAGGGAATGTTAGCTAATTAGTGGAAAATGCTAATTATTATGGAAATGATGGGAAAGAGGATAATTAGTGCAATTTTAGTATTAAAACTCTGTAAGGTAGATTTTAGGTGTCTACAATATTAATAGATTCTGACAATGAACTGAGCTGTTATTCTGCCAAAGACATTCACAAGGTCCATATATTACATATTCAGAAAATTGTCCTATCACATACAATCTAAGGCCATCCATTATGTTTGTGATTTCTTGCCTAGAAAAGGTAAATTTCAATATTCACCTACCAAAATATGCTACAAATGCTTACATGCGACTGCAGAGGTGAACATATTACTAAATTGGAAGATTGGCAGTTCCATATAAATCTTAAAATTGCATGGGTTTACTATTTGACAGGGTTCTAGTGTACTTAGGTGCTTTGATGTTTTTGTAATAGTAGAGACATTTTCCCTTTCCTTTTCTACCGGATTTAAAAGGAGACAACAAAATGAAAGCAAAAGTATCTAAATTCCATTGAGTAAGCTTATCCAGAAATATTGTTTCCATCCTGTCAATTGATCTATGTGTCCATTATCATAATTTTCAACCTTGCTTAGAATCACTCTACCACTTGTTCAAGTTGTCAATTACTAATTGGGTGAAGAGAGAAACCATTTAAAAATAAACCTTTATCATTATATCGGGGAAAAATGGAAAAACAGAACTATTCATGAGGTGGAAGAAGTTGATTTTCATCGAGGCTCACACACTCATATTCTAGACAACTATGTGATCTTCATCTGGAAGGAAATATAAACAAGGATTCTTAAGACATTATAATTTTGAAAATTAATAAATTGCATATCCTCTTCTAGCTTCCATTAGGTTTTTCAGCAAATTATTCACCAATTTTAAATTTGAATGTGTGATCACTGATTTTTTCAAGTTTTGATATTTTGTGATGTCCTCTAATGGTATCTTCTAACAATCATTGAGAACTTTGTGTTGGATTATGTTTATCTATTGTTTAATACCTAATTGAATTATTAAAAAATCTTAGTTTAAGCATTTGATCTAAAATTTTACATTTTATTTAATGACATGCTGGAGTCCTTAAATATTTTGGATGGATAAGAACACAGACTCTACGATATACTTGTTAAATGTCTCCTTTCTTATTCAATTAGATTCATGTTCATTGTACACAAATTATGTTTTATGTGCATAACTTGTTATAATAAATTATCATTTCACATTTCTAAGAATATTCAAAGGGATTGGTGGAGGATAATATTTCACAAAAATTGGTAATTCAAGAAAAATTGACCTAAAAGGAAACATACATCAAAAATCTTGTACAATATCACTATGAGTTCTGGGACTGAGTCTATTCAAACACATGTTCAAATCTACAATTCAACAGTACTAGTCACACCTTCCCGAAATGATAGTAGATCAATTCTAACTATTGCACACAAACACGATTCTAAGTTGTCATTATGCATTGTTGAGACACACAGTCACAACATGTTTCTGAAACGTTATTATTCACAAACAAGACACAGGTTTGTCACACGAAGACACATTTACAGAACACACATTTTGTTTAATAGACACTTACACCTTATATGCTACCATCCAAATAGTTATTGTTTGATGTATCAAACCACAAATCATATCAAAAGTTCATGTACAATTTCCCATATCCTTAACCAAACAAAAACCAGTAAAATGGTCATTATACCTAATAAATTACATTATCTAAACACATGTTTAATCAGCTCTATTATTAATTTCCATGGTTTTCCCCAAGTTTTAATCAAACTCATGTTCATGTACATTTAGATGACAGATATGTAAGGAATCCTGGCACAACGGCCACAAATACACCATCACCTAGGGATGTTAATCGTGTGAATTTCACACAAAATTGCACATAAGCCCCACAAATTTATAAGACATTAAATTAGTACACAGACAACCAACAATCACAGAATGTAACCATGGAGGGCACAAGTAGTAATCCAACATGAATCATCATAACCTGGTATGTAATGTGTATTACAAAAGAGGAACCATTTATGGCCCACAAATTTATAGGAAGTGATAACTAAAACATTACCAGATCCATATGTTTGGCATTATGGTAGAAGCCTAAAAGTTTAAGGAAAAATAGGCATAAGTTACAATAACATGATTTCCCAAAGCATTGTAGAGCTTCGTGGATATCTATCCATATCTCATGTTCATCTAATGGTAGACTAAAAAACCTCTACATGTCTTCTACTATCTTTGATTTAAAAATTCAAGGCAATGTTTATCTATTATTCATATTGCAATACTGACTACTTCCATTGAATTAAAATTCATGGCATATTCCATCACTAAACAAAACTACATTCAAAAAGATACACAACTTGTATGTATATAAAACAGTACTTGGATTACCTGAATTAAAGGTTTTATAGCTGGTGTTTTGTTCGGCCTATGATGGCAAATCAAATAATAAATCTCTCATCAATATGCTGTAGGACTATGTTCTGCCAAATGGAATGGACTCGACAATATAAGAGTAATCTAACCCCGTTAAATTGGGGGCACACCCATATCAATGGAATCATCATTGATATTGTACACAGTACCACCACATAAATTACTATGTTTGTGTTGCATTTATATACTTTTATTAGTTAACTATTGCCAATTAAAATCGATTATTGAATTGATCTAATGGTTCATTTAAATAGCCATGGTCATATGTTTCAATAGTAGATATGATAAGATTATGAATTAATGAATCTTTGTTTGAACATAGATCTTCATCAGAGCATGTATCCATTAAAGGTAAATCTTGGCTTTCCAAGCCACAATCAGAAATGGTAACTATTAGCCATAACGCTATGCTCCTGTCTGTTTTTGTCAACTTAGGTAATAATTACATTGCATACATTGACATCATACTATTCTATTTACTTCTGTAGGAGTGATAAGGGTCTATGTTATTACATATTAGACATGGAGGACATCATAATGATAAGGTATCAAGGTGACGAAATCCTTGATATTTTACTTAATCATCTAGATCAAAACAATAGATGTGCTTGCAATATTGTGAATCATATTGAGGATCCACCTATAAGATGGTTCATTATCCTGAAATGGGTTACACAGGTAGAACCGTTTTTACCAATACAAATAATAGTATTTTCAAACAATACATGGTAGTACTCCCTGTTGCATATAAACAAACATAGATGGTTATAATTTATAACCTACTTAAAACCATTCAATAAATGGAGGAAACACACTAACTATGTTCACATGCTCTTTTCTTAGCATTATGGTAGATACATCCTATTTACCCACTAGATCTCCATGCCTTGACCTTAGATAAGTGTCATTTCATTTCAAGTCCATGCAACGATACAACTCTTATTTGAACAACTCGATTGTCACATGCAAGTTTCGTGATCAGATATTTATAATCTCATTCATATCAGGTCATCTAAGCTGATAGGTTGCCAACATGTCCTTCATTGCTTCAAGACATGGCTTTGAGATGAAATGTACCTCTTGTTAGGAAATAAGGGATAAAATATGCGGAATAATCCCTCACAGAATCGCCACAGTAGAAACTAATATGCAGAAATTATTATAGATCTCAAATAAAATTGCAGAATAAAATAACACAACACAAAGAGACAGTATTTAACGTGGTTCACCCAATTTGGGCTACGTCCACCAAGAATCACTTGCTCAGATTTTATTACAAGCCACCGCTCTCTCAATACAATACCCAGATCCGTTTGGAGCTATGCTCAACAAACTCTACAGAATTCACAGCCGAATTCAAAACACATCTGCAATACATTTGCTTGTACATCTATCATATGCATAAGACCATATAAATAGACAACTGCTTAAGCAGTTTGATACAAAACCGTGGGTATCAAAACCAAGGGCAAAAACCATCAAAACAATAAAAGACCGAAAAAACCATGGGCCCAAAAACAGCCCATAACGGTTACCCATTACCCATGGGTTAATAAACCACCCATGAAAATTTGCTTCGGGGGCTTCGCCCCCGAACCCCCCTGACCCGCTCAAGGCGAGCGGGACCACCGTAAAAATACCCTTAGTGTAACACATAGAAGGTGTACCACACTCACACATGAAAATAGGCTCCACAAACATAACAATCTCCCACTTGGAGACTAGTTTTCCATTCTGAGCAAGCTTCTCAACCCTTCACTGTCATCCGCGAAGGCCAACCAAAGCTGAACATAGCTTTAGTTTATCCCTTGTGACCACCTTGGTCATCATGTCTGCAGGATTCTGACTGGTATGAATCTTCTCCAACTTCAACTTATCTTCCTCCAAAGCTGTCCTGATGAAATGATATCTCAACTGTATATGCTTCGTCCTGGAGTGGAAAGCAGAGTTCTTAGCTAGGTGTATAGCACTCTGACTATCACTATGTAGCTTACATTCCTCCTGCTTATGCCCCAACTCATCAAGCAATTGTTGTAACCAAATCATCTCTTTGCTTGCCTCTGTGGCAGCAACATACTCAGCCTCCGTGGTTGACAAAGCCACCAGCTTCTGTAGTCGTGAAATCCAGCTCACTGCTGTCCCACCTACAGTGTAAATATAACCTGTCGTGCTCCTCCTGCTGTCTACATCTCCAGCCATGTCTGAATCTACATAACCACGTAAAGTGGTGTCTGATCCATTATAGCACAAAATTGTCCCCATGGTCCCTCTCAAATACCGAAGGATCCACTTTACTGCTTGCCAATGCTCTTTACCTGGATCACTCATAAATCTACTCACAGCTCCCACTGCATGGGCAATATCAGGCCTAGTGCACACCATAGCATACATCAAACTGCCAACTGCTGATGAGTAAGGTACCTTGGACATCTGGTTTCTTTCCTGCTCTGTCATGGGACACTGCTCCTTTGATAACTTGAAATGGCCTGCCAAAGGAGTCCCAACCGGTTTAGCATCCTGCATGTTAAACCTGTCCAATACCTTCTTAATGTACTCTTCCTGAGATAAAGTCAACTTCCGTTCCTTCCTATCCCGAGTTATCCTCATACCAAGGATTTGTCTGGCTGCCCCCAAATCCTTCATATCAAAGGATTCACTTAGCTGTTTCTTGAGTACTTTTATTTCCTGCATGTTTTTACCTGCAACCAACATGTCATCAACATACAAACATAGGATAATATAACTTCCATCCTCAAATTTCTTTGTATACACGCAATGGTCAGAATGACATCTAATATAACCTTGCTCCATCATGAAGCTATCAAACTTCTTATACCATTGACGTGGAGCTTGTTTCAAGCCATACAAGCTCTTCTTCAGTTTACACACCATCTCCTCTTTACCTTTGACCTCATAGCCCTCTGGTTGCTGCATATATAGTTCCTCCTCCAAATCACCATGGAGAAATGCAGTCTTTACATCTAACTGTTCTAAGTGTAAGTCTTCTACTGCCACTATTCCAAGAACAGTTCTAATAGAAGTCATTTTTACTACAGGAGAAAATATCTCATCAAAATCTATACCTTGTTTCTGTGCAAACCCCTTGACCACCAACCGGGCCTTATATCTTTTCTTTCCTCCTTCTTCTCTTTAACTTTGTACACCCACTTATTCTGCAATGCTCTTTTGCCTTCCGGTAGGTTCACCAAATCCCAAGTTTGGTTCTCCATGAGAGACTTATGCTCCTCATCCATGGCTTGCTCCCACTTCTTACTGGCATCTACCTGCATTACTTCATCAAAGCTCTCTGGCTCTCCACTATCAGTGAGTAATAAATAATAAAGAGAAGGAGAAAAATGTTCAGGTTCTTTTCTTACCCTAGAAGACCTCCTCACTGTAGGAGTTTGGGGTTCCTGTTGAGTAGGTTCCTGAACTGATTCATGGGTCACTTTCCCATCCGGAAGATCCTCTACCACTGCATATTCTTTCTTGGATTCTTCCCTGTTTTCCTGCAACTGTTGCTTATACATGACTTTCTCATTAAAGACCACATCCCTAGACTGAATGATTTTCTTGTCCTTAATACTCCAACATTTAAATCCAAAGTCATCACCGCCATAACCAATGAAAGTACATTTTTCTGATTTAGCCTCTAGCTTGGTCCTATCATCCTTGTCTATATGAACAAACACCTCACATCCAAAGACTCTAAGAAATGAATAATCAACTTTCTTACCATACCATGCCTCCTCAGGTATGCCTCCATCCAAGGCACTTGAGGGTCCTCTATTTATCAAGTACACAGCTGTGCTCACCGCTTCTGCCCAAAAAGAAAGAGGCAGTCCTGCATGTAATCTCATGCTCCTAGCACGTTCCATTATTGTTCTGTTCATCCTTTCTAATACCCCATTCTGCTGCGGAGTTCCTGGAACCGTCTTTTGCCTGCGGATTCCATTCTTAGAACAGTAATCATTAAATTCATTGCTGCAATACTCCCCTCCATTATCTGACCTGAGACATTTTAGCTTAAGACCTATTTCATTCTCTACCAAGGCTTTCCATTTAACAAAAGTGTCAAATACATCAGATTTGTGTCTAATACAATAAACCCAAACTTTCCTTGTTGCATCATCAATAAAAGTAACATAATAACTTGAACCCCCAAGAGATGATACCTGAGCTGGCCCCCCACACATCAGAATGTACCAGCTCTAACTTACTCTCTTTCTTCGTAGGTCCAACCTTGAGAAACCTTACTCGCTTCTGTTTCCCATATATGTAGTTTTCACAGAAATCCAAACCTGTTTCTGTATATCCAGGCAAATTCTTCTTTATGATGTTCATGCCCTTATGGCTCATATGACCGAGCCTATAGTGCCATAATGTTGTATCTGCATCTGAAGCCACAAGATTACAATCATTAGTATTATCAGTGGTTAAATACAAGGTTCCAACCTTCTTACCTCTTGCCACCACAAGAGCACCCTTGGTAACCTTCCAAGAGTTTGCTGTAAATATCATAGTACAACCATCACTTCCCAACTGCCCTGCCGATATCAAATTTCTCCTTAATGTAGGCACATGTCTGACATCCTTCAATAGCCATGTATTCCCATTCTGCATCTTAACCTGAACAGAACCTTTTCCAACTATGTTGCAAGGCTCATCATCACCAAGAAAAACATGCCCAAAATCTCCTTGAACATAATCAACAAAATAATGCCTATGTGGAGAAGCATGGAAAGAAGCCCCTGAATCTAAAACCCAAGATTCAGTAATATTATGCAAAGAAAGAATCAAAGCATCCTGACATACATTACCCGATGCCACATTTGCCTCCTTGTTTTCTTCCTGTTGTTTCTTCTTATCCCGAAGCTCCCAACAGTCCTTCTTTGCATGCCCAGGCTTTCCACAATTCCAGCATACAATCTTGTTCTTGGATTTTGACCTTGCCCGATCTTTTGATTTTCCACGGTTTCCTCTATTCTTCTATCTCCCTCTAGTTTCCACTGTGAAAGCATTCCCTGAAGTAGAAGGTTCCCCAGAGCTTTTTCTTCGCATTTCCTCGCTTAGAATCACCCCTACAACATCCTCAAACTTCAACTTCGAGTTAGCTGGAACCGAGTTACTTACCGCCATTACCAGGCTATTCCAACTCTCAGGTAAAGAGCATAGAATTAATAAAGCCCTAACTTCTTCATCAAATTCTATTGTAACCGAAGCTAGCATATTCACAACCATATTGAAATCATTTAAATGATCTACTACTGAACTATTCTCATACATCTTCATATTAAACAACTTTTTCATTAAAAATATCTTATTAGAGGCAGAGGGTTTTTCATACAACTTCCCTAATGCATCCATTAGATCTTTTGTAGTCTTTTCCTTTCAAACATTAAATAATACCGAAGATGCAAGACTCAGTCGGATCGTTCCAAGTGCCTTCCGATCCAACAAATCCCATTCCGCATCCGTCATACTCGAGGGTTTGTTCACCTTCTCAGACAACGGAGTATAAAGATCCTTCTGATAAAGGTAATCTTCCATCTGCATCTTCCAAAGACTGAAATTATGCCCGTTGAATTTATCAACCCTAGATCTTCCTTCATCTGCCATAGCTCCCACTCAAGCTAAAAAACTTTCCCTACAATTCAACACTTCAGTAAACCAAACCAGGCTCTGATACCAATTGTTAGGAAATAAGGGATAAAATACGTGGAAAAATCCCTCATAGAATCGTAACAATAGAAACTAATATGCAGAAAATATTATAGATCTGAAATAAAAGTGCAGAATAAAATAACACAACACAAAGAGACAGTATTTAACGTGGTTCACCCAATTTGGGCTACGTCCACCAAGAATCACTTGCTCAGATTTTATTACAAGCCACTACTCTCTTAATACAATACCCAGATCCATTTGGAGCTATGCTCAACAAATTCTACAGAATTCACAGCCGAATTCAAAACACATCTGTAATACATTTGCTTATACTATCTATCATATGCATAAGACCATATAAATAGACAACTGCTTAAGCAGTTTGATACAAAACCATGGGTATTAAAACCAAGGGCAAAAACCGTGGGTATCAAAACAATGGGCAAAAGACCGAAAAAACCATGGGCCCAAAAACAGCCCATAACGGTTACCCATTACCCATGGGTTAATAAACCACCTATGAAAATTTGTTTCGGGGGCTTCGCCCCTGAACCCCCTTCCATCGGGGGGGGCTTCACCCCCGAACCCCCCTAACCCGCTCAGCGGCGAGCGGGACTGCCGTAAAAATACCCGAGTGTAACACATAGAAGGTGTACTACACTCAAACATGAAAATAGGCTCCACAAACATAACACCTCCATAATAAAGCTTTTCTTTGAGAATAACACACCAATGTCTGCCAAATGTCATGCATTGATGAGGGTAAATTGATAAAATTCAGAGTATAAGAAGCCACTGATGGCCACTAAATGTTGCGTATTGGTGAACTAACAAGGTTCCAAACCCAAGAACACACCAATGACATCCAACTATCAGACCTTAAAGCCCTTTTAAAGGTACATTGAGAATAAGAAAGTTGTGTAGGATGCTAACGTCAATTGCAGCCAAATGTCACACAAAGGGTAAAATTAAAGGTCACGCCGAAGGCCAACTCAAACTAAGCTTCAAATCGACCTAAAGTGTCACAAAATTTAAAACCAATAAGTCTCACTTAGTTATTAATAAGTTGATGGGACACAAATATTGTTGGTGTCGAAACACAGCACCCCTGGGACTTTGCAACGCGATCGGTTGAGACTCTCAGTACGATTGCACAACATGGAGCTTTTCCCAAGTGTGGGACCTTGCGAAATCGGAAAAGCTCTCCGGATGAAGGCCGAATCCTATTCCTCTGTTCAGATGCACCAATAAAACACAGAGGTTTACCCAAAAAACTTAATCTAACTACCAAGGAGACATGGAGAGAGAAATGCATAAAAATAAACCTAAGCTAAGGAGGTGATGCACCGAGGAATGTTGGACACCCGTTTTACAAGATTAAACACAGACCACATAGATGTAATACCACACCATGCACAGGCAACCAAAATGCAATGAGAGATCAAAATAACAGCAATGAATATATGAGAGGGTTTAAAATCAATCACAAACATATATATATATTACTCAAGGATCGATTCAATACATTGCAATGGCCAAGAGGCAAAAAACAACATTACAATCCATATGGGAGGCTTGAAAACTCCACAAATTCTCTTGCAAGCAGGAGAGAAGGGAGGGTGCAAAGCAGAAATGCCCAACATTTTTAAAGAGCCTCTCTTGACCATTTATATGAGGAGAAAAGAGGGAGAAGAGAATGATTCAGATGCTGCCCCAACCACCTCCAAGACTGCACCTAACTTCAACGAATCATGGCAGTAGGTGAGAATCTCAACAGTCCAAATTATGGCAAACTGTATTTTTGCATTTTAAGAACTTGTTCCCACCCAATTAAAGATATCTAGTCGTAGTTGGGTAGAGGACGCCGAGAGCTTTCCGAAAAGTCCAACCTTGTGTGAATCTGAGCTCCCTGTGAAAAGTTATGGCGATCTAAATATTTCCCGCATCAGGGTCTGTTTCCAATCGGGTTCGGGTTTCTCCTTTGCATCTGCATCGGGTTTGGAGGATGCCTCGACATGTGTTTGATGCCTGCGTTTTCCCAAAACCTGCTTCCGCCGCTATTTCCAAGTTTTTCCTTTGTTTCGGGTTCGGAGATGTAGCTTGCATCTGCATCGAGTTTGGGAGGTGGCGCAACATGTTTCTGCCCTGTGCTTTTGCGCCATGTTTCTCCACCTCCGAAACCCGCTTTCCCTTTGCAGTGTTTTCGGGTTTGCGGAACCCTCGAGCATCGGGACATCCTTTGCGATCTGCATGTTTCATGTTTCATGTTTCCCGAAACCCGAAACCCGATTTGCCTTTGATGTCGGGTTTTTCCGCCCCTCCGACATGCTTCTTTTTCATGTTTTCCCGACGTGCTTCCCCGACGCCGAAACCCGATTTCCTTTGCGTCGGGTTTTGGAGACCTGACGACATATTTCCTTTGATGTCGGGTTTTGGAGACCCCCTGACATGTTCCTGCGCCACGTGATTCCGCCTTGTTAACCCGATTCCTTTGTTTATCCATATTTACCCGGGGGGGTAAATATATACAACAAATACATTGCAGCTGAAAAGACTTGAAATAAATTCAGGTGACTCACATCTCCATTTAAGGCTATATTTTTCAAATTTGCATCTGCACAAAGCCATAATTTAAGGAAATAAACTGGTTTTACAAAAGTTTCAACAAGAGATGGGTTTGAAACTTGATGGAAAGCAAGCTTGTTGGTTAAGAAGGGAAGATAAAGTATAATGGTATCCAAAATAGAGGCTTTCGCTTCATCTTCTTCGCATGTGTAGAAAATCAAATATACTCTCTTCACCAAGTCTCTCTCACCCCATATACTAAAATGTGGCCAATTTTATTAGGAGATGCAACATTGTGATAATTAATTCAAAGGAAAAGACCTATCACAAGAGGATGAAGACTATTATGATGACTTAGTAGCTATCAAGGATTGTGTGTCTTCATGATATTGCAACGAAACCATACGTTTACCCTTGTGATGATTTATTTGAAGATGTATTCATGAATTGTTCACTCTAGGAAAACCAAATTATTTCAAATGCTACAAATGAACACATCACTTTTGTTATGGGAGATGATTTCAATATGATGTATAAAATGCCTTTGCCAGACACATCCTATAATCAACAGGTTATTGAAGAATTTATGAGTGGAGAATACCTAATGGAGGAATTAAGGTCATGGGCAGCGGATGGATCAAAGTTGAATTTACATATTACCCCATTTAGGAAAGGAATCAAAGTTTCCATGGTCGTACTAAATAAGCTCTATGGGGAGGAAAAGGATGATCATGTGAACCTAGATCAGATTACCTTGTTAAACAAGATCATAAAAGGGAAAGAACCTAACTTTGGTGAATTACTAGAATTCACCTTTGGATTATGTTGGAATATGACATATGTGGGTAAGAGTTTCAATATGTTATCTTATCTATTAGATTGTTTTGTGCTTTTCTATATTTTAATCCACCTTTCCCAAATTGGCTACCTACATCTTTTGTTTCAGTACATTACTTTTGCTAAGTTATATAGCCATACCCAAGGGCCACATATCAAGGAAATATGTGACATTCTATTATATTGTCCACAGTGTTATCTATGGGGTAAGAAGGCATAAAATCCTTCCTAAACTTAGAGAATTCATAAAAAATTAAGGGGCTTATTAGTATTATCAAGAGTTCATTTTGATCATAATAAAAGGCACTCTAACCCCTCCTTGTCAACTACCTAGATATGTATATGAAATATTAGCCACCATATAAATAGCTCATCAATTTGAGAATGGGATAGGAAGTTGGGGGAAGAAAATGAATCAAATTCCCTAGCCTCTTCTTCCCTTTGATAGTGGTAGGTATAAGTTTACCAAATTCTCATATGTTCATAATTTAGCAAGGCAACACAAGATTTATGCTAATATCCATTTTGATATTCAAAGAGAGTGGGATCTGAATAGTCATGTAAGGACCCATCTAAACCAAATAAGTAATAGGTATCCAAGAAATTACATTTACAAATGGATGGAATCATATTAGTACCATATGAACCTCGAGTCTGCGGAGGATGTCGTTGCCAAACCGAAAGTAGTAGGATTAATGGTAGTTACTCCACCAATTCAAATTATCTCCTGATTCACTAAACACTACCAAAAAATATCTTTAGAGGAATATTATACATATTGTTCCCCCTCCTCCAAAGGTCACAAAATCAACTTGAGCAACTAGAGAGGTTTCAACTTCAATTCAAATGGGAAAAACTGGTCCTATGTGTCAAATGACACCATTATCGTCAAGCCAAGTTTTTCCTACAATGAGAGAGGCTAGTGAAGAAATTATGACCATCGTAAAAGAAGAAAAGGAGGAAATCTCTACAAATAAATGTAACATCAATTTTTTGGGATTGGTAAGATCGCCCCCTTCTCCATTATAGTCAAATGTGTTTTCTATGTCATCTGCCATGGCGGTTTCTTCTTATCCCTCCACTCCCATTTCGTCACCACTAAATCTTCCACTCCCATTTATTTTTCCATTCCAAATCCTTTTGCATTACCATCATCATCCATCATGATGTCAGAAACCATGATGACCTCAATCACACCCCAAACTCAGCCCATCTCTTTCATGGAGATGATGACTTCATAAAGGCTTAACATTGTTATGCCACTACTATTAGGTAAAACTTAGTCTATTGTAGTAATTATACACTGTATTTGCCATTTTACTATTTACTATGGTAGATTAGTTACTATGGGTAAATAGGTTGTTTATTTGCATAGTTATATATAGTCATGTTATAACTTGTTATGTCTGTCATATTATATTCACATAGGTTTATCATTACAATTGTGCAACATATATTTATTTATGTGTGGCTTCGCAACCTATATATTTCAGCCCTATAATTTACATTGTATTTTTCCTGTAATCTAATTTTTGGTATCACTAAAGTTCCACAAGATGCCCCCTGGTTCTTGGTCCTCAACATTTCTCACAAGTACCTTCATTTCTCATAGGGTCAACTGTTAAGCTTGGTACAAACTTACCACCAACCCCTAGACTACATGTGCCAAGGTTTACCATTCCAATAATGTTTAAAATCTATATAATGAAATTAAACAAATAGGGTGGAGCCTGATCAATTGTATTAATCTCATAAAGATCTATTACAATCAAATGAGAGAGATGCAAATTTTATAGGGTTCAAACAACTTCTATGCATTCCATAGGAAATAGATCTAATCTCTTGAAGTTGGAAAATGTGTATAAATATCATATTTCCCCTAACTACCCTTGATTGCCCCTGTTGGAATACATCCAGGAACAAACAAGATAGAAAACCCCCTACTAATCTAAGGATAGACAAATAACTCTAAGACAACTAAGAGTTTTGGAAAAAGTAATTAAAAATTACAATTTATTTATTCATATAACTTACCTCTATGGTGAGTTAAGCTTAAGTTTATCTTACCATTCCCCCATTCATTCAACATGGTCTCAAGTGAAGATGAAGGAAATTCTCTGAAGCTCTCAAATTTATCTTGAGAAAGTGACTTTGCGAAGACATCTGCACGTTGTTGATCTGTTGGGAAATACTGGAGCTAGATTTTGTTGTTCTTAAGATGTTCATGAATGAAATGTATTTGCACCTCAAAGTATTTAGTGTGATCATGAAAAATTGGATTCTAAACAAGTTTCACCACTCCTTCATTATCAACATATAGGATGATTGGATGTTGTCGTGGTTCCCCAATCCTTTAAGTATACATTAGATCCATATCGCTTCACAGATAGATCATCTTGTTGTGTGATATTTTGATTCTGAGGAGGACCTTGAAACACAAGTCTAATTCTTACTCCCCCATGATATCGGTCCATATCCCAAAAAAATACAAATATTGAAGTGGATTTCCTGTCATCTATGTTCCTGCATGATCTGAATATGAATATCTTGTTAAGAAGAAGTTATCATTCTTCTTGTATTCTAGGTCAAAATCCATAGTTCATCTGATGTACCTCAGTACCCACTTTTCTCCTTTCTAGTGAAAATCCCTAGGTTCTTGTATGAACTGAGAAATATATTTGACGACATAGTTGATATACGACCTAGTATATGTCAAGTAGATGATACTCCCAATCAACTATTGATAGAGAGTTGTATTTACTTGTGGCGACGGATCTCTCCGAGACAACTGAAATCTTGTATCCATAGGTATAGCTATTGGTTTACTATCCATCATATGAAACTTATTGAGTGTTGTCTTGGCATATTTTTACTGTGATACAAATATATGGTTCTCTCTTTGCCAAACTTCAAGTCTAAGACAATAACGTAGAAGCCCAAGATTTGTCATGTCAAATGATCAGGTTAGATATTTCTTTGTTCACTCAATCATTTTCAGTGAACATCTAGTTGATTATGTTAAAATGTTATATTATAGCCTAAACCAATGTAAATTTGTAGTAAATAAATAACTAATGAAATAACTGAAATACACCCAAGAAAACTAAACAATGAACTATAGAAACCCTAATGTACGAAGAGGGTTAGAAGAGCCTTAACTGATTTGAAGAGGTTGCTAGACTGTGTCGCAGTGGAGACCAGCTAAACAAAAATGGAGAACCATTGTACAAAGGCCTAGAGAGTTACAAATCTAGCAGATTCAACTATACTGGAGTGCCTAGAGAAGGATGTGGGCATTTGGGGCGCTCTGGTCTAGATTCTGGGTGCTTTGGTTTACACAGGAGATTTGGAAGCCAATTTCACAGGGTCACAAAGTGTCTATACTTTTTCACTTTTGATCGCGTGTATATCTCTAAAATTTGCTGGATTTCATTGTAAACCTACTATGAAGGAATCACCTATAAAACCCCAAACAAAGCATCAAAACCCTAAACATGAAAGATGCATATGAAGGGGCCAGATTGTCCTCAGCTGAAAAATTGATGGACTTATCACCAAGCGTTGCACTACATCTCAGATCCAATGTAGTTTTAGGTGTGTGTGTGGAATTGTGCCCTAGGTTTCTCTTGTGCGTGTCACACTTGAAGTAGCGGGCAAGTAGCTAGATGTAGAATGTAAATAATGTGTGCATGGAATAGAATAAAATCCCCTCCTATGAAGTGTGATGTAGATGAACCAACCTTTTTCTCTTGTGATGGAGCTAGATGGATGTAAATAGAGCTATAGATGCCTTTGATGGATGCAACCTTAGGGGGAGATAGTAATTTTTAGTGTTTGGTCCCTTATTATGATCACATAACTTTATATTTATACGATTCCTTTGCTTGACTTTCGTAATTAACCTTGAAAATCCAATTACCAAAAAGATAAGATGATCAAATGGCTAGAAAGGGCCCAAAAAGTGTGAGTAAAGTGCAAAGAGGGCTGGGGCGCCCAAAGGGGACGAGGGCACCTGACGTTGGTAACTTGGCTGGGCGCCCGAGTTTAGAAAGGGAAAAATTGAACTATGAAAAGACAGATTGGGCAAGTAAAGGTGCAAGACCAAAAGTAGCAACATAAAGCAATGAAAGGTGGCCAAAGACATGGATTAATTAGTAATTTTCTTACTTAAGAATCACATGAATAACAATATATGATCGAGACTAGATAATTACCCAAAGTACGTGATTTTGTGTCTACACTAGTGCTGACCAGATCATCAAAATTTACTATAACGATCACTATCTCCCCCTTGCTTGTTGAGATAGATATTATGATCATATGGACTCCTGTTGAATCTATGAGGTATGAGATGTTCATCAATTTTTATGTACCATGTCTTGGGAGCCTGTTTAAGACTATACAATTATTTCACAAGTTTACATGTGTTTTCCTCTTTACTTGGTATGATAAAATATTTTGGTTGAGTCATGTAAACTTCTTCCTGTACGTCTCCATTAAGAAAGACACTTTTGCATCCATTTAGTGTATTTTCCAACCAAATTGTGGAGCTAGAGTGAAAATTATCCTGAAAGTTTTTATCTTAGCCATGGGAGGAAAATTCTCCTCATAGTTAATACCTTTTTATAAGCATATCCCTTAGCTATGTTATCAAATGTGATTGCGGAAATAGGGCGGAGCCTAAGTATTTTATTAATATGTAGAATTAAAGATTATAATACACAAGAGATGACAACAATTATTATAGGTATTAAACTGCCTTATCATATCTACATAAGGTGGATGATATTGTTGTTGAGCGAATACTCGATAACATAAAGTAGATAAGAGATGTGTACCTAATAACCATGTAGAATATGATGTATGATATAGGCACCCAGGAGAGGTCAGGAGCACCCAAACACTAGTGTCTATATCTGGGTGCTAGAGTCTGTGCTGAATTGAGGACCCAAGTCAGATTCTGGGTCATTTCTGTAACTGTAGATTGTTTTGTTCATGTATTGTGCAAGTATGTACCATAGCTCTTAGCTGTTGTATGGGGTGAATGATTCACCCAATATATGCCCCCCCTCATTTGGGGTGCATGTGACACTGATAGGAGCATGCGGTCTAAAGGAGAGGGTCTAAAACTAATATGAAATGTATACCCTGTAAGGGGGAGGGAATATGCATGGTAGAAACCAAGGCACATGCAAAAAAAGTGGCTAGTAATATGTGTTAGTGCAATCAAATCTAGTATGTAAGTAGAATACAATGTGCAATCAAGAAAGTAAGAAAGATAGACCACGAGAAGCAAGTTTCAGACATGGGATACCGCTCACAATGTCGCAAGACAATCAAGGCCGAAGTAGCCAAAATCATACAATGTGCATACAAGACAAAGGGCACATCCCTTAAACAATAACATACAATGAAAAATAATATCAAACAAAGTATGAAAGATAACTGTGGTGGCAAATAGTCCTACAAAGCAAATTTTGCACATGAAGCACCCGTTAGCATGTTAAAAAGATAAAGAGTATGTCAAAGCATGTATAGATCAATGGAAAGGAGTGTGCTAGTATGAAGAAGTAGTAAATAATTGAACAATAACACTTGTGATTTGTAAGAATAGTAAATGTAGATTCCTCGAGAAGCCTCTGTGGGACTGGTAAGAGGTACCATGTGAAGCATCATTGAGGCATGTAAATATCCAAAGGAATCTTGCATGCATAACTAAAGAACACGTGAATGCACATATGTATATATAAAATATATTGACATACTAAGTATCCGTTTAACATGGGAAATAAAGTGTACATGTAAGTATGGGCAAGAAAGAGTAAATACAACCAAGCTATGCAATATGTTGTGTATGGCTGAGATGAAATGGTATGAAATGTGAATGTGATAGGAGCAACATGCCCCCAATGAATGTGGATGAGTATGAGATGAGGTTCATTTATAAAAGACTCCTTAACAATCAAGAATGAACCATATAACAAGAGCGCGTCATCAGGAAATGGTTTGATAATGCACGCTAGAAATATATGATCAATAAAGCATAAGGTGTAAAGTGTAGAAGAGGTGAGGTTCATTTCAGATTTAGACTCTTTGCAATCGAGTGTGAATCGTGGAACTAGAGTGCGTCATAAGGTAGTGTGATGTATGAGTCTTGAATGTGTAGTGTGTGAGGTTTATGGATGTAGTATGCCCTCAACAGTCAAGTGTGAAACTTAGCACAAGAGTGCGTTATAGGGAAATGGCGATACCAAGTGTATCAAGTTATGTAATATTTCTTAGAAATGTGAAGTATGAAGCACAAAGCATAATAAAATAAATGATAGACACCTGATGATTTAACAAATAAGCTTTTGTAAAACCCTAATTGCAGAGTAACTGATAGAAACAATGAAATACAATTGCTAGATACACTATGACACAAGTAATAAGTTCATAAAATATGAAACCCTAAGTGCAAGAGAGAGAGGAAAGGACTTAGTTGATTCACACTTTTCCTGGAACTGATATGTACTGGAAAACTACTGAATAGGAGGGGATCTATTTCGTTAATGCTCAGATTAAATTTTACGAATGTTGGATAAGGCCAGACTAGGGCGCCTGGACTGGGTCAGGGGCGTTAGAGTCTATTACCGTGACTGCGCTAGTGGTTGGAATCTATTTTTTCTGGTGGTAGACAAGTGTCGTTGGTAGTCATTGTTGGTCACCTGTATATCGTACTGTGATCTTCAAGTGCACATGTAACTTGCAAAATAAATATTTGTCTGTAAAACCCACAATACAACATGAAATCCAAAAAAGAAATATGCAATATGGGGAATCGAACTGACCCCGACAGTCACCCGACTGATTGACCTTATGACCAAGCATTGTACTACATCTCAGACTCCATGTAGTTCTTATACGTGTATGTAGAAATTGTGTTGTAGGATACACTTGTACAAGTGCACTTGATAGCGGGCTAGCAAGAAGTAACAAAGTAGATAGAATGTGTGGATGTCAAAATGAACTTCCCCTTCTTATGAAGTGTATGTAGAATGAAGTGTATGCATAAAATACAATCCCCTATCCCTTGAATGGATGTTAGATGGATGCCTTTGATGCTCTTAGATGCATTTGGATACAAGCTTAGGTGATGATAATAAATTCTTAGAGCTTGGTCCTTTATTTTGGTCACATAGCTTTGTATTTATATGATTCCCTTGGTTGAATTTCATAATTGACAACTGGAAGACCGAATCATAAGAAAATAAGATGCCCAAAAGATAAAAGAAGACCAAAAAGAGCGAGTATGGTGGAAAGAGGTCAGGGGCACCTAGGGGGGACGAGGGCACCTGGGCACTAGTGACCAAATTCATAAAAGATAAGCAAGTAAAGTATCGACTGCCAAGTTATAGTGTGTAAAATTCCAGAAAGAAGACAAGAAATAAAAGAAAGAGGCCAAATATAGCTATCAATTACTAGTTTTCTTACTTAGGAATCATATGAATGCAAGTATGCTTTTAGGACCTAGAAATGTACCCAAGTGCATGATTTTGTGTCTACACATATCTCCCAAATAGTGGAAAATATGTAGTGAAATGACTCAAAAGTAATCTCAGGTTCCATGTTGTGATTAATAGCTAATATGTATCCAAAAACTCACAAACATGTGTCTTAGTTGAATGGTGTTGGGAGATTATAATATTTAAGCCCCAAATCACCCTTGAATAAGGAAAAGAACCCTTTCGAAATTGCCTCCAAAGTGCCTCTTAATTTCCTTAAAAGGAGTTGCGTCTTGGCTTGGGCTTGTGATTGCACTTTTGAAACTGAAAATTCATTGATTTTACAACTTTTTCTGGGAGTGAAATGGAGGATTGGGGTTGTGGGAAGGCTAATGGCTTCTATGGCTCACAAAAATGCTTAGACCCTCACTAACTCACCAAATACTCTATAAAATTCTACAACCTCTCACAGGAGTATAATCTCCCTGCTATGATACCAAATGTAAGTTCACAAACAAGGCAAAGCCTGATCAATTTTATTAATCTCATAAAAAATTCATTATAATCAAAAGAGAGATCTGTAACATTGATAGGATTTGAACAAATTTTATCCAATCAATGTGAAGTGGATTAAGTCTCTTAAAGTTGGAAAATATGTAGAAATAGAATATTGCCCCTAACTGCCCTTGATTACCCCTGCTGGAATACATCAGGGAAAAAACAAGTTATAAAATCCCCCACTAATCTAGGGATAGACAACTAACTCTGAGATATTATGAGTTATAGAAAAAGTAGCTAAAAATTATAATTAATTAATTTATATAACTCACCTACATGGTGAATTAAGCTATCCTAACAAATACATATCACAACAGGCCATACCATTGGGTAAAGTGGCCTACAAAGTTCAAGTACAATTCCGAGGGGTCGTCTCATAGGAAAATTGTCATCTCAACCTTCCACTGTATTGGTTCTTCCAACTCCCACAATTGTCACATCCAATATTAATGAAATAATGACATCATCAATAAAAAATGTGACATATTCTACGAGGTAGTAAACATAACTTGATAAATGAAAAATGGCATCAACAACAATTGGTTGCAAGGTCTTTATTAGAATATGTTGTATATTTTACGTATTATACACCCAGGAGTATTGTACACCTCTACCATGAATGTTAATGAGGTCTAGGGCAAGCCCTGACTGGGGGGTTTAGGTAGACAACACCCCCCAATTGGGGATTCATGGGATCCCTATTTTCTTGGGAGTATAGATATGTGGTTTTTTTAATCTATGTGTATATGGGTGGTGTCAAAAGCCATGACTTATGGGGAACCGTTATGGGTTGTTTTGTTAGCCAATGGTTTTGGTACCCATTACATTGTAAAACCACTTTGATGGTTTCCTATTGATGTGCTTATATAGTTGAACATGCAGTAGGGTAGAGCAGAACATGAAAGTACATTATTATATTGTAAATGGTTAAGTTAATGCAATAAGAGAGAGAAGTTACTATGTTAGGTTTTTTTCGGAAAGGGTTTTCCAGGGTAAATCTTGTGTATGTCATTTTTGTTTCTTTGTTTATCTTGAATATTTTGTTAAGTATAGCTTCTTATTTATTTTTTATTAGATTGATTCTCTTCATTTGGTATCAGAGATAGGTTTTAGATTTTATGTGAAGAGTTAGGGTTTCTAAAACTTGCGATAAACTTTATTCAAGTGGGATCTCCGCGAGTGAATTTTTCAAGTAGAAGAAAATGACGGGAAGCACAAGGATCGAGATCAAAAAGTTTAATGGCCACCATTATGAGTTATGGAATCTCAAGATGGAAGATATTCTTGTGGATAGAGATCAGTGGATTGTTGTATATGGAGTAATGTCTATGGGTATGAAGGTAGAGGACAATGAAAATATCAATAGGAAGGCAAGGAGTTCAATCAGATTGTGTCTGTCACATTCAATTTTGTTGAATGCATCAAATGAGAAATCTACTCAGGCGTTATGGGAGAAGTGGGGACTCTTTATCAGACAAAGTATTTAGTAAAAAAATTGTTTCTTCGAAAGAAGCTATATTCATTGAGAACGCATGACACAGACTTTGTTGTAGAACATATGAACATCTTTAATACCATGGTAATTCAATTGATTTCTATTGATATTAATATGGAAGAAGAGGATAAATGTATTACTATGTTGTGTTTTTTACCCGAACCTTGGGATAATCTAGTTATGGCTATTACTAATACAATGACAAAATTATTAGTTGAGGATGTAGTTGTGGCCTTACTATTAGAAGAAATGAGGTGAAAATCCATTGAGGATTATCAATCCAACGATGCTTTGTATGTGAGAGGTTGTACCCAAGAGAAAAGTAAGAAGAGGTAAGGATAGTCAAAGTACAAAAGTAAGTCAAAAACCACAGAAAAAGATAAGAGGGAATGTTGAAACTGTGGTAAAATGGGACATTTCAAAAATTACTGTAGATCTAAGAAGGTATAAAAGGGTAATTCATTTGACGATGTTGGATCTTCATATACTAAAATATCTAATGAAGACTCAAGAGATTTATTCTTAGCAGATTCCAGTTTGCATGCAAGTGATGACACATGGTTGATTGATTCAGGTGCCTCTTTTCATATGAATCCACATAGGGAGTGGTTATGTGTTTTATGGAGACAACTCAACCTGCAAGACCATTGGTCGCAAGATAGTCAATTCGAGGTATAAATATGGAAGGATTAAAACCTCCCAGGTGTTATACACATTCTAGGTTTGACCAGAAACCTAATATTTATAAGTAAGATGAATGATTCGGGTGTGTAGATAACATTTAGTAAAGATATTTGCAAGATAGTTTGGGGTGCAATGGTATAGACAAGTGACATATGTATATGAAAATTTTTCAATATTAAGGCAAACATTATTAATGATGAGTGCAATAGCTCTGTGGTTCTAGTGGATAATAAAGCTTCAGATCCAACTCCTACATCTACTGCAATGAAGACGATGTTGTGGCATTAAAGGGTGGGACAAATTAGAGAGAAGGAATTCATAATTTAAAAGTAAAAGGTATGGTTGAAGGAATTTCTCAGTGTCCTTGTTGGGGTTAGCACAAATTTGTATAGATAATATATCAGATCTAATCATACATGCAATGAAAGTGGATATTCTGCTAGAAGAAATATATAAAACAAGAGATATAAATCAACACCATATTTAACATGGTTCACCCACTGTGGGATACATCCCCCAAGAAACAAGACAATCTATTATCCAAATCTTTCAGAAGATATACAATTGAAGATCTACAATCTTCCACACCTCTCAGATGTACAGTACTTTCTTTCTCTCAAGCTTCTCCTTCTTCTCCAAGAATTCTCTCTCTCTCACAATTATTCTCACAATAATCATTAACACACACTTCACTTACTTCTAAACCCTAGATTTTATGCTTATATAGACATACATAAACATAGGGCACTTAGCCATGCAATTACAATCAATAGATCTACTTTAATACTAAAAATAGATCTAACTCCCAAGAGTTAGATAAAACACTCCCGCACAGGTAACTGATGCCAATTAGCCCTAACCGATGTCGGTTCCTTCTTGTCTGACCGATGTCGATCCCTCCGTAACCAATGCTGGTTACTATGCTTTCCTACAAGTTTAATATAACATGCTAATCTGAAGTAATTGAACTCCACAACTCAGCAGTCCTCAATATTTTGATTTTTGTGAGCATTGTGTTTTTAGAAAGAAAAAAAGAGTAAATTTTCCTAGTAATGCTACAAGATATAGTGATGTGTTTGGACTTGTAAAAGTTCCATAACTATGAAAAGTCACGTTTTATGTTACTTTTATAGACAATTTCTCAAGAAAGACCTGGGTATATTTTACTCAGAATTATTATGAGGTTTTAAATAAATTCATAGAGTTTAAGGCTCTTGTAGAAAATCATATATATTAAGGAAAATAATGGTTTTTATAAGTGACATTGGCGAGGAATATTGTTGTAACACCTTTAAACAATTATGTAAAGGGTGTGGAATAGAAAGGTAGAAGACAACTACATATATACCACAACAAAATTGATAAGAACTTTGCATATAATAAATCAATAAATTGTAGAAGATAACACAACACCATATATATTTGGGGGGCCAAAATGCCCTAATATCAATATATTCAGAATAATACCCTTAAGGTAGGGCAACACCATACAATGCTCCTTGAGGAAGGAGTAACTCCACAATCTCCCAAGATGGGAATCCACTTCGAGGGGGACACCTCCAATATACCTCTACTAAGTAGAAGACTCAACTCATACATACCTCCTCATAATGATACTCACATCCTTTAAATAGGATGGGTAACACCTAATCCCAATGTAGGCCGACCCATTCCCCAATATAATTAATTCCTATGTGAGCCCATATAACTAACTAAGGGGATGTGTGCCACATGTCGGCATCTCCATCAACCCATATATATTATATTACCATATCCCAAGGTACATAGCATTGCCTCCCTCTTTGACATGTTTCATCCCCGAAACATAAGAAGAAGCCATATAATGAGTGCGCTTTAAATTATTGCACACTTGTCGCCATGCTCGATCATCAAGCCACCCATATGAAATCCTACTGGGTGATGCTACTCCAAACATGATTCCATATTCCATTGTGCCCATTTGGTTCCATACTGGTCCATATGTGTTCCTTCTCGGCATCCATGCATATCCATAATAATTATTCTTGTGATTCCATGTCATATAATTATTGTTCCATTGATTCCATGTGTAGCCAAAAGTATTCCTGTGATTCCTTGTATGTCCATAAGATGGGATAATTTCTTGAATGTATTACCGTATCCCCAAGGTTTAGAACCACTTTTTACAGGTCAGTGGAATCTTTATGCTCAAAATCCTGATTCTAGTAATCATTTTTTTGGTACCTCTCAAGGGTCGGGAACTGCGATCCTAACTCTTCTTGGAGGATTCCACCCACAAACTCAAAGTTTATGGCTAACTGATATTGCTCATCATCATTTAGCTATTGCATTTGTCTTTTTTATTGCTGGTCATATGTATAGAACCAACTTTGGGATCGGACACAGTATAAAAGATATTTTAGAAGCACATATTCCTCCGGGAGGCCTATTAGGCCGCGGACATAAGGGTCTTTATAACACAATAAATAATTCTCTTCATTTTCAATTAGGTCTTGCTCTAGCTTCTTTGGGAGTTATAACTTCCTTGGTAGCTCAAGTCACGTTTTATGTTACTTTTATAGACAATTTCTCAAGAAAGACCTGGGTATATTTTACTCAGAATTATTATGAGGTTTTAAATAAATTCAAAGAGTTTAAGGCTCTTGTAGAAAATCATATATATTAAGGAAAATAATGGTTTTTATAAGTGACATTGGCGAGGAATATTGTTGTAACACCTTTAAACAATTATGTAAAGGGTGTGGAATAGAAAGGTAGAAGACAACTACATATATACCACAACAAAATGGAGTTGAAGAAAGGATGAACATAATGTATTGATAGATAGGTGTAGGAGTATGCTCAGTGGTGGTGGTTTGGACAAAATTCTTGGCAAAAGCTGTGATAACTACGTGTTATTTAATTAATATATCACCAACATCCACACTTGAAGACAAAACTCCATAGGACGCATGGACTGGTAAGAGACTATTTGTTCAACGTTTACGTGTATTTGGCTATATATATATATATATTCTAAAAGATCACAAAACCGAGTTAGATACTAAATCTTCTAAGTGTATATTTATTGGAGACTCTAATGGTGTAAAAGGATACAAACTATGAAATTTAGAAACATAGAAAATTGTTTTTTGCCGTAATGTAATATTTAGAGAGCTTAAAGAGATTCCATAGTAGGAAATAAAATCAGAGGAATATCATGTTAAAATTGAGGAAAGTGAATTTGTGTCTGAATTTGATGCGACTATAGAAGATGAACCAAAAAAAGAGTTGCAAGGGGAAGATCTAGACAAAGAAAATGAGCAACCTGAAGATGTTGAACCAGAAAATCCTATCTTAAGAAGATTAGATTGACTGTGAAGGGTACCTAAGAGGTATAGTCCTCATTTTTGTTATGCTTCTGTTTTATCAGTTTTTGTCTATTACTGAGGATAAACCCAGGACTGTGAAGGAGGCTTTTGGATAAAAAAAATTAACTCTCAGAAAAAGGTTATGGAGGAAGAAATGAAGTCTTTATACAAGAAAAATACATGGGACTTGGTGAAGTTACCTCTTCGAAGAAAACAAGTTGGTTATAAATGGGTGTTTAAGAAGAAGTATAACACAAATAGGAAAATGGAGAAGTATAAAGCTCACCTTGTGGCAAAGGGATCTATCAGGTGGAGGGACTCAATTTTAGTGAGATTTTTCTCCTATTGCTAAGTTACAATCTATTAGATTTATTTTAACTATTACTATTGCTTTCGATATGGAAATAAAGCATTGGATGTTAAGACAAAGTTTTTGCACATCAATGTGGTGAGCTTGAGGAGGAAATCTACATGACGTAGTTATAAATATTTAAGATCAAAGGGGAGGAAGATTTGGTGTGTAGGCTGAAAAATTCATTGTGTGGCTTGAAGCAATCACCAAGAATGTGGAACAAAAATTTCTATAGGTATGTGTTTAGACTTGGACTTGAAAGAAGCAAAGTTAATCCTTGTGTTTATTTTAAACAAGAAGATGAAGATTATGCTATCATTGTATTGTATGTAGATGACATGTTGTTAATTGGTAATGGTAAGAAAATGGACAATCATATTAAATCTCAACTCTCGTCTCAATTTGATACAAAGGATCTCGATAGTGCAAAATTTATTTTGGGCATGGAAATAAAAAGAGATCATGTAAATAGGAAACGGGTGTTAAATCAAAGAAAGTACCTTGAGATGATATCACAAAGGTTTTGAATGCATAAAAGTAAAATTGTTAGTATTCCATTTCCTATTGGTCAAAATTCGTCTTTTGAACAATGTATTAAAACTAAAGAAGAAATAGGGGACATGTCTTAGGGGCCATATGCCAGTGTAGTTGGTAATTTGATGTATGCAATGGTTTGTGCTAGACCTAATATTGCACATGTAGTGGGAGTAATGAGAAGATTCATGTCAAATCCTGGAAAGGAACAATAGACTACGGTGAAGAGAATCTTTAGGTATTTGATGCAGAGCTCTAAATCGATTCAATCAACTCACCAAACTACAATAAATGCTTGGTAAAGAGGATCTTATGTAGTAGTCCATAATGGCTTAAATCCTCCAAAAAATTATCTTTACCTCTTAAGATGTATTCAAAACTTGTTGCCCCTTGTATAAGAGTTCAAATCTAAGTATTGTAGCTCCCAAAATGATCCTAAAAACAATGCACAACCAAACAAATTCACTTTAGCTAAAGTGTCATTATAGGAATTATTAGGATATTAGTTCAAAATAGGAATTTTTTTGATCTTTTGGTCATACATGTTACTTCACATCAAATACATCTACTCATACACCCTAATCAATGTCATCACCATCACCTAACTCCTTGAAAACAATAAATTTTCATTAAATCCTGAATTTTCCTTTAAATTTCCACTTAAGGTTTCTCAAGAACTAGGTCTTGGTGATTCCATGGTTGGAATAATCTGTGCACACCTAAAACCAACTGATACCATATTTGACCACCCTTTATGCACTATATGGTGTGTAGTAAATTTCATGGATCAACTCTTTATACTTCTTTCTCAACCACCTCTTTCTCTCCTCTACTAGACACCTCTCCTACTAGCCCTGCCACTAACCTTCTCTGAGCATAAATTTTTATGCATGAAGTTATAATCCATAATGTAGACCTTTTCTAATACCCATTTGCTTGTTTTAGTTGTTCTCAATGTTTCAAAGTCAAAGGACAACCCCAAACCACTTTTCTTTCCAACTTTAGCCTTCAAATCAGGCATGATCACTGTAGAAACATGTCTTCTTTCTAATTATAAGAGATTCCAGAAGAATGGATTCACATCAACACTTAAAAATTTCCAATATGAATGAAGGAGACCTCAGGATACTTTCTATCAATTTATAGGTCATAACTCCAAGTTTAACTCACCTTTCCTTGTAATTTTTTCCTCCAACAAGCTCTAACTACTGTACTTGTCCTCCAAGAAGGAGAATGTCAGAAATAACTATTGAGTGAGACCTTGTTAATGCTTAAAACCTTTTAAATGTAAAATTATACCTCTTGCAGATGGTTTCTCCAAAGTTCCGATGTTTGGAACAAATCCTAAGGTCTCCAACTAATGAATTGAATATAAAACATAGTGAGGGTTTTTTCCTACTCGAGAAGGTTCAAAATTCCTTAAAATGCAAAATCAACTTCTTCAAAACCTAGAACTTACCCTTAATGTTTGTATAGACTTACTCCAAGTGCACATGTTGATAGTGAAGGATAAAATGATCTTCAAATCACAAAGTGCTACTTTAGACCACTATGAAAACTGTAGGAAGTAGGGTTTTACTTACAGAAACAAGTTCTTCAAACCTATTTATCATTTATTACTTCATGCATAAGATAATTCCAATAATATCTCTCCCCCTGATGGATTCCTCAAGCTTGCATTATGAACTTCAAAGAAAAGAAACATTTCTCATACAAATCTCAAAAGCAACTGTCTCAATCGGATTAGAATTAATCTTATTAAAGAAATAAACACAAAAACAAAGTACTCTTCTCCAATTCCTTGAGATATCACATCAAAAAACCTTCCACATCATGATTTCTATTAGAGGGATCCATCATTAAGATCACAAACTAACTACATCAAATAATCCTTGCAAGAACACAGTCAAGTACAAAACAAAGTATTACTTCTCCAAGTTTAACATCACCATGCAAATATTATCCTCCACAGGGTTCTTTAACATTTAAATTCACATGAAATGTCTGACACATATTTAAATAATCACAAGGAGTCAGAAAAATCAACCTTGTATTCAAATATTTGGAGATTTATCATTTAAAATTATCATTCTTGAGTCTCTTTACCAGAATCATAGTCTTCTCTTTAGAAGACATTATTTTCTACATACATCCTCTACTTACTCTGTTTCTCCTTATGAGAATGCCCTCACCTTTCTCTCCTTACCTTCCTTATAAGGATAACTATATTCTTTTTTTTAATCAACTCTGTTTATCACAACTTATTATGAAAACCTAACTAACTCACATGACTTAAGATGCACATACACAACCAAAATAGGCATATTACATCATTTTAATAATTTATTGACTCACTTCATCCCTAAGACTTATTGACAACATGTTTAGACACCTACACACACTTGAAAATCATCAAACCCTCATTTCAATCACTTAAAAGTCCCAAATTTCACTTTTTTAACCTTAGGAGGTGTGATGCCGACAAAATTGACACACAAATATAACAGTAAAATTATCAGAATAATTTTTTTTTGGTCTTTAATTTACACAACACCATAAGAGCTTCAAGTAGAGAAACTCAACATCACATACGACACTTACATAAACATGAACCCACTCATACAATAGGATAACATAGGGTACACATCAATGTCTTACTCAAACGACGTAAACCCGAACAATGACCTAATTACATTAAGAAACACAAGATAGGCATACTCCGTGACATGGACTTTTCATGGTTTACATATTCATTACATTTAGGTTTCCATTGTATGACCTTATAGTTTTCAAGAGAAATAAACAAATAAGGTTTAAAAATTCCTATTTCTCAAACTTCAATTACTTTATTTTGCAGAGCATTAGTCTTTAACGGAGAATGTGCGGTTGATTCTTTTCTCCAATTCCATTAGTTATCCATAGCTCATTTGTTAAATAAATTCATTTTAAACAACTATGAGTCTCTTAATATTCACTCTTATGTTAAATGTTTGTTTCTAAAAAATTGTTTAGTTGACGTTTAATTTTACCCCCATTACGCAAGGGAACCAACATGAAGTTGACGGAGAAATCTTATGATTCAAAGGAGATGAAGGTTTAAGTTACCCCTTTCCTTAAACTTCCCTCTATAAAAACACATTTATTCTCATATTATAGTTGTTTTAGTTCCAAAGTTAGTTTGAGTCAATCTAGCATTTACACCTCATAATAATTTGTTTAATGGGCTCTATGTTGGCTCAAATGCTTGATCCCACCATGTACAATTTGTATTCATTCTTAACAAAAATTCAATGCTTAAATCAGCTATAAATACTTCAAGTGTAATTTTGTTCCTAAACCATTATCACATTTGCTCTTGTTTTTCACCACATTTACATTGTTTTTTAGGTTTCTTATTGGTGTCACTTTACAAAAAAATGAGTTACGAAAGTACTTGCCTAACATCTTGAAGAAGTACATGATTAGAAGCATTAAAACTATGTACGAATCACAAGTGGTTCGTGTTCCAGGTAAGAGCTCATGTTTCCGTATTTTATGATCCCGCATGGGACATTTATTTTATTCTTAATGTCACGAAAGGACTTGGCTAGGGATTAAGGGATAAAGTTTTAAATTTCCTCTTCTCTTAAGTCAACAATTTTCGAAAAAACATTTTCGTTTGGGAAGAGCTAGTTACGATTTCCGCCCAAAATTTAACCTCGTAGTGGGCATAAGATGAGTTTAATTCAAATATAAATTAGATATCTACACTCAACTATAGATTAGTTTAAGGTGTGAATACATGTTTATCCCATTAAATCTTCATAAAGGAAAAAGTTGAAAAGTTGCTACTAGCCAAGGCGACTCATTTATTTGTAAGGAACTAAAGAGATCATTAACAAGAGTTTAATGCATAGTAAAATTATTTCACTATCTCCATTTGTGTCATCTGGATCCCACGAAGAGTTCATTTGATGATGAAATTGATCCTAGGCCTAACTTCGTGAGACTTTGGTGGTCCACTAGGATACTAAGGAAGTGTTAGTTGTACTTACCCCAAATATGATAAGGTTACACCGCATAGTCATTGCTTTGAACAACGACTCTTAAGTCTAGTTGTGAGGATTAATTATCTTGTAGGACGATAGCATTTTGTAACGAATGTGGCTAGAATGAGAGGGAGGGTACAACAAGTGTTAAATACTAACTTCATTAATAATCCTAACTGCTAAAGGTGACTTTCAAGATTAGTTGGTGATATTTTCCGCATAACACCCTTCACTCTACATGTGTGTAAGGACAAGAGGGTTTTAAATTATGTTAAAGGTTGGTTTCCCCTAGAGTACTACCTTAGGAGAACACATTCTCCTTACTACACACACAACTACCAATCCTAGGAGGGAACCCCATACTCAAGAAAAAGTTAAATGATGTCGTTCCTAACTGTCGGGTTCACAACAATGTTTATAAACATACAGGTTAAGGTGATAATCTCTAACTTGGGCCTTTGTTTTCTTAAGCTAGAATTTTCCATCGAGTTTAATGATTTAGGTTCACCCTATGGTTTTAGTTTCCACATTAAGAAGGATCATGCGAGAAGGTAATTATGCGAGAGTTTTATACCACAGTTGACTGTTTTATTTATATTTTCTTTCTACGTTATCAAGGAAAGTAACACAACACACCAGAGATTTAGTCATCAATTTCACCCCTAAAGGGCATTATAAGATGTCAAACTCAATTACATTTAACATATAACTTAATGTGTGATTCCTCCTAGTTACAATCATATATGCAACTAAGTTTAATAACTTCCTTACTACATCTGATGCAATTTAACACAATGATTATATGATAGCCCCTTATTCATTTCTTTAAAATTAGATACAACAGGTTTTCCTTAAAACAAAATAGTTCTTTTAAATTTCCCTTTTTAGAATTGATACAATAACTAGGCTAATGGGCATTTCATCAATCTAAACAATACAATGGTATTTCATTTATCGATAAAAAAAATCAAGTAATATAATTTGACTTTCTTCAATTAAATTGAACAAATGAAAATCTCTTAACTTTATCCACCTTTCACCTTTCAAGTAGTTCATCTGCAAAATTGTTAGCAACTCTTAGTTCATATGAACTAACATGATAGGATCTAAATCTCCAATAATAACTTACTCCATCTAGTATTTTCATAAAGGAAAAATTGTGAGAAGTTAGATTCACATAATTGACCAAAAAGGAACACACATCACATTTCAACTTTTTCAGAAAGCACTACTCACATTCATTGATGTTTACTTTACTAAGAATAGAAACTTAAGGTAGGAACTCAAGTATACTTAAAGTGTCATTGGATTGCTAACTTCATAATATAAAGTTATCATTTCCTATATACTTGAGTATATATTTGTAAAAAACATTATAAATATAACTTAATAGTACCAAGTTACGGTTACATTATATATATTCACACTTTTCTTGATTCAAGACTCAGAATTGCTTAATACATTCAAATAGTATCATACTACCCAATAATTTTATTCCTTATAAGTCAAATAGTTCTTGCACCATCCAATAACTACTAGTGTTATATAGTCTATAATCTTCTTAGGATGATACAAGTCAACTGTTCTCATTCCAAATGAATAGCTACTTGAATGGATAATACTAAACAAATTATCCTAGTCTTTTAACAATACATCCATTCATATTCACTCAATAACATAATGACATAGTACTAGTATAGTAATGCACAACATCTTGATATCTATACTTTAATACCGAATGGACTATAGTATATCTTACAAAAGGTATGACAGTAAACATAGAGGTTAAAGTTTGATACAAACTTAGGTATCAATGATTTAAATTAACTAATTATTCATGGGTGAAGTGACAAAGTCACTTGATATACTTAATGCAATAGTAAAAATTCCTGGATCGACCGTATTCAGACTTCATCTTTAAAATCGACATAATTCAACTTAAAAGTTCATCGATAACTATCAAAACCTAGAGGCTAACTAATTCGAATGGCTTGAGTGATGAGACAAATACACTTAATGATCATGAAGCGATCAAGACACTGGTCACAATTGCAACAAGTGAGCGTGGTATGCACATTTTGAGCCACAAAAGATAAACAACATCAGTCCTATACCGGGTGACCTGGAATATAATGTTGTTAAACAAGTAGTCATAAATCTCAAGCAACGATTCAAACCATTCGAAAGGTTAACACTCGAACCGTGAGGCCACGAGGGTTCATAGGACCTTAGAAGAATAACAAAACAACGTTCAAATTTGCCATTAAAGGATAGAGACTAAGATGCGTACAATCGACCTATGGATTTCATGTTTATACCAAGCAATAAGAACATAGTCTAATACCCAGGTCACAAGGACCAAGGAATACAGTGGCTTGAATCATTAAAGACGATCTAAGACCTGTTATATGCTACATGTAGCCATCGACGTTCCCAAACCATCTGGGTAACACTTTTTAGGTCCTTGATAACTGACCTAGGCCGAAAAGGCCAAGGGAATCAATACCTGGTAACCACTCCAAATAATTATTATGTAACTTAGATCCCCATTTGGAAGTAACCCATAATTGAATAGAGAAATCACCAACCGTTGAATCAATTATGTATATCAATCTCTTATACCTAATCAGAGATTTATGTATTGTTCAAAGGCGTTACTAATCCATTTAAATGGGTATACCCGAAGACCTATAAGTATAAATATAAGGATTCAATAAACCCATAGATTCGTGTTAAATAAGAAACCTCAAGTTACACAAAATGTCATAATGCCATAGCCATAAATATATTCAAACCTTTTTATGCATGTAAAAATACAATAGGTTCAGATCTATAAACACTTTTAGGTTTTTACTTCATACCCAGATCTTAAAAATTGTCAGGTAAACATGAAGTATAATAGCTTCGAGTTAAACAACAAAATCCCATAACCACAAAACACCAAGTAAACTTAGAGAAGGATGTCATTTATGCCAGTAATAGATAAAGTAAATTGTCAATAAGAGTGAAATCCTATCATGCCTGGAACGATAGCCTTCTCCTTCTGTCTCCAAGCTTTATTGGATGTCCTTGACCTACTGTTGAAGCTCCATGTCAGTTGTGTAGGAGAAAAGTGTGCCGAGCCTCCAACCAACCCTCTCTATCAAGTTGGGAAAGGAAACCAGAGGGTTTCATGCAAAGGGAGAGTGAAAGAGACAAATCCTGCAAGACATATGTGGAATAGGAGGACATGGCACTTTCAATGTCTTACTCAATATAACAACAACTCAGAAAAGAAGGTAAAGGGTATGAAAATGAAGTGATAGCTGTTGTCTACCGCAAGGATGGTGCGCAGTAAGCAGAGAAAGCAAAATCAATAAAGTTGGGCGCTAAACCTTACAACCGTGCCTCCAAATCCTCTGTATATTTCTTCTTCTGCGCACAACAAACACAACAAAGGCAGGAAAATGTTTCCTCTCAACCACATACATTGAACACGCCTTAGGTACAGATACAAACCTAGATACAAAAAATTGCATAAGGAGAAAACGATAAGATATTCGGGTTACAAATTTGTCTCAGTGCACAAGCTGATATAACCTAGAAAGGGACGGATTTTAGACGACTATTGGTGAGATATCAGTTTTGCATGGTTCCCTGACACGTTCTGCCCTTATCATCATTCCCCGTAACATTTATTTTATTTTATTAAAAGAGTGAAGTGGCCATCCAATTATTGCTAAAACTTCAACGTTAACTTGGGTTTCACCTTGGTTAATGCCTCAGATCTCAAACAAAGTGCTTGTATTATTATGCAAGGAAAATGACATGTAAAAAAGGCATTCAGGATGGTCATTCTCCACAGATTCTCATACCTGCCACTAGGATCGTTGGAAAAGAGTTGACATTTCCATGAGTCTGCCATGGCGGTGGAACAATAGTGCTGTTTGTTCATTCTTTTTTTTAATTCCTCACTCCCAATGAAAAGGTAAAGAAAAAATTAAAAACAAGTGCTATTTAATGGTGCCCCCCACTGTCAGAGAATTCAAATTTAAATACCACTGTAGGATCAAAATTTAATAAATATATTTTCCTTTCTTTTATGTTGGGCACTACATGAGGTTTGAATTACAAAAAGGAGGGAAATACAAATTTGAAATTTTTGAACACCTAAACTACACCTAGTACTATGAAATTTACCCAAAAAAATTCTCTAATGACCTCATGACATGACAAGAAGATAATTTGACATTTCTAGCTTCTTTTTCTAATGCTCTGCATGATTATTTTTGTGGGACAATTGACTATGCAATTTGTTATTGAGGTAAAATTGGTGAAAGTAAAACATTAGATCTACATGGTTTTATGGATTCAAATAGGGGTAAAGACTTAGATATGCGAATGTATACAAATGGCTATGTGTTCAAATTGTTTATTGGAGTGGTAAGTTGGATGAGTAAACGTCAAACAAGTGTTGTGATATCCATCACAAATGCTGAGTACATGGCAACTAATCATGCAAGTTAAAAATCGGTTTGACTTCAATGACGAATCTTCACTGTTGGGTTCTCTCAAAATGCTGTAAGGATTGATTGTGATAGTCAAAGCGCAATTTTTCTAGAAAACATATCTGGTTACAAGCCTCCTGTCTACAATAAGAGGAAAATAAATTGCAAAAGATGACCATAAGAAAAATAAAAAATCAAGGGCAAGAGTTGTTGAGGATAAACGAAGATGCCACGAGCTTGTAAAGGAAAAAAAGGAAGAGGTAATGAGTTTGTTTTTGATCTGCTCAGTGTAGCAGAGGCCTCATCAAAATGGATACATCAACCATAAAGGAAGTGAAGAATGATTCCAAAGTAGTTAAGTTGTAAATTGGTTTTCTCTCAACCCTTAGAAATGATACGTATTGCGCCTTTAATGATTTATTTGTTAATTTAAAAAAAAATCAAATGTCAAGGATAGGGCAGAGACAAAAAATATGAGGCTAGACAATTTAAAACAAGAAGTCATGGAATTCAAAGCCAAAATTACAGTCGTAGCAAAGATAGTGAAGGGCGACCAATTACCAAATTTTCCACTCATGTCTATGGACGATGTGATTACTATTGAAAACAAAGATTTAAGATTCATCTCATAGTTCAGAGGTGAAATGGAATTTTCTGCATACACTGCGTAGGGAGGATTAATACCGACGTTTGGGTTCTAATACCAGAACCAACATCATGGTGAAGCTTTTGCTAAAATAGGGCTAAAATAGAGTTGATGGATGCTTATAATCAATTGAAAACAACTTATAACCATCTAGATATGTTTCATACAAATATTATTTCATTATTTTTTTACGTAGGGTTAATGAAACTTTTTGATGTAATTGATGGGATTTTGTCAATAAAGCAGTTTGAGGGATCCTTACTTCAATCCATGTACTTGTTTGACCAAAAAATAAAAATCCCTCTCTTAACAAATGAAGTTGCATGAGTTTATCATACCTATATATGTCAAATTAGAGAAGAAAAAGGGAATAAATCTATTTTTGGATGGGATGTTGCAAGATCTCAATCAAACAGTTGACATTTTAAGCTTTTCAAGCTTTAGATAGCTGCAATTAATTTTAGTTTAGTTGCAATTTTGTTTCTTTTATTGAAAAATCCAAAATTAGCATGCAAAACATGAGGTTACATTCCACGACTTTATAAATATATGTAATTTCATAATAAAATTACCGGAAGTTGAATTCAATATAGGAGGAGCAATTTTGGAGCTTTCAACAAGTTTTGCGAGTTTTGTAATTTGTTTCTTAATTGTTGGTTCATGTCTTAAAAACCCATACAATGATCTCTTTTGATTTATTAAGCAGTGTTTGCACTTCAAATCCCAGTTAAATTACACTTTTATTTCATTAGTGGATGTTGCTAATATTGGTTTTTGTAGATGTGCTTTCTTGTTTGTAGATTTAGGTGATTTAGGAATATTTATGAATTACAATTATTTTGTTTGTGTGGAATCTGATTAGCTTGAACTAATTGTTAGGCTATTCAACCTCTAATACATGTTTTGTAGATAAATTTTTGTTATTCGGTTAGCTGATGTATAATTGTGGTTCCTCTTGTGTTCTATATCCTTCAACTATTTTCCCAGACCTTACAAAGGATTGAGTTCACAAAAATTCTAGTTTGCTTCGATCTTGTGTGTGATTGATTGAGATAAAGGTGTTTGCAATATTTATAAAGAGTTTAGTATTCTTTCCTACCCTACCCTTCCTTCTTTTTTGAGTTTTTTTAAGACCCACATCATTCATAACCATTGTAAATACCAATAGGTCGAGCCTCATTGCAAATCAAGACTTTTAGGTATGGAACACCATAAGCTAAATACATATATGGATAAGTAAGATCTAAAGTTAGAAACACAATAGATGGTCTAACAAAAAACACTAGTCCCTCTGTAGGTTAGCACTGGGTCACATGCATCCTGGAATTGAAGCTAGATGTCCTAGAATAATACATACCTTAAATCCATAAATCCAACTAGGGTTCTAAAATGAGTGGGAAAGAGAATTAAATCTCTATCTTTCTATTTGAGAAGTGTTTTTTGGTGTGCAAAAAATATAAAACAATAGATTGCAATATGGCCTCTCAGCTAAGATGCATTGGTCAATGACATGCACCCCAATAATACATTTAATGTTAAGATGACAAAGGAAGAAACAACAGTGGAGAGCATTCTTGAAATGGTTGGTTCTAACAGAGATGAAATTGAACAATTTATCAAATAATGGATAATCAATCCAACAACAAGCTGATCAAATTCAACAAACAAATGATGAAGCAAGCCAACAACAAGCTGATAAAAATTAGTAATCAGGGGTACATGTGACAAATGTAAATCAACAAGAAAAGAGTACAAGTTAAGTCATATTGAGCAAGGCAATCAAATTGAAATTCATGTTCAAGTTGAAGACAACAACACGCCAAATCATGTGAGTCAAACATGAGAACCCATCATAGTCAATGAGGGGATAATATGCCAACACTAGTTAACTAACTAGAATGGTTGAAAGAATTTTTTGCAAATTTGGGAATTCAAATTGACCTCCCCAATGAGGATATTTCACTTTCCATGCCATCCCCTCCTCCTAACATGCCAAGTTGAATAGTTCACTTCTATGGAGAATGCAATGAATGGATAAAATGAAGACAATAGTCATTTGGATATTTACAGATTTGGAGTGGTCACAAACATTTGTACAAGACACATAGTAAAACAACCACGTAATGTAGAATCAGAAAACTAAGTCAACAGGATCATTGTGGATACTTTCTTAAGCTTCCAATTGAAAAGAATCGAGGAGAGATCGGAACGTGCAAAACAAAGGGTCTCTAAGATTAACCAAAAAGTCACAAATTCTCACATCGTTTGACTACTTGAAATTTCTTGAGTGAACAATAAGCACAGAGGAAGGAACTAGAGGAGTTGAAAGTGAGGAAGAAAGAGCAAGTCAATGAGAGAGATAAATAAAATCATTACACAAGAAAAAAGGGAAGCAAACATAACTCGAAATGAAAAGCAAAGGAGGGAAATGGAGAAGATAAGACAATAATAGGAAAAGAAAAAGAAAAATAACATGAGAAGCTCCAACGGGAGAAAGAAAGGATAGAAATGGAAACTGTAAAGACAAAGATGTTTTTGTCGTCTGGAAAATCCTATTCTTTCAAAACATCCAATTATGATGGATTTCTACAACATTTACACTCCAACTTTTCTAAATGTGGTCAATTACCAAGTCTACAACAACTCTACTTCTATAAATCAAATGCAGTTTCCTTCAACAGTAGAAACATAATTTCCAACAACACAAATATAGTTTGCTCATGCAAGTAATATGCAATTTTCTTCAACATGTACAACAAGCTTGCAATTTCCTACTTCCAATCCTATGCATGTCACTACTTTTAACCAAATGCAATTAGGCCATACAAACAATCCACAAATTCCATCGCTGAGCTCAACCAACATGCCAATTGCACCTCCAATGGAGATTGGAATAATATCAAACATCAAAAGAAGTAAAACCAAGGATAGAAATGAAGAACTTTGGTACACTTTAGATGCGTATGATACATGTAATTAAATTATGCTACCTTTTTATGTGAGTGGTATTCATATATGTTACTGTTTTTTAATGTAAGAAGTTATAACATTAATGTAGAAGATTAGGGACATTATTTATGTAGGTTGTTTTTAGGAAAACATGCAAGACGTTCTTAGTTTATTCCATAAAAAGTTGTAGTTTATTCCAATCTATCATCATACCTAAATATTTGTAGTTTATTTCATCTTATCATTATACAAGCAAAAGTTTTTGTAGTGTGTACAAACATGCATTATCTTTTTATAAGTCTTTTTTTATACATAATTTTTTCTAGAATAATGACATAGCAAATGAAAACAATTCACTACCTAAGCAATATCATAAATGACCTTACCTTAAAAAAAAAACCTTAATATTTCTTGTAGATTAATTGATATCAAAAGACACATTTGTGACATTCTCCCTCTATCCTCCCAATTAGACAATCCTTCTGTAAACCTTCTTCTATCAAAGAATTCGCAAAAAACATGAACTCATGAACAATAAACACATTTGTAGGAAACACCAAGATAGACATTTGTAGTTGAAAAATGCAAATTTACACTTGAATATTCAATGTATGTTCAACTACTTTTCCAATGTATATTAAAACAAGATACTAAAATAAGCGCCATGTACACCTTATGTTAACTGATGCTCAATGTATAGACAAACATTCTTTACATATATTCAATGTATTACATTTTTACATGTTCAAACTTTTTTTTATCATTTCATATTAACAAACTAAACTTATTGAATACACATTAAAAATACGGATGGAATCCTGGTGCTGCCTGCAAATGTACTCAATGCATGAAGAACGTAAAGAAGAAATCAAAGAATCAATTAAAACCGGGCCAACCTCATGACTCACTTGGCATTTCAAAATAGAGAGCAAAATAGAACAAGAAACAACAATGAAACCCTCAAAGACACGTTGATTTTGTTCCCACTAATGGTGCCATCGCAGGTTAGAAGTGGCTCAAGAAAGTGCTATGAATGGATGGCAACAACTAATGGTAGCATTGAATAGAGCAATGGTGCACAATTACAAATGATAGGAGGAGGCATGTAGAGTGACAGGAGACATAACTGATTGCAAAGTTTGAATGCGTTTAGTTGTAGCTTCAAACTATCGATCATACACTGAAACTACAATAATGTACATTGAGTAAATGTGAGTAAATTTTGCCTTTGAACACATAATTTCTATGACATAATTATAGGTGTATATTCAATGTATATTCAGTCATTCAAATGCTTAGGAGAAGAGGCAACAATTGTTGAGCATGAGCTAGTCGATGAACTAATTTATGTTGGGGTGGGGTGTATTTAGTTACTGTATTTAGTGTATATTTAGTAAATTTCAGTGCACATTAAAAGTTTGAATGCGTAGTAGAAAATGAACAAAGTTATAGTCATATATTCAAATGCACGTTAAGTAATTTCAAAGTATATTTCATCTAAATCAATATAAAGTTAATTATGGATATTCATAGTATAAACTGCATAAACAAACACAACACTTATTTATATTTAGGTTTTAATTGCTTGAAAAAAACACAATAACACTTATGTATATTCAAATATTCTTTAGCTGTTATAATGATGACCGACACATGCAATGTATTTTCACATATATCCAAATGTTAATCAAAACAACACACGTTTGTCTAGTTGTTATGGTAACTAAACTCAAAACTATCTTTGCTAATATAAGTGTATATTAAATAATAACACTGTATATTCAGTAACAACATTATATATTCAATAACAACATTGTATTTTCATAACATGCATTGAAACAATTCAAAATGTAGTGAAAATAAGAACATGCACTCAAAAAATTCAACTATGCAATAAAACTGTAAGACATGCATGCGTGAAAAATCCCTATTTTTTGGACATTTACTATTAGTAGAATTCGTGGAAACACATATGATTAAAGAAATGCACTGAAATAAGTGAATATACACTAAAAAACAATAGTTCAACATGCATGCTTGAAAAGACATTAGTTTATAACAAAACCCGTTTGTCAGTTGTTATGGTAATTGAACTCAAAAATATATCCGCTAATGTAACTATATATTCAATAATAGCACTATGCATATTCAATAACATAGGACTCTAATTTGACAGCTATAAAGACACATGTCGTGAAACAACCCTATTTTTTAGACAGTTACCACACCGTCTTAGTAGAGTTTATGGAAACCAGAGGATTAAAAATCGCACTGAAATAAGTGAATATACATTGAAAATCATTAGTTTAGCGATGCATGCATGAAAAAACATTAGTTCTAGACATTGAACCTAGTTTGTCAGTTGATGCATGTTAATTGAGCTTAAAAGTATATCCAAAAATATAAGTGTATATTCAATAATAGCATTGTACATTCAATAACATAACTGTATTTTGAAATTGTAAGATGCATGTGTGAAAAAACTCATGTTTTCAATTACTACACCATAATAGCAACAGATTCGTGGCGAACAGGGGCATTCAAAAATACACTGAAAAAAGTGATTATACACAAAAAAAACATTAGTTTTGCGTGCATGCTTGAAAAAGCCCTATTTTTGGACATTTCCAGCATTGTATCAACATAGTTCTGTGCCGAGCAAAAGATTAAACAAGAACATGCACTGAAACAACTCAATATATAATGAATATACATTTGTAATACTAGTATTGTTTTCCAATGTGCTCCTTGTATGAAACTTGTAGAGAAAAGATCCAAACAACTATGGAACAGGCTCACCTCATGACCCACTTGGCGATTCGAAACAAAGAATGAGATAACATAGGAAACCGCCATGATTCCATCTGTTGCAGTTGGTTTTTTGAGTTCTTTAGCGTCATTGCAGGGTGGAAAGGGACGTGAATGTTCATCTTTTCGTTCCCTATTGTGTACATCCAAATGCAAATGAGAGCAATTAATGACAACATTAAATGCTACATTGGTGCACAATTTTGAATGATGATGGAGGCTTGTAGAGTGATAATGGGTGAAGCAAAGTGAATTGAATGTGCATTATGGCTTTAGATGTAGAGGGAATTTTGTTTGCGTGCCACGTGGTTGCATGCACATTATTATGTGAGAAGGATTATTTGCTATCAAATTTTAATTTTTTAAGGGTCTTGGATTATGGGCCCATGATGTGGTGCCAAGGTGATAACATAAATTTTTTAAAACCGCCACGAATTTTTTGGTGTGGAAAATTTTTATTTGGGTCCCTCCTACCCCTAATTTTATCGAGACGCCACTAAAATCAAGGTGCTTAGCGACTAATGTCTTTCCCTTAATTAATGTTTTTTTTCTGTATGTTCCAGTTGTGAAGTAGATTGCTTGAATATTCTAAACACCAACATTTCAACTCTAATGATATAATTGAATATTAACTTTAGAATTTAATTCTTTAATAAATTGCTTTTTAATTATCACGAATGATTTTAAAATAAAGGTTGTAAACTTATTAATATATGAAATGTCAAAATTGATCTCTTATATTTCATAGCTTTCTTTTCTCCTCACTTGTGGTTTCTAAAAATTCAAAAAAAAACTTTTAAAATTGCTTCTAAATACATATTGTATTATGTAAGCTAGATATACATCTTTAATATTTTTTGAAATTATTTCTACAAGTAAAAATTATCATTTATTATTGTATTGTTGGTTAATTATTAATTTAAGGGTTAAATTTAAAGGTTTATCATGCCTTTTACTTTCTAATAGTGAATATTGACCGCAACATGATAATTGATTTGAATTAAATGAAATTTTTTTAGAATATATATTTATGTTAATTATTAATTTAGGTGTAAAATTTGAAGGTCTATCATGTTTTTTTATCTAATAATAAAAATTGATCATGACACAATAATTAATTTTGAATTTTGTAAATCATTTTTTCTCAAATATAATATATATTGTTTATCAGGCTGAAAATAAATTCATACTAATAAAACAATTTAATACAAAACAAAAATAATAAAAACATATAAAAATTATAATGTAATCAACATTAATATCACCCTTTATTTATTGGGTAGGTTTGTAGCTTGATAAAATAGTCAATTAAAACCTAATTATAATAAATGATTGTTTATTATAGATTCGTAGGTATTAATATACTAGGTATAATATTATGTAAGTTAGCATACCTATTTTAGAGAAATCTATGTAAAATATGGTGAGATGTATCATTCTCGACATAACATAAGTGGAATAGGCGCCTTGAGAATGATACCTCTCGACATATTTTACATAGATTTCTCTAAGATAGGTATGCTAGTACATAATATTAATGTAATCAACATTAATATCACCCTTTATTTATTGGGTAGGTTTGTGGCTTAATAAAATAGTCAATTAAAACCTAATTATAATAAATGATTGTTTATTATAGATTCGCAGGTATCAATATACTAGGTATAATATTATGTACTAGCATACCTATTTTAGAGAAATCTATGTAAAATATGCTGAGAGGTATCATTCTCGACATAACATAAGTGGAATAGGCGCCTCGAGAATGATACCTCTCGACATATTTTACATAGATTTCTCTAAGATAGGTATGTTAGTTTTAATCTTACATATATAGAGTTTGAAAAGGTATGTAACTTTTAGTGTGAAAAGGTATGTCAGTTATAAAACAAATATTCACTCTATGTTTTTTAATACATCGATGTAATTTATTTGATTATTCGTTTATTATTTTTAATATTTGTTATGAAATAAATTTATTTAAAATTTTAAATATAAATATAAAATATTCATTAACTGGGGTTACATATAAAATACATCTAAAATATAATAATATCTTAGCATAGATTATATAATATAAAAACTAACTCAAATATTTAACCCTCACATACATCTGAGGTATGTAAGCTTAGATTCTTAGATTATATATAAGTAAAAATTAACCTAAATTGATCCAATTAAAATACATCTAAAATATATTATAATAGAAAACAAAAACTTATAAAATTATTTAACTGATACATGTAAAATATCTTACCATAGATTCTATATAACTAAACACTAACTTAAATATTGTATCCCATACATATTATATTTCACTACTATTTTAATTATGCATATACAAATATTACTTACCCTAGTAAAATATCTTACCATATTTTCTATATAAGTAAAAACTAAAATATTTTACCCCAATTACATTAAAAGATTATTTGAGGGATACATATAAACTATCTTGCCATAGATTCTATATAAGTAAAATCTAATTAAATATTTTACCCCATACATATTTTACTTCACTATTATTTTAATTTTCCATATAAAAAAATTACTTACCTTGATATATGTAAACTATCTTGCCATAGATTCTATATAAGTAAAATCTAATTAAATATTTTACCCCATACATATTTTACTTCACTATTATTTTAATTTTCCATATAAAAAAATTACTTACCTTGATATATGTAAAATATCTTACCATATCTTCTATATAAGATAAAATTAACTTAAATATTTTACCCCATACATATTTTATTTCACAACTATTTTAATTATATATCTAAAAAAATTACACCCCCATACATGTAAAATATCTTACCATATTTTCTATAGAAGTACAAATTAACTTAAATATTTTACCCCGCTTCAACTTAAATATTTTACCCCATACATATTTTACTAATATTTTACCCTTTACATATTTTATTTCGGTTATTTACTAGCAATCGCATGTGCACAATGCAATGTGAACGCCAAACGGTATATGTTATTTGATTTAGAGGGATAGTTATTACTTTTGTAGTTGACGCTGATAAGGGGGTTGATTGATTTTGTAAGTGTATATATCACTTTATTTAAAGGTTTCATCTCTACATTTCAAACTTGTTACAAATTTGTACATATACATTTGCAAATCTTATATCATGAGTGGTAATGTTATGTGGAGTAGTTTATTTGAACTAAAAATGAATACATGAAGTCTTTCGTACACTCGATAAGGCGTGTGATTGATAGTGTTAGTGAAGGAATATAGATGTAACAGTACATTGAAATGTTGTACGTGTACATTTAAATTTGTTATAGATTCGTACATATGCAGTTGCAAATCTTATATCGCGACATCTGAACTAAACATGTATACATGAAGACCTCCGTACATTTGCACAATTTATATCATGAATGGTAGCCTTTTGTGGGCAATTTTATTTCTAGTAAACATGAATACATTTGATACCCCTTGAACGGAAATGCCACTCTCTTCTTTACCGTAGAAGAAAGAGAATAAAAAATATCCTGCAAAAACACAAAAGAAGAAATTAACAAGTTATCATAAACAATAAAAACATAAATTAAGTGCTTGTAATCTTTGCAGAAACTCTTTTATCAACCAACAATTTCATCTTAGTAATGTGCAACTCAAGCAAGATCTTGTAGATGATGGCTCAGGAACATGTTTTACTTATTTATATTTCATCAAATTCTTAGGCTAGTTCATCAATATCTTAAAATATACTCATAACACATTTGCAAGGATACGAATGAAGTTAAATTCCCCTATGTGATACATTTAGCTACAAATTATTATAGAAGCAGCCAACATACCTAACTCATGTATGGAGATTTACAACTGTCATTTGAAGAGCAAGAAGATTCATGATCACATGAAAACGATGAAACTAATCTTATGGTACAAATTTCCAAAGTTGAAGCATCGGAAGCTGACCTAGTTTTTGACATGGGTGCAATGACAGATAAGGGCAACTCTACAGTGAATTTGGGAATAATGATTTACTGGGAATGACCAACACAAAACCTGCCCTGGTTCAGCATGTTGAGGCTATTCTACATGCACAAATGTCATCTGTGGAAGACTTGGAAGTTGTGATCGATGTTGTTGCAGGGATTGAGAAGGACACAGTAAGTGAGATTTATGAAAAAACAAAAGACTTAGAAAAGCTCGCATAAAACCAATAAATTGAATCTTATGGTTCTAATTCCAAAAGTTTGAGAGTTTAAAGTTGATTGTTCTAATTATTGGACTAAATTTACATTTCTCTAGAGGTTGCTACTATCTAATATCCATTTCAAGATGAAAAAAGATGACTATCTATACTATTTTTCCTCATAAAATTTCCTTTGAGTCACTACTTATGCTAATGTTTCTTTGTTGTAGGGTGGTATAAATGTAGGTTATATGGTAACTCTGTGGGTCAATGTTCATGGTTTAGATGGTTAGCAATCGACAATTGGTTGCTTAATTGAATTTATTTCAATGCAAAATGAACACTCTATTCAACTGTAATAGGTAGGACTGCTCCGTTAGGTTCCTAAAAATAGTGATTGCCATCTTAATAAGTGCATTGAAAGAAGCCCACAACATATTTGTAACACTCAAAATCACAAGAGCTGGAAAATGAAGATTTTTTTTTAAAACATAAAAACAAATTACACAGCTACAATCGTACATATTAATTTACTCAAATTCATTAAATCAGATTTGTTCTTTTGATCTATCTGACAACATCCATGTAAGTCATGTGTGGCTGAGAAAGGTGTATCTAGATCTCCACAATCTCCGTTCGTCACTACTTTGAGTGACAATGCTTACTAGCATTTCGGCTCAACCTTTATCAGGTCATGGGAACCATGTGAAAGTCCTTGGGTCTACCACGAAGCTAGTTTCCCGACTTCGTATTCTGGTATCCGACCATTGCCTACCTCATGTTCAGTGTTCAACTTCCCATTATCAGGTTACTGACAATTTTTTTAATTGGAGGACTAGGTGATCAGACAATGCACAACCATCAATGCATTACTTTGGCCAAAGTTATCCGCCATGCAGGTTACGACTAAACTCAAGACAACACACTAGTCTTATGAGTTTTAAGTCTTCCGCCACCTCACAACTATCCCTTTCACTGTTATCTAAATCTTATAGTTTGTATTTACTTTATTTCCAATTAAACTTATCTTGCAAGAGTTTATATCGAGATAGATGTCAAGGCCAATTAAGATCGTTATGAGATGAGTACATTCATTATGTTGAAATGTAACTATTTCAGCAGTCCGCATGTACTTATCCCTTAATACGCCTAATGGATCTTTTCATCTAATTACCTTCCTATCTAGTTTCTCTTTCCTAATGTTTGATTTTTAACCTTAAATTACCTTTTTATAATGATACTCTTTCATCCTCCAAAAATTAAGCTTTGCAATCTTAACATATTAATGTCAAGTTTACCGGAAGGCCGAATTAAATATATATTTAATTATTCCTCCGATCAACTACGCCACTAAACAACTATTTACTTTAGAAATTAAAAGACAATTGAATGTTATAATAATTGTCCAATTTTTGGCTTCATACATTGGTAAATATCAAATAAATATATATAACAATTTATGATAAGTAAGACCTCTTAATTCTAGTATTTATCATTTACTCATATTGAGATATTATTCATATAAAGTAATCATCTCTTTATTAAAAACATAAATTACATATGCTGTTAAGGCAAAATATATAACTGATACTGTAACCCTCACATAGTGAGGTTTGAATATTAACAATGGGTCCAAGATCCTAATAAATTCAGTCAAAATGTTAGAATATCATCCTTCTATAAATTGAAATCCAAGTAACTCATTTAGATCGATGCTACGATAAAACTTCTCAAGACATGAGTTTTCCGCATATCCGAATGTGACGGCTAATTGTCCTGTAAGACTGGAGTAGTGGTTATGACGTCAGTTCAAAATGAACTGACATAAATATTGCCTCCATTTTCTGATGCAATTATTTAATAAAATATGAAAGATATAAATATTGTTTTATCAACAAGCGCATGGTAATGCAGTTGAAAATGTATTACTACATGTTTTCCATAAAGATACAACAATGAATGCACACAAATAGAACAACCAATTTCTATTTCAGCGATCATGTTTCCCTTTAATCACAAGGATCAAGACATTCTTATTTCAGCTTCAAACAATAAATATTTGACATTTAAAATTTTACATAAATCGTAGGAACAATATGATTAAGAAGAGTACATTTTTTTTCTTCTTATTTTTAATAAGTTACCATCACAAGAAAAAAAGTAATCAAACCATAATCATTCAACATCCGAATTCAAATTATAACCACAAGCAAATCATGCTTTACATGGTATAGATTTAAATATTATTTTCCTTACCCTCCAATCAACGAGCAACTTAACAAAACTGTCTGAAATCAATATTTCCAAATATCAATTAAACATATTCTCTCTAGGTAATGAGCAGCTCATCATAGCATCCAAGAACATCATTAACAAAGAAAATAAAACATAATATTTTCAGTCAATGAGCAACTCTACAAAACGTCAAAGAATATCATTAACAAGAGAAATAAAATATATTAATTTCAGTTACTGAGCAACTCTATAAAACATACAATATATTCCTTTCCAAACAATCAAAACACATTTTTCTTATATATATGAACAGTCCAACTAAACAACGTAAAAACACCACGATTACATCATTTAAACATGTTCTTTCTGGTAAACGAACAACCCAACAAAACAATATAGCAGCACCATGATTACATCATTTAAACACACTCTTTCTAGTAAAAGAACAACTAATAATTTCTTTCAGACAATATCATTACATTAAACCCAATCATGCCACCAATTACTCCTTGGTACAACTCGGCCAAACTGTCCTGGCTTTCATGCTCTTACCAAGACAAGCAATTTCTTTTTCACAGCCATGCAAGAAACCAAGTCATATTGTTAGGCTGGAAGTTACAGACTAAATACCATTTTTTTGGTAGTTATTCACACATAACAACACACCATCATTTATACATGAACCGATTTAGATGCCCATGATAAAAAATTATGCAAAAATGCAGTCCTATGCAAGAGCTTTGACATCCAAAAATTTTCATTCAAAAGATCTCGATAAATTAAAAATCAGACCTACATATAACAACCAAGAAGGAAAAAAATACAAAACCCCAACCAGTTGCATATCCATATTGATTTGGTTACCCAAATCGATTCATTTATGCAAATCGATTTGTTTACAGAAAACACAATCAAATTTATGTTAACAAAAATGAAAACCCACAAGCACAAATCAATTTGAAACACACAAATTCACAAAAAACGTTTTCCTTCTTCTAGTACAGGGAAAACCCAACTCTTTTCTTTTTGGGTACAATTTATTTTAATGCAGATAAAGAATCTTAACTTTCATTCTATTTTTTTTTGCAGATCAAAACCCAAAACCCCATCTAAGTTTTTTTTTTCTGGGTTTAACTAAAACCACACAAAGAAAACTTAAGAGAATACAAAATCCATCAATTTCCTTTTCAAATTTCATCTCCAAGCAATTAAATCAAAAGTTGTCCACAAATTCCTTTGATTGCCATTAAAACTGAATGTGTATTTCCTCTTTTTTTACAAATAATGCAACTGAGAAGGGAGAAGATATGCATGCCTGAAGTAAACCCAGAATTAACAACCTCTTACTCTGCCAACTCCAACAAGTTGAATCTTTCCTTCCTCTAAAACTCACACAGGTATCCCAAAAGGGAATAATAATAATAATAACAATAATAGGTTTTTAAAGTCCACGATGCCGGGCGGCCTGTTTGTGGGTCTACAAGCGGCTTATAGCATATGGGACTACCTCGTACTCACATGCGGGAGGCAACTAACTTTGCTACAAACAAGACATACATACCCTACCCCCCTTCAGGATTTGAACTTGGACAACGAGAAATAAAAGAAACAAATATAATGAAAGAAACTATAGTTGGGCAACATATTCGTTAATTTTCAAGTTTCCCAATGTTGGCACATACATTAATGCATGCCACATACTTGTGCTACGTGGAGGTGTTTTGCTTTACGAAACTCATGAATTTTAAATATTAAAATTAATATATATTTTTTAATATAACTTTTGACTTACATGCCAAATCCTTCTAGAATATATATATATATATATATATTATATATATATATATATATATATATATATATATTATACTAATTTTAACAAATTAATATTGTATTTTTTTAAATTTAAGTTGTTATCCAACTTAATGGTTAAGTTAAAATTAATCATCATAATACAAGTCCACATATTACCAATAATATATTATAATAATAATTATTTGAATTTCCACGTTCCATACGGAACATTCCAATAAACGAAAATCACCAAGTCCATAAATAATAATTCAAATATTCTCATAAAGCTGGCTTGACATAGCATCATCAAATAAAACAGAGGCAGTTATTATTACGGTCATTGCAAAAGTCGAACAAAACAAAAGATGACTAAACCGATTAAAATAAAGTAACCGAAATATTCGTTATCGTTTATGAACTGTTTTACCTACGATCAAGGCCTAATCATGTTTAGGAAGGATCATCAAGGTGGGTGTGGGGTTACACGTTCAACAGTGTCATGCCCCGCAGCAGAACCTGTGGGTTATGACATCACGAACCAAATGAATTCTTACACACAATGATGATCTCGTCTAATCCTGGTTAGACGTAACCGTAGTTAATTTAACTTACTAGAAATTTGGGATGTTACAATACTCATATAATAGAGTATGATAGTAATATGGACCTACCCATCTACAGATAGACAACAAAATTACTTACAAAACCCTGCTTAGATACTGATGCAGAAAGAATAAAAAAGTATCATATCTTATGGTAATACTAATAAAATTTCATTGATTAGTTGTAGGCTCGTAAAATGCATCAATGAAAGCAAAAGTGCATAGCAAATCACTCAAGAGCCCAAATTGCAATTAATCTCAGTATGCCCATTTATTTCATCTAAAGCTTCAACAATTGCAGACGTCTCCATTGTATTTACCTTCAAATATTTATTAGGTTGTCAAGTAAATAACAAGGGCATCCATAACATAACATGATAGGATGACTATCTATACTATTTTTCCTCATCAAGTTTCCTTTGAATCACTACTTATGCTAGTGTTTCTTTGTTGTAGGGGTGGTATAAATATAGGTTATTTGGCAACCGTGTCAGTCAATGTTCATGGTTTAGATGGTTAACAGTCAGTAGTTGGTTGGTTAATTACATTTCTTTGAATGCAAAATGAACACTCTGTTCAACTGTAATATGTTAGGACTGCTTTGCTTGGTTCCTAAGACTAGTAATTGCAATCTGAATAAGCATAGTGAAAGAAGCCCACAACATATTCATATAATAGAGTATGATAGTAATATGGACTTACCCATCTATAGATAGACTTTCAAAATTACTTACAATGAACCCTACTTAGATAGTGGTAGCATAAAGAATAAAGAGTATCATATATTATGGTAAGATTTTCAAGGAATGTAAGAACATAGAATTCATGGTTAAAATCCAAATTAAATCCTTCATATGTTGGGATATGAGAGTTTAAAGTTGATCATTCTCATTATTGGAGTAAATTTACATTTCTCTAGAATGAAACAAAATAAGCAAGTGAAGAATTAATAAAACCAAAAAATATCATAAAAGGGCACGGGAGCATTTACAATTGGAACATAAATTTACATGGAAATTCTAGCAGAGAACTGTCTGCTAGAGACAAACTCTATCAACAATCCATTTTGGCATTTCACAAATATTTTGGCATTTCATAAATTTAAATGACGATTCAGAAATTCCGTCTGCTAGAGACAAACTCTACAACAATCTATTTTGGTATTTCACAAAGGGGTTGTTGCAGCCAAATTTCTTTAGGCAATAAATAATCCTTCATACCTATCAAATAAACACCAAATAAACAACATTTAATCTCTAGCTATGTCCTAGACCACAAAATGCACGTGCCATCGAACTAAGTCTTGCAAAATGAATCTCCTAGAACATTATCTTATTTTATGTTGCAAGGAATTTGCTACAACAGTTTCTCATGAAAGCGCTGACAAGTCAAGGTGTTCTTTTTGGTAGAACATAGTTTCATTTACCTTGAGGCCTCTGGTTCGTTCCTAGTCTAATGGTCGCAGCTATCACCGAAAGTGATAGATAGTGTCCGAATCATAGCCTCCATGTCATAACACTAATTCAATCCCCGAAGTGATGGATCTGGAAAGAATTTCTTAGGTTTTAGTGGTCACAACTAAATACTTTTCTTCCGCTCAATGTTGTTCATCTCTAAAACATAATTTTATACACAGAAGACAAGCCCCCAAGAAAAGAAATTCAAGATTGTTTTCATAGTTGAGCATGTCTCGTCGAAAAGCCCTGATAATATAAAGTATATTGTGCAGAAAATAATTAATTTCACCCAGTTTTGGAGGCACCCACAGAGGTAAAGTTATTGAACTGGTAAAAATTTGCAAAGTTACTGAACTCATAAAAAATTGATGCAAAAGGGCATCCATAACATAACATGACAAGATGACTATCTATACTATTTTTCCCCATCAATTTTCCTTTGAATCACTACTTATGCTAACGTTTCTTTGTTGCAAGGTGGTGTAATTGCAAGTTATCTGGCAACCGTGTGGGTCAATGTTCACGGTTTAGATGGTTAAGAGACGATAGTTGGTTGCTTAATTGCATTTCTTTCAATGCAAAATGAACACTCTGTTCAACTGTAATAGGTAGGACTGCTCTGCTAGGTTCCTAAAAATAGTAATTCCCATCTTAATAGCCAAATAAAGTATTACATTCTCTCATTTTTCTGCTTTCAAATTCTTCTATGAACCCTCAACTTAGCTAATAAAGAACTTGTAAATCAAGCTTTTGAGATTTTTAAACATGAAGCAATATCAATTTTTCAAACACTAATTCTAGTATATTCTTTTGTACAAAGACAAAAAAACTACATGTATCACGTGTATCAAGCTTTTGTACATTCTATGAGCAGAGAGACAAGAATATTTTACAGAAGATAGCTTTTACAGAAAGGTTCTTAAAAGTAACTTATAAATGATCATGAGATAACGTCCTTGCAAGGAATTTGCTACAACAGTTTCTGATGAAAGAGATGACAAGTCAAGGTGTTATTTTTGGTAGAACATAGTTTCATTTACCTTGGGGCCTTTGGTTCCTGCCTAGTCTAATGGTTGCAGCTATCACCGAAAGTGATAGATAGTGTCTGATCATAGCCACCATATCATAACACTAATTCAATCCCCCAAGTGATGGATTTGGAAAGAATTTCTTAGGTTTTAGTGGTCGCAACTAAATAATTTTCTTCAGCTCAATGTTGTTCATCTCTAAAACATAATTTTATACACAAAAGACAAGCCCCCAAGAAAAGAAATTCAAGATTGTTTTCATAGTTGAGCACATCTCATCGAAAAGCCCCGATAATATAAAGTATATTGTGCAGAAAAAAATTAATTTCACCCAGTTTTGGAGGCACCCACATAGGTAAAGTTATTGAACTGGTAAAAATTTGCAAAGTTACTGAACTCATAAAAAATTGATGCAAAAGGCCATCCATAACATAACATGACAAGATGACCATCTATACTATTTTTCCTCATCAAGTTTCCTTTGAATCACTACTTATGCTAATGTCTCTTTGTTGCAGGGTGGTATAATTGCAAGTTGTCTAGCAACCGTGTGGGTCAATGTTCACAGTTTAGATGGTTAACAGACGATAGTTGGTTGCTTAGTTGCATTTCTTTCAATGCAAAATGAACACTCTGTTCAACTGTAATAGGTAGGACTGCTCTGCTAGGTTCCTAAAAATAGTAATTCCCATCTTAATAGCCAAATAAAGTATTACATTCTCTCATTTTTCTGCTTTCAAATTCTTCTATGAACCCTCAACTTAGCTAACAGAGACTTGTAAATCAGGCTTTTGAGCTTTTAAACATGAAGCAATATAAGTTTTTCAAGCACTAATTCTAGTATATTCTTTCGCACAAAGACAAAAATCCTACATGTATCACATGTGTATCAAGCTTCTGTACATTCTATGAGCAGAGAGACAAGAATATTTTACAGAAGATAGCTTTTACAGAAAGGTTCTTAAAAGTAACTTATAAATGATCATGAGACAACATCCTTTCTTGTATTTTTATGAATGTCAATCAATTAAATCATATATGTAATTAATCTCAGTATGCCCATTTATTTCATCTACAACAATCTATTTTGATATTTCACAAAGGGATTGTTGCAACCAAATTTCTTTAGGCCGAAAATCCATGATAATATAAGGTATATTGTGCAAAATATAATTATAAAAATATAAAATCCAAAATAAAAAAATACTTCAATCCTCTGATCCAAGTAGTTCACATGATCATGTTGAACATTAAAATGCTGCAATTAATTTTGAATTCGATCATCAAATGCTTCAGCTCTCAAACAATATCATGTTTGTTTCTTAATATTGATATTCCTATAACATTTGCTAAGATTTCCCAAAATTCATACCTTTAATCGTCCAAGGTCATGTATTCTCACATGGTCAATATTCTAGTGGGCATCTCATCATCAGATATACATGGCCATTACATCGGGTGGCTTATCTCGCATGAAGTACCGAACAACCTAATCGACTGCTTTTTGATATACTCTATAAAGTTGTCTAAGAACAATCAATCCCCACCTCTCAAATGAACAATATCTAGAATTGCTTCAAAAATAACCTCTACAATATAACAATTGTTTGCATGCATCATCAAATTTAGGTATCTTGCAGGTATATCTCTGGTACACTATTTGAACATTTATCTGTAATGTGCAATATTATTTCAAGTCTGGTTCAACAACATACTTATGTGATTTTCGAATAGAATCATATCAATTGTCGCCTCTAAATGAAAGACATCACATCTACTACATTAAATCAATGATGGAAAAATATCATAGAACCTAGTCTCTTCAACAAAACGGCCACTAGTTCTGCATGTGGGTCTATGTTGGTTTCTTCATTGTATGATTGCAATCTCATCACAAGATTGTCGGGTTGTAAATGAAACTTACACGAAGTCCTACTGCAGGCTTTTTGAAAAAAATATATAGACAACAAACAAAACAAATATGATGCCCAACTTATATACCTCAAAAATAGGTTCATATGAACTTAGAGGCAACAAAAGAAGCGGTATGAAAGTTTTGAGGCCAGACATGAAATATGCAGACATGGATGACAACTCCAAACATGTGATGTCAGATATGAGCTATGCTTTCAACTTTACATGTGGGGGTTTATGCATATATGCTTATCACCCTTGCAATGATTCTAGGGGTGTCGATTTCATATGGGTTTATTTTAGCATTCATTGTATGGTTTATCCCCTGCATGATCAAAAAGAAAATATTTTGATACACATGCAAGCTTTCTATCTTACAAAGCTTCGAGATGCTACAAATGGGTTTAAAGAGTTGAACGAATTGGGTAGAGGAAGCGATGGATTTGTCTACAAATTTGTTCTTCCAGATGGAAGACAAGTTGCTGTGAAAAGAGCCAATGTAGCTTGAAGAATTCATAGCAATTGTCGAGATTTTGAAGCAGATCTTGAGATTTTACACAAACTTCGTCATAACAACCTGGTAAACTTGTTGGGCTATTGCAAAGAGATGGGGGAAAGGCTATTAGTGTATGAATTCATGCCCCATGGAAATCTTCATGACCATTTGCATGGAGGTCTCTCTCGACTCAGCTGGAATTTGAGATTGAAAATCTCTATACAAGCATCATGAGGAATAAGCACTACTCCCGCAGAAGGAAAAAAAGACAACCCAAAAATCCCTAAATCAAATACAACAAGTACATTTTGTCAAATAGTTGGCACGCCCTCTACCTAATTTTTTGTACAGTAAAAGATAAAACATAAGAATGAAGGCCTTATCAAAGTAGGACATAGATAGTTCGAATTTACAACTTAAAACAACTTAAGAACAGATGAGTGATTCAAACTTTTTTAGAAAAATCTTATTAAACTTACAAAGAGGATGAATTTATGTGCCAATTGCGAAGAATTCCTTTGCTTCTACAAATCCCTTACAAACAAGAACATGAAACTTCAAAGAGAGAAAGTAGATCTATGACATGCAGTATTGCTAAATATACCTAGTATTCTACATGCTATACTAAAAACAACAGATCTGCATTCAACATGCAAAAACAAAAAAGCAAAAATGGTGAAAATAGCCGAGAAAAGCGAAAACGTCAAAAAGGTCGTCATAACTGTCATTATGCCAATCAAATTAAATTTTATTGAAAAAACATCCAAACGGCTGTCAAATTTAACACAACAAGATGAATGGCCAAAAAGGCCAATCCCACAGGGGGAACACTTTCAGCGTAAATATGTCGGCTATATTTTAGTTTTCATGTACACGGTCACGCCATGAGAATCGATGCTCCTCTACAACTATAGAATCCCTCTCGTCGTAATAAATGCAAGACTATGTTATAAGAATTTTATATATTGATAAGAATTTAGAGTTTATTTAAGTTGTTTATTATAGATTTACATGTACTTTTAGGTATTAGGTATATTATTATGTATAATTACTACATTCGTTTTATAACAATTTTATATATTGTGAAGAGGAAAATCAATATTCTTCACATGTTATGAGTTGAAAAAAATGTATTTATTAATTAGCTGACCAAATTGGATTTTTTATTAGTTAATTCTTTCTATTTTTTTAGCCTCAAATTATCTTTGACATCTTATATTTTTGACATTTTCTTAAAACAAACACCACATTATCTATACTTCACATATATATGCATTTCTATAAGGTTGCGCTTTAAGAATGCCCTTTCAATTGAATATTAAATTTTATCAAACTTTAATGGATCCACATGCTTGGCTTCAAAATTTATTTGTTCTTCATTTAATTGCATGCTCTCCAAGCAATTTTTTATCCTTAATTTTCTTTCACCCAAACATTGAGCATTATTTGTAATATTGGCTAAACATTTCTTAAAATACATTCATTAATGTAGAAAAATTAATTTGGATATAACCTAAGTAATAATTAGGTTTCAACAAACCAAACATAAGTAAAGTCTTGCATGGCATAGGTGCAAGAATGAGATGGTACTCCACTTTTCTCTTATATTATTATTTTTTGATCTTACATAGATGTGTTTTTATCTCTCTATTGGGGATTTTCTATATCTTTTTTTATGATTTGAAACGTAAGTATTAGAGCCTTCAAATGAATAAAGTTTTTCATATAGACAAAACATTTACTGTGCAATTGTGCAATTTTACTTATTCTTTGGTACCCATTCCTCTTAGCATGTCTATTACAATTTTAGATGTAATTGTTTATTGACATTCAATAACATATAACAACAGTATATGAATGTAAAAGCAAACATGCACACTCTATACCCCTGTAAACCACAAAGAAGTCATTTTCAGTCTTATGAATGACAACTCATGAACATCACCTTCACAAACCTTTTGCTCTACCTCCATCCCACTTTGACCTAATCTTTGTGTGTTTTCTATCTTCTACTCCTTTTTTTGGAGTTCTCTAAAAATTGAACTTGTTTTTCCCTTAGCCTTCCCCTCTCCACAAATGATTCCAACTCTTAATCCCCCTCTAACTTCAAAAATAGGAATTTTGGATATTACTTTTATTTTGTCCACACCATGAGTGGAACCACCAATTTTAACATGCCGACCATTGTACAATTATTGGGATGGTTGCATAACTAAAGCTTCATAAAAAGTGTACTTTTAACATTATCCTAAAAAAGGTAACTTAAACTCTAGGAAATGGTTGAAACTGCCATCATATCCCTTTTCTTTAGCTTTAACATCCTTTTAAGCTTTTGATGATGCTTCCTGACTCTTGTACAAGTTTTTTCCGCACACACAAACTCATCATAAGGACTAACAAACCACTTAAGAACAACACATACATAAATGTGTACAAAAAAACTCCAACCCATATTTTTAATTAATGAAAAAATGTTAGTACACTTGGATGCTCCTACATTATATAAATTGTGAGCTTGAGATGAATTCTTCCTTGTTCTTCATTATCCTTTCAAGGACCAACTTTTGGATTATTTTAAAAAAAAATTGAAAAATATCTCAAGAATCTTAAATCATATCCATAGCTAGAAAATGAACATTACTCAACGAATAATGTTGTGGGTGAAAAAAGTGAAGAAAAAATTCAAGAGAATTTGCAGAATTAGTCCCTTCTTTATCTGATTAAAATATTTAAATGCTAGATACCTTATACAAAAATAAAGGAATGGCCTTTAAATTCGTATTCATTAGACTAAGAAGAATGAAGAAGGATTACAATGATTGAGGAATAAACCTTGATAAATTAAATATCTTATAGTTGATTTGTGTATTTAGTAAAAATGTACATAACACCTCGTTTGCATATATTTAAACCAGATTGATGTAGATACGCTGGAAGAGGAAGTATGGAATCATTTGTTCTGGAAAATAGTTCCCATTTATCAAAAGCATATACTCTACATGTTTGGTAAGGATCCATACAAATGCCAAGGCAAATGAGAAATGGCCAATATGATGTTGAGGGCATATGGACAGAAAATTAGGAGGTATACATATACTATGTAAACTCAATAACGAATAAGAATATTTCAAATCATGTTTGGTTAGGGAAATGTATTCAAATGCTCATCTTATATATAAGTGTGTAAAATGTATTAGTCCTTGAGTTTGAGTTCATTTGGCCTTGGTTATCATTTTAGATGTTCTAGGTCATGGTTCAATTTCTTACATATAATGTGTAGGGTGGGACATTTATATGCTGCTCCAAAAATTGATCAATGGCACTCACCTTATGTTAGAGCCTCACTCTCCAAAGTTCCGAGTCACTAATACCTGTGGATTACCAAAACAAATTGTGTGAAATCCATTTAATATTCACAATAGTTAAATGAGACAAATGATTCAATTTAAATCACTATGATCTCAAAGAATTCAAACATGCACCCTTTTTTTACTTACAAAGAAAATGATTTCAACAAGTTACTAAAGTTGTAATAGATGGGATTCCTCACCTAATAATACATCGTCTCTTACATATATGAATATCAATCAAACATTTTTTCCTCTAAAACTCTAAAAGAGTAACAAAAATCCATATAAAATAATTAACCAACCCAACCAATACTTTGATAACATGACGAGAATCAAAATCATAGATACTTGTTTGGCAATTATTTCAACTAGAATAAACATAATCCCATGAATCATTAATTTCAAATAATGAAACAAGGAATATTCACAACACAAAATATATAGGGAAAACCCTTTTATGTAAGAACCCAACACCAAATGCACCAACCATTATATTAATTATAACAAGGAAACTTCTAGTAGTGTTTGAGCATTATAGATTAGAAGAACACGGCGTTAGTATCTTCTTCACTCATGTCTCTTTGTTGTCACACAATTGTGCACACAAATTAACACATTGTTTTGTTTTGTATTCACTTTGCACACAAATATTCATTATTATGTAGTTCTATATATTTGTCTTATTTAAGGATTCCCTTCAAAGATAAGGATGGTTGAATCAAAGTCATTTATCGCAAGGTGGCGTGGAGTCACAAGCTTTCACTAATAATTATTTTAATTAAATATTATAAAATAACCTTTAGTGTCTCTAATTGTTTAATTAATTTATTATAAAGTTTATAACTATCTCTAAGATTAATATAATTAGAATAGGAGACTTATGAATATTTAGGAGCCACTATCATTAAGTGTGGAACCCCATTTATATTATGCTCTAACAATCAACAATAATTGAGGAGATAAATCACAGCTATTGATCTAAGTAAATCAATTTACAACGTAATTCTAGAACTAATCTTATTCAATCTAGCCAACCTTTGAATTCTAATCTCTCCCCTCACTCAAGTGGAAGCATGAGTTCTTATAGAACCAAGCATCACCTCCCTAAAATATTGCTCTCAACTATATCTTACCCATATGATATTAAATGAATCTTTCAATTAATGCTACAACTATTAAACGTGTGAAAACAATCAAATATAATACAAGGCCCAAATGTCGTTAACGCATCTCGAACATTATAACTCAATGAGTTCACACAAGTCGATTCAATAAACCCAATAATGGGTCAAGTAGATCATCCTTGACAACTTCCCTTCTGGTTACATCTCCCTATGCTCATGAACAAATGGGTTTTAGCACTTGTGCTCCTTGAGATCATGTGTGCACATTATACACCTATGCAAGAAAGCAAAGGACTAAACTACACATGCCTCGCATGTGTGTACACCATTAAATCCCTATGCAGAAGATGACCTACAGTGATCTTGTGGTCTCACCAACAACTTAACACTGTCAAGACAAGCATTGCACCACAATGCAAGCCTATGTGTTACTACACACACAAGACGAGGTGTCATAAAGTTTTTGATTGCCTAATGTTTCCTAGTCCCACGCCAAGAGATAAGGTGTTGTGCCACTACCCACAAGGGTTACACCACCTCTTTAGGCCATTCCAAAGTTGTATGCATAATGTAGAGACGTCACAATGCATTTTAGTCTCTTTCCTACGCATGGCCTACAAACTTGTAACACATTTCCTATGTTGTGCTACTAAACAAATGTTTGCATCAACTCCTAAGAACTATTTCTACTGTCAGGAAAATACCTTTTGTTGGTGTCACAAAACAAAATAAGTATGAAAACACACAATTCTACTCATGCCTAAAGTGCTTTTGGTTCATGTAGGATTGCTTGTGAACCTCGATGCTCCTGCATCATGAGCCCCAAGAGGCTTTGTCAAATTAAAATTTGACAAATATTAGGTGGGAGCCAATCAATGAACCCCTTTCATGAGCACTCGCTTTATTAGCATCCACATTAACTGGTAGAGAGCTAGTACCACCTTTCCCTTTTTTGAGAAGTCATAACATATATATTACTACCTACCTATACAAATAATTTGAAAGCAATCTATACTGTCACTGAAACTACTGTAGGATCAAAAAAATGCAGGAAGTTAACATGTACATTTTTCTGGACCATTGACTTGTTCTTCAACCAAAACCTGTCACAGTTTACCAAAAATCACATGTTTGAACCTATTATTCTAAACTTCTCGTAATTGACAACCCACCTCGGGTACGAAATTTATTCCTTTCATGGATTAAGTTGACATTGGCATATTGTTCTTTTTATTTTGGTGAATCTTGTATTTAATGCCAATTTTGTATGTTCTAATTTTGACCTAGGAGCAAAACGTTGTTGATTGTTGTATAACCAAATAATAAATGTTGTTTACCATACATCTACCATTTGTTCTATAATTGAACGTCTGCAACTAAATGTTTGGGGTGATCAATTATCTTGATCCCACTACGAAGGGGAGGGAGAGAGAGCAGTTACAGAAGATAGCAAAGCAAATAAACAAAAGATTCACATTGCATTTGTTTACCATACATCTACCAATTGTTTTATAATAGAACGTCTGAAACTAAATGTTTGGGGTGATCAATTATCTTGATCCCACAAGGAGAGGGAGAGAGCAGTTACATATGATAGCAAAGCAAATTAACAAACGACTCATTTGCATGAATCTAAAAGAACCATGCTTGCCTTTTTGAATGCTATACTGGATCGAATCAAAACAAAATAAAAAAGAGTGTACTTTGCATGGTCTTTCTTTTAGAATTTTTCTAATTAAGTTTCTTGTAAGTTATCACCAAAGCCTTATACGAAGCAAAATAGCCATCACTTTTTTCATAGAGAAACAGTGTTAGTGTTGAATAGTACAATTGATCCTCACAAATACATCCGATTTACCTTATCTCATCCTCTTCCCATTTGCTTTTTCGATGCATGGAACTGCAATTTTAACTGCTCCTGTCAAACATATGGCGTTCAAACACGTAATATGCACGTCCATGGGTTTTAACTTTTAAACATTGACTGTTATACATGTAGAGGCACCATTGTAATGATAAACCCCCACCAAAGTTGTGGCAAGCTGATATAACTGAGGTCGATGGGAAACCACAATATATTGAGCAGAAGTTTGATTCTGAAGTTAGCAAATGCATATAAAATTGGTTAAGCCAGGAAAAGTTTGAAAGTTAGAAATATGAAAAGCATGCCATTGAAACAGACAATGAGTGAACAAATGTGGACTTGCCTTGATATATTCAGCAACTAGCTGTGCATTTTTTGTATCCAGAGCAGCATCAATCTCATCAAAGAAGTAGAATGGTGAAGGGAACATTGTTTGCAAACTGAAGGACAGGGATAACGATACCAAGGCTTGTTGGCCACCAGATAGAAAGTTGAAATTACGCCACTTATGTCGATCTGGACGTACTGGAGATGCATAATTAGTTAGTGAGTTTTTTTATCAATTGCATTCCGAAGAAATATTCAAAGTATTAAGTTTGAGACAAAATAAGAGGCACATAATGATTTCAATTCAAATCCTAACCTTGTAGATTCACACCATCACAAAACAGGAGACTCTTTTCATCTGTGAAAGAGAGGTATGCATCTCCATGTTTTGTAAGACTTTGATATATACTTGACAGTGCACCATTCAGCTACGAAATTGACATCATAAGTCTGTAAAATGAGCTGCTCTAATTCCATTGAAATGCAATTCAACAAAGTACCCAATGCCCACCTACCTTCTTGACAGATTCTCGAAAAACATTGTACCTCTCATTTTCTAGCTTTTCCTTGTGATTTCTTTGTAACTCTATCAGCTGACTAAGCCGATCAAGTTCTTTCAAGAAGTAAGATTCATTCTTTCTGTACTTAACATCTTCGTCTAGAACATCTGCACAAATGCTCCTGGTAAAATAAATATCCACGTGGTGAGAAACAATGAATAATAGAGGTCCAAAGAAAGAACAGGACACATGAAAGCATTCCAGTCATGTGACCATTGCCATAGTCAATAAGAGACAACTGGTAAGTAAATCTTACCTTCTGATTTCATTCAGAGACATCTCCTCCCGGGCCAAGACCAAGCCTTCCTCGTCTTCGGCTTCATTTACAAGTTGTTGCAAAGAAGATGGACTAGATGGTTCACAGCACACCTTTTTGTGGAATTGAGGATCACAACCCTCACGCAATGCAACAAGTACTTTACCTAGTTGTTCTTCTGTTGTTGTTTCGGATGCTATCAACCTATTAAACTCATTCTTTATGTGAACCTATCAAATGTTTTCTTTCGTAAGGCTACATGGTTATGCCAATAAGAACTTAATCTATGATACGAAACATCACCTGAAAATTTCGTAATGGTTTAAGAAAAGCAATTTCCAGAATTACCTCTCTTGATCTTAGTTTCTTCTCTTCTTTGCTATGCTCCGTGATCTCTGTTTCAAATGCGGTGATTTCTGATTCTATTTTTTCTATATCCGTTTTCCTGTATGTATTAGTCAAGTTTTGAATAAGAAAACATTGTCTAAGAGGAAAACAGAAGTAATTCGGTGGTAAAATTAAGATTTACTTTTAGTCTTTGGGAGAAAGCCAGTTGAATAAAGCAGAATGGTATAATTCTGAACATAGCCACAACCCACCTTGAAGACTTCTCAAATTCTGCTTGTTGCACTTGCTCCTTTGTGAGGAGAAAACTCTTCTTCTGTGATTCAAGGGCTGATAACTTTTCTGAAAGTGATAACATATACTTACCACCAGATTTTATTGCTTCCAACTGAGTTTCTAGTATCTTGGCAGAGGATTTTTTCTTCCGGATCTCATTAGTACAGGATCTAATTTCTTCATCAAGCTGCCTAATTGTTTTGATCAATTCAACCAGTTGAGGATTACATGACGGAAAATTTTCAGATGCTTCCAATTTACCTTTCAGATTCATTTGATCCTGTTTTAATTCTTGAATATTCTTCTGAAGTTTTCCATCGTCATGATCATCTAGAATTGCATTCTGAATATCATTTAGCTCAATTTGCAGCTTTTCGAGCTTCGTTCTCACAGATGCTGCATTAGAAAAGGAATGGAACTTCTTGCTTTCTGCCATTTTCTTGATTTGTTCACAATATTCATGTTCTTGAGATTTCAATAATTCCAAATTAGTTAGCTGCATTGCTAGACTTGACTCCAACTCATCTGTCTGTTTAACCTTTTGTTTTAGGGCTTCCTCCCATATCAAGACCGTGTTCAACTCCTCTTGATTAGAAATATCATCGACAGATTTAAATGCTACTCTGCCTCTTATGCCCTGGCTTGTAGAAATCACTTCACCATCCTGAGACAGATCAACCAAAAACTTCACCCATGAATTTCCAAATTACAACTTAATAAAAAAGGTCTGGAACTCCTGGTAAATATTGAAAACATATGATGGACCTTTAAAAAAACCTATGAAGTTGAACAGTTAGATCAGGCAATTAACAAGGTTTAGTTTTACTTTTTTGAAGATATCCCCGTCTTCAGTCACAATATTATATGTCTCAGAGTAACTTTGCTTCCTCTTGAAGTATGAAATTGCTGCACAAAGGTCTTTTGCTGTACACCAACTTCCAAAATATTTTTGGAAGACAGGTCGATAGTTTTCTGAACAGTGGAGATCTTGCAAAATTGGCCTAACAGATGCTCCACTTTCACAATGATTGATGCACTTGAATTGCAGACTCAACTCAGATAATATCTCACATGTTGCAATCCCAATGTGCTTTTCCTGAAAATATGAGATAACTACATTTGCTGTGTCCCTGTTGTTTACTACAAATCTGCACCCAAGTACAAGTGGTATAAACTTTCAGGTTTTCGGTAAACTATTCCATCTTCATGCTCTCAAATATAACTCATATCTACCAAATGCAGAAAATTTGAAAGATTGTTTATGAGAAAAAAATAGTATTTTGCTAGCCTGTATCAAAAATGTAATATCAGCAGAAAAAATATTAAATTAGCAATATTATTTGGCCGCTCATACGTGGTTGCTGGATTGGTAAGATGACACAGAATGGAGTTTACTGCCCGTGCTAAATGGTTACTGACTGTAGCCAGATCTGAGATCCTTCCATGTAATTTTCCTTTCAAATTTTGGGCAAGAACCTTTGCTGCCTCATCCTCTTTTGACAACTTTTCTGGTCGGTTTTGAATATCTTGTATCTTCTTTATCAAATGCTTCATTTCGACCTGTTGAAAGGAATTTTTCTCACAATCAAATTCTACAAATGCTACAGTTCAGATAACTATTTGAAAGATTTAAACATATCAGGATATGAATAACAGCATCCTCACTTGATTGTTACTAATCTCTTTTCTCAGCCTAGGTATCTTCTGCTCATTTATCAAATCAATTTCTTTGTGTAACAGAGACACCCTATTCTCTATGGCCGACAACTTTCTTTCTCGGTCTTCTTCAATTTTAAGCACCTCCTCCAGTTCCTTCTTTGAAATTTCCATCTGAGAGTTGAATTACTGGTATTAGAAGGTTTCACTGAGAAATCAATTTATTGTTGTAAATAGAAGAAAATCAAATGCTTCTTGTAAAACATTAGAAGTGCTATAAAAGCATAATCATGAAATTCTGGCTTGCGAGGATATTCATCTTCTGAAATAATGGAAAACAAGGAGTCTGTGTAGACATGATCCACAATCATGTGCCCATTCAACACAAACAGAAGCATGGAAGTGACAACACCACCACTATACGAAAAAGAGGAACTAAAGAAAATGCAGCATAGAATTTTTTTAAAATATGTTATTCTCTTTTTCAACAGAAGTTAACTCTGTTTTTAGAGCATAAACTGTTTCCATGGTTCAGCATTTGGCCTGGCTATTGTCTATGAAACCAGTTCTCTTCTACTCTCAAAAAATGCAAGAAAAAGGGAACATTCTAAAAACATATAGCTCTATACAAGCTTTATTTAAAAACTAAAATGTGTTTAACGGCTTGAAGGGAAACATTAAAGAGGATGTGATGTGCTTGACATATACTATGTCTAACACTACAAACTGTTCATTTCGAAAAAAATTCCATTATATGATGCAAATCTGCAATTTTTTAGCCATTACTGAAATCTGACGATTCCCATCAAGGAGCAACTATAAAATAAAGGGTTAAGCACGGCCATCCCTGACTGTGTTTTATATGGAGTCTTATTAATTTATAATTAAAACCAGGAATAATATATGTGACTCTAACACATGAGCTATTCCTTTCAAGAAACAAGGGCGTGCATTCATTTCTGAAAACAGTAAAGAATGGTTTCCTTTCTTCTAAAATGCCTAATTTAATACAACAATTTAAAAGGTACCTCCACTGCTAACTGAGAGGCTCGTGAAATGTTGTTTTTTCTCCTCTCATTTGATACGTTTAGTCTTTCCTGCAAAGATTCAGCAGAAGGCCCTCACATTAGTTATTCTTCTCTAAAAAAATCCTAATAATTGCTATCTCCTTAAAATAAAAGTTCCAATAACATAGAAGTATCTTAAATTTGAGAATTTGAAAATGTGCATTCTTCTTTGAATCTATGGTTGTAAATATGAGAATGACATACCTGCAGTCTAGTTATCTTCAAACTAAGCAAAGCTTCTTCTTGGCCTGTAAAATTATCTGACTGCAATATGTTATCTCCCAAACTTAATATAGACAATCGTTTTTGTTCAGCCTCTTCCTTTTCCTGATAATTCTTGTGTTTCTTGCTTTCAAGCTCACTAATGTTCCCGGAAACTAAGTGCAGTTCTTTTTGGACATCTTCCTCACGTTTCTGAAGAGAACTTTCTTCCTTCTGATAACGGTCGTTCTGCAAAGCAGCCTCCTTTTCAGCTTCTTTTAATTGAACCTGCAAGGATTAACACACAGCATGCCCACCTCAGGAAGTAAAGATAGCTAATACAAATGCCCGGTGATGATGAAGCATGTTGTCGTCCACAAACTTATAAACAACATTCAAACTTGTATAATCTTTACCTCTTCTTTGATCATTTTGGTCCGTAGCAAGTCATATCTCCTTTGAGCACTTTTGTGTTTCTTCTGACAATCTTGACGGACTATGTGCAATTGTGTGCGTTCAAGATTCAAATTTGTCAGCAATCCTTGTAAAGACTGATGAAAAACATGTTCAAGGAAAAACATACAGCTTTATGGTGTTTACGTCCTGTATAATAAATCAAATTCATGAAAAACAAATGGCAGAGGATGTATTGGATACACTGAGTTTGGTTTGAATTTGACCAAGTTCGTGCATCTCATGTTCCTTCTGGTCCCTACATATTTGCAATCTTGCCCGAAGAGATCTCTCTTGTTTTCTGAGAAACAGTGCCTGCTCAAGTACAATGTGAGAATAAAGCAGGGAAGGCCACAAAACGCATTCATCTGTAGATAATGTTCATACCTTCCTCTCCGAAAATTCATGCCATTTTTGTGTAAACCTGAGTGCAGGAGAGGGATCAGAATATAGCTCGACTTCTCGAGGAACTGACAATGACTTTAAGAATAACATTTTCCCTAAGCATATTATAGCTGGGGAATCTTTCCATTTTGTATATAAGAAAAATAAATACAATCACACTATATATGAGAAAAACTCTAAATTGCTACGATGGCCTGTAGCATTGGGAAAGTATATTTAAATAGATAAATCCTAAAGTGAGAAAGGGCATCCTTTTGGAAAAATTAACCAAATGGCAAATTTAAATTCTGAAATATAGTTTTTAATTGACAACAAATATCAAAAAAAATTCTCTAATAAATATAAACCATGCTTGATGGATTGGGGTGGCACTCACATATTCCATTTCTCAACCTCGGGGTTTAACTGTTTCCTCTTCAATTCTATCTCATGCAAACTCTCTTGCATGCAGTCCAACTCGGTGCTTTGTTTGATGATTTCCTGGTCAGCCTCTTTAATCTTCTCTTCATAGTGGCTGGTTCCAATCACAAGTTCCAGATGCTGCAAACCCAAAATCTTGAGACACAAGGAGGTGAGGAAATAGAGTGCAGTCTTAATAGAGGGTTACCTTGGTCAATTCTTGAGGCTGTTTAACCTTAGTAGATACTCGATTCTGCATCACTATGAATCTGCACAATGGGACAAGGCAATGAAATGAGAGCTTGGTTGATTATAATGGCTTGTTAATCATGACAGATTGATGATTAATGGTTAAATATTTTTGGCTTCCACAGTCCTCAATAATAAGAAAATGATTTTTTGGGAAAAAACTGTGATTTTTCAAATCAACAAATCAGATGACACCACATGATCCATCATCGGGGTCAAATGATGATTACTTGTTTTATGTGTTGGATTGATTATCAATTTTACAGATTAAAGAATTTTTTTAAAGAATTAAAACACTTTTTTAGTGTGCTCCTTTTCATTAGGAACTGACGATGCTGGTACACCATATGGAATGAAGGGGTTTGATTCCTATGTGCTTGGAATAAATTTCACTATTTCATACAGTGTATGGGTAGGACAAGATAATGCTTTTTATGAGGAACTGACTATCGTGCTGTATCCATACAGCATATAGAACAGTGTGGATTGAGTCACATTGCTTGGAATAAAGGTCCAACGTTCTGTACAATTATGATGCAACAAATCCCATTGCATGGAATAAATGTCCAAATATTCTGTATGGTTTATGATGTAACAAGATAGTGCACTTCTTTTTATAAGGAATTTATTTTCCTGCTGTGTCTGTATATCATAGGGAATAGCATGAATTGTAGCAAGAATTGATCCTCGCGTGTTTGGAATAAAACTCCACTGTCTAGTCACCAAGATAATATGTTCCTTTTTATAATACAATATGGAATGATTCTCATGTTCTTGGAATAAACTCCTGTTAATACACCAGATAATGGGTTACTTTTTATAATACAGTGTGGATTGACTCTCGTATGCTTGGAATAAATCTCCACTGTTCATTCACCAAGATAGTGTTTTCCATTTTATTAGAAAATAACTATCATGGCACATCCATACACTGCACAAAATGGTTAGGATTGATTCTCGAGTGTTTCAAATATGTTTCCACAATTACATTAAGTCTAGGAACTCTCCCCTTTGTGTGTTGTACATTCACTCATACCTATGACGAAATCAGCAAACCAAGCATTCTGAGAATTAAAAATTCCCATTTGCACTAGCTCCTTCAACCACACCACTTGACCCATAGGGATCCAAGATGACTCTACTTCATCAAATCAGTCAGCACGAAGAAGGAAAAATAATACATGGAGGTTCTGTCTTTTTAGTAACAGGACCACCACTCTGTGCAGAGCGGCGGTTACAGAAACGCCGCCCAACCAGGGCGGCGATCCTGGCTCTTGCGGACAGAAAACAAAAATATGAAACGAACAACCCAGAATTTGGAAGGTTGTCTGTGTCTCTTCTCCTCCATGACCTTTCCCATTCTCCAGTGCACAAGAGGACATGAGAAAGGCTATAAATACATGTTTGTAGAAGAGAATAGGATCATCAAAGCATGAAAGCAAGTGAGCAAGAAGTTCTCAGTGCTGGAACTATGTTTTGTAGAAGAAAGGAGTGTTGAGACAGAGCAAGCAAGTATTTGGGAGGAAGTATGAGATATTATCTACTTCTCTTTCATACTTATTGTAAATTTTGTACTTGTTATTTTTAATTGGCCAATAAAAGTGGGGAAGAAAGAGCAATTGCCCTTCCCGACAGGTTTTTCCTCCTCTAGAGGTTTCCAAGATAAAATTTGTTGGTGTTTATGAGCTTAAATTCTTTCCTTTCCTGCAATTGTGGATTATAAGCATAAGCATAAGCATAATTCATTCACTAGCTATCTCTATCATTTTCTAATAGAAAGTAGAACAACATTTATTTTTGTGATTCTGTGGATAATTCCAAAGTTGAAGAGTTTACAGATCACCACTGCTGCAACACCACGTTTTTGTGACTTCTTTTTGTTATAATTTCTCTTTGCATGCCCTCAATTTCCTTGCATTCCTCAATTGATGTAACAAACACATCAACTTTTGTATTATGGGAACTAGACATTCACATAGGAATCTCCTCCAATGGAATCTTGGCTGCAAAACTACTCTCTTCTTCATTCAATGCTCCCTCGAAATCAGTATCATGTGCATCCACTTGCACTTCATTCACCTCCAACTTCATGTCCTCTAAAAGACATGCTTCTGCTGCAATATTGTCCTCTTCTTCACATGCTTGGGCTGATATCAACATCAGCTCCTCCGTCTCATTCTCTTCTTTTTCTTTTCCTTCTTCTCTCTTCATCTTCTTTACCTCAACTATTGGTTGATTTCTACATCCTTTCTTCATCCTCTTAGACGTCACAAGCATGCCATGCACAAAGAACCTTGCACTCTTGTTGCCCCTATGAAAACAAGCTAGCCTTTGACTTGTGAGAGTTCCTTGTTCAACTCCTATGTGGGCTAATCCCACACCATGTGAATCCTTCATAGTTTTTTGTAGAAACATATTCACAATCTCTATCCCATTATTTGCCTCTATGCCACATATATGACATTTTCATCTTTCCTTGTGATCCAAATGCGTTTTGGATCAACCTCAACCAACAAATTCTGAATTTTTCTTTCTACAACTTCACTCTCTTACCATCTCTTGAAATGTCTCAAGATGGAGAATGGATGCATACCGTCCCCTATCAACCGCTGTCCTATGGAGAATGTTTTCTTCTTCTTGCCAATCTCCTTCTATCTCTTCTGTGAGAGTCTTCCCTGTAATGTCCCCTTTTTCAAGCAAAAATTAAATGATGAAGGTTGGTATCCTTTAATCCACTTCCCTTGGATTAAAAAAAATTAAATTGGGGAAAAATCGATTTGTGCATGTGAATTTAAAATTAAATATTATTTATCTTGTGCAAGTCGAAATAGTAAGGAAGAAAGTCAATTTATTTGGGCAAATCAAATATCATTTTAAATAAATGGATTTATTTGGAGAAAAATAAATAAATGAAAGGCAAGTCGATTTCCTTTAGAATTACTTAATTATTATTTATGGGCAAATTGACTTTATTTGGCAAGGGTCGATTCCTTTTGGGGCATCAACTATTATATTTAATTCTCCCATGTATTTTATTTTTAAATATTATTTTGGGAAATTAACATTTGCATTGGAGTTTGACTTTCAGGGCATTTTAAAATTAAAAGTTCTCCTCTCTAGAAGATGGCACCAAAAAGGAGGGAAAATATTAGAGATTGCACAAAGACAAATCTTTAAAAGGAAATGATGGGCACCCATTTTGCATGTTGACAGTTTTTGGATACTTATCTTCATGCTTGAAGAGGGATGTATGCCCACTCATGATCACAAAATAAAATGTGTTTATTAATACCACCATAGTGTGAAGTGTGTGTTAACCTTTCAAGCTTTTTTGATAAATTTCTTGCATGTGATTATTTGATCTATGAAAGGCGCCTTGTTTGAAGAGTTAATTTGCATGTTCAGGGAGAGCGATTAGGGGTTTTGTGATTATTATATGCTGCTGGGTTTTGCCTTGAAGAAGTCGACTTGTTGGGAGTGTGCTTTGGGCATATTTGGAGGTGTCTCAAGTACTTAAGTGCTTGTTGTTAATCCCAGATTTTTAGTAAGCCCAAATCGACTTGTTATGGAGTATTTTGGTATGATTTCGTGATGATTTATTGAGGGTTTCAATATGATCTATTTCTGCATGTCATTCAAAGCATATAGTGCTCATTTCAATAATATTTTGGCTCACATTCAATGCTGGAATTTATTTAAGACAAATCGACTCACTTGGGCATTGCTAATATTATTTGGAGAGGGTTTATTGACAAGATTTCAATCTGCAATTGCTCATATTAATATTTCAGATTTTTAGAGTGACTTTCCAAGGGTTTGGTGGTGGTTTCAAAGCTGGAAAATATTTGGTTAATTTTCATAACCCTAGTCGACTTGCACACAATTTTTCAAGGCTGTTTTGAAGTAGTAATTGTTGACAGAAAAATTAGATTTGTAGTTGGTTGGAAAACTTTAATTTTTAGTTTTCATTTGCAAGTGATTTCATTGAAATGTGAAGTGTATGGTGCAAGTTATTAATTATTGAAGTTCTGCTGGTTTTTGGAGCTTTCTAATTAATATTTTACTGTTGCAAATTTATTATGGTTTATGAAGTGTTATCTCCAACTAGTTAGCCCATCTAAACCCACTACCTTGGCTCACTCCAACCCCATTTGGGTTGTATTGAAGCCAACATTGGGTTAGTTGAGGTGAACCTAAAAATGTTTGCTCTTCTAAGTTTACTTTGCAAGTAGTAATTTTCAGATTTTAATTAATATCCCAAAAGGGGATATTACATTCCCTCCCAGCTCCAACTATAGTTTTAAATGTATTCTCGTTTATGTGTCCTCTTGGGGACATTCTTTGAATGGGACCATCTGCTGCTCACTCTCATTTACCTCTATGTCAACTTGAAGACAGTTTTCTACTTCTGTCATACCCACATCAAACAACTCTCCAATTGCTAGAATAGCTTCTCCTTGTTTCATTTTGGGGTCTTCTTCTCTCGTTTTCTTATGCACATGAGTGTGTTGGCCTAAACTACACTTTTGCCTCTCCCTTTCCATCTTATGCACTATTGTACCTACACAAAAATAAGTAACAATGTGGGAATCAGGAGTTTCCACAAAAATCTTTTCCACATTTTCACCATGCCAAGTAAGCATGTTGTCAGACTTTGCATTCTCACCAAAGCTTGCACTCACATGGTGAACTATAAATGGTCCATTCCCGATATTATCAACCCCAATCTCTGCCCTATCACCATCCTTCACTTGGTTTTCTTCTTCTAATATATATGGATGGTCTTCATTGTTCAACTACCTTCTTGTTCACACAAGGACATTCTCTCACCAACATTTCTTCATGTTTCTTTCCATCGTTAAGTTGTTTAGTCACTTCGAATGTATGGTTGTATTCTCTCTTCACTTCCTCTATCTCTATCCTCTTTCATGAGGATTTCTTCCTATATGGGCTGCTCACAACCTTCTTTCTCTTTGTTGTTCCTAAGAAAAAACCTTGGGTGCTCACAAGGCAACTCCTCTTGTCCACTCTTCTTATTTCTTGCCATGCACTTGTATTTACCTCCAGCCAAATCATCATCTGAACAATCATGGGATTTGGATTTTCCCATCTCCTTCAATGTTATCTCGATTGTACCTGTAGACACTCATTTTGGTAATTCATGTCTTCCAACAACACAAATTGTACAACATGCTTGCACTAGCCTACACTTACCCAACTTAGCTAATTATGCTATCCCTAGCTATGTCCTATTCATTCTTGCTTGCACACAAAGCTCATTTGTTCACATAATGTTCATATCAATCCATAAAATCAGGCTATACCCTCGCATATTAAAATCCTAGTTTTCAAAACACTCTCACATGCATCCCGGACCAAAGCGCCCAGAAAGGGCCATAGCGTCATAGACATTATGGCCTGTCTTATCCGCTTTGGTCCCTTTCCGTCCAACGGCAATTTTCTTGATTTCAATCTCTTTGGCACACTTCTAGTCGGCCTTTCCCGAGTTTTCCAGAACTAGAATTCATATATAAGCAAGTTATTTATCTCCCATTGAAGGAGGCATTCATTTTACGTGGCACCTAGCATCGTAATGAGCAAACACTAAGAGCAATCACAAGCAAAGCTACTCCAAGACTTCATTGAGCTCCACATACTCTAAATACTCATGCTAGGACAGTCATCCACTCAGATCTGCAAGTACAAAAGGCACATTTCCAAAGCCAAGTCAAGCTAGATCAAGTATCAAGTACAATTCCATTGTTGCAAGATCATGGTTATCAATTTGGTTGCATACATTCTATATATCACATGCTAGGCAAGAATGACGTGCGATTTGAGCTCTCTTCGAAGTAGTGGCGACGTCGGCGGTGCACAGTGGTGCCCACAACTCATCTAACATTTGTTTTGCAGAACTCCCTCACCATCTAGGGTTTTGAAGGTTGGATCAAGTGCACAACAAGCATCGCACAATATCGGAGATCTAGATTCCAAACAGGAGCAAATAAGGAAGTAGTGAATAGGCACAGAAAGTTGCAGAGATTGAAAGTACAAAAGGACTAAAACGTACAGAAAGGGCCATAACGGGGGTACACTTTGGGCCTTACCATAGGCTTTGGTCTAGGCAATTGCTCGGGTCACAATTTCAATAGCGAGGTTATTTCGGATCATTTCCAACATTTTCCAATCATCAGACCAGCCCAGATCAACACATTGTTCAGGATATCAACTAAGTCCTTTTCTCCTCCTCATGGCTATTACTTCATTTCATTTATCCATCATTGTCTATCTTGTTTCATGTATTATCCTAATATTGCTGCAATTAGCTTTGGAAACTAGTTGATTAGGATTATATTTAATCGGTTACTACTCCCCTAAAGATTAACCATTTAGGTTTAATCAGTACCGTCATCTCCTTGCAAAGTATCTTCTGCAATTTTTCCTTCTACATTCTTTTTAATGAGAAATTCATCCTCCATATGCTGCATATAGCATATTTCATTCTTGAAGGGTTGCTCAAAGACTCTTATGCTCTCTATGTTCCAAGAATTCTTGGCTGCTTCCACAACAGCTCCTTTGCATATCTCCTTTCATGGAAATCTTCTAGCCATTCTTGACATCATCATCATCCAGGAGAACTTTTTTTACCTTATTCCCTCCCTCGTTGTTCTTCAAAACAAACTTGAGTTGCTCACATGGCAACTTCACCCTATCACTGCCTTTCAAGGCAATCTTCGTCTTTCCACTCTCACTCCTTAATCCTTGAAGTTGCTTCAACCACTCTATTGCATTCTTTGCTAAACTATATGCTCCATCAACTTGGAAACCAAATGTTCCTATCTTCCTGTTAAAAACTCCTCTATACCATGGTAGGCAGACTCTAATCTTAAAGAACCCTCAACTAGATAGCTCAAAACTGAAAGCCAATCGAATTTGCTCAACTTTAAATGCTATGCTAGAATCTATAATCACATATAGTAGAGAAACACTACCTGAAAAATACTCAGGTCTCATTGTTTTATCAGTCAGAAAATAGAAGCTACAATGCTTTGGAACACATTCTAGAAAAACACTCGTATTGAATGAAAAACTGTATGAATAAAACACCTATCGTAGGCATTCATTTATAGCTGAAAAAGAATCCTATAAATAGCCAGATCCTAAAACTGGATCCATCCCAAAATTAAATCAACCCTTGACCTAATTTTATCCTAGGCATCTAAATCCTTAAAATGCAAACTACTAAATAAAGAACTGCTATTCTAAAACTAGAAAACAAACTACATAAAATCAACCGCTAAATCTGGACAGCCAAGAATAGGACTGTTGTTCTCTATGACTGTACACTCGGCTGAAGTGTGCCCAAGTTCCACACATTCGCCCTGTTGGAGGACACAATCTGAAGTACCATAATCTAAAACTCACTCTTGCTGAGGAATGTGCTCTACACTAATCCCAGTCTCTCCTAGAACATCTCAAACTTCCCCTTAGCTAGAGGCTTCATCAAAATGTCTACAACCTGTTGATCTGTCAAAACATAGCCTGAAGCAACTGCTTCATTCTAAACCATGTCTTTGAGAAATTGATGTCTAGTGTCAATGTGCTACGAAAGGTCATAAAATATTGGATTCTCAGAGAGTTTAATACAACTCTGATTGTTATAATAAATGACTGTAGGCTCCACTTTCTCACCTCTCAACTCTGCAATCAACTTGTGAAGCCATATGACTACATTGTTGCACAGCATGAAGGGCACAATACATTTTGGTCTGAGATATGCAAAACATATATTTGGTCGGGTATCTCATCTTTCTCCCTTTGCAATGTGTCTTGTACAATTTTATCTTGTTTGATGCATTGTTTCCTTGTCTTCTTGCACTAAGATTGAATTGTCCAAAGGATGTATTGCTTTCATATCCTCTTTATGAATAGATGGCCCTTATAGGACATATGAAGTTGTATCGTTTAATATTACAATATGCTCATTCAATATAGATGTGATTAATTTAGGTAATAGTTCAGATATAGGGACTTTAGAATTAGATGACTGAATAGCTTGTCAGAGGCTGAGAAACTAGTACATCCTGAGAAGTATCCAAATGGGAGATCACGCTCTCTACAGCGTGATGCCTTAAAGAGGGAGAGAGATATCTATCAGAATATTGTATATCGAGGAAAATAATGCCTTTATTCTCAAGTTATTGTATCTTTCATTGTAAAACATAACAATTATTGCCACAATGTACATTGATTCCATGATAATTGCAAAATGGTTTTCCTTTGATCTTGTCATGCCTATGAAGGGGATAATAATAATTAGGTAGAAAATTGATCAATCGCTTATCGAGTAACTCATAAAGAACATTTGTGGTCTATCAGTCTTGTCGAATTGAAGAGGTGATTCCTAATGTGGTTGCATTATTATTCAAGATTTATTTCTTGGAACATAAAAATTGTTCCCTCTATGGAGGCCCTCATGTGAATTGAACTAATAGATGTATCGTGTATATGATTTGTATCACATTGCTTTCTTCCTGCCTCAAATTGAAAGTGATCATGATGCATAGAGAATAATCGACATGGGTAGTATAAGATTTCTTAGGTATGACATCTCATACTTGAGTGATTTTATCTCAACATCCATAGCTGGAAGTTTCTTTGAAGACAATTTTGTAATGTGTGAATAGATTTTAGGATAGCCTTATAAAAGTTTTCATTGTTATGACCATCTATTGATGAAGGATCCATAACAGATTTCCTTATAGGGTCTTTGAAATTAGAATCCTTTAAAATTTTGACTGGTACATTATATATCCATGAGGAATAAGGTAGGGATGACATTCAATAAACCATAGAGAAGCCAAGAACATGAATAAGAGTAATTTCGAAGTTGCAAAGATAGGTAGGCCAAAAAAATGATTTTTCAAAAAAAAGTGATATTTGTCAAATTAGTAAAATGACTTACTATAAAATAGAATATGAATTTTATAAAACTAAGAGAGGTATTTTAGGATCTCAATATGACGAACATAAACCTTATATATATATATATATATATATATATACACACACACACACATACCATTATTGCTAAAAGGAGAGATTTGGAAATTAAAAAAAATTGCTAAATATTAGGACAATTTTTGTAGGTGTTGTTTTAGTATATAAAAGTAAAGAAAAACCTTAAAGGGTTTTGAAAATAGAATCATTGTTATTGATTTATGACTCAAAAGGTGAATTTGTGACTAGGAAACCCTAAAGAGAGGCTTGGAGGGGAGAACCAAACATGGAGCCCTAAGGGGAATTTTCACAACAACTTTTCCACTTTTAGTTCTTCCTTTTGTCATAGTTAACCAGATTTTCAATCTGGTGCTTCACCTTCATCTTCTCTCACATCATTTACATCGCCTCTACATTGTGCAATCTCCATAGCATCCAATCCTTAAAGGCTTTTGTTGTCACGTGAAAAATCAGACCATCTGAAATGTTCCAATTTGTGCTCAGATGTGTTAAAACCACCCAAGAAATGAATTTTGAGTATAAACATCCCATGTTAACAATGTCATCTTCACCGGTCTCATTTTGGTCCCGACACAATTTTGTTGCTCGGTTTGGTCGTCAAATTATCGATGGTCTCCATTAACCCAGTTCATGTACCGTAAGGTCAAATCCATGCTTATGTTCTAAGTTGACCAATTGAACACAAACATTCGAAGTATACTAAGATAATGGAGAATATAGCAATTACCATGCAACACATAGTTTCTAATGATTGTTGGCTTGCACAAAAATTGAATACCCAAAAGGAATTTATTGTAGAGTGTAATGATTTATGCTCAAGCTATGAACGGTTGGGATAATAGTGAGGACCTTGAATAGAGGCCTACAAAATGCACGTAAATCATTCAACGAAATGCTCCTCATGGAAAGCCTTTAAAATTAAATTCTTAAGGCTCTTTCATGGAGCGCCCGTGCACATGTTGGTTCCTAAAGCCCCTTCCAAGTGCGCTTTTTCTCCATAGTTCCCAAAAGGCCTTGCGGATGCGCTCCATGCAAATATGGTTCCATTTTGTTATTAAAGGTGTGCCACCATAATAAAAATGGTTCTAAACTCATCTCACAATTGCGCCCTAATTCCTTTTCACCTCCCAAGGGGCGCCGACCATGCACAGTTTGTTATAAGTTGTTTTAAGAATGCGCTCATTGTATTTTACTAGGTTCCAAAGCGCTTGGAAAGTGCAATCGTGACACTTGGATAAAGTTCTTCAAGGCATCCAATAATGTGCCCCATGCAATTTGGTTCCAAGCTGGCATAAAAAGTGCACTTGACATCAAAATGATTCTCCATTGCATTGAAAAGTGCACTAAGCACTAAGAGAGTTCCAAATGCACCAAAACAATGTGCCTATGACATTTGCTAGGATCCTAAACACATCAAAACATGCGCAATGGCTTTGTAAAGTTATTACTAGCTTGGATATATGCGCCATGCTTTTTATTAAATTCCTCATGTGCTTAAAAATGTGCTTAAGACACAAAATGTTCTTATGGGCACATAAAGTGTGATTGGACGTTTGAAAGCTTCCAAGTAGCATGTGATAGTGCGCCACATTTTAAAAAGGTTCCTTTTCCCATGTTTCAATGTGCCCATCATTTTATATGTTCCTCATGCACTTGGAAAATGAAATTGAGAGCTTCCAAAACAAGCTTCTAGACGCGCCTTTGGCACTATGTGCATTCCCAAACACACATAAAGGTGTACTTTGGCATTTTGTTGTCCCCGCACATTAAAAAGTACATTCAAGGAGTTTTAAATGGGTATTTAAATCATTAGAAACATTTAAGCTTTGTCCTCCACGCAGCTCCTCAGCTCCTCAGCTCCAGCGCCTCCCACACCCGCCTCCCACACCCTCCTTAGAGAAAAATGCTCATAACTTATGATATACCCAGCCAAATCTCATGAAAATTTGACCACCACTTCCTCTCTCAGGTGCCAACATATTGAATGTAAACTTGCAAAGTGAGGTGGTGTATTTTATTTGTTTCACTCGCTAAGGGTTTATAGAGGATTCTGCATATAAAACCATCTAAAATTGTTTCTACAACATTTTCATCGCTCCATAAGCATTCCATATCATTTTCCCACTACTAGTTTTCATCCCTCAGTAGTTAAAAGTCATGAAACAGTGAGAATGAGAAAACACAAACAATCAATGGATGTTCGACTTCACGAAATGTTTGATTAAATGCCTGAATGTCATATTCATGATCCTACAAGAATTCCTTGCCCTTTCAATGTGCTGCAAATGTTGAGGATTTAATCGAGCTAGAGGATGTTACGGTTGAAGCGGGGACTTAATTTTCACGATTGACAAGTCTAGTTGCAATCAAAGCTAAAGCCTCAAGGTTAACAATCACTTCAAGCCAATCAAAATTGTATCATTTGAACTCCAAGTGCTCTGTCTCCAGTGGTTAAGATCATGTGAAGTGTTTATGCATACTTTCCAGTGTCACCGAGAAAGTCATTCAAGTCATGAGATGTAATAAATTAATTCATTTCTTGAATTAATTAAAATAGTGTGATTGTGCAAATCATAAAGTGAACTCAGGTTATGTCAATTTGAGTTAAGAGCGGGTTAAGTCATAAAGTAGTTACATTGCTACTTTTTGGTGAAAGTGCCTATATAAGGCTTGAATCATAGTTCAAAACATCGTTATCGGCAATTAATTGACAGGCCAAAATTTGACTCAGAAATCAGGAATCAGCAATTAATCGACATGCCAAAATTTGACTCAGAAATCGGCAATATATCATCATTAATCAACAACTTTATCGCTACTTTAAATAACATTTAAATTCATTAAATAAACTTAAATTAGATGCAAAACACAATATTCAAAACCCTGGCAGGCTTGAAGAGTCAAAACCCTAGGAAAACGTTGAGGCAAAAATTGGAAGTCAAATCACAGCGGAAAAAATTGTTGAAAAACACTTTGAAATGACCTTTTTTGGATTTGGATTTTTTATACCATGCTTGGCGATTTCCACGATTTTTAAAAAGTTCTTGGCAATTTTCCATGGGTTTTATCACCGGAAATTGCCAATATATTGCCAGAAAAGAAATCGTGATTTTCCAAGCAATTTATCTTTTTTCTTATGTGGCAAGATTTATCACCAATAAATCACAATTTTTAGAACAGATGCTTGAATACAACTGTAAAGGGGGCTGGCCTTCCTCTCTTTTTCCATCTGAATGCCAAAGGATTCTTGCTACAAGTTTATGTGCCTTTGTTTTCTCCTTATTCCATGAACCTGTGAATACAATATTGATGTGTTTATCTTTTCCTATGGTGTTAATGCCTTTCAATCATAAAAGTGTGCCTTGTTTATAATTGAATGATACCATTAACATTGCCTTTCTCCATTGTTGTATGTGATGATCTATTACTCAGACTTTGTGTTGAATGTTTGTTTTCTTGGACTTTGTGCCATATCTATACAATTGGGGGGTTGTGAAGACTTTGTGTTTCTTACTTTCTACATCTGATATTGTATTTTTCCCTTCATGTGAGAGAGAGTGTTTTATTTTATATTTATGTTTGAGTTATCTCAACAGTTCTCTGAGTCTATTTTGTTGTGGATTTCTCACTTCCTCTGTCCTCTTCCTTCTTTCTTTTTACCATTTTTGCTTCCTTTGTACTTTCCAGTTAAAAGCACCAAAAAAACCATCATACAAGGGAATTGTCCCTCTCAAACACAGAGGAACACCTTGTCGATAGGTGATCTTCCCGAACTGTTGAAGACTTTATGCCATAGTTACCATGTTTGAAAAGTTCAGGTTGTTCGGATAGGGAAAAACGTTCGGAAGTTCGGAATTTTGTAAAAAATCGGTTTGGTTCAGTTTGGCTCGAAAAAATTATAAATTTAAAAAAAATATAAATATGAATAATTACCAAAAAAATTATAAAAACTAAAATACTTATTAATAATATACTAAAAGTTAAACCTAAAATAATTAAATTTATGTAACTAGTTACTAAAGTAACTTAAACATTTGGTAATAAATTCAAGTATTACTATTATTAAGTATTAATCTCTACATATTGCTATTAAATTATTAATGTCTCTAAATAATAAGAAATTGCTTGGTCCAAAAAGGTGCAAAAATGGATTTTATGAAAATAAGAAAAATATTGCCATCAATGCGTAAAGCTCAAGAAAATATACACTTTTAGAGAAAACAGCACCAGAAACTGAGCCATAGAATGAATGTTATGGCACATGCAAGTTTTTGCTGCTACATCTTCCCGGACCCTTTCCAAAAAATGGCAAATTTAGTCCCCAACTGAACCTAGCGAACAAGTTCGGTTTTCCCTGACAATTCGTTCCGAACCGAATTCCGCCTGTGTTCGTATGAACATGGTAACTATGCTTTATGCCACTTTCATTGGGCAAATCAAGATCACACAAAGCAACATAAAATCTTGCCAATAGTTTTTGATGACTCTACTAGGGAACCGAACGGCTTATCGCATTCATTTTCCATATCAAGGAACCTCCCTTCAAACAGAGATTGGCAACTTTGTATGAAGTTGGTATCCAAGATTTGAATATTGCCAAAAGTTGAAATCTACAAATTGGCCCCATGTGCCATTGAGTGACAATGACAGTGATGAAAAAGAAGAAAATGATCTCCCTTTCAAGACATTCAAGTTCCAGATGATCATGAACAGGCACAATTTTTGAAAGAGTTCTATGGAGGTATGAATTTTCAAACAGTCAAGATGTCCCCCATTTTGACTCAAACCCTGCAGTAGATTGAACAAGCAAAATGAAGGGATATTTTCTCACTGTCTCACCATCCTAATGACCCTTGCTGCATTGAAGAAAATGGGCCATCTCCTGAGAGTTTTGATGTTCCACAAAGAAGAAAGAAGGTTGCTGACACACCCCTGCAAGTTGTAGAAAAGAACAAAAAAATGCAAGCGAAGAAAACCATAATGGATGAATTTGTTGCATCTCATGACCCTACAATCAAATCCTTGTGGCTAAAATTCAAGAAGAGTGGTGTTGAAGGAAGGAAGATGAAGATTAAACGTGCTGATGATCAGAATTCCAGGCATCAAATGAAAGAATTGAACCCAAAGAACAGAAATTTGAAGAGCTTGACGCTTCGCTTGAAACATTTGTTGATGAAAAAGGAATGCGAATTCATGCAAATATTATATGTGAGTCTTCCTGCATGTTGTTCTCTCAGTTAGCACAAAAAGAATATGTGAAGCCTTCTGAAAGCATCAAGTATCACGAAGTTTTTGCCCATCCTACTGACCATAAAGGAAATGATGAGGCTTGTTGACTTTTCTCTTCTTGGTATCACTACTGCTGAAACCAAATCCATCAGACATGTTCATTCTGGTGCCCATAATCTGGTGAAAGTCGAGATCAAGGAATGCGGTGAAATGTCTATTACAAACTTGACACTTGTTGAAAATGAACAAACAAATGAAGACTTGATTGACTCCTCTCAGTTCGGTATCATTGTTGATGAATTCTTTGATGATTTTAAAATCACTTTGGTTGAACACACCTTGTTTGAAGATCATGATCTGACAGAAGTTGAAGGCAAAAGGCTTGGTTTTGCAAAGACAAAAGAATGGCTTCCAATAGTCATTACAAACGAGATGGAAACCACAAGAGCGGATGAAATGGGAGATGATGTTGACAGGCCAATCAATGATCAAGTTGTCTACTCCATGATAAACAATTCAGCTCCTCTCAAGCCTGCTCCTGAGGTGAACCTTCTTGTTGTTCCAGCTCAAAAGGAGGTGCATGACATTCACCTTTCTAATAAAGGTCCTCACATCACTCAAGAATGCAATGAAGAGGTCCTCAACTTTTTCAGAGTGATCACTGCAGAATGTAAAAAGCAAAAGGATATAGATGTTGTCCATACAAAACATTTCATGCACTATGCCAACAAGAGGAATGGTGTCCCATGTCTCTTCTCACTGAAATAGTAGTTGTGAAGGTGAATAATAATGATAATGATGGTCCTCATGGTGAAGAATGTATGCTCTCCATTGCTGCAACAACAAGAACAATTTGTAAGCTAAATGAATAATCTACCTTTGCCTCATCCCCAGAAGAAACAAGCAATGCTTGGTTCAACTCTCAAACATGTAAAGAGTGTGTTATGGTGGCTAAGGTTTCTCTCTAGAAGAACTTTCAAGAGCAAATAGTTTGTAGACATCAACGTGATGGGGATGAAGTCCCATGCAGGTCAGTGCCTGATGTGATCCAGAGGGTAAGTAAAAGGTTCATTTCAGAACTTTCTCATTGCAAGAAAAGCAGAAATTTTGAACAAGTGTCGAAGCAATCATTGTTTTTCAAGTAAATTCATAGTGCAATATCAGTTTGAGGGTGGATTTCTTGTTTCTATCCTTGTTCTCAAGCAATGCGGAGCAACCACAAAGTTTTTGTATGGTCAATTGATCGCCTTCAATCCTCAAAAGCTTCACCCATTCAGCCCTCTGCTCCATAAGGGTACCTACTTTACTCAACTGGTTGGGTTTGTGTAAAACTTGTGTATTCTCCTCCTTCCCTTTGTGCATAGTTTTCTTTCCTTTTTGGCTTGTTTTCCTTTCCATTTCCCTGTGTTTTCAATAAATGCAACAAGAGAGATCCCTTGTGTAATTACGTTGATCTTGGTTCCGTTGTCATATGGTTCGCAGTAATGTGTCTTTATAGACCCAACGGATAAGGCATCTGATTCTATTAAACACCAAGAGATTTTGGAGTTTGAGCTCATGCCTTGTTTGTGCTTCACTTCATGTTCAATCCAAGTCATGTCCCCAATTAAGATCCAATTATTGTCATGAGAAACATTGGACTGTTCGGGACATGTTCCAATTTGTGCTCAGATGTGTTAAAACCACTCAAGAAACGTAATTTTGAGTACAAACATCCCTTGTTAACAATGTCATCATCACCGGTCTCATTTTGGTCCCGACATAATTTCATTGCTTCATTTAGTCGTCAAATTCTCAATGGTCTCCATTAACCTAGTTCATGTCCCATAAGGTCAAATCCATGTTTATGTTTTGAGTTGGCCCTCTTGGAACACAACCATTCAAAGTATGCTAAGATGACATAGAAAATATAACAACTACCATGTGACACATGGTTTTTAATGATTGTCAACTTGCACAAAAAGTGAATACCCAAAAGAGATGTTATCATTGGAGTGCAATGATTTATGCTCAAGCTATGAATGCATTGAGATAATAGCGACAACCTGGAATGGAGGCCTACATAATGCAAATGAATCATTCAATAAAATGCTCATCAAGACCATAGCGGTTTGGCAAAGACATCACAAAGAGGCCCTAATGCTTTAAATTTAAGTTCCTAAGGCTCCATTCATGAGAGTGCTCATGTACATGTTACGGTTCCTAACGCCCCTTCCAAGAGCGCTTTTAATGTATGCTGGTTCCTAAAAGGCCTTGCAAATGCGATTCTTGCAAATACTGTTCCATTTTGCTATTAAAGGTGTGGCACCATTCTGGACCAAGTTGGTTCTCAAAGGACTCCTCACAATGTGCACCCTAGTGTCCTAATGTTCACCTAGTAAGGTTCGACTACAATGCAAAATTTGTTATAAGTTGCTTTAAGAATGCGCTCATAGCATCTTAAACAAGGTTCCTAAGCACCAAAAAAGTGCGGTTGTGCCACTTGTGTATAAAGTGTTCTTCAAGGTCGGCACATACAGTGTGATCACCATACAATTTTGTTCTCTTAACCTGGCATAAAAAGTGTTCACTATGACATTGAAGTGGTTCTTTTAGATTACCTTGAAATGTGCAATGTGCACTAAGACATTGTAGAAAGGTCACCATTGCATTGAAAAGTGATGCACTTACCACATTGGAAAAGTTTCTCATTGGCTGGTGGAAACATGGGCTCATGGCATTTGTATTTGTTCCAAATGGCTTGGAAATATGTGCCATGTTTTTTATAAACTGGCATGTACTTAAAAATGTGCTCAAGACACAAATGTTCTTGTGGGCACAAAGTGCACTTGGACACTTTAAACACTTCCACAGTGGCATCACATAAAGTGCTCCATGTTTTGAAAAGGTTCATGTTTTAATGCGCCCATCATTCTATATGTTCCTCATGCACTTGGAAAATGCACTCTGGAACTTCCCAAACAAGCTTCCATATGTGCCCTTGGCACTATGTGAATTCCCAAACACATATAAAGGTTCACTTTGGCATTTTGTTGTCCCCACACATTAAAAAGTGCATCCATGGGGGAGTTTTAAATGGGTGTTTTAATCATATGAAACATTTAAACTTTCATGATCCTCCTTTAATCGCAGCTCCTCAACTCCAAGACCTCCCACTCCCTCCATGATAGTAAGATGTTCATAACTTATGATTTATCTAGCCTAAATCTGTTCCAAATTTGGACCACCACTGCTCCTCTTCCTAGCTACTTCATATGTGGAATGTATTATTGCTCCATTTCAGGTGGTGCCATGTTATTTTATTATCTCTCCCTAAAGGTTTATAGAGGATTTTACACATAAAAACTATCTTGAATTGTTCCTCTACAACACTTTGCATTGCCTCATAAGTGTTGTAAATCATTTGCCTACTAACTAGTTTTCATTCCTAAGATGTTGTAATGTCACGAATTAGTAATGAAACAGTGGAGATAAGAGAAAATACAAAGCATTCAATTGTTTGATCAAATTCATGAATGTCATGTTTATGATCCTATAGATGAAGCCTTGCCACTAGAATGTCGTTACTAGTGTTGGGGATCTAATCGAGCTGCAAGGATGTTATGGTTGAAGTAGAGAACTCAGTTTTAATTATAACATGGTCTGATTGCATGATCAAAGCTGGAGCCTCTTGGTCAACAATTTTGTCCGAGACTCGATCATACTTCACGAAGGTGGATTTTGGTTTCATATGTGAACCTCAAGATGCAACAACGCACTTCAAACTAATCAAAATTTGATCATTTGGTTGACGTCACAAGTGAAGAGTTTATGCATACTTGCTAGTGTCACCGAGAAAAGTCATTCAAGTCATGAGATATAATAATTTAATTTACTTTTTGAATTAATTAAAATATTGTAATTGTGCAAATTATAAATTGAACTCAGGTTATGTAAATTTGAGTTTAGAACAGCTTAAGTCATAAAAATGGTTACATAGACTACTTTTTTGTGAATGTGCTTATATAAGGCTTGTAATACAATTGTAAAAGGGCCCTGAGTTGGCCTACCTCTTTTTTTCTCTCTGAATGTTGGAGGATTCACTATTGCAAGTTTATGTGCGCCTATATTTTCTCCTTATTCCATGAACCTTTGAATACAAAATTGATGTTTTATCTTTTCCTATGGCGTTAATGCATTTCAATCATAAAATTGTGCCTTGCTATTTATAATTGAATGATACCATTAACGTTGCCTTTCTCCCTTGCTGGATGTGATGCTTTGATACTCAAACTTTATGTTGAATATTTTTATACGTGGAGTTTGTGACATATTTGTACAGCTCTGAGGGTTGTGAAGACTTTGTGTTTCTTACTCTTCTACATATGTTATAGCATTTTTCCCTTCATGTGTGAGAGAGAGGATTTTATATTATGCATTTATGTTTGAGTTATATAAGCATAGTTATTTGAATCTATTCTACTGTAGTGGATTTCTCACTTCCTCTATCCTCTTCCTTTTTCTGATTTTTGATTTACTTAAAAGCACCAAAAATATAAAAAAACCATCATAGGAGGGAACTACCCATTTCAAACACAGAGGAACATCAACCTGTTGATAGGTGATCTTCCCTAGCTGTTGAAGACTTTAGGTCGCTTCTATTGGGCAAATCAAGATCACAAACATCGAAATAAAATCTTGCCAACAAATTCCTTTCAATATCTCTGCCATGTTTGCAGCTCTAGGTACTCTACCCCCTTCAAAGAGGTACTCCTCTATGTGTCATGTCTTTCTTGCACAACTCCGTAGAGCTCCAATACTTAACCCAACAAGGCAAACCTTGTTCTAATACAAATGATGCAGAGGAGAATGAGGGGACCAAGTTAATGGTTGCCTTACTCCCCGGCCTAAACACACAAAGCTACAATATCACACTCAAGCACACACATACTCATAATTGAAACCCCAATTTGCACTCCCCATTGACAAACAATGACTTGATATAGAGAATCGTACAAGCACAGACATGTCTCTCTTTATTAAATCCAAACACATATACATGAAGATGATATAATAGTCTTGTTGAGATGGACTATGCTGCTATAATTCTATTGGACTTGGACAACTTTCCCCAATCTAACAAGCTATCTCTTTTTGGTATTGCTATGCCTGAACCTGCTTCATTCTCCTTCACTCACCATATGTCCCAACTTCCTTTCCAAGCTAAAATTATTACTTTCTTGATTCCTGGTAGACCCCAACAACTCTGACAATCTCAATTTATCTGGGGCTTCCCAAGATGCTAGAAAATACCTCTAAATTGTAACACTTAATGTTCTTGGCCCGTTTATGGATGCCTAAAGAACGCAGTTGTAACCACTACAGCGGTTGCGTAGCTGCTGCTTTGTACAAACCAGTGTTTGCAAAACCACCAAGAAAATTGCACAACCACAAGTTAACCCAAACTTTCAGTTGTGCAACCACCGCTTGCGTAAATCAACAATTTCATCATTTTCCAAAGAAAAGGTTGTTAGGACCAAGGCGAATAACTGAAACCACTTCCACATTCCTTTGTTCAAGCGATAGACTTCTAGGGTTGCAGTTGGCCATGATAGATCACCTCCAACACACTTGACGAAATTGCAAGACGTAATTCTCCACCACAACATGCACACAACAATGGCACTTTGGTTTTGGGAAATGTGAGATGCTTGTAAAACCGGATGATCATGGATCCAGATGCTCCTACATCATATCTAGACATGTAATGGTAGTGTGCTCCTATCTATAAGAAATCATCTAGCATATCGCGCCCATTCACACTATGAAAGTGTGAATAGATTTGCATGTGCTTGGGATAAACCCTGCAATTCCCTAAAGTTTACAAATGCGCCAAGATTGTCTACTCCTCTTCATAAACAAGTGATTTTCTTCGTGTATACATACATGTTACAAAATATTGTGGATTGATTCCTGTGTGTTGGAAATACATCTACATACTTTTGTAAGATGTCTAAAGTACTAGAAAATGTGCTCCTTTCTACAAGTGACTATCCTAGCACGTACGCACATTGTACAATACAAAGTGGACCGATTTACGTATGCCTGGAATAAATCTCCACCACTACATATAGTATAACGATGTGTCGGAATAATGTGCTTTAGTTTATAGGAAACTTATTGTTTTAGTGGGTCCATAGTTCCTATGTGCTTGTACAATAACTCCATCATTTGGTAAAGAGTGGTAAATTCAAAATTCTTAACAAACTTTTCCAATATTTAATTTCAATTTTAAGTTTGAATTTAAACATTATTTCAATCAAAGTAGTTTTCTCCTTCCTATAAATTCAAAAATCTCGACTAATCTATTTCAATATTAAATATCATGCATTTCAATTTTCAAGTTTGACTGTAAATTAAAATTGCTTTAAGATTTCATATGTTTAATTTTATACCGAAATATAATTAACTAATTGTTTTCTATATTAATTATCGAACATTTCAAGTTTGACAATAATTAAAATTGCTTTCAGATTTCACATGTTTTATATGAAAACTTGTTAAGATTTTTTTTTTAAATATTGTTTTATTAAATTAAACACTTTTTAATTTCTAATGAAATGAAATGAAATATTTTAATGACGTCCATGAGACCAAACAATCTATGGGACCAAAGCCACAGCCTTAAGATATTTTCAGACTTTTTTCAATATCGGAACTCCTACAATGGATCTTGATCAAAAAACCACCAGTCTTGTTAAGCCTTGTTTCTTCAAATAACTTGCTTAAGCTGTCCACTTTCAGGTTGCTTCTTGATCAGAAAACCAGTAGTCTTGTTAAGCCTTGCTTCTTCAAATAACTTGTTTAGGTTGTCCACTTCCAGGTTGCTTTCGTACTGGATATGAATATCAACATAAGTTGTACATTCCATGATGAAGCGCCATTCCATCTCCACCACCCCCTTTCTACAAAAAAAAAGGTTCTCCTCTCCCAATCCTCCTTAGGAATAGTCCACCTACCAGTCTCACACTGAAAATGATGTGATCAAGTCCTCAACTGCGCAACTAATATCCTTGCTTTGCCCTTGACGATTACACCTAGATATGTTTTTTCATCATGTTCCCAAAAGGAATTAAATTCTTTGATGCAATGAGCTTTCTTTCAGCCAATCTGCCCTGTCCACATGGCAGTCTTAAATTTGTCTATTACAAAAGATTTTATTTCCTCATTGGTGTTAGGACACACTTGCAAGTTGATGCCCCATTTGCTCATCCACTTGTTCTACTTCATCCAAGTTTTCTTTCTAAGTCCTAATTTCTCCTCCACAACCGTTTTAGACCAGCAATAGTTATCCATGCTTTCAACCTTTTTCACATGGCTTGGAATCTGAGTTATTGTCAATGCCTCCATTGGAAACATCCCTACCTCAACCAGTAAAATCTCGTATGGGACCGTTGTTTTGACTTTGAGGGTGCTTGTGATTAGATACTTTTGGATTCTTTCCAATTGCCTCCAACCGTAATAACGACACTAGTTGGCAATCCTGTAAGGAAGCTGCCGTGGGTGATGTCATTGAACATTCTTTTGATGTGTGGAGCAAGGGCCTCAACTTCCCATTTTAAAAATTCAGCCTGCAGCCCATCTATGTCTTGTGTTTTACCACTTGCCAAGTTCTTTATGCACCTGTTTTGAAGTAAGACGCTTTCCAACCTCCCTGTATCCTTTTCCCTCTACATGTCTCCCAATTGAGTTTGTTGTGAAAATCAATCCCAAGGTATTTGTACTCTTTCACTATTTCCAACAAGCCTTTGGGATTGTCTTTTTCGAAAAAAATTAAGTCTAACCTTCTTGAGTTCGCATAACTTTCCTTTTTAGCGATTGTACGAATTATGACTCATGGTTCTTTTTGATGTTCACTTGCATCCCGATTTTCTTGACAAGAATCCACTTTTTCATACCATAGCTTCGTCGGGAAATTATTTGCCTCCCCCTTCCTAGGCCAAGATCTTTTGCAAGCACTTAATGCCTTGTTAATTAAAGGGATCAACAAATCACAAGAAACATAGCCACTCGCCTCCTTGGTTACCCCCGTTTCCCATGTAATTCCTTATCACTTAGAGGTTTTGTTCAGGGGTTGCATTAACTAGATACCCTAATTTTCCTAGTTCAAGATGATTTTACCCTGAGGTTGAGTCTTCTTTTGCATGTGGTAGACCTGATTGCATCGTTGCTTATTTGATATACTGCCAAGTTTGACAAGGAGAGGTTTATGATCAGATTTTAGCCCGATAGAGTAGTCCCCAATTTCAAACTCCAACATCCTAGAGATAGATCACTGGGAACAAATTACATAGTCCAATACCCTTTGACCATTGTATGTTGTGCATGTAATACTTCCTGCATTTGGCCATGCTCTCATGCCATTACATATAACCTATGTCATATAAGTTGCCTAATCCTAATAGCTCTGTCCGGAAGTGTGTCACCAAGTTCATTGCCATGTTGGGATGATACTTCCCAAAGTTTGTCCCTCTAGGCACTTTTAGTCATAATGGTTTGTCATATTCTCCTTAATCATTGCCCAACTGGAGAGATTAATTGTTTGCGGTCCTTGCATTAAAGTCACCCATCAAAACTATTTCTCCTTGACGTGCTCCAATATAGAAATGTCTTTTTTTAGTGAGGCATACAAGTCTTCATCATCTAATTTTCTCCTCTTGTAAGTCTTTAAGCTCTTTAGTGCAACGTAACAAGCAGCCAATCTGATTGTTACCTCATTATCAAATATTTTCAGCCATATATATTGCTTATTTGAATTCTCCTTTTCAACCCTCATATTTTTGTTCCATATTTCCTTAATTAGCACTGTGACTCCTGCATGACCTTTACATGTTTCAGTCCCCTCATTCCAAACTGATATTTTCATGTATCTTTCAAAATTTGGGACTTTGCAGCTCTCATGTTCATGTGTTTCTGTACAAATGATAATATCTTTCCTCTCTGCTATGGGCCCCAATCCGGGTTCTCTTCTCCACAGGTAACCCCTACAATTCCAACTTACAATGTGTATGAACCCCTGTGGGGCACCGATTCCCTAATTCTTAGTTTCCTGTCGATTACTGATTTGCATTTTCCCATTCTTCAACCATTCCCAATTTCCCACATCTCTTGCCTCTATCACTTTCTCTTATTCCTTCTTTCTCTCTTCTTGTTTAGAAAATGTCAAGTCATAATGGGCCCCAATCCGGGTTCTCTTCTCCACAGGTAACCCCTACAATTCCAACTTACAATGTGTATGAACCCCTGTGGGGCACCGATTCCCTAATTCTTAGTTTCCTGTCGATTACTGATTTGCATTTTCCCATTCTTCAACCATTCCCAATTTCCCACATCTCTTGCCTCTATCACTTTCTCTTATTCCTTCTTTCTCTCTTCTTGTTTAGAAAATGTCAAGTCATAATCTGTGTGCCTCTAAGAAGCCCCCTATTCTTTAGGACTGCATTCTTGTCTTCTACATTTCTTATGACAACCATCATATGTTGGTCCCTTCCTCCATCTATTCTCTTTCCAATCCTATATGCCTGGTGAATATAACCTGTTCATTTCATCTCGTCTTTAAGAAAATCCCTTACTAGAATGTCGGTTATCTCCTTTTCGCCGAAGTCCATTCAAGCCTTTGATAATAAAGCTTATCATTTTGTCTACTTTGTCTCTTTCTTCTTTTATTTGCATTTTAATGTGTTTCTCGATTATCTGCTTCTGCTCGTTCGATGATCCACTTGCCACTCAAGACGAAGATTTGGCTTCCTCTATTTGATCTCTGAGTTGGTTTTCTTTTATTTCCATGTTCTCAATTGCTGAATGAATCTCATTTACCTGTGTTGTATCACTTCCTTTTACCATTTCTGGGTTTTTTGTTCCAGTTGTTTTCAAATATTCTAGTTCTTGTTTTAGAGTGACTAGCTCTTGCTGCCCTCCATCCCTCTTTCCATGTTATTTTGTCAGGTTTAGTTCTTGCTCTTTTAATATTTTGTTTTCCCGTTGCAACTTACAACTAGATTCAACAAATACTTTCCTCTCGGTGTCTTCTTGTTGCCCCTTTGATTCTAAAGTTTCAATCCTCTTCTTCATGTTCATGAGCTCATTTACATATAACCCTAATGACCCACAAAAACTGTGTAAAACGTGGGGCTATATATATCTTTAATGTCTTTGAAATACTTCCTCTCTTTCATCCATGTTTGTTGAGATCAGTTCTGTTTTGCTCATTTTTTACTCAAATGCACCTGGGAAAGGCAAGGCCATTTTCTTATTTCCTTTAGCCTCATCCTTCATTGTTTGATCTCCTTCCAGCTGGTGGTATTTTATAGAAACATTTACCTTGTTGGTTGTTTTCAATAAAATCATAGTGAAATTTTTCTTTTGAGTTTGTCTTAGCTTTTTGGCATGCCTGCATCTGAGGATCCCCCTATACTGTTTTGCATTCACAAAGACCATCTTTTTATTTGTGCCCACTAAGTTGGCCTGAGAGTTTCTTGTCTTGTCTAATCCCCATGACCTAGTTGGTTTCTCTATGTGTGGATTGAGATATGAAGCTACAGGTTCATTTGAGAATTGGAGACTGTGAATTCAAGGGGGGCTCAAACTCTCCTAATACAAAACCTAATGGATGGATCGCTCAGCTGCATTTGCTAATTTCAATGTTATTCCCAACAAACCTCACCGCCTCTAGGGTTTTTGGGAGTTTGTTTTCTGTTGATATCTGCAGCTCTGATGTGGTAGACCTCAAAAATCCCAAGGCTAGGTTGTCTTTCAAACCTTCTTGTTTAGCAACCATGGTTTGAACTGAAAGAGACACTTTGTTTTGGTTTGATGAAAAATGTTTCTATTTTTGAAGACAAAATTGGCAAAAATAATGAATTTACACTTAGTTTTCTGATTATCAAGATTTAAACTGTAATTTTACAGAAATTTTCATTAATTATGAGGGTTTTAACTAAAATTCTCTTATAATGAGGTTTTACGGGAAAAGTTGTTGTAATCGTAAAAACTTGATTGAGAATTTTTTTCAAACTATGTACTAAAACTAGAATTTTATCCAAGGTCTGATTGATCAACAATAAAAAGAATTTCATTACAAGGAACTGAGATATGGCTTTCCCCTAATTGTGAGTGTCTGATTGATCAATGATACGAGATATTCTTTCCAATTATAAGGGCTTAAACTTAAATTCCTGTAATTACAAGATTTGAACTAAAATTTTCTGTAATTATAAGGGTTTATCTAAAATTTGATTGATCAACAATACGATAAATTTTATGTTATTATAAGGTTTTAAACTAAATTTTCTGTAATTACGAAGATTTGAACTATTGTTTCCTATAATTGATCAAAAAATAATCATTCTCTAATTATGAGGATTCAACTAAAATTTCCCCTTATTGTGAGGTATGATTTATCAATAACACAAGAGTTTGATCGCCTAATTAACTTATTCATCGAGATTATCTACCAGTAGATATGAAACACATACCTGTCCAGATTAGCTGCGGGAACGTTGAAACTCGCAAGTTTCTCTTTCAGCTCGCTCAGTGAAATTTCTCTGCCATTGCTTACTGGAAATTAATAAATAAAGCAAAGGACGAAATCGAGAAACCTAATACGTGAAAGAAAATACCTCTTGGCGGTGCAAGTATCGGCTTTCCAGTAATATTTAGAGGAAGTTCCAGAAAAGACCCTTTGCACCTTACATTTCTCGCCGTAATCGCTATTTTCTAGCTTTACAGAAACCTGCATTTAGCCTTTGCCTCTAAATTTTTCCGCAAAACAATGAAAGGGGGAAAACAAAAAGAACAGCTAGAAATAGCTTGATGATGCTAACCTTAGTACAAGAGTTTAAAGCAGAACGGTTGTTGACGAGTGAAGAAGAGGCGTTGGCTCTGAGAAATTTGGGGGACGCTCCCAACGCAAATGCCAGGGCTTCGCCAATTACCTGTATGTTATTTTAGCTAAGGAAGAAGAAAGATTTTCCGCCATTCTGAGTGATGGTTTTTTTGAACGGGCTGGTGTGTTTAGTGAAGATAAATGGCTGATATTTTTAAAAAGGATACGCTCTTGCCTGTGCCATTTGGACCGACAATACAGGTGAAGGAGGTCAATGGTTCGATTCTCACTTTGGCGTCGAAGGATTTGAAAGCCTTTGCTGTGATCGAGTGTATGAATACACGCTGTGGAGCTGGTGGTTCTGCTGGTTCTATTTCTCCTAGACTCATTTTCGCAATGCATTTGAAGTTCCCGGTTGATTTGCTTAAATAGATTTGGATTTGTTAAGGTGAAAAGTTTCGCAAAGCCCACGGTCACATAATTTGTTATGCATTAGACTTCCCGCTTAATCGCTTTTCTTTTTTAATTGATTTTGGCACGGTCTTTTTTTTTAATTGAATTTGAAATTGTAAGGATTAGTAGCACAAAATTCTTAAGTTTAGTGTTAAATATTGAAAGGTTTCCATTTCACCAAATCATTCCTTATTTATTGGTATTTCATGGGAGTGAAATCTTGGGGTGGTTACGCAATACCTTTTACATCTTTATATGCACTATTGGACCATAATCCATTCGGTAGGCACTAATCTTAATGAAAATGGACTTCAAAAAATAGTTTGTCAAGATTTTTTTTTTGTAACTTTGAGGGAATCGAAGTTAGTCCAGCATCCCAAAGTTGTGGAGCTCTAATGCAGGACCAAATTTTGTCAAAAAAAATTATTATTTGATGAATAAAATCTCTAACTATATCGGTAATAAGAACACATCTTCAATGGAAATGGTTAACTATCATGCAAAATAACATGCCCATGATCCACATGATACACATACATATGCATGCCATCATGGACAACAAATTAGTCACTTCTCCAACTATCAATTTGTGTATGTCTCCTAATTGACTCAAATTTTCCATTCAAAGTGAGTGTAACACTCAATGTTGTAGGGGAGAGGTACCAATTAATGAACATGTACCAAAAGATGAACATGGCTCAATTAGTCTATTCATCCATTTATCAATAACTTATATTTTAATGTTAAAATAATGAAATCCATGAATCATTGACACCTCATTGATTATTACTCATCAAATGGCTCTCGTTCACTTTAAGAATCAGTTGATTTCAAGTCATGGAGAAACACAAAATGGTGCAATGAGCAATGCATACAAATTTACTTATTTTATTATTTATCACAGCATCAATTGCTAAGACTACATTCTAGCTACATATGTTTCAGAGAATTCAAAACTTCTAGTTTTAAAATAGCTCATACGCTTGTACACAAGTGAGTGTGTGGAGTGTTAAATTGTGTGCAATAATCATAATATACAATCATTTTAATAATATACAATGATAAGGTTACTTGCATTTTAATTATGTCTTTTACATCTTTTGAAAATATTTTGAATTTTACCATATTTTTTAATCTTAGGCTTCATTTTGGGTGATTTTTACACCCTTAGAAAGATATTAAATACACTAACAACTTTTATATTACATGTTTTTCAGGATTCTACACAAATTTGTTAGCTATTTTTAAAAAGCATGAAAATAAATCTTTTGACACAAAAAATGAATCTTTAAAGGAATCTTTCTTAATTTTGGCATCACTCAGACTTCTATTTTGAGATATCTTTAAACAGTTGGAGATGTATTGAAGATACCTGCAACTTTGTTAACATACACTTTTGATGATTCCCTATCGATTGTTTCACACTTGCAAAAGAATAAAATTTTGATGATTAACACACTATTAATGATGCTTTTGCAAATGTGAAATAATTGATGGGGAATCATCAAAAGTGCATGTTAACAAAGTTGTAGGTCTTTTCAATACATTTCCAACAGTTTAAAGATCTCTCAAAACATAGGTATGAGTGAAAAGTTATGCCAAAATTACAAAAGATTCATTTTTTGTATGAAAATATTCATGTTTTATTATTTTTTTGAAAATCATTACAATTCTATACAAAATCACAAAAAAACTTATAAGAAGAAATGTGTAGGTCTCTTTAACATCTTTCTAACGATGTCATGAGCATCTAAAATGGAGGTGGGGATGAAAATGTCATGGTAAAATCACCTCCAAAGACACATAATTTGAATGCAAGTAACCTCAATGAATAATTAATTTACACATTTGCAAATGTGAAATAATCGATAGGGAATCATCATAAGTGTATGATTACAAAATTATAGGTCTCTTCAATATATTTCCAATGGTTTAAAGATATCTCAAAATAAAGCTCTAAGTGAAAAGTTATGCCAAAATTATGAAAGATTTTTTTTGCATCAAAAGATTTGAGTTTTATTATTTTGAAAATCATTACAATTCTATACAAAATCACAAAAACTTATAATAAGAAAGGTGTATGTCTCTTTAATATCTTTCCAACTGTGGGATGAGAGTCTAAAATGGAGGTTGGGATAAAAATGTCATGGTAAAAATACCTCTAAAAGATGTGTAGTTAGAATGCAAGTAACCTTATTGAATAATTTATGTACATGTTATCTTTTTTGTATTTGAGAATAATGTACTTATTTTTCTTTTACATAAGACACTTGAAAACTCCTTAAAAATGACCTTTACATTCTTAATGTATATGCTAACCCAACTATTCAATTTTAGATGAAATACCAATCTTTTGAAGACCACATTTTTTTCCAACTTTGGTTAAGCTCGTGTCATATACAAATTAGGTTTTAGGGCCTAATTTAACATATTATAAAAGATGCCAACCCATAATTAAATAAATACACTCCTAACCCTCTAAAATTATGATTATGCTTGAATATTGAATTTTACGCTAATTAGAATTTGACGTTGTTGTTGGGATTAGAGAGAGGAGCAATAATACACAAGTAGAAAGTGTGACAAATTGCTCAAATGATGTGCATAACTGGATCAAATTGTCGTCAAACTACTTAGAAAATATTATGACATTGAAATCAACTCTTAACAAATTTGTGGGAGGCTTGAACGGTTTCGATATTGAACCTAGCTTAAAAGAATACAAACTTGTCCTCTAGGGATTTTCGCGTGTCCCAACTTTTTGTGCATGCTCGCCTTTGTCTATAAGCTCGATTTATGGATCTAGAATCTTATGATGAGATCAAATATGGCATCTCATTGGATTGAAACCTTGACTTTGTGTCTTTGATCTAAAAAGGGGTTAGCATACCCTAATAATGGTTAATTGTTTCCTACACAACACTAATTCAAAGAGGCCTTGGACTCATGTAGTTCTCCCAATCCTATGATGAGATACAACAAAGTATAATAGGAAAAAGAATGAACACTTAATTTGACCCTAACACTTGGCAACATGCATTTTGGACTTTGTATGCTAAAATTAAGCTCAATATGTGTGATCTAGGGTAGTAATATATCACTTTAGATTTGCACCTTCTTGTTGTGATGATGTGCACAATAATAAAAATCACATGTAAGATAAACAAAGTGCCAAGGAAAACAAGTATATGTAGACCGAATATAAAATATAAAAGAGTCATCAAGGCATGAAGCCAAAAACATGGGACACTAAAGTGTCACAAGTCGGTCACAGTGAAGGAACACAATAAACATACAAAGAAGCAAGTATACAATTAATCACATATACAAGTACACAAATAATATCACATAGAAAAGAGGCATAAAGTCACAAACATAGGACACAAAAATGTCACAAGATAAACATATGAGGTAAATATGCTACATATTAAAAAATAGTCAAGTATTCAAGCCATCAAACAACAAAGCAATCTAGTAACCAAGTAGGTAGAACACAAAGCAAACAATAGTCAAAAGACATATAGAGAAAGATAAGACAAAACTACTTAAGGCATGTGTTAGTCCTATTCATCCAAAATATAACATATACACAGTATAAATAATTGAGTATAGTGAGGAAGTGAACGTAATTGTAATGAAGCAAAAGTACTTGTATAGTGTAGGAGATGCCCTTGAATGATTATAATAATTAGGAAGGGACCATGTTGACACCTTTCATGGTGTCTCAATTTGTGTTACCTTGCATCAAACTCAACATTCCTCTTAAATGCATGCATATATATATATATATATATATATATATATAATGAAAATATTTTATCCATGAAACCAATCATGACAAACAACATATGTAAAGAGATAGATTTATATATATATAGATGGATAGAGGATATATAAGATTATAGAATAATAATATCTTATAATATATCTACAGATATATGTAACTAATATGTTATATATAATATATGTGTGTAATATAATATATATAGGTATATAATATAATGAAAATATTTTATCCATGAACACCAATCAGTGACAAACAACATATGTAAAGTAAAAAACTAGTCAATCAAGTCATGTGTAAGTTGGGATTTTATATTGTTGTAGGATATTTCAATATTTTGGAATATGTATTATTTGAATGTTTTTGTATTTTTAATATTTCAATGCACACAAAGAGAGGTAGCACAAGAGGTACCTAATGAGGACCTCATTAGGATGAGAGGAAGACCCGTAAAGTAAAGGAGGCTTGGGCTTCAAACATATCATCGTTGAAGGATGATGGTCATGTACAATTTGCATAAGAGCAATAATATTCATGATCTAGAGGAGGCCTAGGATTACAAGACCCATTAGGAGTATTACATGTCTCATAAAAGACCTATATAAAGCTATAAACACTCAAATTTGGTAATTATCCTTTGGTAATGACAAGTTTGGCTTTGTTCCTACTCTAAGAAAAATGTTTGCATTATAAGCCACACACACACCCAAACGTGTGTGTACATACATACATACATACATACATACATACATGCACACACACACACACACACACACACACACACACACACACACACACACACACACACACACACACACACACACACACACACACACACATCCTAACTTACTCATATTTACACACTACATTTTCATTCATCAAAGAAATATTAATTAAATAAAGTAGTAATCCATCTACAAGCATCATTCCCAGACTCTGAATTTTACATCACTAGTTGCCTATTCAAATTGTACATCTAGGCTATAGTGGAGTACGGTCTTAACCAACCTGTATGGTCCTCGACCCTCCCATCTAAAGACACTTTTTCCAATTTGAATGTCTTGTGTGTATTATTTTATCTTCCTAGGTCGGCCTTAATGTGAATTTATAACCTATGGAAGCCTATATAAACAAGTCAATTGCACTTTATAACTCACCTGACATTCTCATAAGATCATATTGAAAATATCAACACTAAAACAATAAAGGATCTCCTAAATATTCATAAAGTAGTTGCACATCAATTAGAGTAGCCACCATATAAGCTAAGTTCAAGATTTTAGCTTCCTCCATTTCCAAACATCCAAAGGTCCAAGAGTCGTGTCTTAACAAGAGCAAGTGACTCCAAGCACAGTCAATTTAAGTGACAAAATGGTAATCTACGCATTTAAAGCACATCACACCAAACTATTACCATTTTGGATACATTTTCTACTCTACAATTAGCTTATTATCTTTGTGTCAAGAGACATGAGGGAAATAATAGGGGTTTGGATTAGATATGCATCCACATGTGCACCTACACTAGGAGAACTACACGAGGCTTGCTCCCACTCGAAGAGATGTAGTGTAATATTTGGATTTGCTTAGTGAGGGTTGAGCACAAAGGGTATTCCAACCTCACCCACAAACTAATTTCTCCTTTGGTTATTTATTGCTTTCATGAAGTTTGTTATAGGTATCTATGGTTTCTATTTATTGTACATGTCATTACAGTTGGTGTCAAAGTTTTGGAAGCCTAGCAACAAATAGAGACACTTTTTCTAGGAAAACGAAGTGGTAGAACCACATTATGTATAGGTCGAGGACCATACAAAAGCAATAAATACCATACCACAAATGAGGTAGAGTTGTACGGTCATGCACTGAATATTCTCTTATTTTAGTTTTAGAGATGAAGCATTGTCAAATCTAGAAAAACTCTATCACCCATTTTTCACACCCAAATCATTTGTGTACCACTCTATGTAGCTAAGTATATCCCTTTGTGTGTTTTAAGCAATCATTTTAGCATAGTTACAAGTATTAACACTTTATTATGAATGTTCATGGTTAATGTTTATTAATCGATTCATAATAATTATCCTATAACATTATTTAACGTGTTCCTAATTTATTCTTTTTGCCGGTGCAATATTTATACATATACACCTTTTATTTTTAAGTTTACTTAGCTTTATTTAAGCTTTGTTGACTTAGTCTACTTTATGCACCTCCTAGGCCTTTATTAGGATACGTGGCACTCATATCTTGTCCACTTGTCTCGTGTGTGTCTATTCCTATGGAGGTTGTTACACACATGTCTATCATATTGTCAAAAGTAGAGTTAGACTACAACTCTTCATTTTTGTTATATATAAACAACTTCTATTTGTAAATTAAAAAAGCTTGTTGATAAAAAAATCTTTTGGTTGATTTATTAGAAATAGTATTTTTCTAGTATTGTTTATTATTTGTATACAACTTCTTAGTATTTCTAGAGTGAGTCCAAATTGAGGACATTCTTGGCCTAGGTTTCACCTATTCTTTCATGGTTTCAGAATAGGTACTCCTTCAATTGGTGATTGTGGTGTTGAATATTTTATTGCTTCTTTTTTATTCTATATACATCTGTGAAGTTATTTATAATATTTTAGGCATATTAGCTTGCTAGTATTCAAAAAACCATATGGTTTTTTTATTCTTGCCAAAAAACTCTTTTTTAACCCTTTTTAAGACATTTTTTAATTTTTGGGATAAAAGTATATTTTTCAAGTTCTTCCTAACGTAAATTTAATGAAATATACATCAAAATAAACGCATTTTAAAATGGGCATATTTTTCAATGCACAAATTGTTTTCTGTGCATTTTTTAAGTTTCATTTTTGTATGACACAACCTACAACAAGTATATGGTGTACATCAACTATAGTTGTGTGAATTTTTGCGGGTTGGAGGCTCCAATCACTAATTTTTAGATTCTTAATCTTATGATACTTATTTAGAAATTCCATTAGCTTTCACAATTTGGACTTACGGTGCTCCCCGAAGTGTCCATTTCAAGTTTTTTGTTACTCGTGTAATCTTTCAAATGCATATGTTTGTGCATTTTATCTTTTATAAAGATAAAATGTTGAGAAGTTGTTGTATTGATCATGATAAGTGGTGTGATGCCAAGTATTATTTTGTAAGGTTTTGGCTACCAAGGGGCCTAGAGTTCGAATTCCTTAGGTTGCATGCTTAGCCTTAAGATCCTTCTGTACAGTCATTGGTTACCCAATATGTCCCTCCTCAGGTCATCTCAATTAACCCCTTGCATCCTTAATTATCCCCCAACTACTTATTTTAGAACCATCATATGACCAGTAAATCGATATCTTTTTATCCCCATGTGAAATTTTTTCACATAGCATGCACCATTGAGTATCAATGTTATTACTAAATATATTTTTTCCAGCGGTCATATTTTCGACACTAAAAGGCCTATAAGGATCTTGTTTTTTAGATTGTGTATTTTTTCATGCTCCACATATTTGAGTAGTGTTTCATGAACTTTTGGTGGCACCAAAACGTATTGAGAAAATTTAATTTTTGTATAATTTTGTTGTCATATCCTAGTTTTTGTAACTTTCAGTTGGTCATATATCTTTTGATATGTGTGTCAAACCAAGACGTCATTATTTGAAAGTGTGTTTTTTTCATGTAATTCAATATTGTGGGTTCAATTTTCATTCATTTTTATTCCTGAGGTTCTACTTTTAGCATAATAATTTTACAATTTATTGACTTAAATTTGATCTGCAAATAGCACTACTTATAAAGTAACACCTAGTTTTAGGTGGGGGTTCATTTTTGTGCATTAAAAACTTTTTGGGTTGGGATTATTTGATGCTTGGATTGCATGTCAATCATTCTATTGAATAATTTTGTTAAAGTTACATTTTAATGAGTGATTATAAGATCAGAGTGCACATCTTGTGCATCCAATGACATTGCACATCACTTTAGATGTTCTAAGTCCTTCCCCCCATAATATCACATATGATCATGTCTTGATTAAGCACATACTAGTCTGAGTGCAGACATGGTATTCATAACTCTAGTTATTCAAGAAAACTAGAGTGAACTTCACATATTTTTCATTTATTTCTATTTTTTCCCTTCCTACTCTCTTTTGTACTTTTTTATCAACCATATTAGTATTAGGACTAAAGCTTGTAGCCTATATATTCAATGCACAATGTATATTTTAAGCTACAAGTGATACACATAGATGAACATTTGTTTTAATGTATTTTAGGAAATCATTAGGTTATGCATGAATGCTAATCGATTTTTTTTATTATATAATCATTCATGACGACTTCCCACATTATGTATTACCTAAACCCCTAGTTTCCTCACATTGGCTAAAACTAGCTACGACCCAATAAATGCCCTCAAAATCATAAATAACCACTCACACATCTTGAGCTATTCTCAATATATCTTTGGCCACTAAGACCTATTGAGAAAGGAACATTAGGGAGGGAACTCTCACACCCATGCCAAACTACCTGTCGTATCTTCTTGCTTGTGTGCCTTCCTTTTAAGAGAGGAATAGCCTTGCCCATTTGGATGAGACCATGTCTAGGTTGCTCGTACTTGTGGGCGCATCTGCTTCCTCCCGAACAACAATAGTCCTTGGTGTTGTGGAGGGAAAATGAGATTCTACATTTGTTGTTACACCCTTAATTATATATCTTACATGGGATGGATATAGCCGACTTGTGGCTATCATAACTTCTCATCATGATGTATCTCTTTCATATATGATCTATTATCATTGGTGGTTCGGCCTTGCTAATGGCCATAACATAGGAATAATATAAATAGGGGTTAGTAGGTAGTGGATGATCATGATGTTGAGTATTTGAGTCTTATTATATGTTTTGGAGGTTGCCCCCTCGAAGTGGCCAAGCTATTATACTTTCATATTGAGAGAATTTATCTACAATATTGTGTTATTTGGTGTTCTATTGCTGGTGATAATCATAATTAATCAAGTAATTTCACTACACCCTCCCTATGCAGAGCTTGATATCGGCCAGGACCGTCAAACCCTAATGCTGAAGGTCCCTTGGAGTAGTATCTCAATGATGTAGGTAGTGAATAGTCCCTGCAAATTGATTTTTGCTATGCCAATATAATAAGTTAAGTATGCTTGTGTCCATATATCATATGATTCCCTTGACTTGAATTTTGCACACTTAGTGACGGTTCAATATTTATTCACTAATTTGAGCTGCCTAGGGATAAGGATAATTTTTGGAACAAGGTCGGACCATTTCTTATATTTTCGAAAACCTGTCAAAAATAATAGTTAGGATAGAAGTGCTCATAGAGGGATTCACAAGCACTCGGGCGCTAAAAAATGGTACGAGACCCTAAACCCTGATAAATTATGACCACATTAAGACTAGACATAGGCCCAAACCCTATCGACATGTCCAGAAGATGCATACCCGAGGCTAAGAGATGTAAAAGAAAGTCACAATATAAATCAATCAAAGAACATTGAAGGACAAGGGGATAGTGTCACCAGGGTCATACTTTTCTTGCTTAGGATCTCAGGTGCATCATAACAACATCACCAATGGCATAGTAATAGTGATGAATACACGCATGACCTTAATGTGTCTAGCATTCATCCCACCCTGAAAGTTAGCCTTAGAAGTGAAATTTAAAAGTAGTGTAAAGGAATGTAGTAGGAATATAGTTGCATATTAGAGTGTCAAACACCCTAATTTCACATCTGTCCTAAATCAATTAATTCCCCTTCCTCATTTCCCACAAAAATACACTTCGAATTAATCAAATATAATTTGATTAATTATCCATTTCAAAATCTAAAAAATAACCCAATCCTCACCACATGTCATTATTCTCCATGTTTTTCTACTATTGAATTAAAAATTCAAATTCAAATCCTCACCCACTCTTCGTGGTCCCCACTCACCTAAAATCCTCCACTTATGAATTAAAAATCTAAAATTCAAATCCTCACCCATTCTTCGTGGTCCCCACTCACCTAATCTTGCCCACATTTTCAAACCATGATTACTTAAATTACTCTAAGTTAATCACTCCCCCAGGCTATAAATACAACCTTACCCCTCCCCTCTAAACACACAGAGAATAAGCTTGAATGCCCTATCTAAGTTCTTGCATCCTTTGAGCAAAGAACATCCTTCTGCCTCGTCCTAATGCCCAAATAGCCTCATAATCCTTTTTCCCATCTGGTGCAAAGTAAGAGGATCGTTGTTGCAGGAAGGTCTTGCTCCGTCTTGAAGAAAAGCACCTACATATCACACAATCAGGGCTCAATCCAAGTTTCCTAGCCCATTCTGAGGTTTGCTACGGAACGCGAAGGAGGAGGTATGATTATTGGTATTTTACTTCCTTGTTAGTAGTGTATTTTTCCTAGCTTACATTCTGGCACGCCCGGTTACTTTCGATCTGTTACCATTAATTTCTCAATTAGTGGTTTTATCTGTTCTTTGTTTATTATTGTTCGTTATTATTTCCTTTTCTGTTCCTTATGGCCTTCTTTGGTTAACCTTCACGCTTTGGGTAGTGTTTTTGTTGTGCGGTGTCTTGTGGTGTATCTGCAGGTTATAACAACAATGAAACTATGACGCTCATCTTGTCTTTGATCTCCTCGGTGCTTGGTGTTTAGTTCCCAGTTCTTGATTTTGATATTCACTCGTAATCTGTAGAAACACATGAACTAGTCATTAGTTTATCATCTTACTGTCATGGGACAACCAATCCGGAAAATGCATTTATTTATTTACTTTTGCTAAAATAACTGCTTTGTAGGAAGTTAATCATTTTTTTTCTTTCATTTTAGTTAATCATTTTGTGATCTAACTCTTTATTTCTATTTATTGTTCTTTTTTAACCTTGCTGTCAAAATTTTAGCTTCTCAGGTGAAGTACAGAAGTCAGAAAATAAAAAAAACTAGCTCCCGGGACGTTTTTCTCACGTTCAAAATTTTCATTCAGAGTGCTACCATAGCCCATCTTCCGGAAGCCATAACTTTTGCTCCCGAACTCGGAATGACTTCATTTTTTTTAACGGAAAGGTATTGAAAAGATCTATGCAATGGAAAAATAATTTTTTGATTTAGACTTACAGAAAAATTTTGGTTTCATTTCTTCTAACACCTGTCTTTTTAACAAAAAACAACAAAATTATAGTTTTTTTTTTAAAAAAATAAAAATTAATTTTATTTTATTTAACGTAACAACCTCACGCGTATGCTCTTTCCTCACACTTCAAAAGTGATCTTGGAAATCAGAAACGTGAGGCCACCCGGGCTCCGCAAAACAATTTTTTTTTTTATTTTTAATTTTTTGCCTTACATTTCAATTTTCCACGACAACACTTCTAGGTAACGTTTTCACACTCTTCTTTCGTCATTTTTCTTTTTTGTGAAAATAATCATTATCGCTATTTCACAATCATGATTAATTGCAATAATTATTAACATTTAAAAAAAAAAAAAATCTATTCTAATTGTATCCGCGTATGCTCTTTTCTTGCGCCTTCGAGCGATCTGGAAAATCAGAAACGGTCACAATTTTTTTAGTTTCTTGTTCTAACATTGCAGGATCCTCTAGCTTTGTTTTCCAACTGTCATTTCAATCATTATTTTCCTTTGTCATATTATTAATATTTGTTTGGTCGTTGGTTGTGTATGCTCTTTTCCTGCGCCTTCGAGCGATCTGGAAAATCAAAAACAGCCACGATCACTTTTCTAACATTTCGTTTGCAGGATAACTACTAATTTGTTTTCTGTAGGACCGCGTCACTGGAATATTGTAAAAAAAACACACAAAAACAACAAAAATCCCGCAAAAATACCACCATTCAAAGAAAATTGCTGAAACAAAAAAAAAATAGTACGCTCAGGTACGCAATTATTTTCTGCTAGTGATTTATTTCAAGTTGGAAAGAACATTGCGTTTAATCACTTTATCATTTTGTTTTTACACGTAGACGAGGTGGATTTCATCACCACCAAAGCTACACTGGTGACGTGGACTTGACTACCACGCACCAACAACATTTGCATCTGCATTGCACTTTGAGACCTAGTCTCATCACAACGTTCGGTATTTACCTCGCCCCTGCTCTTCACTTACAGGTAATGTTGTCATGCAGCACATGCGAGTCACGCCTAAATAGCTGTAACAACGAAGCCTGGGCATCATCCCTGTAAATCTTCAAGGAGTTATAAGGACACCATACACATTCATCCCTCCATCACCTTCCACCTTTTCACAAAACCTGTTCTGGACGTGGTGATTCACTCTGAAACAGGCAAGTAAGAATTGGTGAGTCTCCTCCAGTGCTCTAAGGGTTCCCCGTACCAATTTTGTCCCCGTACAGAATTAGGTATATCAGGACTAGGGTATATCAGAGGACACATCTTTTTGGAGTAATAAGAGCCTGCATCCATCATTCCACAACATACTTGTATGATTGCATGAAACAATGATCATTCCTGAAGAATTTACCTCCTAAGCCAAAACAATTGGATCCACATGATTGCTTGTTGTTGAAAACAAAATAGTTTAGCATTGTTTTATCATAAAACTTGGTTGATATCAATGTGTTCATTGTAAAAGTTCAAACCCTAGTTGTGTTCCACAAAAAAATCAGTTCTCGACCAATTCAATACCAAGCGAAAACATCCAAACAATCCAACAACACAGACCAAAACATCGCACCAATTTCATTAGCTTGCTTCAGCCAACAATACATCTGCCATAGCTTGTCTTCGGCTATATCCAACTAATATTGAGTGACTAGCATTCACTCCCCATATCGTCAATTGTCAAAACATCCTTCATAGCTTGTTTCCAGCTATATCAAACTAATATTAGGTGACTTGTTTGAGTTCACTCATTATTTTGTCCACCATCACGTTTATCCAAATCACAGCCAACACAAATCCTTTCATAACTCATTTTGAGTTATATCACAACCATATTGAGTCACTTGTTTGAGTTACTTTCCTATCAACCTTGTTTAAGCCAAACCAATCAACATATTCATCATAGCTTATTAGCTATATCCCATTTGTATCAGTACCTTGTTTGAGTGTACTCCTTACATTGTCGAAGCTTGTTTAAGCCAAATCTAAACCATTTTCATTATAGCTTATTTAAGCTATCGCATATTTATCCCGAGTAGCTTGTTTAAGCCTACTCCTTATAGCCTTACTTGTTAAAACTCGATTGAGCCAAAACAAAGATCACAATCAATAGGTTGAGTTCTTCATCGCACCTTTCTTCATTCTCCCTCTCTTTCAAACATGATGAATTCACGAAAAACATCACACAATGAGCTATTAGAACAAATTAATAAGATGACAACACAACTCTCTCATATGGCTACCCAAATCAGTGAACGATCACCCAAAAAGCCGATCATACAACCTAATGAAGACGTCACTTCACGTAAAGTCCAACGCCAGTTTACCCCCCTTGGAGAAAGTCTCTCTAGTGTTTTTCATCAACTAAAAGAGGCTAAACTGATAAGATATCCAATTACAAAACCCTTTGCCGAAGGGGAAGCTAAGCCATGTTGGTACAAACCTAACACATACTGTGAATTTCATCGCATTGATGGTCATCACACAGATAAATGTGTGTGATTTAAGAATTACGTCCAAGACTTAATTGACGACGACATCATCTCTGTAGAACTTGATGACAACGCTCTTGCAACCAATGACACATCCAATACCACAACTTTCCATGAAGAGCTGACTACTTTCGAAACTCCTATATATACTAAAATTCCACGAGATCATGACGACAACAGTCAAGACTCTCTAATTCCAAACCAATCCATATCTTCTTCAAATTTCCTTCCATTAGTTCAAACATACATTGAACCTATTTTGGACAACAACATTCTTCCAACATCTACTAAGCACTTGAACTTATTTCGAGACTCTCTTTCAACCCAAACATACATTGAACCTGTTTTGGACAACAACATTCTTCCAACATCTACTGAGCACTTGAACTTATTTCAAGACTTTCTTTCAGCCCAAACATACATTGAACCTGTTTTGGACAACAACATTCTTCCAACATCTACAACAACTTCTTCTTTCAACATCTAACGAACCTATTTTGACAACATTCTTCCAACATCTCATTTCAAGACTCCCTTTCAACTTGTGATATTACTGTAGACACTACAGAAGAGGTTCCATCAACAGGTACCATTAAGTTTGATTCTATTATTCCAATATTGGCTCTTATGCCTAACATCTCTAGCCTTGTTGTCGAAACACAACCACATCGAGTTTGGACACTTGCGACAATGCAACCTATCGTGTCCATCATGCTTTCAACGATCGATCTTGCAGGCATCTCATCACTAATTATTCTCACCTATCAAGACTTCTACGTGCATACATTCTACGAGGTACGTATACCCAGGAATATCTTTACACAACCTTTTCCATCTTTAATCGTGAATCTATCCTCAAAACAATCAATTAATGGACAAATAGAAGCAACAAACCAAATAACACAAACCATCATTGTCAACACACATGGAAGCTATTGGCTTAACCAAATCTATCCCACTCTTTGGGCTTACCACACATCTTATCACACACCTACTGGAGCCACTCCCTTCTCCTTTGTTTATGGTTGGGAAGCTATTTTACATGTCAAGGTTGAATTTCCATCCTTCATAATATCCTTCAAAGATGTAATCAATAAAGATTATTATCGACACTCACACCTTAATGAACTCGAGCTTCTTGATGAAAAATGACTTAATGCCCTAGATCATCTTCAAGTATATCAAAATCGGCTACGACATAGCTACCATAAAAAATTCAAACCTAGAAAATTTAAGGTCAATGATTTCATTCTCAAAGAAAATCGAAAGAACACACCCAAAGAACGAGACAAACAAGACAAATTTGAGCCCAACGAAATCATAGATAATTTTGGGTTTGGAGCTTATAAATTGGCCATTGACACAGGCCAAGTCCTTGAAAAACCCATGAATGCATTCCATTCAAAGAAATTCTATTCTTGAAAGCACTCTCTATTCCGGGAAACAACAACATGTACATTGTTCCTTCTGTCTTGCTTATCTCTGAATAAATTTATTCATTTCCATTGGCAGACATTTTCATTATCAAAATCACATCTTCATATTTATCATCATGAGACAAGTGCTAATATAAATCCTATTAAGTTTGTGAGTCATACTTCTTATAATATCTCCCATTTTCAGTCACTTTCACCTATGGTCATACCTAGAAGCTTACTGATGGTAATATATTCCCTTCAAAGACATTCTCTCTTTCATAACAAAGCTCTAAACTTCTTTACCCAGTTCGTTTGGTCATCCATCTCAGTCTTCGGTGTTGAACCCTCGCGTCCTACTAGTCGTGTGGGGCTGAGATTGGGGGCAGACGTTCCTTCCCAAATACAAAGCACTATTGTAAAAATCCATCAATTCAATAACTTATGAATAATTCATCATCACATCTTTCGTCCTTCATAGTCTTTGGTGTTGAGCCCACACTTCTTCTGGTAGTGTGAGACTGGGAATGGAGGAAGGTGCCCTTACTCATCTACGTCTTGTCTTCGGTGATAAACCCTTGCCTCTTACAAGTGGCATGGGGCAAAGCGTAGAGGGTCATTCTCATAAAAGCATTAAAATATTGTAAAAACATTCAAAAAACAAAAAAAAAAAAAAAAAAAAAAAAGACAAAAAGGGAATTCACTCGCCTATATTTTGCCTTTGGTGATGAGCCCTTGCTTCTCACTAGTAGCATGGGGCAAGGCATAGGGAGTCATTTCAAAAATACAAAATCTTACAGTGCTTGCAAATTATAGAATCCCCAAAGAAGTAATTTAGATGCCTAAGTGAAGAGAGAACTATCCCTTCACCTCATATCTTACCAATCAGCAGGCCACATAATTGTCTAAGCCTAGCACGTGACTCATAAAGTGAAAGCCATTTTTGAAACTGGTTCAGTACCGTTATGAAGAATGGAGTCACAATTTCCCAAAGGGATTGTTGTTAGCATTTGTCTCTATATTCATTATCTACCTCCTACGTCCTTCTTGATTCTCGGTGATGAGCCCACGCATCTTACTAGTTGTGTGGAGTCAAGAATGGAGTTGGACTTCTTTTCATCATATCATCACCACCATATCCTGCCAATGGAAAGAGAATTTGTGTTATTCTGAGCATAAGTTACCACACGGAACATGGTACATACGGATAATATCCTGGTTTATCACCTCTCAAAAATAAGTCTGCACTCTGGTCCATAAATTGCCAATCACAGTGTAAAAATCCACAAACAGTGTGAAAATCATCAAAAATCCAAAAACAGTGTAAAAATCTAAAAATCTAAAAACATTTGAAAATCGTCAAAAACCCAAAAACATTAGAAACAATCGTCCAAAATCCAAAAAAAAATTAGAACTCGTCAAAAATCCAAAAACATTAGAAACACTCGTCAAAAATCCAAAAACATTAGAAAGAATCGTCAAAAATCCGAACACATTTGAAAATCGTCAAAAAAATAAAAAATAAAAAAAATAAAATATAAAAATTAGAAACGATTATCAAAAATCCAAAAAAAATTAGAATATATATATATATATATATATATATATCATAAACAAAAAACAAAAATGTTGTAAAATCACAAAAACTCTAAAAATACCAACACAATTCAACCTTTGAACTATTATCCCCAACAGATGATCCAATCACTTTATGACTACCGAATTCAAAACACTTCTCCTCGCATGAATCCTCGCTTGGGGAAAATCTGGCTCTCATTGTTTCCTTGTTTGAGGACAATGACCCAATACTTTACTATGTCCTCGTACCCCTGCTTGGGGGCACATCCGATCAATCCTCACTGTGGAACACGTTAGGGACATGTTTATTGGTTCTTGTGTTGCATTATTAGTTATAAATTATTAATTACTTTCTTGTATCTTGATATATTACAGGGGGCATCTTGATTTTATGTATCCTGGTGTTCTCTCTAATATTCTTATGTTATCTGATTGCATGTCGTACTGGGGCATCATATTTTCTTGATGGCCTCTGTCTATGCTCTCTTCCATTTGCATATCGTACTGGGGCATCAAACCTTTTTGATGGCCCCTGTCTATGCTATCACGCATATTACAGTCTAGTCATCCTGATCTTTTATATCACGATGCATCCTGTTATGTGCTATATTAAAATTAAGATGTTTTTCGTCACGTGAGTATCTTCCTGCATGATCAACATCTTACTTTGCACCCCATCCATTCACCCATACTAATACATTCCCCAGTTTGGGAATCCTACTTGATCACCGTTGCAGTTTGTGAATCCTACTTGACGATCTTTCTCAAGTAGCATTCACTATCCAGCAGCTCCTCCTCCCCCACCATGATCACCATGTATTTGATCCATTCATCCTCGCTCCTCATTTTTACTCCTCCGCCACTTATCCCCATATTACCCTTCTCACCATTCCTGTCCCCTCTCACCCATTTGTATTCTTTCCTTTCACCCTTTTGCTTCCCGCTTGACAATCTTACTTAATAACCCCTTCTATATGGGATCCTCGGTGGAGGTTTACTCTCTCCCTAAGATCTTCCCACTGTAGAAGCTTCTTCACCACCTCCCCTCTCATCAAACAACACTCACCACCACACACATCTTCCCATTCCACCTCTTCTGCTTCTCATTCTCGCATCATTACTCTCACCACGCGGGCATCCCAATTAAGGATTCCCCTCACACTCTCCACCCTTCACTACATATATTCCTTCATCCATTCATGTTACACTCCTTTGTTTCCTTTCTTTCTTGTTATCACCTCATCTCGTATCCTATTCCAATCAGGCATACCTCACTCACTCTTTTCTCATCCTTCCCCAAATCCATCTTATGCCTGGTCATCCTACTTACACGCTCTCATAGTATGGAAAATTCACTTGAGGGTTCCCCTTCAGTCCATTTTGTCATACCCTATTCCCACCAACTCTATCATCATCCTTCTTCTTCTTCAGCTTGGCGATCTTACTTAACCATTCCGGCCGCATGGCAATCTTACTTAAGACTTCCACTTAAGGTTGATCTGCCCTATGGCCTTCCCCCATCCCATCATATTTCCCCCATCTTATTTCTCCCACCTCTCGTCACGATCATCTTCTTCAACCTACCATTCCACCCCTGTCCCCAATATCATTTTGTCTTTCTCCTTGCATATCATCCCTGTCGGTTAGGTGATCTTACGAAACCTCTCCGACAGCATGACGATCTTACTTAAGAGATTCTCTTAAGCATGACATGTCATCTTACACTCGCCCATCACTCTACAATCTCACCATCCATCTTTCCTCTTCATTCCCCATCATCACATATTTTTACCACCACTATCACCCTCCTCTGCTTGGCAATCTTACTTAACCACTCACCCGCATGGCGATCTCACTTAAGAGTCCCTCTTAAGGATGATCTGTCTCCTTGCCTTTCCCCATCACTACACACCCTTCACCCTTCACTTTTTCTCGGCATTCCCCATTATCACATCCTTTCACCTCCTTTTCCATTCTCGCAAACACCACTTCTCGCTTGACCACTTGTCATCTCCAGTTTCACTCGCTTGGCAATCTTACTTAACCACTTCCGTCACATGACAATCTTATGTCAGGGTCCTCCCTACGCTTAACTTGTCATCGTGAACTTCTCCCCCACCTCATTCTTCATTCACTTTGTTGATCGCTTCTTCCACCTGGTATCTCCTACTACCCACTTTTTCCTCCTACTATTATCCTTTCTCCACATATCCTCTTACAACATACATCTAATCTCTTCCACCTACAATCACGTTCTTTTCCCCCATTTTCCCCTTCTTGATCCATCATCCTTCATACCGTTTCTTCCCATTCTTTTCATGTCTTGTTTCTTCATCCTCACCTCGTTCATCCTCATCACCCGCATCCTCTCCTCACTTTCACCTAGTCCCAACTCATCCCTCCCATTTTCTTTACTCTTTCCACTTCATCTTCTCAAATCCCCCCACATTTCTACCCACACACGCATTCACCATTATTGTTAACATTCCTCTATCATTCTTTCATCATCATCTTCTATTCCCGCGCTAATAATTGTAAGTGGGATTTCCCTAAAAATCATCAATCCTCATTCCGCACGACCTCATTCACTCCCTTGGACCTTCTAGAGTTTCCCTTCATTCCTTCCCTCCTCTAAGCCCACCACTCATTGTAAGGGGGCTTTCCCTAACGTCCCTTTGTTGGCGTTACCCTTTCCAATCCTCGTTAGCTTTCTCCTTTTCTTCATTTTTTCTCTCACCCTTCCCCACCACTCATTGTAAGGGGGATTTCCCTAACGTCCCCTCATTGGCATTGCCTCTTCTATCCCCCATTCTCTTTTCTCTCCTATTCTTTTCCCTCAATCCCACCCTTTCTTGTCACTTCTTACCCATCTCTCCATCTTCTCTTCGCCCTCTTCAATATCTTTACTGTCTTCATCATACATCCTTTTTCTATTTTCTCGTCATCCTAATATCCTCATTTCATGCATCTCCGCATCTTTTCCAATCGATGTCATTCCTCCCCTCTTTCTTCTCTTTACATTCCTTATATTGTTCCCTTTCCACTTATTATCCCCTTTCTGTATTCCCTTCCTTCTACATCATTTTCTTTGTTATCCTCTTCTCTCTCCCACCCCTCGTCTTATTTCCCTTCCCCTGTATCATCTTCTTCCCCTTTTTCCATCACGTTTCCTCCTTACTTCCCCATCAATAACCTGGCTCTTCAGCATTGTCCTGTCTTTTTTATCATACCACCCTCCACATGCATCTCCATATGGTCTGTTCCATATTCTTTGCCTTGGTCTTCCTCGCAATGACACGATTCCTTCAATCTTCTCCCTGTATTCACTCTATCTTCCTTTCCTCTCCCCTAATTTTCACGTTTCTTCTGACCACTTCTCCTTTTCTCTACCACCCCTACCTTTTCGTTCATTTTGTATCTGTTTCTCTTCTTTTCTCTACTCTTTTTCACACTTTCCTCACCCCTCATAGTTTCTTTTTTTTCTCCGTTCTACTTCTTCTTTCGTCCTCTTTCCATTTTCATCCATTTCACCCCCTACTCCCACCTCATTTTCTCCTTCTTATTTATCCTTTCCCATTTCCTATTTTCTCAGCTCTATCATTTCTTTCACTTTCACGCATCCCTCTTTATTATCTTTGTTGCTTCCTTCATTTGGCACATCTCTCTATTTCATCCCTTCACCCTCTACTCTGTCATTTTCCTATTTTTGCCTTGTTTTTCCTTCATCATTCCCTTCTTCCCCTATCATCCCTCTCTCTTATTTCTACCTCTTTCATTCCTTTTTTCCCCTCCCCTATCTCCCTTACTCTTCTCATAATCAACCCCCAATCCTATCCATTCCCTTTTCTCTTTCCCACACACCCTCACACCTAGCATTCAAGGCCGATTGAATCCTTTCTCCATTTGCGTCGTGTGGTCATTCCAGTCTCTTCCACTCCATTATCATCCTCTTCTCCACAGAATTCATTTCTCTTCTTTTCGAGAGTTCTGTCATATATTCCATTCTCGTCAGTCCTCTCGAGGGGGCATCACCACATCTATCCATAATCACATCTTCTCATGACATTTTTGTCTTGGAGGATACTATGACATCCGTCACTCACCACTTTCTATTCTCCCCAACAAACATTCGCTCTACCTTTTGCTTAAGAAAAGTAGATTGAATTCTTCCCCCATCCCGTCTACTTTCTTTGAAAGGACACTACTTTCATAGTACCCTTCCAAAGAGGGGCAAATGTAGACACCCTAATTTCACATCTGTCCTAAATCAATTAATTCCCCTTCCTCATTTCCCACAAAAATACACTTCGAATTAATCAAATATAATTTGATTAATTATCCATTTCAAAATCCAAAAAATAACCCAATCCTCACCACATGTCATTATTCTCCATGTTTTTCTACTATTGAATTAAAAATTCAAATTCAAATCCTCACCCACTCTTCGTGGTCCCCACTCACCTAAAATCCTCCACTTATGAATTAAAAATCTAAAATCAAATCCTCACCCATTCTTCGTGGTCCCCACTCACCTAATCTTGCCCACATTTTCAAACCATGATTACTTAAATTACTCTAAGTTAATCACTCCCCCAGGCTATAAATACAACCTTACCCCTCCCCTCTAAGGACACACGGAGAATAAGCTTGAATGCCCTATCTAAGTTCTTGCATCCTTTGAGCAAAGAACATCCTTCTGCCTCGTCCTAATGCCCAAATAGCCTCATAATCCTTTTTCCCATCTGGTGCAAAGTAAGAGGATCATTGTTGCAGGAAGGTCTTGCTCCATCTTGAAGAAAAGCACCTACATATCACACAATCAGGGCTCAATCCAAGTTTCCTAGCCCATTCTGAGGTTTGCTACGGAACGCGAAGGAGGAGGTATGATTATTGGTATTTTACTTCCTTGTTAGTAGTGTATTTTACAGAAGAGTATTTGAATGACCTATTTCTGGGGGGTCTTAAGGACCACATTGAGCATGATGTACGCATGTTTAACCCACTCAAGGTTGTTGATTCTATTATCATGGCACATCGAGTAAAGGAAAAATTTCTTTCCAGTAAAAGGTAGTCCTTTTCTAGCATAAAAGATCGTAACACCTTGTCTCCTTCTTACCCTCGGCTAATTCGGTTGACACCTCAACAAATTGAAGAAAAAAGAGCCAAAGGGTTATGCTTTAACTGTGATAGCAAATATGGACCAAATCATAAATGTTCTGAGAAAAAATTGTTCTACATTGAAGGATCTGGTGATGAGGAAGAATATGAGGCAACATCAACAGAGGAAGTGGAAAAATTAGAAGAAGAATCTGGAGATCCTCAACCCACTATTTCATGTCATGCTCTATAAGGTATTAGTACTCCACAAACCCTTCAGGTTGTGGGTTATCTTAAGAAGCAGAAGGTGACAGTCTTGAATGATTCAGGGAGCACACATAATTTCATCAATCATAAGTTGGCAATAAGACTAAATTGTTTCATCTACCCAACACCTGAATTTCAAGTAAAGATTGCAGATGGTGGCACAGTCCAATGTTCAGGTAAATGCCATAAAATCAAAATCATGATGGGTGATTACACATTGGAATCTACGATGTTTGCTATTCCCATGGGAGGAGTTGATATTGTCTTAGGTGTTCAGTGGCTCACAACTTTGGGCACCATGGAGCTAAATTTCCAAGAATTTTTCATGTGTTTTCATTATGAGGGTAAATAATTTAAAATTCAAGGTCTACAAGCTAAAGATCCTCTAGATGGTATCTAGTTCTCACCAAATGCAGAAGATTCTTAAAAAGGAGTATGAAGGTTTTATAGCTCCAATTATTTTCTATAGAAGTCCAACCGCAAATGAAGGTATTGCATCCTGATATTCAAAAGTTTATTAATCAACATGTGGTTGTCTTCAAGGAACCAACATGATTTCTGCCTGAAAGAGAGCATGATCATGCTATTCAATTGATTTCAGGAATGCAACCCCCCAACATTAGGCCTTATAGCTTTACATATGTGAAAAAGAGTGAGATCGAGAAGATGGTGGAGGAAATGTTGGAAATGGGTATTATTCGTCACAGTCAGAGTGTCTATTCTACTCCCGGGGTGATGGTGCGTCACAAGGATGGAAGATGGCGCATGTGTCCAAATTATAGAGAGCTTAACAAGTTCACTATCAAAGATAAGTTTCCTATTCCTGCCATTGATGATTTATTAGATGAGTTGCATGGTGCCATTTATTTTTAAAAACTAGATCTGCATTCTGGGTATCACCAAATTAGAGTCAAGCAAGAAGATATTCATAAGACAGCCTTCAGAACTCATCAAGGCCATTATGAATTCCTAGTGATGCCATTTAGTCTTACCAATGCTCCCTCCATATTCCAAAGCTTGATGAATTTAGTATTTAGACCATTCCTAAGAAATTTTGTCTTAGTATTTTTCGATGGTATACTCATTTACAGGTAAATCATGGGAGAAACACTTACATCACGTCAATATTGTCTTAGAAGTCTTAGAGCAACATCAAATTTATGCCAAGCCTTCGAAGTGTTCTTTTGGGGTATAGGAAGTGGAATACTTGGGCCATATTATTTCTCATGAAGGTTTTAAGGTGGAACCTCATAAGATCCAGGCCATGGTGGAATGGGAAACCCCAAGAACCCTCAAACAATTACGAGGTTTCTTAGGTCTCACAAAATTATCGCAGGGTATTATCACATATTTTTTAAAAACTATGGTAGTATAGCAGCACCACTCACAAAATTATTGAAGAAGGACTCCTTTCGGTGGAATTAGGAAGCATCTAGGGCTTTTGAAAAATTGAAGGCAGCCTATGTGCACCACTCTAGTATTGACAACCCCAGATTTCTCCAAAACTTTCGTAGTTGAGTGCGATGCTTCAGGAAATAGAATCGGAGCAGTACTAATGCAAGAAGGAAACCCCATTGCTTTTGAGAGATGAAAACTAAAAGGAAATAATTTTTTAAAGCCCACCTATGAAAAGGAAATGATGGCAATACTACATGTAGTCAAACAATGGAGACCATACTTGATGGGTAGACATTTTAAGGTAAAAATTGATCATGATAGTTTGAAATATTTCTTAGAGCAACATCTATCTTTAGCATAACAACAAAAATGGGTCACTAAGATGTTGGGATATGACTTTGAGATTCTTTATAAGAAAGGAAAGGAAAATTTGGTCACTTATGCTTTGTCTAGGAGGGATTAGTTTGTCGAAGCATTGTTATGTGCCATATCTATACTAAATGCAGATTGGGTAGATCAAGCACGTGAAAAATGGAAGAAAGATGCAACCACACATACTCTCATTCAAAATCTCCAGGTATATCCGTCCATATCAGCTCAATTTATATGGAAGGGGGATACATTGTGGTACAAAGATCGGTTATATCTATGTAAGAACTCTACACTTAAACACCATGTTCTTTCAGAGCTACATTCTTCTCCAATAGGTGGCCATGCTGGGGTCCTGAAAACATATCATAGAATTAAAAAGGATTTCTTTTGGGAGGCAAAAATTTGTGGCAGAATGTTTGGTTTGCCAAAAAAACAAAGGGCGAGACCATTAAGACACCTGGTCTGCTCCAACCTTTGTCTATTCCTGGTGAGAGATGGGAAGAGGTCTCAATGGATTTCATCACAGGATTGCCTAAATCAGAAGGGTAAAATGTCATCATTCATGATTGTGGATAAGCTTACAAAATATGCTCATTTTTGTGCCATATCACATCCATTTGCATAGCTAGTACAGTTGCCTATCTTTTTATGGAGACAGTTCAAAAGCTCCATTGCACCCCAAAGAATTATAGTCAGTGATCATGATCCTATATTTCACAAGTAATTTTTGGACTGAATTTGTTCTCTTGTTTAGGTACCCAGCTAGCTCACAGTTCCTCTTATCATCCCTCAAATTGATGGGCAAATCAGAAGTGTTAAACAAATGCTTAGAGGGGTATCTTCGATGTTTTACTTCAGATAAGTAAGTAAAGTTGGATTAAATGGTTACCACTTGCAAAATGGTGGTACAACACATATTTCATACCTCCTCTCAAAATGTCTTACTTTTTTAGCACTTATATGGTTACCATCCACCTTGTACTCACTATCCTAGCTTGAAGGGTGTAAACTAAAGGTCAGAGCATGTCGAAGAACACATTCAACATCAACATGAAGTTTTGGCTAGTTTGAAGGAAATTTAGCATTACCACAAAACAGGATGAAACAACAAGCTAGATCAACATCATAGTGAAAGAAATTTTGAAATTGGTGACCCTTGGGTTTTAGTATGTCTCCAGCCTTATAAACAGATGTCTCTAAAGTAACAGAAAAAGGACAACAAACTTGCTCCTAAATACTATGGCCCTTATTAGGTTCTAAAAAAAATTGGCAGTGTTGCTTATAAACTAGAGTTGCCTCCATCTTCACACATACACCCAGTATTCCATGTTTCATGCCTGAAGAAGGTTATTGGACAAAAATTTGAAGCCTAGACAGAGTTACTAGAACTTGATGAGGAAGGAAGAATCATTTTGGAGCCCCTAGAGAATATTCTGTAAACATGTATTAAGACACTGAGAACTAGAGACATTAAGGAATATTTGATCAAGTGGAAGAATCTAAGCATAGAAGATGCCACCTGGGAGGATGAAGGTTTTTTGCAGCAACATCCAGGATTATTCAATGTTGAGGACAATGTTGGTTTAAAGGGGAAGGTCATGCTACACCCTTAACCTATTGCTTGTTTAGGATATGAGTAGCCGACTTGTGGCTTACCATATCATTTTATCCATGATATCATTTCATACTTTCTCATGCATTAATAGGTTAGCCTGGGTGATGGCCATAACATATGAATAGTATATATAGATGATTGTAAGTTGTAGTTCGTTATCATTTGAGCATTTGAGTCTTATTATATGGTTTGTAGGTTGCCCCCTCGAAGTGGCGAAGCTATTACAACTTACATATTGAGATAATTATTATGAAATATTGTGTTATTTTGTGCTCTATTGCTGCTCATAATCTGAATTATACTAGTAATTTCATTACAGTAACCAACCCCCTATGGGTGCCCTCGTGTCTCTTGCACCAAGATAATGGGCACATAATTGAATAGTATAGAATGTACCTAGCATAGTATTAGTGAGATGTGGTGTATTTTAGACTTCATGATCTAACTCGTTGTTCCTTAGAACCCTTATGTGATGCTTGGAGTGACTTTGCTCAAGAGTTAAAACATGGCTCCATGACCTTTTCATGCATAGAAATGGATGGAAGCTAAAATATTTTACCTAGTTGAGAGTCTCAAAATTTTAGTAAGGACTACTCTAGATTATGTGCAGTTGATTTTGGTAGAGTTACCAACAAGAACAACAACCATGAGTTATTTTAGAATTATATCACCTGCACATAGGATTTTCTAAGAGTGTCAAATGAGTTATAAAGTGATAATGACTTGTTTCCTTATAGCCTTTCGGACGGGGTGAAATATTCTAAAAATGTTGAACCTAGGTAGATGAAATGACCCAAATAAAAATTTTTAAACCCTTCAAATCGATGAGTCTAAAGAATGTGAAAGCACTTAAGATTGTACAAGTAATGTCTAAGGACCAGACCTTGCATCTCAACCCTCCCATACATTTTTAGACCGGAAAGATGAAAACCAAAACTGAAAGTTGTGTCGTAAATAATAAAGGTTTTATATTGTTTTGAACAAATAATACTCTTAAAATTGATGAAAGAGAGAGTGTAAATAAAAGCAAGTTGTAGAATATCTATAGAGATGAGGTGATTGTCTTATGAATTTGATCATTTGTCTTATTAAGGGAATATGGTCAAAGTTACATTGCACAAGGTCAAGTTACCAAAATTTAGTGTCTACAGACCAAGCGTTGAACCTTTGGGCTAACTAATACCAAGGTGTAGTGACCCCTCAATGGGTGACTATAAAAACACATTTAAGAATTTTTTTTTATTCAATTATGACAACTTCATAGTTTTACTTGTACACAACTCTTTGGGTGGAAATCGATGCCCTCTCATCCTATTCCTACGCTTTATCACTAAAATAGTCAGATATAAAAAATATCCAATTTCTAATCAACGAGTAATTCAAAGGTCATTATTTGATCAAAGCAGGATTGTCAGTTTCATTAACTATAATATGATGTAAATCCTCTCACCTTATTTATGATCCATAAATGAATTGAAAGTGTTTACAGACATTGAGTAAAAATGACCTAGATGTAATTCACATGTTGGAAATGTTCATCTAGAGGATATTTGGGAAAAGGAATTTAATCCATTTTTTATGTGTTTTCCATTAGTTTTATTTCAACTGATCATTTTACTAAGAATATGACAAAAAATCAATTCTAACTATTTGTTCATTTCAGTGATTGACTATAGTTCGTGATATATTTAATCATGCCTTTACTAGTTATTGGATTTACAATTCCATCAAAAGGATTGTATAATTCAAAGTACGGTTTAACACTATTCTAATGATCCATATATTCAATAGGTACATGGATTAAATATCATAAAGAACTTTCATAGAGGTTAATTACAAAATGATAAATAATGTGATTTTGGGAGTTCCAACTATACAACATGATTAATTAATCAACTTGTCTTAAGTATAAAGGTAATACAAGAATGTAGCATGAATATCAAGGTATCACTATTACATTACGCATATCACATGTTTCCTTTTCTATAAATCCATCCCAATGTTACTAAGTCATGTTTTTAATGAGAGAATATGTAGCTATCATACAAAGTGTTGTACCTCTGACCTGGAGAGGAGCCTTTTTCGAAACACCTACACACATGTACTTGAAGAAGCTTAGAGTGGCCTTACCCTGTCATGAGAAATGGATATGATACGAGACCCATAAGGTAAGAGAGAGAAACATGCTTAGTTAACTAAATTTGTCACCAAAAATATGGAATTTTGACCTTTCATGAATGGGGGTAAATATTTTACAAATAACATAATTATGATAAGGAGGTAATAAATATACCAATTATTAGGCCATGAAGCATGACTGCGGAAAGTTAACACTAGGTGATCCATCCTAATGAGTCTACCACAACTGTAGGAAGAGCATGTAATAATCCTCCACAGGTAATCATAAGGGAAGATATTTTTTTATTTTACACTTCAAACCTTTAACACCTAGTAAAAAAAATCTTATTGAAATTTCATTAGGGACACACACCCATATCATTTCACTATGTTTGGAGGAAACCCTATCTCATAATACATATCTCTGCAATAATTTTCCCAATTACATGCTCACGAAAAATCTCTATCTCACTCATGGAACAAGAATTATGCTAGATCAACAAATACAAACTAGGGATAGGACCTAAGTATTACTAACAACCCTGTTTAGATTAGTCCCATGCCACCCATGTAAATTTTAAATTAAAAAAACTTGTAAATTTTTATCATTATATATTTGAAAGTTGAAAGACAATGGGAGTTGGTAGAGGAGGAAGGGAAGCGATATAATTGGGACGAGGAGAAGGACAAGGACAATGATGGATCACATAAATTAGGAGGACGAAAAATATGAGGACAAGGATGATGACAAGGATCGTACATACGATCATAGGAGGAGGATGAATATGAGGAGGAGGAAGAGGAAGAGGAGGACTAGTTCCTGGCCAGATATTTCTTTGCTTTGTAAGTTGGAAGGGAATTCATCCCTTTTCGTCTTTTGATGAGTTTTAATTGATTCATTTCATTTTTATACTAAGAATAATTGATATAATACAAAATAATTTAATTATATATACAATATAACATAATAAAATAAACAAATTTTTTAATAATATATTAATATAAAAAGTAATATAATATAATTATTGGTAATTAAATTATTATTTAAAACATTGAATGCAATTTAAGTCGTTTTTGCGCCACAACAGAGTGGCGTAAAGCCCAATATTTTGTCAATTACACTTGGCATAAAAGAGACACTAGAGTAGCACAAATTCGATGCAATTAAATTTGTCTAGTCGCACCAAAGGTTGCGTCACATTTTTTCCACCTTCCATGATGTAATTTATTCAAAGAAACACAACAAAAAAACTAAAAAATGGTCGATTTCTTACACGAATTTGACCAAAAAATGGCATTATTCACACTTTGTGTAGTAGTGATGACATTTTGATCATTAGGTGCTTTTTGGCATGCCTCTTCATAGCACTTGTACCAATTAAATGGGGAAAACATATTTGGAGACTCGCTTGTCTCAGTTTTCACATAAAACTTGGTATGTTGAAAATCATAAAAGGGCTAGGTCAGAAGGAATCTCACGTGCCCTCATACACAAACTTTTTGAGGTCCTTTGATGATTTAGAGGTTGATTGATCACCACGCCTTAGAAAATACTACTCGCACACAAATGCACGCCCACACACATATGTTGTTCATAATATTTTTCATTGTAAAACAAACTTGCATGAAAAATGAACTCTAAAAATTAACAATATTTTCTACATACTG